>CM075348.1:157045108-158245108 GCA_037693485.1 Kitagawia praeruptora | reverse complement strand
TATAAACGATCATTGTATTGTAAACGAATTAAGGCTTTATGGCTTCACGATTGAATAAACAAATATTTGCGAATGGTATCAAGAGCCCAAGGTTATTAACGAAGAGGCGAAACTACAACAATGATGATGGGTTTGTGGGAGAGATTGTACCAATCTTAGAATGATGCGATGACTTACGACAATCGTTTTCTTAATTGAAAACAACGACGATGACTCGACGACCATTTTCATAATTGAAAACAACGACGACGACGACCCGTTGATCATTTCTTGATGGAAACGACAACAAACGGCGATTGATGACGATCCGTTGATTGTTTCTTGATGGAAACAACAACAAAACGACGACCCAGGTTTCTCAACGGAAACAACAACAAATGTTTCTAAACGGAAACAACAACAAACGACGATCGACGACCGTTTCTCGATTAGAAACGATGACAACTATTTTCAAGAATTTTTTTTGTTTTTTTTTTTAATTTTGTTATTATTTTACAAACTGTCGATACTTGTATATTGAGTTTGAGCGGGGATGTTGACATATTATTATGATGTAATACGGGAAGTTACCGTAATTATTATTATTAGAGAAAAAGGATAGTTTCCTTTATTACGATTAGGTATTGGCTATATAAACGATCCTTGTATTGTAAACGAATTAAGGCTTTATGCCTTCACGATTAAATAAACAAATATTTGCGAATACTTTATCAATTTTTTGCCAACTATTCTATTTAATATTTTGGATCACACGTTATAAAATTTGTTGCATTTTGGTGTAGTTTCTGCAGTTCGGCATGACCAAGTAGAAGAACGGTTTATAGGGGATATAGGGGGTTTTAAATTTAGTTTGGCCTTTTACTTCTATAAGAGTAGAAAAAGCTAACCCAAACAGGGCCATAGCATGACTAAGTAAAAGAAAGGTTTTTAAGCAAACTCTATTCTCTAGATTGATTTGGTCCTTTTGTATGGTATTGCAGGTGTATATCTGTCGGTAGACGAAGGCCACTTTGTTCGTCCAACATCCAACAGGCAAAATGGTATAAACATCCAGAAAAGAGTTTAGGGACTATTTAAGTGATGCAACTACAACATAAATCGAGAATTGAACGTGAAATCCTTGGAAAAGATGTCTTCTATGTTCCATTGTTCCGAACTTCAGCATGTTTTTTTTATCCAGATTTGCTTCAACGTAAAATAGGTCCATTAGGATAATGGCTTACAGTTGAGAGTAATTCATTATTTGTTGTAAACGGTATCTGTTGTTCTGCAACTATTCAAACATCTAGTCATCAACGCACATTGATAGGCCGCATCCAATCCGGATCAGACCCCGCCCAGAACTGCTCGAAAGACCTCAGTCCGGACTGGGCCAGACGTTGCGGACCCATGACCCAGGCCCAGTACACATGGAGTTATGACGGGATATGAGTCATGATTATGGTCCTACATGACAGTGACAGATAAGGGAATCCTAGGATGGGCACAATCATGTCCCTATCGAGCCACGTGCTAACATGTTAAAGGCACACGCCACCACGAATATCACCTGGATACGTGGGAGCTATCGGAAAGGAACAAGTGTCCCGTTTATCTCGGATTCAACTCTCATGATTGCAGGTACTCACCCCTAAACCCTAGTCCCTGGCCTATAAATAGACCAGGAGACTAAGGTGTAGGGGTTAGATTCTCTTTTTTACACACTCATATACACACACCCTCCATAATTAGATACTCTAGTCCTTATCTTTTACTCTCCAAAGCCGTCACTTATTCTCACGCCGGAGGCGCCGCGGGGCTTGAACCCCCCTCCGGTGTTGTTTTGCAGACACCCAACCACCAGCTTCACCTCTGACCAGGCGTGGGAAAGGCGGAGGAGGCACTAGATCGGGTCTTGGAGTTATCACACATCTCTTCCTAGCATTCCCTTGTCCCACCAAGCATAAAAGGGAGATTAATGTGCGTATATATTATCCTGTAAAGACATTAAGTTAAGATGCTCTCTTTGAACTTCCAATTACCGCTCTAGGCCGATAAACAGACCAAGCAACCTTACCTCCAAGCAATTCCTCAAGTGTGAAGCAAAAATAGTTTATAAGACTTAGCAAAAAAGAAGGATACAAACAGTACCTCCAAGCAATTCCTCAAGTGTGAAGCAAAAATAGTTTATAAATAGTTTATAAGACTTAGCAAAAAAGAAGGATACAAACAATTTTTGGTACCCAAAGCTCATATTTTCTTCATCTTAGTATGGAACGTCGTTAAAACTGACAATTCCTCGTAATAGTATGCATTGCTTTACACCTGTCTAAAGACGAAAATGCATGATTTGGCTCTTGAGAGGATAACATTCAAATCGGGTGGTTTAGTGCAGTGCACCGGTTAGAGGGGTTGAAAGGATTGTGGTAGTGGGGAGGTGAAAGAGAGGTCGAACATAGAAAATTGGCTGATCAATTGAATTTGGACATGGAGACCTTAAGGGTCCGTTTGGATTGAGGGTTGAGAAGGGTTGGGTTGGGTCGGGTTCAAATTTAAAAATTCGTTTTTTAGAAAATTTTAAAAGTAAAGTGTTGGATTTTGGATTTAATATGTAGTACTGTTTTAATTCTTTCATAAACTACCAAAACCTAACACTTTACTTTTAAAATTTTCTCAAAAATGAATTTTTAAATTTCAACCCGACCCAACCCGACCCTTCTCAACCCCTCATCCAAACGGACCTTAAATCTCATAGGAAACATGACATTAGATCGGGTTGCTTGGAGACAACGGATTAGAGTGGTTGAGATTGCTTCTAGTGATAGTCTATAGTTGGTTAGTTGGTTAGGTAAGTCCTGTGCGAATAAGATCATGGGCTCAGGATTTATGTTGACTACTTTTCACATTACATGTTCACATTCATTTTTCTTTTTATGATGGGTTAGTATTTGTTATTTCGCTATTTTTCATTTGTTTGTCTTGCACATCACTCACTATTCACTATTTTATGTTGAACTAAGCCGGTGGTCTTCACGGAAACAGTCTTCCTCCTCTAAAAAGAGTAGGCATGATCTGCGTATATCTTACCCTCCCCAAATTCTGCTCTAAGCGTGATATATTGGGAATATTTTATTTGATTTGGTTTGATAGTGTGTAGTCATATTTTAGATGTTAAAATAGATAATTAGTACTAACCCGAACCGATTAATAATATACCCGCAAAAAATTGACCCAACCCGATCTTCTTATTAAAATAGGTGACCCACCATGAACAGCCAAGACTTTTATCCAACTAGTTATACAATTCATTTTATTAGCTAAGTATGTAATTATTTAAACTGTTGTTTGATATATTTATTTGTATATAAATATTTTTCAAATCATTACACAACTTCATTTGGTTTAAGTAGTATGATGTAGAGCATGTTTGGCAACATCAACTTAAAAGTAAAAATTAGCATTAAGTTGTTTTTGGACTGTTTGGCAACAATGGCTTTAAGCCGACTTTAAGTTAAAAAACTGCTTTAAGTCAGAAGTTCCATTTAGGTACTTTTGACTTATAACTTATGACTTATCGGGTTTTTTTTTTCTTTTTTTACAATTCTTGTAAAGTTTAAATATTATGAATTTAAAAAAATTTTAAGTCAAATTTCATTTTAAGTCAAAATTATTAAACTCTCATTTAACTTTAAGTAAAATTACCCAAACACTTTCATTCAACTTAAAGTAAACAACTTCACTTTCTCCTTTAAGTTAAAAATACCTCCATTAAGTCAAAAGTAACTTATTTTAAGCAATCCCAAACACCCTCGATGCCCAGCCGCATTAGCACTTACTACATACTAGCTTATAACCCGTACAACGCATACCTCATTTTAATATTTATAATTATATATTCTTTTAATATTTATATGTTATTAATATAAATAGCAAATTGTTGTTAAAAAATTGATATATTCTTTTCAATTATATCTTTTTCAGGTTATAATTTTCTTTTTAAAATTCAATTTTAATAAAATCTTTTTTAATTATATTCTTTTTTTATTATTATTTTATTTTCAAAATTAACTTCTAAGGCAACATTTTCTAATTATATCATTTTTAGATTATAATTTTATTTTTAATGTGATCTAATCTTGATCATCTATTTTATTCCAACAGATCATATGATTTTAGTAGTACAGTAACCAGATCGGATAAAATCCCACTAATGCTTATCATATGTACTAGCTTATAACCCGTGCAAGCACGACTCCATTTTTAATATACGTAATTATATTAATTTTTTAATATCTATATATTATTAATTTACATTTCAATTTTTTGTTAAAAATTTGATATATATATATATATATATATATATATAAGATTTTACACGTTCAATTTAATTTTTATGTTATATCTTGAATTCTTAAATTTTGATTCTGATGATTTTATAGCCCACATGAAATTAACAAAATAGTTTTAATTTCAGTGATGGTTTTAAAATTAATTTTCCATTAAAACTACGTAGAAAAAAAAAGAAGAAGAAATTGTTGATTTTTTACGTTGAAAATTTTATTCGATTTATTAAATCTATTAATATTTTGTTTTGATTATCAAAATACCCTTCTTATTATTTGAAGATAGTTATACTAACAACAAAATACAGTTTTAATTATAATAAGTGTAAGAGTGATTTTCTCCAAAATTTTGGTAGTAGGTAATCTGGTATTCAGTATGACAAATAAATAAGGTTAGATCATAAAATAAATAGATGAAACATCAGGCAAAAAAAATTACTTTTTAACATGTAAATTTAAAAGTGTATTTATACTAAAAGATGAAAAAGTGAATGTCAAAGATTTAAATCATATATATTTGGTTTTCTGAATTGAATCGGATTATCAATGTTTGTCTTTTACATTGAATATGATTAATGTAAAAATTCGTAATAACATTTTCTATTGAGATTTTGAGTGTTTCCATTTCGATAATAATTGTTTCAATCATCCCTAAATTAAAGATAAATTTACAACCTTCGCGTGGGCTGTAAAATCATTCAAATCTGAAATCTAGATGTTGAGATAGATTATAAATAGTAAATATAAACTTTTTTAGTATTAATTAAAAAAATAAATATAATTCAGTTATATCCCTTTTTAAATATATTCCTTTCACAGTATAATTTTCTTTTTGAAATTTAATTCTAATACAACATTTTTTAATAATATCATTTTTAGATTATAATTTTCTTTCTAATATGATATAATCTTGGTCGTCTATTTAATGATATTTTATATTGACGGTTGAGATTAATTTGAAAATACAGTGACGAAAATTATGGATAAGATCCCTTTTATGCTTATTATATACTAGCCTATAACCCGTGCATCGCACGGTTGCTTGTAAATTTTTTAATTATATTTTATTATTAAAGTTTTAAGTTGTATATATATTTTTATTAATAAAATAATTTATAACTTTATAATCCCATGTATATAAATTTTATTAAAATTATTTATTTTGAATTATTATAGTTGTATTTTGAATTATTATATTTGTGTATGTGGTGCATATTAATATTAATACATATTATTTAGGCTATGCTTGTTTTTTTTTTTTGAATTTTATTAATAATAGAGATTTAACTAAACCAAAGAGTGACCAAAAAAAGAGTACCAAAAAAGAGTAACAAAAAAAAGAGTACCAAACCAAATATACTCTGTTTTGCTTATAATAGTATAGTATAGATAAGGATATAATTACATATAAAGGATATAATAATAGTGCATAAAATAATTTTTGTTAATATATACCTTGCTTTTCTTATAATAGTATAATATATATTTTGTTGCTTATAATAAATAAATTAATATTTTTCATATATTTTTTTTTAACTTGTTATTTTTAAGAAGGTTTTAACAATTTTTTTGGAAGGCGTTAATCAACCTACCAATTAACCAAATATAACTTGTTTTGCTTATAATAGTACAATATAGATACATAAATTAATTTTTTAAATATTTTTTAACTTGTTATTTTTAGGAAGGTGTTAACAATTTTTTGGAAGTCATTAACCAACCAACCAACCAGATATACCTTATTTTGTTTATAATAGTTAACCAACCAACGAATCAAATATACCTTGTTTTTCTTATAATAGTATATTATATATTTTGTTGTTTATAATAAATAAATTAATATTTTTAATATTTTTTTTGTAATTTATTATTTTTAGGAAGGTGTTAACCAACCAACCAATTAACCAAATATACCATATTTTGCTTATAATAGTACAATATAGATAAGTAAATTAATTTTTTAAATATATTTTAACTTGTTATTTTTAGGAAGGTGTTAACAATTTTTTTGGAAAATGTTAACCAACCAACCAAATAACCAAATATATCTTGTTTTGCTTATAATAGTATAATATATTATAACTCGTGCGATGCACATGTTTCTTTTAATATGTTATAAATTTAATTTAATTTTATTCTATAATTATGTTTTTATATAATCATTATTTTGTAAAAAAATATTTTAATATTATTTTATTATAATTTAATATAAATTTAGTTAATGATATGTATGATTTAAAATTTATATTAGAATTTTAAGTTAAATATGTCGTTGACGGGATTATAAACTTGAATTTTTGGTAAAGTACTTTAATCCTAAAATATACCTTATTATTAAATCTAATGGTTCTTATTAATTACTAAAAATCTAACAGCAAAATGATGTAATATTTTGTGTATACATTAATGATTGCAAAATTATGTGGTTTAAAACTTATATATAAAATTTTAAAAAAAGTATGTCATTGATAGAATTCGAACCTTGAAATTTTAGTATATTAATTTAAACATATGATATATCCAATCATTAGATCTAACGATTCTGATTTTTTACTAAAAAATTAACGATCATTTTTTATTTTATACATATTTATATTATATTTTGTTAGTGATGAGACGATATAGTATTATATTTTTGGGTATATATTAATTATTATAAGATTATATTTTAAAATAAAAGTTAACGTGTTTTATTTAGAAAGAAATATTATTGATTGAAAGATACAATATTTTTGGTGTCTATAAAAGGTAATATCATCAATCAATTAAAAGTAAACCTCTTCAATTAGAAAAAAATATTAATGATTGAAATATATGATACGATTGCTTTTTTAGGTGTTTATAAAAGACAATATATTCAACTAAAAATAAATGTGAAAAAGGTAATCGGTTAATTACCATTAATTATATTATGTTATCATTTATTTTGATAAATAGGATAACCAAATCAAAAACCAAAACTTTTAATGTTTCGGATTTAATATAGTATAAATAGATTATAGGTGCATGTTTCATCCCTAGAATTAGCATACAGTTACATAATTTGCATTGATTCACTTTTTTCTTGTAACTTAATAGCATTTTGCATCCTCGAGCATAGTACAAGTTTGCAGTTGATTAGGGTATTTTTTACATTTAATTAAAGTTTGATTCCTTCAAAACTCTATTTAAACTTTACTTAAATCCTAACTAGACCTCTACAGCTTTGATTAAAACTGTAACATAGTTCAAAAACTACAATATCTACTATAACTCTAATAGTAAGTTTAAAACAGTCCAATCTTAAATAAATTAAAGCCCTAAAACTTAGCCACAGGTTCTATTCCCAAAACTATATATAGACTGTATGTAACATCTATTATTTCTTAGTTATATTATTTAATATTAACATTTAGAAAATATTAGTTTGTTATTTTAATATTATTTTATGTGTGAAGATTTGTTTATTTTATAATTAGGATGTTGTTTGGTGTGTTATTAGTCAACTAGCTTCGTTACCCGTGCAAGGCACATGGATATTCTAGCTTTATTGTGAAATTTTGTTTTTTATTATTTGTGATCATGAATATTGTTCAATTTGTTATAATGTTACCTAAATATAGATTAACTTACTCTTTTTTCAAGTGCTCTCGCTTTGTAACAGGTTGTGTCCAAAATATTCTAATATCCATTCAATTAGTCATATAGTTCAATGATTTTAACTATAAATTTAAATTCTTTATACTTAGAACTGGATGTCACAGTTTCGATTCTAGAAAATGTGAAGATTAACTAACGTTTTCATAGCATTTGACTTTAGGGAGATTTTAGAGTTAAATCATAGAAAATTGGAAGGCATAAATGTGAAATGATATTAAATAAAATGTGGAATATTGTGATATTTTGGATTTTAGTAGTTCGAATTTGTAGCCGTGTACACCTTTCAATTTGTAGCGGTGTAGCCTAAATATAGCTTAGCAACTCTCTTCTCGAGAGCTTCATTTTCAACATGAATTGTCTAAGATTTATAATATCTATTAAAATAGTCATCTAATTCAATGTTTTCAGTTGTGAATTTAAATTCACTTTATTCAGAATTGAGAATCTAAATCTGATTACTCGTTATGAACTTTTAAATAGGACTAATACATTAAATACTATTATTACTAAAATATATATGTTTATTATTCTTGTTATTCCCAAGCTTAATTCCTAATCGTGAACACAATCGTTTAGTTCCGATTCTCGAGTTTTATAAGTATTTCTATACAATTATTATTCATATATTGGCGTAATTATATAATAATTTACCCAAGAATTTTAATCTAAATATACGCACCAATATAAATTATTAAAAGTTAATGGCTATTATTAGTTTGTTGTAATTAATTACGTAATATTAAAGTAGATATTAAATAATCATATTGAATATAAATTTATTAAATGATATAACTTTACCAGGAATAAAATGTGACATGTTATGGTATATACGGAGTATCCAAGTTCACTACATATCTTGTATCACTAATTTATACTAAACTATAACATATAAAATATCTTAGAAATTAAAATACCAAATATTCTTCATCCATCACGCGACTTACATAGCATATTTATGATTTACAACACAAGTGATTGGTTAGCCTAGTGGTAAGGTGTTGTGCATATGAATGGAAAGACTTAGGTTCGATTCTCCACAACAACAACTTTTTGGAAAAAGACTAAATGGATTAAAATGCAGGGCTAAAATAGTAACTTTGCAAGGAATAAAATGTGACATGGAGACTTGTAAAAAAAAAAGAACAAGAGTGAGGGTTTGGAGAAAAAGAAACTTACGTTACTTTTGGGTTAGAAGGAAGAAGGTTACTTTTGGGTTAGAAGGAAGAAGGAAAAGAATAAAATGTGACATGGAGACTTGT
The DNA here is from genome assembly GCA_037693485.1 of Kitagawia praeruptora. Taxonomy (NCBI): domain Eukaryota; kingdom Viridiplantae; phylum Streptophyta; class Magnoliopsida; order Apiales; family Apiaceae; genus Kitagawia; species Kitagawia praeruptora. The sequence goes on along the minus strand of CM075348.1, from coordinate 158,235,888 downwards.
AAAAAAAAAGAACAAGAGTGAGGGTTTAGAGAAAAAGAAACTTACGTTACTTTTGGGTTAGAAGGAAGAAGGAAAAGAGACAGAAGAAGTTAGTGGAGAAAGAGAAGAGGATATTAGCAAAACCTAATTGGATACTAAGAAATTTCGAGTTCGAGGATTCTTGGCTTGGAGGGGATGAGAGTTTGTTTAGGATTAGTGATAATCATTAAGGTTTAAGGTAAGGATTTCTATGTTTCTCTTTTTATCTTCACATCGTTATTCTGAATTCGTATATATAGTAATTCTGATTTCTTATTAATTCGTATCAGATTTGTTATTTATCAAAATGCTATATATGATTTTGATCTTGTTGGAAAGATAATTTGATTATCTTCATTTGTCGTTCTTTGGGTTTTCTGAAATTCAGCTTGTAAATATGACAAAATCTGCCTTTTGTGCAATCTGGTGGTAAATTTGAGTTATTGTCTTGTAAATTCGAAAATTCATAATAAATCGGAATTTATCCAAAAGTTTCGAGCAATACCATTCTGGGAAGCTCTTTTCGATATCAGCATTTTGTGTTTACCTTCCACTAACAAATTCTGTGATTGTGATGCCTTAAACATCAAAACACTAAGCTGACCAAGGGCTGATTATGTAAGAGTATGATTATATATTATCGGTTGTGCTTTCATGATTAATTGTGATTATTATTTATAAGAGTAATATATTTTGATTTGTGAGCACTTGTTTTTAAATTGTGAGTTGAGTATCCATTTTATATTGTCTTAATCGCTACGTCTTATGGTTCTTTATTCAGATATTCAATTTTGTTCTTAATCTCATGATCTTAATCTTTGTTCAGTTGTATTTTTATCATATTTAATTTGTTCAGATTGTGCTTCGTTTTATATCCATATATGAGCCTTTCGCTCACAAGAAAAAATGGACTAGACAACGGTTTTTCTCCGTCATGTGAAGCCCTGGAAAACCGTGGTCTATCTCGATGCCATCTATTACGCGTATCAGACAACACCATCATAATCGTTGTCTATCACTACGCCATAAACGCACATACGCAACCCCCATTTTCAGTTGCGTAAGGCCTGAAAAGCGTTGCGTAAGGTCTTACGCAACGCTTTTGGGGCGTTACCAATACTGGCGTTGCGTAAGACCCCTAACGCAACGCTTTTCCAAGCTATTGCAACACTTCGAAAAGCATTGCATAAGAGGCCTTATGCAACACCAAAAGCATGCAAACGCAACACTTCATGGGGTTGCATAAGATGTTTTAGCCATGTCAGCATGCTGACATGGAAGCAAGGTGCCACGTCAGCATGCTGACATGCAAGCAAGGTGCCACGTCATCATGCTGACATGTCACAAGTGGGGCCCACAAGTGCCACGTCACAAATGGGGGGCATGCCACGTCATCAGTGGGGCCCACCAAGGTGCCACGTCAGCATTGGGGCCCACATGCCACATCAGTAGTGGGGCCCACATGCCACATCAGCAGTGGGTACCCACATGCTGACGTCAGCAGTGGGACCCACATTGCCACGTCAACAGTGGGGTCCACTATCTAACGCAACGCTATTTGTGTCTAATGCAACGCTAAATTTTTTTTTTTAAGCAACCCCATTCTTTTCAAATGCAACATTAAAACTATGCTAATGCAACATTAAATAGAGTCAAATGCAACGGTTTTTTATAAAAAAATTGAAATGGCAGCTTTGTTCATACATGATACCAGCCTGTCCAATCCAAACAACTAAATGTCCAAAAACCAACCACAATTATGCAGCCAACAAAAGTACTTAATAGTCATTGCCAACACATGTAATTAACAGTTTACATATTCTTACCAACATCAACTAAACCAAGCTATGCTTAACAGTTTACATTCTTGGTCTACAAGAAATGGTTAATTCAACCAAATAACTTTATTTGGGAGTTGCGTATGCTCACTTATTTGCACTTTTCATTTTTACACGATCAACCAAGGACTTCCAATTCAGTTGCGTGATGTATGTCAGAATCTGCCTCCTTCCCACGCACAGCAACATAATCTTCTTCGGAAATGGCATTCTCGTGTGCTTGCAGTAGCGTTGTCCACTTCAGGTGTCACATCCATTGGGTTTACCTCTGCATGGACCATATTAATGTAGTTAGTACATTACAAATTATGACCTTATCAACAATAAAGAGGGAAAAATAGGTTGTACGCTATGGCAAACAGTATAACATGCGCTGTAAAGAAAATAATATATTTTTCGAGATGGTTTGCTTTCTAGAAGGAAGCTATCAGTGGAAACTGGCAAATCTTACTCTGACTAACTTGGGAACCTGTTGTCACGATCAGCAAATCTTTTGGGGCATAAGCATCATTGTCTTCTATTTTCACCTATCCAGTATATAAAACATCAGGATAGTATCAGGGCTAAGATACTTAATACATCAAAGGTGCAATGTAGATTCCAAGTAAATAACAAAACAAAGCAATTATGTCAGGCAACACATCAAAATAAAACACCTTCTGGATATGCTACTTTTTCAGTAGAAATATGTTCCAGCACATTTTCACTATGTTACTTCTTTTTCTCAGCAGTTTATTCTGCCCAGAATTCTTTATCACGAGTATACCCTATTCAAACAGTTTGAGCACATGCATCAGCAGTAGTAATACCTTTCAGATACTGCTATTGCTCATGGAAAGGGTAAACTATTCTGTCTGATTCCTATTGAAAGTGATGTACATACCTTTCAGATACTTAAGTACAGTTTTCCCTTGACAGATTATCCTCTAAAGAATAATTCAGATATGAGACTACAAGATCAGCTGCTTTGCACCCAGATGATATTGCTTTGCCGACAGAGAGTCCTCCCCTATGGTTTCCTAAAATGTTCAGGAAATCAGAGAAAGTAATTAGTAAATGAAGTGCAAATGGAAACGGTTGACTTCTTGTTAGGAAAGTTAGAACCCCAAATAGGAAAGAAGAATAATGTCAAAGACTATGTATTATAAGGCTTCTTGAGCTATTGTTCCCAACTTCCCGTATGGGTTTTTTAGGAATTTATTATCGATTTTTTCCATTTCACAAATGTTTAGCAAGCAACACATTTGAACATGACAATAACAGAGGAGCCAATCAACAGCTTGTTTCTTGAGTAAACTAACGCTTCAATTCAATCTATTTTGATTAAAAGAAGATTAATAACCCAGAATCAGATTTTCTTCAGTAAAGATTTTAGTTATATTTGGTATAGTAATGTACTGTATGAAGAAGATGAGGTATTTTCTTCCCCATTCCATTCAGTTGCTAGATGGTAAAGGTCCTAATTCGTACTTTCGAGTTTTTAAGTTAAAACTATATATCCCCTTGATTCTTTTATATCTACCTTGGTGTTTTTAACTTTCAAGTTAAAAAAATGTAACATGTATTACAAAACCATAAATTCCCAATTATTTAGTACAACAGCCACGTCCATCTTAGTGACATAGAATGTTCATTCTAATGGACAAGTAAACAAACAGCCGCAACTGCTCATTAGTATACTGCTCTAATGTCCATCAAATATTATATTTAAAGATTCCTTCTGTAGCTTAAGAAACAATCCTGAGCATGAGAATTTCCTATATTAAACCAAAGACAAAACATGAAAGCTGCAACAGGTTTCTAGAAAACAATTTCAGCAAAAAGAGTAAAGCAGAAAGTCACAGGATAGCACACCTCTAGCTACCAGCAGGCGGTAAAGAACTCGAATTGTGATGGCAGCAGAACTAGTATGGATTTGAAGTGCATTAGAACTGAGAATCGTTGTATTCCTGCAAATAGATACAAGCAATACTATGACAAAAGTACGGCATTAACAGAAAATAATGTTTATCAAAAATCATGAAATTTATTGATACCTCTTCATATCAAATTCAATTTCTGATTTGCAAAATTTGTTACTGATATATCTCTGATTTGCAAAATTTGTTACTGATATATCGATCTACCAACAAACCCCTCACAGAATAATAAGCTCCTATTTACATTTCTCTAGTAAACAGCAAGAACCATGTGAAACTTTACATGTTAGAGTTGCCAATACATTAATGCCCAAAACCCCATCATCCACAAATACCAAACTTGTACAGATAAAAAAAGTCATAAACATTTTATAATAAGCAACAACTATAATTACTAAACAAAGAGTGATATCAAGTAAAGAAGGTGCCCAGTCAAGGTTTTGGCCTATATAAAGGGCTTGAATTCATTCGAGAAAGACTAACAGTGAAATATTATAACTCATACCTCTGGTACAGGAAGTAGGCTCAGCTGTGTATAGACCTCAACATCCTCTTTATTAGCCTAAACAAAAAAATCGAAACAAGCCAAAATAAGACAAGTAAAGTTTCGAAATTTAAAGAAAACTATTCAAATTTCAAGAATGCACAAGAAATCTAGCATACCAAAAATTGAACATCCATAACTCTGCAAAAGATCTGAGGACTAAACTTCAAATTCAAAAAAACCCCAAATACTTAACCAACCAAAATTAGAGATTAGTGTTTAAATTTGAATCCCTAAATTGAAACCCAAATCAGTTAGAAATTGAAAGCCCTAGAATGAGCAGAATGAGATTAGTGTTTAAAGCTTTTCATCAAAATGAAAAGATTGAGATTAGTGTTTGGAGCGGGTGATTTTTTGTGTTGGTCGTGACCCGATCTGAGACGAGAGAGAGAGAGAGAGAGAGAGAGAGTGAGACAGCAGAGAGAGTAGTGCTCAAATAAGAATAAGAGAGTTTGAGATGAATTATTTCGTTTAAGGGGGAAATTTTCCGCCCAAAATTTTCACCTCGTGCCCTGCCCAAAATTTAATTTTGAGGAGTGTGCTGGGCCTGGTGTTACGTTGTTGGTTTTTTATTTTTAAAAAAATTAAAAAAATATAATTTTAGTTTTTAAACTAAATAAATTTAGGGATTTAAAAAATAATTTAAAAAAATTAAAATTGTTATATCTTGACATTCGTACGATTGGAACGTCGAAAAAATAATTAAAAAAATAATTCATCATTCGGGACAAGACTAGTTAAAAGGAATGTCGATTGTGACCGGTTTAACCATTATAAAACCCAACAAAATAAATATAGGATTAAAAAAAATTACCACATCATTAAAATCGTTATATCTTGACACCCGTGCGATTGGAACGTTGAAAAAATAAATTTAAAAAAATAGATTCATCATTCGGGACAAGACTAGTTTAAAGGAAGGTCGACTTTGACCGGTTTGACCGTTAGAAAACCAAACCAAATACATATAGAAATTTTTTTAAAAAATTGTCACATCACTAAAATCTTAATATCTTGACATCCGTACGATTGGAACGTCGGAAAAATAATTTAAAAAATAGATTCATCATTCGAGACAAGACTAGTTAAAAGGAGGTCGACTTTGTTACGGATTATTATTTCTATTTTTTAAAAAATATTTTTGAACGATCCAACCGTACGGATGGCAATGTATATCTAATATAATGTTATTCCCCAAATTTCAGAAAATAAAAAATTAATTTGATTGGAGATCTTAGTAGATCACTACTATTTTCAATATGACTCGTAACTAGTGCTTTGTTACGGATTATTGTTTCTATTTTTTAAAAAATATTTTTGAACGATCCAACCGTACGGATGTCAATATATATCTAATATAATGATATTCCCCAAGTTTCAGAAAATAAAAAATTAATTTGATTGGAGATCTTAGTAGATCACTACTATTTTCAATATGACTCGTAACTAGTGCTTTGTTACAGATTATTATTTCTATTTTTTTAAAAATATTTTTGAACGATCCAACCGTACGGATGTCCATATATATCTAATATAATGATATTCCCCAAGTTTCAGAAAATAAAAAATTAATTTGATTGGAGATCTTAGTAGATCACTACTATTTTCAATATGACTCGTAACTAGTGCTTTGTTACGGATTATTGTTTCTATTTTTTTAAAAAATATTTTTGAACGATCCAACCGTACGGATGACAATATATATCTAATATAATGACATTCCCCAAGTTTCAGAAAATAAAAAATTAATTTGATTGGAGATCTTAGTAGATCACTACTATTTTCAATATGACTCGTAACTAGTGCTTTGTTACGGATTATTGTTTCTATTTTTTTAAAAAATATTTTTGAACGATCCAACCGTACGGATGACAATATATATCTAATATAATGATATTCCCCAAGTTTCAGAAAATAAAAAATTAATTTGATTGGAGATCTTAGTAGATCACTACTATTTTCAATATGACTCGTAACTAGTGCTTTGTTACGGATTATTATTTCTATTTTTTAAAAAATATTTTTGAACGATCCAACCATACGGATGTCAATATATATCTAATATAATGATATTCCCCAAGTTTCAGAAAATAAAAAATTAATTTGATTGGAGATCTTAGTAGATCACTACTATTTTCAATATGACTCGTAACTAGTGCTTTGTTACGGATTATTGTTTCTATTTTTTAAAAAAATATTTTTGAATGATCCAACCGTACGGATGGCAATATATATCTAATATAATGATAATCCCAAAGTTTCAGAAAATAAAAAATTAATTTGATTGGAGATCTTAGTAGATCACTACTATTTTCAATATGACTCGTAACTAGTGCTTTGTTACGGATTATTGTTTCTATTTTTTTTAAAAATATTTTTGAACGATCCAACCGTACGGATGACAATATATATCTAATATAATGACATTCCCCAAGTTTCAGAAAATAAAAAATTAATTTGATTGGAGATCTTAGTAGATCACTACTATTTTCAATATGACTCGTAACTAGTGCTTTGTTACGGATTATTGTTTCTATTTTTTTAAAAAATATTTTTGAACGATCCAACCGTACGGATGACAATATATATCTAATATAATGATATTCCCCAAGTTTCAGAAAATAAAAAATTAATTTGATTGGAGATCTTAGTAGATCACTACTATTTTCAATATGACTCGTAACTAGTGCTTTGTTACGGATTATTATTTCTATTTTTTAAAAAATATTTTTGAACGATCCAACCGTACGGATGTCAATATATATCTAATATAATGATATTCCCCAAGTTTCAGAAAATAAAAAATTAATTTGATTGGAGATCTTAGTAGATCACTACTATTTTCAATATGACTCGTAACTAGTGCTTTGTTACGGATTATTGTTTCTATTTTTTTAAAAAATATTTTTGAATGATCCAACCATACGGATGGCAATATATATCTAATATAATGATATTCCCAAAGTTTCAGAAAATAAAAAATTAATTTGATTGGAGATCTTAGTAGATCACTACTATTTTCAATATGACTCGTAACTAGTGCTTTGTTACAGATTATTATTTCTATTTTTTAAAAAATATTTTTGAACGATCCAACCATACGGATGTCAATATATATCTAATATAATGATATTCCCCAAGTTTCAGAAAATAAAAAATTAATTTGATTGGAGATCTTAGTAGATCACTACTATTTTCAATATGACTCGTAACTAGTGCTTTGTTACGGATTATTGTTTCTATTTTTTAAAAAATATTTTTGAACGATCCAACCGTACGAATGTCAATATATATCTGATATAATGATATTCCCCAAGTTTCAGAAAATAAAAAATTAATTTGATTGGAGATCTTAGTAGATCACTACTATTTTCAATATGACTCGTAACTAGTGCTTTGTTACGGATTATTATTTCTATTTTTTTAAAAATATTTTTGAACGATCCAACCATACGGATGTCCATATATATCTAATATAATGATATTCCCCAAGTTTCAGAAAATAAAAAATTAATTTGATTGGAGATCTTAGTAGATCACTACTATTTTCAATATGACTCGTAACTAGTGCTTTGTTACGGATTATTGTTTCTATTTTTTTAAAAAATATTTTTGAACGCTCCAACCATACGGATGGCAATATATATCTAATATAATTATATTCCCCAAGTTTCAGAAAATAAAAAATTAATTTGATTGGAGATCTTAGTAGATCACTACTATTTTCAATATGACTCGTAACTAGTGCTTTGTTACGGATTATTATTTCTATTTTTTAAAAAATATTTTTGAACGATCCAACCGTACAGATATCAATATATATCTAATATAATGATATTCCCCAAGTTTCAGAAAATAAAAAATTAATTTGATTGGAGATCTTAGTAGATCACTACTATTTTCAATATGACTCGTAACTAGTGCTTTGTTACGGATTATTATTTCTATTTTTTTAAAAATATTTTTGAACGATCCAACCGTACGGATGTCAATATATATCTAATATAATGATATTCCCCAAGTTTCAGAAAATAAAAAATTAATTTGATTGGAGATCTTAGTAGATCACTACTATTTTCAATATGACTCGTAACTAGTGCTTTGTTACGGATTATTATTTCTATTTTTTAAAAAATATTTTTGAACGATCCAACCGTACGGATGTCAATATATATCTAATATAATGATATTCCCCAAGTTTCAGAAAATAAAAAATTAATTTGATTGGAGATCTTAGTAGATCACTACTATTTTCAATATGACTCGTAACTAGTGCTTTGTTACGGATTATTGTTTCTATTTTTTTAAAAAATATTTTTGAACGATCCAACCGTACGGATGACAATATATATCTAATATAATGATATTCCCCAAGTTTCAGAAAATAAAAAATTAATTTGATTGGAGATCTTAGTAGATCACTACTATTTTCAATATGACTCGTAACTAGTGCTTTGTTACGGATTATTATTTCTATTTTTTAAAAAATATTTTTGAACGATCCAACCGTACGGATGTCAATATATATCTAATATAATGATATTCCCCAAGTTTCAGAAAATAAAAAATTAATTTGATTGGAGATCTTAGTAGATCACTACTATTTTCAATATGACTCGTAACTAGTGCTTTGTTACGGATTATTGTTTCTATTTTTTTAAAAAATATTTTTGAATGATCCAACCATACGGATGGCAATATATATCTAATATAATGATATTCCCAAAGTTTCAGAAAATAAAAAATTAATTTGATTGGAGATCTTAGTAGATCACTACTATTTTCAATATGACTCGTAACTAGTGCTTTGTTACAGATTATTATTTCTATTTTTTAAAAAATATTTTTGAACGATCCAACCATACGGATGTCAATATATATCTAATATAATGATATTCCCCAAGTTTCAGAAAATAAAAAATTAATTTGATTGGAGATCTTAGTAGATCACTACTATTTTCAATATGACTCGTAACTAGTGCTTTGTTACGGATTATTGTTTCTATTTTTTAAAAAATATTTTTGAACGATCCAACCGTACGAATGTCAATATATATCTGATATAATGATATTCCCCAAGTTTCAGAAAATAAAAAATTAATTTGATTGGAGATCTTAGTAGATCACTACTATTTTCAATATGACTCGTAACTAGTGCTTTGTTACGGATTATTATTTCTATTTTTTAAAAAATATTTTTGAACGATCCAACCGTACGGATGTCAATATATATCTAATATAATGATATTCCCCAAGTTTCAGAAAATAAAAAATTAATTTGATTGGAGATCTTAGTAGATCACTACTATTTTCAATATGACTCGTAACTAGTGCTTTGTTACGGATTATTGTTTCTATTTTTTTAAAAAATATTTTTGAATGATCCAACCATACGGATGGCAATATATATCTAATATAATGATATTCCCAAAGTTTCAGAAAATAAAAAATTAATTTGATTGGAGATCTTAGTAGATCACTACTATTTTCAATATGACTCGTAACTAGTGCTTTGTTACAGATTATTATTTCTATTTTTTAAAAAATATTTTTGAACGATCCAACCATACGGATGTCAATATATATCTAATATAATGATATTCCCCAAGTTTCAGAAAATAAAAAATTAATTTGATTGGAGATCTTAGTAGATCACTACTATTTTCAATATGACTCGTAACTAGTGCTTTGTTACGGATTATTGTTTCTATTTTTTAAAAAATATTTTTGAACGATCCAACCGTACGAATGTCAATATATATCTGATATAATGATATTCCCCAAGTTTCAGAAAATAAAAAATTAATTTGATTGGAGATCTTAGTAGATCACTACTATTTTCAATATGACTCGTAACTAGTGCTTTGTTACGGATTATTATTTCTATTTTTTTAGAAATATTTTTGAACGATCCAACCATACGGATGTCCATATATATCTAATATAATGATATTCCCCAAGTTTCAGAAAATAAAAAATTAATTTGATTGGAGATCTTAGTAGATCACTACTATTTTCAATATGACTCGTAACTAGTGCTTTGTTACGGATTATTGTTTCTATTTTTTTAAAAAATATTTTTGAACGCTCCAACCATACGGATGGCAATATATATCTAATATAATTATATTCCCCAAGTTTCAGAAAATAAAAAATTAATTTGATTGGAGATCTTAGTAGATCACTACTATTTTCAATATGACTCGTAACTAGTGCTTTGTTACGGATTATTATTTCTATTTTTTAAAAAATATTTTTGAACGATCCAACCGTACAGCTATCAATATATATCTAATATAATGATATTCCCCAAGTTTCAGAAAATAAAAAATTAATTTGATTGGAGATCTTAGTAGATCACTACTATTTTCAATATGACTCGTAACTAGTGCTTTGTTACGGATTATTATTTCTATTTTTTTTAAAATATTTTTGAACGATCCAACCATACGGATGTCAATATATATCTAATATAATGATATTCCCCAAGTTTCAGAAAATAAAAAATTAATTTGATTGGAGATCTTAGTAGATCACTACTATTTTCAATATGACTCGTAACTAGTGCTTTGTTACGGATTATTATTTCTATTTTTTAAAAAATATTTTTGAACGATCCAACCGTACGGATGTCAATATATATCTAATATAATGATATTCCATAAGTTTCAGAAAATAAAAAATTAATTTGATTGGAGATCTTAGTAGATCACTACTATTTTCAATATGACTCTTAACTAGTGCTTTGTTACGGATTATGAAAGGCATATGATGTAGCCTATTTGTATTTCGAGGATACAACTCAACTTAAACAAGATTGTAATAGTAAATAGTATATAGACTGTCACAAGGAATCTCAGATTGTATTATCTGTCAGAAGAAAAAGATCAAGGTCAATCTACAGACTTGGGGAATTACTACATTGAAAGAAGCTCAGTCATCTGATCAAGCCTCATTGAAGTATTCGTTAAGAAGTGGATTCATTTAAAGTGACAGAGATTTCGACAGTGACAGAGACAGTACAGAAGAATTAAAGAGAGATGAGAAAAGAAAAGGAACCACGCGTTTAAAGTCAGAAATGAAGAATAATCATTGGAGTTAGTCGTTCATGAACCAGACAGTACATCGAACGTCAACAGAAAATTCAATGGTATTTCTTTATTAATTTCAGTGGTTTAAGAAAAGATTTGGCTACTTAAAGGATTCATATTTATTCTCCTTTAATTGATTAAATTATGTGATTAATTTAATTAATAAATTAATTCTATAAGAATTAATTTATTAATTAAAATAATTACTTAATTAATTAAATCAGAATTTTATGTAAAAGAAAATTAATTAAATGATTATCAGAAAATCATTTAATTGATTAAAGCTGAAAATTGTACTGATACTACCTTTTCAGAAAGGTAGTACCGAAGGTAGTACAAGCTTAACAGAAAGGTAGTACCGAAGGTAGTACAAGCTTATTCGGAAGGTAGTACCGAAGGTAGTACAAGTTCATTTCAGCAAAGGTAGTACAAGTTCAATCAGAAAGGTAGTTCCAAAGGTAGTACCGCCAACTGAAAGGTAGTTCCAAAGGTAGTACCGCCACTTTGAAAGGTAGTAGCCTTCCTAGAAAGGTAGTTCTGACCAACTGAAAGGTAGTAGCCACCATTTAAAAGGTAGTACCGAATTCTGCAAAGGTAGTTCGAGGCTTATTTCATCAAAGAATTGGCAGAAGGTTGTGAAACTTTGTATAAAAGCAAGGTGGCTCAACATATCAACAACACTTCAACATAATATCTAAAAACACACCCACCAGCTCATTTTCTCTCAAAGCTCTCTCAAGAACACCAAGAACAAATAAATTCCCAGAAAATTAAGTTCATCTCCTTTGTAATATTTTATCCGGTGGAACTTGTTTATTTATTGTTCTTGTACTACTAGCGAGTTTTTACTCCTAGCACTTATCTTGATTTTTATTAACTAAATTAGAAAAGTTCATGTCGAATTTTCTAATTAGTTTTTATCAACTTGATAATTAATCTGTACTGAAATTGTAACACCCATCAAGTTAATATATTGTTATATTCAACTTGAAATTTGTTTCAATTTATTCCGCACAAATTTGTCTAAACTAAATTTTATTTAAAGGACAAATTTCGTTAAATTGGTATAGATTGTATTCAACCCCCCCTTCTACAATCTTATCGGACCTAACAATTGGTATCAGAGCCTATTGATTGATATACAAATCAAGATCCTATTTTTATTCAATCAAAAATTTATCTCGAATTTTTAACTCACTTAAAAATTCATCATGTCTTCAAAATCCATTGTTAAGATTCCCATATTTAATAAGGATAATTATGATATGTGGAAAAATAAAATGGAGTTGTTTCTTGATGTTACAAATTCCAAATATTTGGATGTTTTGAAAAATGGACCTAAAATTCCTATGGCTCATGAAGAACAAGTTGTTACTGATGGAGTTGTAACAATACCTGCTAAATCCTATCCAAAGGACCCTAAGAACTATACTCCTGATGAAAAGGAGGATGCTGGACTGGACAAAAATTTGAGACTCATTCTGATAGATTCCCTGGATGCTGTGATGTATAGTCATGTGATGAATTGTAAAACTGCTAAGCACATTTGGGAAACTATTGAGACTATTAATGAAGGAACTGATGAAGTCAGGGAAAACAGACTTCAAATTTTGACCTCTGAATATGAACACTTTAGAGCTGGCCCCAATGAAGGCATTCAGGAAGTGTTTGAAAGGTATAACAAAATAATCAACAACTTGCAAGTTCATGGCAAGCAATATACTCAGAAGGAGATCAACATGAAGTTTCTACTGACTATGCCTACTCACCTGGAGCATAGAATTACTGCCATCAGAGAATCCAGGGATTTAAATAAGATTGCTCTTGACAGGCTGTTTGGTGTTCTGAAAACGTATGAATTAGAACAAGTACAGCAGAAGGAGTTCTCTGGCAAAGGGAGAGTGGCAAGTTCTTCTACAGCTCTGGTAGTTGAGGTTCCTAAGGAAGTGGAAGATAAAATTGTTCAACCTAAAAGCTTCAACAAGGAACAAACTGAAGTTGAACATGGCCAAACACCAGCTACTCAGGATGGTGGAGAATTTTATTCACTAGAAGAGCTGGATCAACTAGAAGATGAATCTATGGCTATGATGGTGAGACAATTCAGTAACTTCAGATTCAGGCGAAATCCAAAGTTCAGGTTTAAGTCTAATAGCAGATTCCAAAGAGGAGGTTCCTCATCCTCTAGTAACAGGGGAGGATACAAAACTGGAACTGTTGACAGAAGCAAGATTCGTTGCTTTAACTGTAATGAGTTGGGACACTTTGCCACTGAGTGTCAGAAACCCAAACAAGTCCAGAAAAGAGATTATGCTTCTGAAAAGAAGAAAACTGGAAGAGCTTATGTAGCTGCCGGTAAAAGCTGGGATGACACAGACAGCGAAGATGAAGAATATGGAAACTTTGCGCTGGTGGCAAATGCTGAGTCATCAAATTATTACACCACACCGGTAATTCTCACTGATGCTGAACTTATTCGTAGTTTACGTGATTCCTTGAGTAATGCACAAAAAGGATACGAGAGAATAAGTCTTGTAAACACTAAACTTGAAAATGAAGTGTTAGAGTTAAAAAAAGTGCCTGATAATAATGATCAACAAATAAAAGAAATAGCTCATCTTAACTACAAAGAAAAGGGTCTAGGAGAATACATGGTAAAACAAGTTGATAGGATTGCTGAACAAGACATCAGGATTAGAGAACTTGAAACACAGATTAGAGCTTGTTATAATTCTGTTAAAGTTTCCAAAGAGCACTTCAACAAACAATCTAGAGAACAAACTGTAGGAATAGGGTTTGGTTACAAAGAAGCTGCTGGTTCTTTGGGCAATCATTCTGCTAATCCTATTCCTGCTAAAGAAAGAGGTATACCACACGTTCTCAAGAATGTTGAAAAACCCATGTTTAAAGAATCTGTTTCTGAACCACCAAACATGTATTCTATTGTGATTCAAGAAGAAATGAGAAATGAGGACAGTGCTAATGGTATAGTCATTGATAATGAAAAATCTGTTAAGGCACCTACAACCAAAAATGTTAAATCTAATAAGGTTGTTTCTATGAAACCAATGAAGTTTGTTCCCAGTTCATCTAAAATTGAGTTAGGTGATAACAAGTTGGAGCAGAATAATAACATATCTAACATGAATACCATGCCTATCATTGATTCTAATCATAAAGCATGTGGTGTTGTCAATTGTATGTCTTGTGCTTTTAATATCATGTCTGCTTACTTTTCTGGTAATCATGCATGTGCTGATAAGACTGCCCCTAGACAACACATGAACAGAAATAAAAATGTTAGATCAAAGACTGCTAGTCCTCCTCATGTTAGGAGAGAGACATTTGTACCTAAGCCTAAACAAAGTTTTACTAAGGCTGTTTACAAGGTCAAATGTCCAGTCAATGAAACAAGTGTTATTGCTGGTAAACAAACATGGATACCCAAAATGAAACAAAAGATTGTAAAATCTGTTTATAGGGTAAAATGCTTGTTGACTAATGGTAAAATTGGTGTTAAGGTGAAAAATGTTGTTTTGCCTGACAAAGGCCAATTCTTTAAGTATTCTGGACCCAATCAAATTTGGGTTCCGAAGAAGGATTAATCCGTTTGTCATTGCAGGGTGTTGAGCAGGTTGAGCGAGTGACCTGGATCTTGGACAGTGGATGTTCAAGGCATATGACTGGTGACAGAACCCTGCTGACAAATGTGGTGGAGAAGGCCGGCCCAGTAGTTACCTTTGGAGATAACAGCAAAGGTAGAACTGATGGATATGGCAGACTTGAAGCTGGAAATGTTATCATTGATGAAGTTTCTTTTGTGAAAGGACTTGAGCACAATTTGCTCAGTGTTAGTCAATTCTGTGACAAAGGATATGAAGTTTATTTCAACAAGAAGAATTGTCTAATTTCACACAAGAGAAATGAAAAGCCACAACTGACAGGAGTTAGAAAAGGCAATCTGTACGTAGCCAATATGAACTCAGGAAGCACTGCAGAAATTACTTGCTTCTACTCTAAAGCATCTAATGACGAGAGTTGGCTATGGCACAAGAAACTTTCTCATCTAAATTTCAAGACAATGAATTCTCTAGTTAAAAGAGAATTGGTGAGAGGTTTGCCTTCAATGGAATTCACTCAAGAAGGACTGTGTGATGCATGTCAAAAAGGCAAGCTAAAAAGGGCAAGTCACAGGAGCACTGACACATCTTCAATAACTGAACCATTACAATTACTTCATATGGATTTGTTTGGTCCAGTTAATGTGATGTCTATGTCAAGGAAGAGATATGCTCTAGTGATCGTTGATGATTTTTCAAAATACACATGGGTCCTATTTTTGAATTCTAAAGATGAGACTCCACAACTGGTGATTGATCACATCAAATTAATTGAGCGAGATTCTACGTATCCAGTGAGAGCTATAAGATCAGACAACGGAACTGAATTCAAGAATGCAGTTCTAAATGACTTCTGCACTGAGAAGGGTATAACCAGACAATACTCAGCTCCAAGAACTCCTCAGCAAAATGGAGTAGTGGAAAGAAAGAATAGAACCTTGATTGAAGCTGCACGTACTATGTTAAGTGAATCAAGGCTTCCATTGTACTTTTGGGCTGAAGCTGTCAACACTGCTTGCTATACCCAGAATCGAACTCTAATCAATAAAGACCATATGAAGACACCCTATGAAATTATGGCTGATAAGAAACCATCACTCAAATACTTTCATGTATTTGGGGCAAAATGCTTTGTGCTTAAAGAAGGTGATGATCAAGGTGGTAAATTCGATACCAAAGCATTTGAAGCAATTTTTATTGGTTATTCAATGAGGGCATACAGGGTGTATGTGATTGATGAACAGAAGATGATGGAAAGTGTCAACGTAACATTTGATGACACTAAACTCCCTAGTATCCAAACTGAGGATCCATCTGAAAAGCTATCTTTCGATGACATGACAGATACAGATTCAGATGATGACAATGCACCTGAGATTTTTGCTGATGCTAATGACAACAATGATAATAATGATGATGATCAGGGTAATGGTGATGAAAACAATGATAATAATGAAGATACCCCTGACACTCCTGAACAATCATTTAGTCAACCTGGCAACAACTCGGGGGAAGACAATGAAGGGTCAACTGGTCACACACAACATCACAATGAAGAACAAGGCGAATCATCAAGATCTAATCTTCCCAGACAGATTGTTTGGAATGGAGCTCATCCTTTTGAGCTGATTATTGGTGATCCAGATGTTGGTGTCAAAACTAGAAGTGCTACTCAAAATCAATGTAACTATTCAGGGTTTCTGTCTGAAATGGAACCTAAGAAAACTGAGGAAGCTCTTTCAGATCCTGATTGGGTGATTGCTATGCAAGATGAACTCAATCAATTCAAACAACAAGAAGTATGGAAGCTGGTACCCAGACCCAAAGACAGGAAAGTGGTTGACACAAGGTGGGTATTCAGAAATAAGCTAGATGAAGATGGTACAGTGACAAGAAATAAAGCAAGACTGGTAGCAAAGGGTTATTCACAAGCTGAAGGCATTGATTATGATGAAACCTACGCTCCAGTGGCAAGACTTGAGGCTATCAGAATATTCTTGGCATTCGCAGCATTCTCAAACTTTAAGGTTTATCAAATGGATGTCAAGAGTGCCTTTCTGAATGGTAAGCTAGATGAAGAGGTATATGTAGAACAGCCCCCTGGCTTTGAAGATCCAGAATTCATGGACTATGTCTACTTTCTCTTCAAGGCTATTTATGGTCTTAAGCAAGCACCAAGGAAATGGTATGACACTCTCTCTGAATTTTTAATTGAAAATGGTTTTGTTAGAGGTGTCATAGACAAAACTCTCTTCACAAAGAAACATAAAAATGATACAATATTAGTTCAAATCTATGTGGATGATATAATATTCGGGTCTACTAATGATCTTCTTTGCAAGAAATTTGCTAAGTTAATGCAGGGTAAGTTTGAAATGAGCATGATGGGTGAGCTGAAGTTCTTTCTTGGATTGCAAGTAAGTCAAAGGACAGATGGTATATTTATCTGTCAATCCAAGTATGTCAGAGAGCTCCTCAAGAAATATCAAATGGAGGACTCGTCTTCAGCAAGAACACCATCATCTACAGCTGTTAAATTTGGAGCATGTGAAAATTCTGCTAAGGTAGATATCACAAGCTACAGAGGTATGATAGGCTCATTACTTTACCTTACTGCAAGTAGACCAGATATTATGCATGCTACATGTTTGTGTGCAAGGTTCCAATCGGATCCTAGAGATGTTCATCTCATTGCTGTTAAACGAATCTTGAGATATCTTAAGGGTACGCCTAACTTAGGCATCTGGTACCCTAAAGATTCTGGTTTTAATCTTGTTGGATATACAGATTCAGATTATGCAGGAAGTGTTGTAGATAGGAAAAGCACCTCTGGGAGTTGTCAATTCCTAGGTGGCAGGTTAGTTTCCTGGTACAGCAAGAAACAGCAAACAGTTTCCAACTCAACAGCTGAAGCTGAATATATAGCTGCTGGAAGCTGTTGTGCACAAATTTTGTGGATTAGGAATCAGCTACGGGACTATGGCTTTGTACTTGACAAAATTCCTATATTGTGTGACAATACAAGTGCCATAGCAATCTCCAACAATCCTGTGCAGCATACGAGGACAAAGCACATTGATATCAGGTATCATTTTATTAGAGAGCATGTCATGAATGGTACCGTGGAGTTACATTTTGTGCCCACGGAAGAACAAACAGCAGATATTTTTACTAAGTCTCTTGACGAATCCACATTCACCAGAATTGTTGGTGAATTGGGTATGTTAAATAGTCCTAGTAATTAAACTAGTTAATATCTGAGGTTTGTTCTTTAATAATTTATAAGTGATTACTTTGTTAATATTTGTTATTAAAATCACTTGTATAATTATTTTATCAACTTATCTTCTTGCTTGTTAACTCTTAAATCATTGTCATTATCTTCTTAATATATTCCTACTTACTTCTTTTAATTTTAGAATATTTTAATTTTCTCTAAAAATATTTTTCTCAAATTTTACAAGTTGAAATTAGTGAGAAATCTATTTTTGTTGAAAATTACTTTTGAATATTTGTGTTGATTTAATAAGTCATATTTTCTCTTTAAATGATTTTCTATAAGAAAATTACTTTAGTAAGAAAATATATAGATTTATTAATTTACTACAAATATTTATGTAAATAGTTAATAGTTTATTAATTGGTTTGTAGTGTTTGTCCTTTTGTTATTAATGTTTGATTTCATAAAAGGGACTACATATGATTGTTTTTATAATTTTTATTCGATTTTATAATTTTAGTGTAAATTATTTTGCTATTTTATAGCTTGTTTTAATAATTAAATTTGCTTCATTGTTCATGTAAATAATCTGGTACATATTCTGTTAATACTTGATTTTTAGAATAGTTATATTGGTCCTCATCTCGAACTTCGAGATAAAGTTCGAGATAGATCTTATCTCGAAAATTTTGAAGATAAAAACTAGGCACACTGGTAACTCGAACTCGAATCCTAAGTCGAACTTCGAGATAAAGTTCGAGATAGTCAGTTTCGAGATGAAGTTCGAGATAGTGAGTTTCGAGTTGAAGTTCGAGTTAGTCACTAACTCAAAAATCTAAGTCGAGTTTCGAGTTGAAGTTCGAGATAGTCACTAACTCACTAACTCGAAAATCTTCCCAGACTTAGAATTTTCAAAACTTCACTCTGAAAGCTCAAATCGATATCGGACCTAATATTTGTGTGTTGTTGTAAATATTTTTGTAAATTATTTTCTTTTAATTTTTAATATTCTGTAAATATTATTAATACAGTTATTTTTGAATTAAAAAATAAAAAAAAAATAATAAAAAAATTGTAATTTTCTTTCCTTTTTAGTTTTTATTTTGTATATTATTTTTCATGTGTATATAAATAGTTTGTATAGTTTTTCAGTTTAGTCACTATACTTGCAAAACTTACAAACAGGTCACTGTATTTGGTTCTTTTGTTGTTCTTCTGTTTGACACACACATAACCTGCAGTTTTAATTCTAATTCTTTGTTGTGTTGTTGTTATTAACAGAATTTCTTATTAAGGAACATTGTTGGTATCAAAATAGTATATGTCAATTCAATTGTTTAGGAATTAACGTTTGATTTTCAGGTTCTAACAATTGGAAGACAAGACCTAACAAGTGTTAACAAGTGGTAACAGTTGGTATCTAACATACAGGATCTAAAACATGATAAAATAGTTTTGTTTGTAGTGGTTTAAACATTAACATTCATTAATTTGATTAATATTTATTGTTAATTGGATTTTTGTTTATGTTTTTGTTTAGTAAAACCGACTCAATCTCTTTATATTTCCTAACTCAAAATCTCTTTCTATAGTTGTGATTGCTTACATTGTAAATCTTTTGAGATCACAACTGTATATCATTCTATCTCTATATGCTCATATTCTGTGATGCAGGTTCATCTACATGGAATTTTGTTTTCTCACATGTTTAGTCATAAGGTTGTAAACCCAACAACTTTTATCCCAGACTACAGTCAAACTCAAACACATTCTATCTTACACCCTAAAAGGAAGTAACCTATCAGACTAGAGGTCACCAGGGAGTAACTGCACGTGATGCAGCAAATAAGGATGTGTGGGATATTCAGTTGGAGAGTCACTACCTTATACACTAACCAAAATATTTCATATGAGTTCTTTAATGAACTAAGTGTCTTGACAGACATTAGAAGGAAATCTTGATCTCAATGCTAAATTTCTAGATCATTGTTTACCTTCCCAGAATTCAAATCTGGAACCTTTAAAAGGGAAAATTAGCAACTTGTAGATTATGACTCAGATTCGTCTGACGAGTCTAACGAGGATTTGGGATTTGCGAACTCCCATTGCACCACCACTGACCTCTCTTGAAGGGGCTAGGGTGATTTTTCCTTGCAGGTACACTAATGGATGTTGGAGCTATGAGTGATACACCAGTGAGCAAGAGTGTAAACACAGAGAGATGTGAGACACTCAACACATATGAGTGGAGAGAAGAGTGAAACACTTGTGAGGTACACTAAACACTATCACACACTCACAGTGAGGAAGAAAATGAAACTTCCTTTCTAACAAAGAACTTTATAATTGGTACAACTACTTTGTCAACTAGTTGATTGGAGGATTCCTCAACTAAGGGGGAGAAGTAAAGGGGGTACAAGAAAAAGAAGAGTAGGTTAGAAAGGGGGAGCATTTACAGACTGTGCTTTGGAAGAGAAGCAAGTCAAGTTACTAAGGGGGAGCCTTAGATGGAGAAGTAAGGGGAGATTCAGTTAAGATGAAAGTGGAGATATAAGGATGAGTACATCACAATACTATTCTATTAGTCTTTCAATGTACTATGTATGAAGGCTAACTGGAGGAGTAGTAGATTTCCTAGAAGTTATAGAAATGGTATTGATTCACCATTGTCAATATAGTAGGAGCAGTTGTTTTTTCTTAAGTGAGAAAAGATGTGTCAGAAAAGGGAAGTGATTGTAAATCAAGAACTGCTGATAATCACCAATGTAAGATGTGAAGAATTATCAGGAAGAGATATGAAGAATCAGAAATGAAGATGAGTTATTTATTGAAGATCAGTTCAGTGCTAGAGGAACAATCATCTATCATTTCATCAACTGAGGATTCTGGAATTGTTAAATTTAAACCAGAGAAATTTTTTTTAATGTACTATTTGCTAAGCTCTTAAATGCTTAATCTTTTTCTTGTTTAAGTGAGTTAGTTGAGTTATCCTCTAGGTATTTGCTTGTTATTGTCTAACAAACAAATAGGGGGAGATTGAAAGGCATATGATGTAGCCTATTTGTATTTCGAGGATACAACTCAACTTAAACAAGATTGTAATAGTAAATAGTATATAGACTGTCACAAGGAATCTCAGATTGTATTATCTGTCAGAAGAAAAAGATCAAGGTCAATCTACAGACTTGGGGAATTACTACATTGAAAGAAGCTCAGTCATCTGATCAAGCCTCATTGAAGTATTCGTTAAGAAGTGGATTCATTTAAAGTGACAGAGATTTCGACAGTGACAGAGACAGTACAGAAGAATTAAAGAGAGATGAGAAAAGAAAAGGAACCACGCGTTTAAAGTCAGAAATGAAGAATAATCATTGGAGTTAGTCGTTCATGAACCAGACAGTACATCGAACGTCAACAGAAAATTCAATGGTATTTCTTTATTAATTTCAGTGGTTTAAGAAAAGATTTGGCTACTTAAAGGATTCATATTTATTCTCCTTTAATTGATTAAATTATGTGATTAATTTAATTAATAAATTAATTCTATAAGAATTAATTTATTAATTAAAATAATTACTTAATTAATTAAATCAGAATTTTATGTAAAAGAAAATTAATTAAATGATTATCAGAAAATCATTTAATTGATTAAAGCTGAAAATTGTACTGATACTACCTTTTCAGAAAGGTAGTACCGAAGGTAGTACAAGCTTAACAGAAAGGTAGTACCGAAGGTAGTACAAGCTTATTCGGAAGGTAGTACCGAAGGTAGTACAAGTTCATTTCAGCAAAGGTAGTACAAGTTCAATCAGAAAGGTAGTTCCAAAGGTAGTACCGCCAACTGAAAGGTAGTTCCAAAGGTAGTACCGCCACTTTGAAAGGTAGTAGCCTTCCTAGAAAGGTAGTTCTGACCAACTGAAAGGTAGTAGCCACCATTTAAAAGGTAGTACCGAATTCTGCAAAGGTAGTTCGAGGCTTATTTCATCAAAGAATTGGCAGAAGGTTGTGAAACTTTGTATAAAAGCAAGGTGGCTCAACATATCAACAACACTTCAACATAATATCTAAAAACACACCCACCAGCTCATTTTCTCTCAAAGCTCTCTCAAGAACACCAAGAACAAATAAATTCCCAGAAAATTAAGTTCATCTCCTTTGTAATATTTTATCCGGTGGAACTTGTTTATTTATTGTTCTTGTACTACTAGCGAGTTTTTACTCCTAGCACTTATCTTGATTTTTATTAACTAAATTAGAAAAGTTCATGTCGAATTTTCTAATTAGTTTTTATCAACTTGATAATTAATCTGTACTGAAATTGTAACACCCATCAAGTTAATATATTGTTATATTCAACTTGAAATTTGTTTCAATTTATTCCGCACAAATTTGTCTAAACTAAATTTTATTTAAAGGACAAATTTCGTTAAATTGGTATAGATTGTATTCAACCCCCCCTTCTACAATCTTATCGGACCTAACAGATTATTATTTCTATTTTTTAAAAAATATTTTTGAACGATCCAACCGTACGGATGTCCATATATATCTAATATAATGATATTCCCCAAGTTTCAGAAAATGAAAAATTAATTTGATTGGAGATCTTAGTAGATCACTACTATTTTCAATATGACTCGTAACTAGTGCTTTGTTACGGATTATTATTTCTATTTTTTAAAAAATATTTTTGAACGATCCAACCATACGGATGTCAATATATATCTAATATAATGATATTCCCCAAGTTTCAGAAAATAAAAAATTAATTTGATTGGAGATCTTAGTAGATCACTACTATTTTCAATATGTCTCGTAACTAGTGCTTTGTTATAGATTATTATTTAAATTTTAAAAAAATATTTTTGAACGATCCAACCGTACGGATGTCAATATATATCTAATATAATGATATTACACGTCACCCTTGTGGGTCCCACACTGCCACGTCAGCAGTGGTGGGTCCCACATCTGCCACGTCATATTTTTTTTAAAAAAATATAAATTTATCTAATGCAACAATTCAAACAGCAAATGCAACACTACAGGTATCTAATGCAAAGCTTTCTGCCACGTCAGCAAATGCCACGTCAGCAAAGGTGGGCCCCACTTCTGCCACGTCAACAATTGTGGGTCCCATAATTGCCACGTCAGCATGTTGGGCCTCCTGCCACGTCATCCTTGTGGGTCCCACACTGCCACTTCAGCAGTTGTGGGGCCCACATCTGCCACGTCATATTTTTTTTTAAAAATATGAATATATCTAATGCAACACTTCAAAGAGCAAACGCAACACTATTGGTATCTAATGCAACGTTTTTTGCCACGTCAGCAAATGCCACGTCAGCAAAGGTGGGCCCCACTTCTGCCACGTCAGCAAATGTGGGTCCCACATGTGCCACGTCAGCAAATGCCACGTCAGCACACGTGGGTCCCACTCCTGCCACGTCACCATTTATAAAAATAAAAAATTATCTAACGCAACGCCATCAGTTAGTGTTGCATAATGTGAAACACTGTAGGTAATACGCAACGCTAATCTATATCTAACGCAACACCAATTCAGCTCAGTTGCAAAAGACCCAAAACTTCTATCTAACGAAACGCTTTCTGTGCAACGCTTTGTAAAAAGGGTTGCGTATGCTCACTTATGGCGTAGTGTATGTTGCCGAAAGATAATAGACATGGTTTCAAAACTGTTGTATGAAACTTGGGTCATACAACGATTAAGTTTCTTAAAATGTTGTGTGTATTACATGAAGACAACGTCGACAACGTTTCTTAAAAACGTCGTGTGACTACTTTTGAAGCAATATCTAATAAAAACACTTATCTAAGTTTTACAACGCTTTTTGGGAACATTGTAAGACATCCTGTTAGACAACACTACTTTCCAAAACCGTTGTAAAACAGTTGTCGATTTTATCTTCTAGACAACACTTTTTAAAACTGTAGTAAAGTTCATGATCAGACAATACAACGAAAATTATGAATAATAAACCGTTGTGTGAAAATTTCAGCCAACACTTTTTTGTTGAAGCGTTGTCTGATAGTTTTTCTTATAGTGGCTCATTGCCGTTCCTTTGTTTCTCTTATTTTCCGGGCAGGTGATCTTAGTTAGGTGGACTACTTATTGTGAAGAGTGCGAGTTGCAATATTTGAAGAATTTAGGTGATTTTTTTAATATGAATTGTATGATATTGGATTTTGAGAAGTTGTATCGTTTTATTCAATTTTTAGTGGATTTAAAAATTAAGTGTATGATTTGGGATTTTAAACTATATTTTATAGTTGTCAGGTGCTGTTATCATAGGCTTGCTAACAGATTGCTCCATTGTTATTACCGATTTTCTTCTTCACACCATCTTCTCCGGAGATAACAGAAGAATTGCAGAGCATGATGGGTTTCACTTCTGTAAAAAAGGCTTTGCTTGAGGTTTTTCCCCAGGTATAGAATATATACGGGTATATACGGGTAGAGTTAATCCCCTCCCCGACTAGTTAATTGATGCTTATTAGTTTACTTAATCATGATAGTTTAAATTTTGTCAAGATTAATGTACTGGCAGAATTTTTAATTTTGTGAAGATTCAATAGAATTAATTAACACTTAAACACCCACCCTAATTGATGATTATTAGTTTACTTAATCACAATAGTTTATATTTTCTGACACTACAAGGAAAACTGAAATATACAATGGTTATTGCCCGTTGTCTGATGCCCTGCAATAGCGTTGTCTATCGAGCAAGTGTCTCTTACCAACATCACACAACGGTACACAAAGCGTTGTCTGATATACGTAACAACAACACACCATGCTGAAAAAGCATTGTAGCACACCCAGAAACCACAACAGATTTGGTAAAAAACGTTGTTCTTATGGTGATATTACAACGGTTTGGTTAATTTTGAATGTTGTTAGATTTTAATGTGCACAACTGTTTTGGTGAATCAGATGCACGCGAAGCCAATATTCACACAACATTCATATGTGATAGAATTCGTTGTCTTCATGCTTTTCATATAATGTTTTGTTGCTTCAAAAGTGTTGTTAGATTCTAATGTGCACAGCTGTTTTTAGCCCACCCATATTTTGTTCTATTGTGTGTTAAGAATTTAGACAATGGTCCTTCATATTTATTCATTTTTAGGCTGTTGTCTTTCTTCTTCTTTCACAATAATTCATTTTTACACACAACACTTTTATAAAGATTGTTGTTGTAAGATATGATTTATAACATGTTTTCTTATAAATGCTCTCATTGGCTAAACATAAACTAGACAATGCACCAATAAAATTCTACCATTATGACCAATATTCGTTATTACAACGAACTAAAATCCACCATTACAACCAAAATTCATCAATCAACCAACTAAAATTCAACCACATAATGCTATTAATTTCTAAACAAAAATCAATTACATAACCTAAAATAAAATCCAAGAACTGGAAATACCCTAAGTGTTATATACAATGCTGCAACCCATGGTTTCCTACGTTCCAATATATCCAAAGCCCAGTGACAAGCCGTGCTTATTAGTTCAGCAGGTGAGGCTGCTACTGCATCTACAGAAGTTCTTGCTGTTGGTATGACCGGTTCCAAAGTAGTCAGGTCAAGCAACCAGTTGATGAACAGCTTGAAATATGGCCTTGCATTGAAAGATGAAATATGGCCTTACCTTGCATTGAAATATGTCCACTCGAAGCAAGAAAGTAGCACCCTTCTATATCTTTCTCAGAAGAATCATCCTTTGTAGGCGAGCTAATTAAGATCAACGACAGAATTTCAGCATTGTAAAATATCAAATTATGCATATTAAGGACTTATTTTTGTTCCATGTTTGCCCCAGTAAAGGAGCTTTTAGTAAGAATAGATGATGTTGATGAAATTTTAAATTCGAATATTGAGGACAAGGTATCATTTTATACTACCATGTCCCTATTAAATAAAGTGAATTCTTCATGGAACAAGTACAATTTTAAAATCTGATTATATACATGCAAAGGAGGTAATAAATATCTCGATCATGTTTTAGTTTGATCCAGGTTCAGCCAAGGTAACTAGGAGGACTTGAATAATTAAGTGCAAATGAAATGTTACCTCTTTATTCAGCAAAAAAAAATGTTACCTCTTCCAGAGCCATTATAGTGGCAGGCACATAGTCAAGCTGACGAGCACCATGGTTGGATACAATAATACCTGCTGCTCCAGCTTGTATAGCCAACCTTGCTGCAAGTCGTTACAGAAAGAACCATGTTACGTTTATAATGAGTCTATACTAAGTAAAAGATGGTTTAAATTTATATTTTCTTACTGTCCTCAGCAGTGATAACTCCCTTCACTAGGATTGGCATCTTAGTTATAGTCTAAAGCCACTTGACATCCTTGAAGCCACTTGACATCCTGTCCAAATATAGAACGAATTACTAAAATGTGAATTCAAGGGGTGATCTTTTAAAATCACCTATAAACAGAGACAATATCAAGTTAAAGAGGTCGTGTGCCCTGTTTTCTAAGGTATAACATGATAGCAGATCCCCTTTTGAGTTCATGTAATAAAAACAACTACTGAGTAATAGCAACATGTGTACATGCTATTAGTCTAATATACTATAGAACATTCCATGACATAGCACCAAACTTCTTTAAACCATTAGAAGCCACTAAATATGCACTTTCCAGCTGAGGGAACGGTCAATCTGACCAGCAAAATCTGAAGCCAAACCAGAGTCATTAGCCTGCACGACACAAAACAATAGAGTACATCAATATTTTGTAAATACATAAAACTTTATGATTGTGATAGTTCTAATCTCACTCACTTCATCCATCTTGCCAAGGTCTAGACCCTCGAAGTTCTTCAGGGTAAAAAACGGTGGTAAGGTAAATCTGTAAAACAATCACAAGTTTTTCCTGATCACTAATAAAAACCCTCACTGATAAATGAACAATATCAACTGAGTTGTATGAGAGTGTAACATAAACCTAAAAGCCAAATTTGACTAGAAAAAGCACCTGTTTTTGATATCGGCCTCTCTACGCCCTAGCCATGGGGTATCAACTGTAAGAGCAATAGCCTTGAAGCCAGCTCTTCTCACAAGCTGAGCAACAACATTCCTGTCCTTGTAGACCTACACATCACATTATAATCAGTATGAACCATGATGTGAATCTAAAAGCAGCAAGACCTAATAAAACTGTTTGCTTACATAAAGCTGGAAAAAGTGGATGCCAGGTCCGGTTGAAGCAACCTCCTTAACACTAGATGTGGCCCAAGAAGACAAGGTCCGCAAACAATGTAGCCAAGCACATCTTTTTTTAGTAATATCAATAATAAACATATAAATTAACATTTCATGGTTATAGTCAATTGTAAACCCAGGCTGTAATTTCAAATATCAGGAAAAATTTCTGATAAAGACACCTTATTCTTGATAGGATCACTTTCAATCAAGTGGCAAAGTGGCAACTGCACATAGTAAGAACATCCAAAGCAGCATCCAGCTCCCATCTGTGCAGATATTTGCAATAGAATCAGACAACATTTAGCAACAGGTTCCTTGGTCCTTAGCCCCAAGAGTAAGAATTAAATCCAAAAGAAGAACAAAAAATGTCATAGAAGACCCCATTTCTTCTCTTGGCACTCTCTATTCCCTTTAGTACCACTAGAGTGCTTCCCATTGACAACCTTGATCAAACACATGGTGGGCATCACAAAAAACCACTTAGAATTTCAAGAAAATCACTAAAAAAAATACCTGAAAATCTGCTGAATGATTGAACCTCTAATGGGTTGGTGCTTATCACTATGCCAAGCCCTTCTAACACACTCATAGTTTATTTTAGTGAAACTAATAGATTTTTGGGATTTAGGGTTTCAAAATCGATTTGGGGGTTTCTATTTTTGGGCACAAAGGACGTTTTAATGGTAAAAACTCATGAATCGAGACAAATAGATTGTTTGTTTACGAATCGAGAAGAAAAAAGAGAGGCATGGGTTGGGTTTGGCAGGATTACAGCGCTGGAGATACAAGTTCCGGCGAGTCATCTATATCTTGGAACCAATAGAGAGAGAGAGAAGAGTCTACAACAATTATTTAATTTCTTTGTTATTCACTGAAACTTGGGGAAAATAATGTTTATGTGTTTGTGCGGCTGAGAAGATAGAGGGGAGGCGTAGAAGATAGAGGGGGAAATGAAATTTTGGCGAGGGAAATGAAACTTTGATTTGGGGGATGTGAAATTTTAGTGGAGGGGGAAGTGAAATGAAGGGGGAAAATTAAATATTAACAAGCGGTAATATGAATTAGATGAAGGGTGGGAAGTGAAATTTGAGATTAAGGATCATGAAATTTTAAGAAATTTCATAACTTTGATTCCAATCAAAACAAAATTTCTCAAATTTTCGGAATATTATTATAATAGATATTCATTTTAGTGTTCGGAAAAATTTTCGGAATATTATTATAAACGTAGTAAAAGTGCTACTTTTGGAATATTTTTTAAAAATTTTATTCGAAATTTATACTAGTTTGATCAAAGAGTACTTTGATAGTTGACCATTAAAATATCATACGAGAATGATTCATTTTTTTCTAATTTTTTGTGCACATCACTAAAATCAATAACGAGCACTTCCTATAACGAGACACGATCCAGATTCACTGAATAATTTTTTTGATTGATTTCTTCGACGATCGAACCTTACAAAAGTAAATAACCACTCATTCTATTGTTGGGAAAAAATAATCAAAAAATAAAAAGGTCGGGTTGTACGAGATTTTAACAAAAACGTAGCAAAAGTGCTACTCCCTATAACGAGGCACGATCCAGATTCACTGAATAATTTTTTTGAACGATTTCTTCGACGATCGAACCGTACGAAAGTTAATAAACACTCATTCTAGTGTTGGGAAAAAATATTCAAAAAATAAAAAGGCCTGGTTGTACAAGATTTTAACAAAAACGTAGCAAAAGTGCTACTTCCTATAACGAGGCACGATCCAGATTCACTGAATAATTTTTTTGAACGATTTCTTCGACGATCGAACCGTACGAAAGTTAATAAACACTCATTCTAGTGTTGGGAAAAAATATTCAAAAAATAAAAAGGCCTGGTTGTACGAGATTTTAACAAAAACGTAGCAAAAGTGCTACTTCCTATAACGAGGCACGATCCAGATTCACTGAATAATTTTTTTGAACGATTTCTTCGACGATCGAACCGTACGAAAGTTAATAAACACTCATTCTAGTGTTGGGAAAAAATATTCAAAAAATAAAAAGGCCTGGTTGTACGAGATTTTAACAAAAACGTAGCAAAGTGCTACTTCCTATAACGAGGCACGATCCAGATTCACTGAATAATTTTTTTGAACGATTTCTTCGATGATCGAACCGTACGAAAGTTAATAAACACTCATTCTAGTGTTGGGAAAAAATAATCAAAAAATAAAAAGGTCGGGTTGTACGAGATTTTAACAAAAACATAGCAAAAGTGCTACTTCCTATAACGAGGCACGATCCAGATTCACTGAATAATTTTTTTGAACGATTTCTTCGACGATAGAACCGTACGAAAGTTAATAAACATTCAATCTAGTGTTGGGAAAAAATAATCAAAAAATAAAAAGGTCGGGTTGTACGAGATTTTAACAAAAACGTAGCAAAAGTGCTACTTCCTATAACGAGGCACGATCCAGATTCACTGAATAATTTTTTTGATTGATTTCTTCGATGATTGAACCGTACGAAAGTTAATAAACATTCATTCTAGTGTTGGGAAAAAATAATCAAAAAATAAAAAGGTCGGGTTGTACGAGATTTTAACAAAAACGTAGCAAAAGTGCAACTTCCTTTAATGAGGAACTATCCAGATTCAATGAATAATTTTTTTGAACGATTTCTTCGACGATCGAACCGTACGAAAGTTAATAAACATTCATTCTAGTGTTGGGAAAAAATAATCAAAAAATAAAAAGGTCGGGTTGTACGAGATTTTAACAAAAACGTAGCAAAAGTGCTACTTCCTTTAATGAGGCACGATCCAGATTCACTGAATAATTTTTTTGAACGATTTCTTCGACGATCGAACCATACGAAAGTTAATAAACACTCATTCTAGTGTTGGGAAAAAATAATCAAAAAATAAAAAGGTCGGGTTGTACGAGATTTTAACAAAAACGTAGCAAAAGTGCTACTTCCTATAACGAGGCACGATCCAGATTCACTGAATAATTTTTTTGAACGATTTCTTCGACGATCGAACCGTACGAAAGTTAATAAACACTCATTCTAGTGTTGGGAAAAAATATTCAAAAAATCAAAAGGCCTGGTTGTACGAGATTTTAACAAAAACGTAGCAAAAGTGCTACTTCCTATAACGAGGCACGATCCAGATTCACTGAATAATTTTTTTGAACGATTTCTTCGACGATCGAACCATGCGAAAGTTAATAAACACTCATTCTAGTGTTGGGAAAAAATTTTCAAAAATAAAAAGGCCTGGTTGTACGAGATTTTAACAAAAACTTAGCAAAGTGCTACTTCCTATAACGAGGCACGATCCAGATTCACTGAATAATTTTTTTGAACGATTTCTTCGACGATCGAACCGTACGAAAGTTAATAAACACTCATTCTAGTGTTGGGAAAAAATATTCAAAAAATAAAAAGGCCTGGTTGTACGAGATTTTAACAAAAACATAGCAAAAGTGCTACTTCCTTTAATGAGGCACGATCCAGATTCACTGAATAATTTTTTTGAACGATTTCTTCGACGATCGAACCGTACGAAAGTTAATAAACACTCATTCTAGTGTTGGGAAAAAATAATCAAAAAATAAAAAGGTCGGGTTGTACGAGATTTTAACAAAAACTGTAGCGAAAGTGCTACTTCCTATAACGAGGAACGATCCAGATTAATTGAATAATTTTTTTGAACGATTTCTTCGACGATCGAACCGTACGAAAGTTAATAAAAATTCATTCTAGTGTTGGGAAAAAATAATCAAAAAATAAAAAGGTCGGGTTGTACGAGATTTTAACAAAAACGTAGCAAAAGTGCTACTTCCTTTAATGAGGCACGATCCAGATTCAATGAATAATTTTTTTGAACGATTTCTTCGATGATCGAACCGTACGAAAGTTAATAAACATTCATTCTACTGTTGGGAAAAAATAATTAAAAAATAAAAAGGTCGGGTTGTACAAGATTTTAACAAAAACATAGCAAAAGTTCTATTTCCTTTAACGAGGCACGATCCAGATTCACTGAATAATTTTTTTGAACGATTTCTTCGACGATCGAACCGTACGAAAGTTAATAAACACTCATTCTAGTGTTGGGAAAAAATATTCAAAAAATAAAAATGTAGGGTTGTACGAGATTTTAAAAAAAATGTTGCAAAAGTGCTACTTCCTATAACGAGGCACGATCCAGTTTCACTGAATAATTTTTTTGAACGATTTCTTCGACGATCGAACCGTACGAAAGTTAATAAACTCTCATTCTAGTGTTGGGAAAAAATATTCAAAAATTAAAAGGCCGGGTTGTACGAGATTTTAACAAAAACGTAGCAAAAGTGCTTCTTCCTATAACGAGGCACGATCCAGATTCACTGAATAATTTTTTTGAACGATTTCTTCGACGATCGAACCATACGAAAGTTAATAAACACTCATTCTAGTGTTGGGAAAAAATATTCAAAAAATAAAAAGGCCTGGTCGTACGAGATTTTAACAAAAACGTAGCAAAGTGCTACTTCCTATAACGAGGCACGATCCAGATTCACTGAATAATTTTTTTGAACGATTTCTTCGACGATCGAACCGTACGAAAGTTAATAAACACTCATTCTAGTGTTGGGAAAAAATATTCAAAAAATAAAAAGGCCTGGTTGTACGAGATTTTAACAAAAACGTAGCAAAGTGCTACTTCCTATAACGAGGCACGATCCAGATTCACTGAATAATTTTTTTGAACGATTTCTTCGATGATCGAACCGTACGAAAGTTAATAAACACTCATTCTAGTGTTGGGAAAAAATATTCAAAAAATAAAAAGGCCGGGTTGTACTAGATTTTAACAAAAACGTAGCGAAATTGCTACTTCCTAGAACGGGGCACGATCCAGATTCACTGAATAATTTTTTTGATTGATTTCTTCGACGATCGAACCGTACAAAAGTTAATAAACACTCATTCTAGTGTTGGGAAATAATATTCAAAAAATAAAAAGGTCGGGTTGTACGAGATTTTAACAAAAACGTAGCAAAATTGCTACTTCCTATAACGAGGCACGATCCAGATTCACTGAATAATATTTTTAAATGATTTCTTCGACGATCGAACCGTACGAAAGTTAATAAACACTCATTCTAGTGTTGGGAAAAAATAATCAAAAAATAAAAAGGTCGGGTTGTACGAGATTTTAACAAAAACGTAGCAAAAGTGCTACTTCCTATAACGAGGCACGATCCAGATTCACTGAATAATTTTTTTGAACGATTTCTTCGACGATCGAACCGTACGAAAGTTAATAAACACTCATTCTAGTGTTGGGAAAAAATATTCAAAAAATCAAAAGGCCTGGTTGTACGAGATTTTAACAAAAACGTAGCAAAAGTGCTACTTCCTATAACGAGGCACGATCCAGATTCACTGAATAATTTTTTTGAACGATTTCTTCGACGATCGAACCATGCGAAAGTTAATAAACACTCATTCTAGTGTTGGGAAAAAATTTTCAAAAATAAAAAGGCCTGGTTGTACGAGATTTTAACAAAAACTTAGCAAAGTGCTACTTCCTATAACGAGGCACGATCCAGATTCACTGAATAATTTTTTTGAACGATTTCTTCGACGATCGAACCGTACGAAAGTTAATAAACACTCATTCTAGTGTTGGGAAAAAATATTCAAAAAATAAAAAGGCCTGGTTGTACGAGATTTTAACAAAAACATAGCAAAAGTGCTACTTCCTTTAATGAGGCACGATCCAGATTCACTGAATAATTTTTTTGAACGATTTCTTCGACGATCGAACCGTACGAAAGTTAATAAACACTCATTCTAGTGTTGGGAAAAAATAATCAAAAAATAAAAAGGTCGGGTTGTACGAGATTTTAACAAAAACTGTAGCGAAAGTGCTACTTCCTATAACGAGGAACGATCCAGATTAATTGAATAATTTTTTTGAACGATTTCTTCGACGATCGAACCGTACGAAAGTTAATAAAAATTCATTCTAGTGTTGGGAAAAAATAATCAAAAAATAAAAAGGTCGGGTTGTACGAGATTTTAACAAAAACGTAGCAAAAGTGCTACTTCCTTTAATGAGGCACGATCCAGATTCAATGAATAATTTTTTTGAACGATTTCTTCGATGATCGAACCGTACGAAAGTTAATAAACATTCATTCTACTGTTGGGAAAAAATAATTAAAAAATAAAAAGGTCGGGTTGTACAAGATTTTAACAAAAACATAGCAAAAGTTCTATTTCCTTTAACGAGGCACGATCCAGATTCACTGAATAATTTTTTTGAACGATTTCTTCGACGATCGAACCGTACGAAAGTTAATAAACACTCATTCTAGTGTTGGGAAAAAATATTCAAAAAATAAAAATGTAGGGTTGTACGAGATTTTAAAAAAAATGTTGCAAAAGTGCTACTTCCTATAACGAGGCACGATCCAGTTTCACTGAATAATTTTTTTGAACGATTTCTTCGACGATCGAACCGTACGAAAGTTAATAAACTCTCATTCTAGTGTTGGGAAAAAATATTCAAAAATTAAAAGGCCGGGTTGTACGAGATTTTAACAAAAACGTAGCAAAAGTGCTTCTTCCTATAACGAGGCACGATCCAGATTCACTGAATAATTTTTTTGAACGATTTCTTCGACGATCGAACCATACGAAAGTTAATAAACACTCATTCTAGTGTTGGGAAAAAATATTCAAAAAATAAAAAGGCCTGGTCGTACGAGATTTTAACAAAAACGTAGCAAAGTGCTACTTCCTATAACGAGGCACGATCCAGATTCACTGAATAATTTTTTTGAACGATTTCTTCGACGATCGAACCGTACGAAAGTTAATAAACACTCATTCTAGTGTTGGGAAAAAATATTCAAAAAATAAAAAGGCCTGGTTGTATGAGATTTTAACAAAAACGTAGCAAAGTGCTACTTCCTATAACGAGGCACGATCCAGATTCACTGAATAATTTTTTTGAACGATTTCTTCGATGATCGAACCGTACGAAAGTTAATAAACACTCATTCTAGTGTTGGGAAAAAATATTCAAAAAATAAAAAGGCCGGGTTGTACTAGATTTTAACAAAAACGTAGCGAAATTGCTACTTCCTAGAACGGGGCACGATCCAGATTCACTGAATAATTTTTTTGATTGATTTCTTCGACGATCGAACCGTACAAAAGTTAATAAACACTCATTCTAGTGTTGGGAAATAATATTCAAAAAATAAAAAGGTCGGGTTGTACGAGATTTTAACAAAAACGTAGCAAAATTGCTACTTCCTATAACGAGGCACGATCCAGATTCACTGAATAATATTTTTAAATGATTTCTTCGACGATCGAACCGTACGAAAGTTAATAAACACTCATTCTAGTGTTGGAAAATAATAATCAAAAAATAAAAAGGTCTGGTTGTACGAGATTTTAACAAAAACGTAGCAAAAGTGCTACTTCCTATAACGAGGCAAGATTGAGATTCACTGAATAATTTTTTGAATGATTTATTCGACGATCGAACTGTACGAAAGTTAATAAAAATCATCACTAAAATTTGTATATAACATCATCCGCACTGTTGGATCGTCCAAATTTTTTTTAAAAAAAATTATTATTCGAAAATTATACTAGTTTGACCAAGGAGTACTCTGATAGTTGACCATTAAATATCATACAAGAACATTAAACAACGGTTTTTTATATTAAAAACTGTTGTTGTGCTTAATATAACACAACATTTTTTTATATGAAAACCGTTGTCTGATTATTTTCATTATTTTTCCCACCAAATTCAATTCAAATTATTTCATTATTCCCACCAAATATTTCATTATTTCCCACCAAATTCTATTCAAAATTTTTGTAGTTCAGACAACGGTTTCATAAAAACTGTTGTCTCATCAAAACACGATTTAACAACGGTTAATTATTCCGTTGTGTGAATCGTAATAACACAATGGTATATGAAAAAAGTTGTGTGAATTATACAACGGTTTATAAACGTTGTCTCAAAACAAATCAGACAATGTTCGTAAAAACAGTTGTGCAACCTTACTCGTCTTTACAACACCACATTGCAAAAGCCATTGTCTGAATCAATTTACTAGACAACGTTTTTAACCCGTTGTAGGGTACCTGGATGACACAATACTTTTCTGAAGTTACAAAAAAACCGTTGTCTCTTAATTCCAAACAATGCTTTTTCGTCCGAGCGTTGTCTGATGAGTGTTGTCTGATTGCGATTTTCTTGTAGTGTGAAGATTTATGTTCCGGAGAATTTTAATTTTGTAAAGATTCAATTTTTATGATAAAGTTGTGATCAAACACCCCCCTTAATTGATGATTATTAGTTTACTTAATCACAATACTTTAAATTTTGTGAAGATTTATGTTCTGCGAGAATTTTAATTTGTGAAGATTCGATTTTTATGATAAAGTGGTGATATTTTATTTCTTTCATAACAAATAATTGGAAAGGTTCTATTTTTAGGTTTTAAAAGTTAATTTAATACAGAGGTTTATTGTTGTTTATTGGTTGGCTTTATATGTACACTAGGTCGATTTACTGATAGTAAAAGATGTTGCTATCAAGAATTCCAAGGTTGCTATGTAGCTGTCAGAGTGTTGTTTTTTACTGAGGTTATGCTATCTCTTTCCATACAAAGTGAAATTGGTTCCTCTGGATCTTCTTCAGCTCAGGACTTAAAGTTTGCTCAATCCATATGGAGGTACTACGTATATGATAGTATCATTCTATTAATCCCGTAGGTAGCAATAGTAAACATTGTATTATATGTATATGTAGTTTTTAGAATTATTTGGATGCAACATCTACCCTCAAAACTCTAGGTATCATTCTCCTCCTAACTCTCCGAACTTTTAGTATAACATTTAGTTTTATTGTATGTGCTATGTGCAATTATAAATTTACTTCCACTAGTTAATTAATCTGATGGAGCCTAAAAAAGCTTGAAGGATGTGATTCTTTTTAGTTTCTCTAATTAATATTTAACTTTTCATCAATACAAACTAAATTGCACATTAGAAGTGGGTAAATACGTGTCATAACTTTGAATTAATTACTTTCCACTTCAAAATATTTGGTTAAATGCATTAGTATCACAATAGTGATGTTTTATTTGGGTTCTCAAGCAGAGACTAATCTAGAAAGAATTTTTTTTAATAGTGTGCCTCTTTAGATCTACCAACAAGATACACTATACACGTTGCATGTATCTATACTAAAACAAAATCTCATAACACAAAAGTTGTAGCATATCTATATCTATACTATCTGTACTATCTATACTATACTATAATAAGTAAAAAGGGATATAATTTGTAGTTGGTTACCCCTCTTTTTGGTTATCCCTTTTTTGGTTATCCCACAATAAAAAAAAAATTTAAAAAGAAAAAAATAATAATAAAAAAAACATCAATATATAAAAGCACCGTGTATGTATTGGGAAATGTTGTCCCGAGAGAATCCACATGTTATGTCAGAAGACTACCACCTAGGCACCTAGGTGATACCGCCAAAAAAGGAGAGACGCTTTTTTACGCATTCAAAATTAAAATTTGTAACATATATTATCGTGTTTATTTTTTGTTATAAATAATGTTTTTATATTTAATTTTATATAATTTAATTGTACTATAATAAGCAAAAAGGGTATAATTTGTAGTTGGTTATCCCCTTTTTTTGGTTATCCCCTTTTTTGGTTATCCCACAATAAAAAAAGAATTTAAAAAGAAAAAAATAATAATAAAAAAAACATCAAGGGGATAAGCAACAAAAGAAGGCTGACCCCTCGGACTCTAACACATCAAAAGATAAAGAACACTGCATATCTATCTACCGGATGTACCATCATCTTGATAACATTCGATAATAAATGATAGTCACATAAAATATTCAGACAAAATACAAAAACTTATACAATTATAAAACATCGACTTACCGGAGGAAGCTGAAATCTTAAAGGTAGTCACTATCTATACTATTATATTAATATTAAAGCCGAAACATTAACTTACCGGAGGAAGCTGAAATCTTAAAGGTAGTCACTATCTATACTATTATATTAATATTAAAACCGAAACATTGAAAAGTTTTAAAAATTTTGATTTTCGGATTATAATTATAAATGATATATACTTTTTAATTATAATGTTGATTTTATAATGAGTTTAATTTTAATAAATAATATAATTTTATATTAAATGAGTTTGGTCGGTCGGTCGGTACGGTACCTGTTGATTTTACTTATTTACCCTTACTTAATTATAGATAAAATCCATATTTGAAAAGGTATATAGTGTCTTTAATTATAATTAAAAGGATATTATATAGATTATAAGTAATATATATAATTATATATTTTAATAATATATATTATAATTATATATTCCTAAATTATAATATGTTTTATTAAATAAATTTTATAACCTATCCAAAGAAACCCGTGATAATGTTGATTTTATAATGAGTTTAATTTTAATAAATAATATAATTTTATATTAAATGAGTTTGGTCGGTCGGTCGGTACGGTACCTATTGATTTTACTTATTTACCATTACTTAATTATAGATAAAATCCATATTTGAAAATGTATATAGTGTCTTTAATTATAATTAAAAGGATATTATATAGATTATTAATAATATATAATTATACTTTTAATAATATATATTATAATTATATATTACTAAAATATAATATGTTTTATTAAATAAATTTTATAACATATCCAAAGAAACCCGTGCTTTGCACGGGTTATAAGCTAGTATTTATATAAAACATAGGTGTGTTAACATTTTCATAATTTTGTTTCGTAAGAAATTGGTGCTGAGACAACAAAATAAGGGGAGATACTTAAAAAAATGCGACGTCTGCAATACCAAGATTCAAGAAGGTGCATTTATATCGAAAACATTTGCTCAGAGCACTGAAAATAGCACTATAATTGTTTGCATTTGGATAATAATTCAGCCATATAAATCCGAACAAATATTTTATTTTATAAACCCATATTAGATAAAATTATAATCCTTATAGCTTCCAGTCACTTTCTATTTACATGAATAACCACTTTCTTTTTATAGTCTTTTGTTCTCTATAAGGACTTCGATGTTTATTCAATTATATATATATATATAGAGTCCTACTCCAATATAAACTAGAAACTAAATCCTAATCTAACATTTCAAGCTAATCTAATGACCAAACTAGGGGTATCCCAATATAAAACGTGTCTAAAATTTTAGGCTCCATTCAGCAAAAAAAAAATAAATTACTGTTCACTGCTGACGTGGCAGTGACGTTAGCGTAAACAGTATATATATATTTTTTTGCTGAATGGAGCCAAGAATTTTACACACATTTTGTGAAGGTGCCCCTGGCGGGGCCATTAGAATGAATGAAATATAATTTATTTAGTGTTAATTTCTAGTTTCTATTTAAGAATTGGTTTCTATTTGATACTTTGCCTATATATATATATATTATTGAAACAAAAGATAGTATGTTTAGAATAAAAAAACCTAAAAATTATTGTTGCCTTTATTAACAGACACAACTAATAATACATATATGGCAAGAGCCATAGTAATGTTCTATTTTAAATATATTAAAATAATATTTTGTAAGACTTCCATTCTCAACTGATTCAAAAAATGTGAGCCTTAAGTTTTTTAAAACCGCTTCTAAAACTAATAACCTTATATAAAATTTTAGCAATTTACTTGCAATTTGTAATAGAACCCTAATTTGAGATACTCAATAGTACTTTAATTCCACAGTTCTATTACTGAACACCAACTCAATCCACAAGAAACTACAACTGAAATAAGGACAACTGCAAATAAAAGATACACTGAACTTTCGAGAGGTTCAGACTCTCCTAGCTAAGAAAATGAGACAAAATCCAGAATAATTCCATGCCCTCATTCTCCAGCCTTTCCTCTACTTGTTTCCCCTACTCAGCCACTTGTGATATTACTGCCTTGCCCTTTAACATTTGGTGTTTTGACCCTTCTGTCCCTGACTTGTTTTCGAGCATACACTTGGAGGGTTGGTTCCTCATATGGGTTTATTACATTACCACGCCCCCAAAGATTCACCTTGTCCTCAAGGTGAAAGGCCAGAAAATGCTGAATGATCATATCCATGTCCTCCCAGGTTGCTTCACTTTGTGGCAGCCACTTCCATTGTATAAGAACCTCAATTTCCTTACTGCCTTGATGCTGGAATTGCTGCACATCTAACAGTTCAGCTAGTTCCATTACCATCTCCAGCTCTGATGTAATCTGGGGGGAAATAGTATGAGCCCTTCCCAATCCTGCCTTCGACCTCAGAAAAGCTTCTGCCACAACACTAACAGCTTGATCTTGACCCACCACCCTTCCACGGAGCCTATCACCAAGACCAATCAACCTCTCTTTCTCATTCTGTCCGAGCCTGGTTACATGAATACCATTTGCATCAATGTCGAAACAGCCAGTGATCTGTGGCCCACCCCTCGGAGCAGGTGGGATTCCAGAGAGCTCAAACGTGCCCAAGAGATTGTTATCTCTGGTCCGGGCTCTTTCACCCTCAAAAACTTGAATCAGCACACCAGGTTGATTATCCGAATAAGTTGAGAACACCTGTTCCTTCTTGGTCGGGATGGTTGTATTCTTTGGAATCCGGACAGTCATCACTCCTCCAGCAGTTTCCAACCCAAGCGAAAAGGGATTAACATCCAACAGCAGCAAGTCTTGCACCTTCTCATCGCCTTCACCACTGAGAATTGCAACCTGAACAGCTGCACCATAAGCAATGGCTTCATCAGGTTTAATTCTCTTGCACAACTCCTTCCCATTGAAAAAGTCCTGCAACAATTGCTGAACCTTGGGAATCCTTGTGGAACCTCCAACAAGCACCACATCATGAACAGTGCTCTTGTCCATCTTTGCATCTCTCAAACACTTCTCAACAGGCTCCATACACTTTCTGAAAAGATCCATGTTGAGCTCTTCAAATCTTGCCCTTGTCATTGTCGTGTAGAAGTCAATACCTTCAAACAAAGAATCAATTTCAATTGTCGTCTGAGCAGTTGAAGAAAGAGTCCTCTTCGCCCTCTCACAAGCATTCCTCAACCTTCGCAACGACCTTGCATTCCCATTAATATCTTTCTTATTCTTCCTCTTAAACTCATGTACAAAATGATTCACCATCCTATTATCAAAATCTTCACCTCCCAAATCAGTGTCACCAGCAGTGGCCTTCACCTCAAAAATACCCTCTTCAATCGTAAGAAGTGACACATCAAAAGTTCCACCACCCAAATCAAAGATGTGCAAATTTTTCTCACCAACACTGAAAGCCTTCTTGTCAAGACCATAGGCAATAGGAGCTGCAGTAGGCTCGTTGATAATTCGAAGTATTATCTGGAGGTCAGGTGTTTGATCCACCTTCACCGCACCACCAGGATCAAAAATCAGCACATTCTTCTCACCTACCCTGCTAGACTTATTGTCTAAACCATACGCAATTGCAACTGATGTAGGTTCATTGATAATCCACATCACATTGAGGCCATAAATAATACTAGCATCCTTTGTTGCATGCCTCTGCGAATCATTGCAGTAGGTAGGTACAGTAACCACCTCATTCTTAACCGTCTTGCCAAGTAAAGCCTCAGCAATCACCCACCTCCTGGTAAGACCCCTGGAATAAATTTCTTTTGCAGGAAATTTCTTTTCCTCGCTCGTGTAGTTTACCACAATCATTGTCTTGTGACCAACTCCAGCACCATCCTCTTCTTCTACATGCGAACTAGCCAAACTTTCACTACTTTCCACTAAAGAACGACTAAAAACAACCTTCTTCATAGTAATTATGCTATCGGGAATCGACACAGATGGCCCCAAAATTCCTTTGTTCTCCCCACTACAGCTGATACTATTACTACCCTTTTTCTTTGCATTAACGTTCTCAGCTGGGTGTCTCACAACAGACTGTAAAACATTTGTTTTCTCGACATTATTGCTACCCATACTCTCTTCATTTATTTTTGCATTTGAGTGTGTCCCAAACATTTTAGAGAAAACAGCCTTTTGGGTAGGCAATTTACTAGTAGTGTAGAGATGAGATGACCTTGATGGACTTTCCTTACTCTCCACGTCAACAAAACTCTCATTTACAACAACCCTGTCATTTTTCTCAGCGAAACTCTCCCATTCCACCGTACCGCATGGACCTAAACCTACATAACTAGGTTGCCATGCCTTTGAATCTCGCTGATCGTAATCAGTGAAAGACCCCAACCAGTTATAATCCTTACTCCATCCTCCTGCTACATAATTACCATCCAAATACACAGATTTATTCACCAACACATTATCACTCCCTCCATTTAGATGATACCCCTCTACACTAGACTCATTTCTTCCTCCATAGCCCCCATGGCCACCATAATTATTATTAAAACTGTTGTAATTAGATGAACGGAACTGTCTCAAGATAATCCCCTTCAAGTCACTCCAACAACGAAAAGGGCGTCTTTGATTCTCCCCTTGATACCATCGTAAAACATCCCCGTCGAACGCTACTGAAACAGCCCCTAGTAACTCATCTTCGGACACACGATTTGCAGACAGAAATTGCTCCATTCTCATAATCCACCCATTCGGGTCCTTACCAGCAAACCTCGGTATGTCGAGTTTAAGGACACGCCCATGCCCCGGTCCTCCATCCGACCCACCATCCTTATAACTACCCCAAACATTTGTACCCACTTCTCTATAACCCATATCAGTCCCCTTTCCAGATTTATCACAATAATTAAAATGAGAGTTTATATGAGGCGAAATTTCTGGGTGTATACCTGTTGGTGTATGCCACTGTACTGGAGCCATGCCCGGTCGATTGTCCCTTGCTCCTATCATATCCCCCTTCTGAGTCTCAACATTTTTGACAAAATCATAAGTATCCTCCTCCAAAAATCTCTCAGGAATTCCATCAAACATCTTCCCTGCATACCCCAGTTGACACACAGCTTCCACATCGATCATTTCTTCCTTGTCAAACTCCAAATTTCTAGCACAATCGTTGCGTACCTTCTGAGCCTCAACCTCTGCATCCCGTTCCTTTGTGGATGTGGTTTGGTGTTCCCACGAAAATTCGTCGAAAGAGCGGAGCATCGACTCCGTGGCCTTCTCAAAGGCTTTATCAATCGCCTCCTTCAATCGTTTGGCAAAATCTGTCATCTGCTCGCCCATTAGATCATACAGCTCTGATACCACTTGTAATAGAACCCTAATTTGAGATACTCAATAGTACTTTAATTCCACAGTTCTATTACTGAACACCAACTCAATCCACAAGAAACTACAACTGAAATAAGGACAACTACAAATAAAAGATACACTGAACTTTCGAGAGGTTCAGACTCTCCTAGCTAAGAAAATGAGACAAAATCCAGAATAATTCCATGCCCTCATTCTCCAGCCTTTCCTCTACTTGTTTCCCCTACTCAGCCACTTGTGATATTACTGCCTTGCCCTTTAACATTTGGTGTTTTGACCCTTCTGTCCCTGACTTGTTTTCGAGCATACACTTGGAGGGTTGGTTCCTTATATGGGTTTATTACACAATTCTGTGTGACAATTCTAAGTCTCCCTCTCAACTTCTAATTTTCTTTTGTTCTTTTTGATTTCTAACTACAACATGTTGTGATTTTGTAACTGATTTATCTTTTATATTTCTAGTTTTACCCCTACGGCTATGA
Source organism: Kitagawia praeruptora (assembly GCA_037693485.1). Lineage (NCBI taxonomy): Eukaryota > Viridiplantae > Streptophyta > Magnoliopsida > Apiales > Apiaceae > Kitagawia > Kitagawia praeruptora. The sequence goes on along the minus strand of CM075348.1, from coordinate 158,192,595 downwards.
ATTTAGGCTGTGAGGCTTTAAAAAACACTGCAATATCGTATAAGAATGGATTCTGAAACCAAGGAGCAACGAGATCAACTAACAAGAAATGTCGAGAAAAATACAGGGAAAAAGTATACATGCCAAGTTCCTTTGCTGTTAGATCTATTTAGAATTATAACTCTTCACAATGATAACCTCTTTTTTCTTTTTTTCTTTTCAAATAGACACTACTACAAATTTGCACTTGCATATCACTTTTTTTTGAACCACAGTATAGGTTTGTATTTCAAAAGTCTAATTATCTATTTGCTACGTTTCCTTTAACTTTTTATTTGATTTGTTTGTAGTTTTTTTGTCACGAAGCGACTAAAACACAATTCCAATCTCACCGCCATTAGTTGTTGGTAATTGCGATGTAGTGACAAGTAAGTTGAAGTTGCACTTGCGTACTACAACATTTGTGATTTTTATGATTTTGTGAATATTCTATCTTATTAGCTAGCTTTCATTGGTATGGACACACCAACAATTTTTGGTATCCTGCAAGAAGAGCACACTTTTGTAATTTAAACTTCTCACTTGAATTTTTTTTGTAATCTAGGGGGCCGTTGGATCGTTGATCCAACGGTTTAGAAAGTGATTGTTAAATAATCGGTCCCCGACAATCGATTGTCAGGAACCAGCTGTCCTATTTATAACATGACTTCACAATCAAAATGCAGTAATGCAGACACTAATGGGTCACCCACATATGTACCGACTGCTTTTGCCTCACATGCATTAACAGGCCCACTATAAATTGAATCAGGGTAAAAAATTATACAGTAACTATTAGTTAAGAATCTGTACATTTATACAATCTAAACCAGAGATACTATAACTGCAATAACATAACATAAGTCAAAACTTTACTCAGAATTGCTTTTAACTGCCTGGTTTCGACATTATCATATACTACACCGGTTTATAAATTAGAAGGGCACCCTACCTCCTTTGTTTCAATTTGTAGAATCTTGAAAATTCAATACTCAAATTTTGAAATTCGAATATAACTTTGTATAGTAGTCGACTCTTAACTGCCATGAACAAATGATCTAATCAGTCTATGAACTTTCCTTACAGCACCAAGTTGGAAATAGGTTTCAGACTCTTATTTACAAATTACAAATGATCTAATCATAGGTACAATCTATACAAAGTAATTAAAGTATTTAATTTCTCAATAATAATTTTTACTAAGTCTTTCGTAATATTTGTCCTATTAGTAAAAGATGACAACTGAACAAAAGGAAAAGCGTAATTTTGTAGTTTTAATTGCAAACAATAATAATCTAAGCGAAAAAGAGATTTAGTAAGTATAGACAATATTATTCATATAGGTTCCAATATAGAAATATGGAGGGTACTTTAATTAGAGGAGGGCGATTATTCTTGCAATTTGTCGTTGATGCATGTGCATGTATTGAACATATAAGGCTTACATGGATCATAACACATCATAAAATATTAAGATCTCATATCTATAATAATGTTGTTGATTCTGTCAATAGAGGGAATACCAATGCTTCCACAATTAGGAAATCAGGAAGAGGATTGTATTGATATCTTTATTTACAGGCAACCCACGTTACATGGAACAAAATTTTCAAGATTGTATGGCTATTTGTAGGAGATTCGGGAGCCCAAAATGTGTTCATCACATTTACATGCAATCCACAATGGCTTGAAATCAAGAGTTATTCTGAAAAGGTACCATAAAGTATTCCGACTAACCGGCCCGGTGTTTTTGATAGAGTATTCAAAATTAAGCTCGACTTGTTTTTGGAAATTTGTCAAACAATCACATTCTTGGAAAATTTATAGGAAGTAATTTTTCCATTTGTAGCATTTTGCAGCTTTATTTCATCCTTACCTTTAACAAACATGAGCATTCTAATTCAAAACCTATATACAAATGTGATGATGGCATATTAGATTTTATTATACATATTAAAAATGATAATTATTCTCATAAGATAAATGTAAAGATACGAAAAACTTGATAATATAACCAAGAATATTATTTAAATGTTCTTCCTTAGGTCAATTACAATTCTCACAACCTAATGATATATTCAAATAGTTATTTTTAACATGTAAGGAAGACATAAAAATTGAAAAGTAAATAAATGCCTTTACTTCTATAGATTCTTTGAAAAAAATTCAAGATACAAATACATTAGTTTGTATTTTCAAATATGCATAGTTTTTCAAATACTATTATTAGATTTATATGTTGAGATTTTAGTCAGACCAACAAAATTGACATAAGAAATTAATATTTTCCTCTTAGAGCTTATATTTCCTTACGTTATCTATCATTTATTAGAATAATTTTTATCACCTTTTGCAGTTGCTTATACCATCGAATTCCAAAAAAGGGGATTGCCTCATGCACATATTATCATATGGTTTGAGAAATCTGATAAGTGTCACTCAACTGACAAGAATGTGTTGGGACAATCAGATCGTGGCCCTGCGATTTTTGATACAATAAATTAATGAATACGAATACAAAAGTCACCTTGTTAACGGTTGATTCCACGCTCTTCTATTGTATTCCCAAATTCCCTTGAGCGAAGTGTGGCCTTCGTCTTCTCAAGTTAACCTCTCTTCTTGCTCCTAGGTGGCTACAATATTTTTCTCAACCAACCCTAGCAAGAAGAGAATAAGAATATATATAGGGCTACAATAGGGATCATGGATAATTAGGTTAGGCCTTCTAATTACATCTTGAGCCTAGCCCAATGTAATTAAATATTAATTCAATCCACTAAAGAATTAATATTTGCACTACCTTTCCTAATACCGCAACTTAATTATTTAATTGGGTTCCAATATTATTTGCTTATTAAATTCCCCATGTTTAAAATAGCGCATGCCCATTAATTAAATAAATTACTGATAATTCATTTAATTAATATCTTTTATCCTTGATTATCCACTCAACCTTTATTTAATTATGCCGGAATAAATTCCACCTGCAGGGTTTCACATAATTAAATCTTTTTGAGCTTTCAAGGGGACATCATTAACCCGAATATTATCAGGACATGGATTCCTTCAATAAATAATATCCACCATATATATTATTCCATCACCCAAAATATAATGATTTAATTCCAAAGAATTATTTCATATATAAATCAAAGCATGTAAATAATATACACGTGTCAATTACTATATCCGGATTAAGAACCTAAGCATTAATAATAACATAGAATCTTAGTTCTCCTTCTTAATCAGTATAAGGGAACAATTCTAAATTTGATCCTGTTCAATATACACAAAGTATACCAGTATTATTTATTAGTCAATATAAACTAATCTAAATAATACTACAGCCATACCAGTGGATTGTCCAACACCACCTGTGCTGTGAACCTTGTTATATTATATAAACCGTATTTAACAATCTAATATTCTGTATCCCATTTGATACTAGATTGTCCACAATATATAATATTAGACAGCATGTAAACATTTAAATGATTCTCAATAAAATCAGGCCAGAAATAAATGTATATACTTAAAATAAATATTTTCAGTATACCCTAACAATCTCCCACTTATACTCAAAATATTCTATGAGTATATCAGTGTTTATTTAATCCACTATTACATTGAAAACTATGTGTCCATCCATCTGACTCCTATCGCTTCCACATGCCTGTCAAAAACCTTGGTTGGCAAGCTCTTTGTGAAAGGATCTGCCCGGTTGTCTTCTGATGATATGTGAGCCACAACTATATCTCCTCGCTTTACGATTCCTCGTATGAGATGATACTTACGTTCAATATGTTTAGCTGCTTTGTGGTCTCGTGGTTCTTTTGAATTTGCCACAGCACCAGTGTTGTCACAATACACTGTCAGACTCCTAGGCAAATTAGGTACCACATCTAAGTCCAAAAGGAAGTTCCTGAACCATACAGCCTCCTTTGCAGCCTCAGAGGCCGCCACGTACTCGGCTTCCATGGTTGAGTCTGCAATGCATTTCTGCTTTACACTCCTCCATATAACGGCTCCACCTCCCAAAGTAAAAACGTATCCCGAGGTTGATTTCCTCTTATCCCTATCTGATTGGAAATCTGAATCAGTATATCCCAAAGGAAATAGGTCTGAGGCCTTGTAAATTAACATATACTCCTTAGTCCTTCTCAGGTACTTGAGTATAGTTTTTACTGCACTCCAATGTTCCTGACCTGGGTTCGACTGATATCTACTAACCATGCCTACAGCAAAGCAGATGTCAGGCCTCGTACATAACATAGCATACATTAAGCTTCCACATGCCGAAGCATAAGGAACTGCTTTCATGCTCTCTATATCCATAGGTGTCGAAGGACACTGCTCCTTGGATAGAGCAACTCCATGCTTAAAAGGTAGAAAACCTTTCTTAGAGTTCTGCATGTTAAAACGAGCTAATACTTCATCAATGTAAGGCTCTTGAGATAAAGCCAACATCCTTTTCTTGCGATCCCTTATTACTTTGATCCCAAGGATGTATGCCGCTTCACCTAAGTCCTTCATTTCAAATTGTTTGAACAACCATGCCTTTACTGATGATAACATCTTAACATTGTTTCCAATGAGTAAAATGTCATCTACATATAGTACTAGAAAAACCACTGCATTACCCTCACTTCTCTTATACACGCATGACTCGCTTGGACTTTGATCAAATCCATATGCCTGGACTGCATGATCAAAACGAATATTCCAGTCCCTAGAAGCTTGTTTAAGTCCATAAATAGACCTTTTAAGCTTACAAACCAGATGCTCTTGGCCTTCTTTAATGAATCCTTTTGGTTGTTGCATATAGATGGTTTCCTCAAGACTTCCATTAAGGAAAGCTGTCTTGACATCCATTTGCCAAATCTCGTAATCGAGATGAGCTGCTATAGATAAAAGAATCCGGATCGACTTAAGCATAACAACTGGCGAAAAGGTTTCCTCATAATCGATTCCTTCTTTCTGAGTATACCCTTTCGCAACAAGTCGTGCTTTCCAGGCTTTCACCTTTTTGTCAGATCCTCTTTTCTTCTTGTAGATCCACATACTTCCAATGGGTTTTATACCTTTGGGTGGTTCCACGAGCTCCCAAACTTGATTGGAATACATAGATTCCATCTCAGATTCCATTGCCTTTTGCCAAAGATTTGCATCTTTATCTAGAATTGCCTGTTCGTATGTCCTGGGATCCTCATCATGTTCACCAGAGACCAAGTCTGAAGACTCTCCCAAAAACATGAATCTTTCAGGTTGTCGAACAACCCTCCCACTACGACGAGGCACTGGTGCGGTACTAGTGTCAAGTTGTGCATTTTCTTGTGGTTGTTCTACTTGTACTATTGGCACTTGGGGATTATCTGTCCCTCCCACTAATTCCTCTAAAACAACACTACTCATGGGTTTGTGGTTCATTATATAGTCTTCCTCTAAGAATCTGGCATTGGTGCTAACAATGACATCTCGATCCCTAGGACTATAAAATGAATAACCTTTCGTCCCTATGGGATAGCCTACAAACAACCTTACTTCTGTGCGAGATTCTAGCTTAGTCGCGTTCTTGTCAAGCACATGTGCTGGACAACCCCAAATCCGAATATGTCTTAGACTTGGTTTGCTACCAGTCCACAATTCTATTGGAGTCTTGGGAACCGACTTAGAAGGTACCAAGTTCAGAAGGTAAGCCGCTGTTTCTATAGCATATCCCCAGAACGACTTAGGTAAATCTGAATAACTCATCATTGATCTAACACTCTCCAAAAGAGTCCGATTCCTTCTCTCTGCTACACCATTCTGCTGAGGTGTGCCAGGTGCAGACAACTGGGATGTAATCCCATTTTCTGATAAATAGTCCCTAAATTCTCCAAGCAAGTATTCGCCACCACGATCTGATCGTAGTGACTTGATACATTTTCCAAGATGTCGTTTCTCCGCACTTGCTTTGTACTCTTTGAATTTTTCAAAGCACTCAGACTTGCGGCGCAACAAATAAATGTATCCATATCTAGAATAATCGTCAATGAAAGTGACAAAATACTCATAACCTCCTCTTGCTTGGATACTCATAGGACCACATAAATCAGTATGAACCAATTCTAATACTTCTTTGGCTCTATTCCCCTTTGCTTTAAAAGGCCTATTAGTCATCTTACCTTCCAAGCAAGATTCACAAACTGGAAATGGCTCCACTGCCAACAAGCCTAATGGCCCATCTACTACCAGTCTTTGAATCCTCCTCAAGTTAATATGACCTAATCTTAAGTGCCAAAGATATGTTTGGTTCAATTCGGAAGGTTTCTTTCTTTTGTTTGAGCTAGAAAGAATGTTATTAGTTTCCTTTTGTTGCAGCATTGGTTGGATAGGATTAATAATATATAAATTGTCTTGCAATGTACCAGAACATATAACTCGTTTATTCATCATAATAGAAACATTACGATCCAAACAAACATTATAACCATCCATGGCAAGTTTAGAAACCGAAATCAAATTCCTTCTAAATGAAGGTACATAAAGACAATTGTTCAAAACCAAAATCCTATCATCGCCAAAAGACAATGTAATTATTCCAACTGCAACTACTGCTACTTTCGTAGCATCTCCCATGAACACATATATCTCGCCATCTCTAAGCATTCTGGTTTGCTGGAACCCCTGCATAGAGTTACAAACATGGTCAGTGGCTCCTGTATCTACACACCAAGTGCTCGTAGATATAGCCGCTATATATGTTTCTGTAACTAGAGAAAGAGACATACCAGTATTGTTTGTCTTCTTAGGAAGAGGACAATCCTGTTTCCAGTGACCTGACTGCTTGCACCTGAAGCACTTTCCCTTAGGCTTTTTCACAGCACCTTGAACTCCCACTGCATTAGCAACCTTTCCAGCTTTCTGTGTCTGAACCTTTTTCTTCTTCTTACCTTTCGGCTTAGAGGAAAAAGATTTCTCAGCCACATTCACTTGAATATTCTGCTTAAAGAGTCCTTCAGCTGCCTGAAGTTCTGTCAGAAGTTCCGCGAGACTATACATCCTTTTGTTCATGGTGTAATTCAAGCGGAACTGCTCAAAACTTTTGGGCAAGCTCATAAGGATGATATCGATCTGGGTTTCCCCATCAATATCAGCACCAAGAATCTCCATCTCATTCAGATGAGACATCATCCTGAGAACATGATCCCTTACAGGTGTTCCTTCAGCCATCTGAGTGTTCATTAAAGCCTTCATTGCTACTTGCCTAGCAGCCCTATTCTGTTCTCCAAAAAGTTCCTTGAGATTAAAGAGCATATCTGAAGCCGTGGCCATAGCCTGATGCTGATGCTGCAAAACACCCGACATTGCTGCCAGAATGTAACATCGCGACATCTCATCGGCCTTAACCCACCGCTTATAATACTCCTTATCACTTTCAGGAGCATCTTCAGCAGGCTGATCTGGCTTGGGTTCATAAGTGCAAAATTTGTACTCCTCAGCAGTCAACACTATGTCCAAATTACGTTTCCATTCAATATAGTTTGGTCCCGTAAGTTTGTTATCCTTAAGTATGGTGAATAGTGGATTAAAGCCCATAATGATCTAATCCTGAGAATCATACATGTAACACATAATCAGAGAGTTGCACAAATCTTAAAACCTATTGGTTTCCTCTAACAATTAATTAAAATTAATGCACTAATATTTAAACACCATAAGTATCTGGTACGCCACGATGGGTGACATATATACCACTTAAATTCGTTTAAATATTACTTTGGTCCTATTACTAAATAATACGCCACGTTAGGGTGGACTATATATTATTTTTCATAGCTAAGTGTATACCATTATCAAATCTTAAATTAATAATAATAAGACCGGATGCCACCATTAAATATTTCAAATCAATAATCGATAATAGGATAATTCCCAGATCGGGGGGAGCATTGTCAAGAGGCGTCACTTAAGACCCCTTTCTAGACAGAATCATCCTTTCTCTCAATATCGAAAATCTATATTCAATCATTGGTACCCTTCTAATTAATCGAATTCTATGAAACTTGGTACGCCACGTTGGGTGGCATGTATACCTTTCAATATTCGTAATTAATTTAGGAAGTTTGTTCTAGTAATATCCATAACACTACCTGACACCATAAATCATATGCCACGTTAGGGTGGACTATATATAATTTATATTCGTCTTAGTGTTAAATTACATACAAACAATAATGGAGACCGTGGGATTTAATTCCTAATTAATTCCCTCACCCACTTAGAATTTTTATTAAAAATTGAGGAATTTTAAAATTAAATGGGGCCTATGTCATTATAATTATGTCTAACATGCATTCCAAATACACACATAATTTAACAACATATAACATTTAATTAAAGCAATAAATAAAATATCTATGTCCATGTCGTCCTAATTATGTTAAACATATAATTAAAAATTACACACATAATTAACAACACACATAATAATTATTTAAAGCAATAATTAAAATTTAAATTGCGGAATTAAAAAATAATAATTCCACTATTATGGCCCCAATAATTTATTTGCTGCAGCCCCTGTTCCGAATATTTGCTGGCCACTTCGAACAAACCGGAGCTTGAATTAAACAGAAACAGTGACATGTTAAACTAAAACAACTAACAAGCCACTGTCATGCACTCATGTTACCGCGCGTGACCTGTGATGTGCGTGGTGACCACGCCGATATGGCGCACACGTACGATGCGTGAATCCTGTTTTTTTTTTTTTTTTTTTTTTCGTTTCTGTTGATCAGCCGCCTGCTTCTTCTTTTGCCACCAGCGAAAGCAGCCCCATCAGAGAATCACAGCGGAACAAAAAACAACTCCGAATTGATTTTCAGCGGCACGTAATTGTTACAATATACCCGGATTTTTACAAAATCCATCAAACAATTACATAAAAAATAGATCTAATACAAAACTAATTTTGTAAAATCTATTCTAACACGATCAACCCTCGTGATTTACAACCACGATAAACCACGTGGAAACCAAACAAAAATTAACCACGATTAAACCACGTGGGATCCAAACACATAATTAAAATATACATGGCCATAATAGTGGATAACAACCTGCAAAACAAAATATACAAGCCTACCACTATACACATGCATATATAATTACGACATGGACATCATATCAAAAATCGCAGAACCATAGAACCTAGCTCTTGATGCCAATTGTTGGGACAATCAGATCGTGGCCCTGCGATTTTTGATACAATAAATTAATGAATACGAATACAAAAGTCACCTTGTTAACGGTTGATTCCACGCTCTTCTATTGTATTCCCAAATTCCCTTGAGCGAAGTGTGGCCTTCGTCTTCTCAAGTTAACCTCTCTTCTTGCTCCTAGGTGGCTACAATATTTTTCTCAACCAACCCTAGCAAGAAGAGAATAAGAATATATATAGGGCTACAATAGGGATCATGGATAATTAGGTTAGGCCTTCTATTTACATCTTGAGCCTAGCCCAATGTAATTAAATATTAATTCAATCCACTAAAGAATTAATATTTGCACTACCTTTCCTAATACCGCAACTTAATTATTTAATTGGGTTCCAATATTATTTGCTTATTAAATTCCCCATGTTTAAAATAGCGCATGCCCATTAATTAAATAAATTACTGATAATTCATTTAATTAATATCTTTTATCCTTGATTATCCACTCAACCTTTATTTAATTATGCCGGAATAAATTCCACCTGCAGGGTTTCACATAATTAAATCTTTTTGAGCTTTCAAGGGGACATCATTAACCCGAATATTATCAGGACATGGATTCCTTCAATAAATAATATCCACCATATATATTATTCCATCACCCAAAATATAATGATTTAATTCCAAAGAATTATTTCATATATAAATCAAAGCATGTAAATAATATACACGTGTCAATTACTATATCCGGATTAAGAACCTAAGCATTAATAATAACATAGAATCTTAGTTCTCCTTCTTAATCAGTATAAGGGAACAATTCTAAATTTGATCCTGTTCAATATACACAAAGTATACCAGTATTATTTATTAGTCAATATAAACTAATCTAAATAATACTACAGCCATACCAGTGGATTGTCCAACACCACCTGTGCTGTGAACCTTGTTATATTATATAAACCGTATTTAACAATCTAATATTCTGTATCCCATTTGATACTAGATTGTCCACAATATATAATATTAGACAGCATGTAAACATTTAAATGATTCTCAATAAAATCAGGCCAGAAATAAATGTATATACTTAAAATAAATATTTTCAGTATACCCTAACAGAATGATCATTTAATATGTGCTGAAATTCCTAACAAAATAAATGATCCAATTGGATATGATATTGTTTTAAACTATATGATTCATGGACCATGTGGATTATATAATAAAAATTCCCCGTGTATGAGCGACGACATATGTACAACTTTTTATCCAAAAGTTTTGAGGAATGAAACTCCATTCGACTCAGATGGTTTTCCTATTTATAAACGATGGGATGATAAGCGTACTTGAAAGAAATTGAAATTGATAACAGGTTCTTCATTTTTTATTTTTTTTTTCAAAATTAATTGAATTAATGAATTCCAGTTCTTCTTCTATAATGTTAACTTTTGTCTATTACATATCAAATTTCTAGATTTGTAGTTCCATACAACAAAGCACTTATTGTGAAGTATCTTGCTCATATAAATATATAATGGTGTAATCAAGGAAACTCGATTAAGTATCTATTTAAGTATGTATATAAAAGGCCTAACATGACAATTGTAGCTATCAAGAGAGCGAAAGATGCAGATTCTGGTGAACGCATGAACACAAAAATATTAATTAAGTTGATGATTATGTAGCATGCCGCTATATTTCTTCTATGGAGGCATGTTGGTATCTTTTAATTTCCAGTTCACCACCACAAACCATTTGTTACAAAATTAGTGTTCCTTTTGGAAAATGTACAATTTTTTTTTGAGAGGATGAGCAATTTCCGGTAGTTATGTACAAAATAGAACCTAATGCAACTATGCTTCTACAATGATTTCATGATTTCAGAAAAATAAAGAAGATTCAACTGCAAGAATTAAACCTAACATTTGTAGAGTTCCCCAAAAAATTCTTATAGGATGAAACATGTTAAGTTACTAGTTCTCCTAAAAGCTCAAGGTGTTAGGGAAGCGGGCTTACCAGGATCATATCATATATTCAACACCCCCCCTCACTCGAAAGCCCATTAATGGGTCAAGAGTGGATCACTAGGTTGTTCGTGCCTTTCTGGCCCTAGCGTCCGGTTCGCCGTTTTTCAATACTAGGTGGGGATCTCGTCCCTTTTTGGGCCCACCATACCATACAATTTCAATATTTCAATTAATGAGAATATTGGGGGGTAGGATGGACTCGAACCTGAGACCTCCCACAACCATAGCTCTGATACCATGATAAAATATGCTCTCAAGGTTATCTTTTATTCATTCACCAGACCAATACTTAAATACATAAAGACTGACTTGGAGCACAAGACATACCAAGTAACTCCAACCACTCAGAAGGAAATTCCTTGTTCTCGATAAAATAAATAAAGCAACATCAATATCCTAATATCCCAGAATATATAATATATTTAACAATAATAATAATTTATGATAATATATAATATATTTTATCATGGTATCAAGAGCCTAGGTTATCCCCGTAAGAGTTTGCGGGTGCGAGAAAAATTAAACCTGCTAGAGTTGGTAGGTGTGAGAATAATTAACACTACGAGAGTTCGTGGTGTGTGAAGAATCCCGCAAAAGTTTGTGGGTGAGAAAAATAACACTACGAGAGTTGGTGGTGTGAGGGTAAAAACTTGCGAGAGTTCGTGGGTAAAAACAAAATTAAAGAATATGACAGAAAACACAACGACGATGATGATACGTTTTTGTAAGAGACTGTTCCAAATCAACGACGACAAAAAGAGGAATTCTGAGGAAAATCATGAAGCAATGTGTTGGGAACAAAGATATGACGAGGACAAGAATAAAGATCACAATGAGGAAGATGATTCAAGTGGATCTACTGATTGGAGCAAATTCAATTTTTATTTTGGCAAACTCACGATTCTGAGTATCATGAGTTTGAGGGGAGATGTTAACATAAATTATTATTATTGTTAAATATATTACATATTCTGGGATATTGGGATATTGATATTGCTTTATTTATTTTATCGAGAATAAAGAATTTCCTTCTGAGTGGTTGGAGTTACTTGGTATGTCTTGTGCTCCAAGTCAGTCTTTATGTATTTAAGTATTGGTTTGGTGAATGAATAAAAGATAACCTTGAGAGCGTATTTTATCAAAACACAAAAGATTTAGAAACGTCGAAAGAACAGGATGTGCATGATTGGTCGCATGGTTTATGTTCACCCTACAACAGGTAATTTCTTACAATTTCGCCTATATTAATAATGTTTAAGTGATAGAAAAAAACTCATAATTTATCTTTTGAGATGAGCTTCTATATTCTTAATAATGTTTTGTATAAAATATGCAGTGATAATGATTCAATTTATAATTTTGTTTTGGTATCAATCAATTGTAAATTGTACCATGATTGAATTTACTACATATTTATTGAGTTTAAATAGCTATTTCTGGCTTAATTGTGGTCGAATTACTAAATCATCTTGTATGGTTTTATGAATTTAAAGAAAAAATTGGTTTTTAACTTGCTAATAAATGTGCAAAACAAGGGACAAAAATTTTAGGTGTCATTCCAGGTATAGCTACATGATGTTTTCTAACATATTAAAAAGGCACTAAATGTATAAACAACAAGTCATGCTACTTTAGATGTTTATTATTCCTCTAAAGTTATGAATATAATTTTATATCTAATTTCTCATCTATTTTAATTGTGAAGTAATGTGAACATTGCTTGCCCAATTACATGTGTTTTAATTGTGAAGTAATGTGAACATTGCTTGCCCAATTACATGTGAGAGGTTTTATCTTAGAATGTTATTAAACATTGGACGAGGTGCAGTGTCTTTTGAGGATGTACTCACACAGTTAACGATGTTATCTACAAAACCTACATAGAAGCTTGCTTTCAGCATGGACTTTTAGAATGTGATGATGAATGGCATACTATAATTAACGATGCTTTAATTTTGTCCATCAAAACAGTGCTCAATTACGTGAGTTATTTGTTACACTATTATTATTCTGTGATATTTCAGATGTCAGAGCACTTTGGGATAAACATTAGAAGACTTTTTCTGATGATATTGAGTGTAGAAAGAAAAGAGATTTTTGGAATGATGCTTTAGTTATCACTAACAAGCAAATTGATTGCCTTACATTATATATGATGTTGACTTGCAATTGCGAAAATGAGGTAAAACATTGGATGATTTTCGAACTTTGCCACCTCTAAATCAAGATTTGTAACGACAAAGTACAAACACTCTTTTATGTGAGGAGGATATGTATGATAGGCATAAATTAACAATTAAGGGAAAGAAATGGCGTGTAATGTTAAATGAAAAAACAAGCAGAAATTTTTGAAGTCGTGATGAATAATGTTAGATGTAAGATTGGAGGTTTATTTTTTGTACATGGACATGGAGGTATGGGAAATAAATTCTTATGGAAGACTATAATTAATAATCCCAGGTATGCAAGAATATAGTTCTTGCAGTTACATCTTTCGGGATTGCATCAATATTAGTTGAAGGAGGCCGGATTGCACATTTTGTATTTAAGATACCAATTGACATTGATGAAAATAGTACGTGTGATATAAATAGCAATTATTTTTAGGAGAATTGATTGTACAATCTGATTCAATTATCTGGGATGAGGCACCGATGAACCATAGACATATTTTTGAAGCCGTTGATCGTTCGATCCGTGATCTCATGTGACAAAAGGATGTGAAAAATCTGGACAAACCAGTTAGATGAAACATAATCTTATTAGGGGGTGGTTTTAGGCAAATCCTTCCCGATTTACCAAAAAAATGACGTGAAGATATTGTGATGCATCTGATAATAAATCCTACTTATGAAATGACTGAAGGTTTTAGATTGGGAAAACAAATATGCGGATATAATCCAATGTACCACCAGCCACACTTTCAGGACAAAAAGTACCTTATGCTGACTGGGTTATTGGTGTTGGTGATTGACAGGTACGAACAATGTCGGATTGAAATTCTTCCTGAATTACACCTAGAGGATCCAGAAGATGACGAAAAGAAAGAAAATATTAATGTCGTGTAGGTCGAAATATGTAAATCCTCTAATGACTCGGATTAATTAGTGGATCGTGCTGTGAGTATTAATAAAGATCTAGGTTATGAAAAGATCAATGGTCAGTAAACACTTCCCTTTAATAGTATTGCATTGCAGCGTCTAATTTTAAATTTTCATAAATACAACTAATTTATATATATATATATATATATATATATATATATATATATATATATATTTCACTTTTATGTCTTCTAAGTAATGCTCTTTTTTTATTCAGTAGTCAATTTTTTGTTGGAATATTAATCTTAGAACTTGTTATTAAATGAAGTATGGGTAGGAAGCATGTGGAGCTCCATCTAGTTGGTGCGATCTGAGAACAAAGTGTAGTGGTATCTCCTTTCCATTCTGTGATGTCTTTGTGCGATCTGAAATTCTAGCAGTGTGCCAGCTTGTGACAACCACATGGTGTGTGTGTCATTATGTCTTGTAGTAGTTTTCCTTCTAGTATAAATATCGAGTCTGTAGCCTTCATTCTAATTAACTCAGCAGTTTGATCAATACAACAAAGTAATACAATGTAGTCCCTAATGCTTTCTCGGTTTGTACATACTTCTTGTTTCATTATTCTCAAGTTCATAGTTTAAATCCTGCAGTTTGTTTAGAGTCTAAAATCAACATGGTATCAGAGCGAGCGATTCTCGAGACCTTCAATCTGCTGGTTCGTATTGCTCATCTTCATCTATGTTATCTCTGTTAAATTCACTTACCCAAACAATAAGTGCTTCGCATTTTTCCGCAAATGATTCTGTTATCCTCACACTTTGGTCTTGAACCACTGCTAAATCAATCTCTGAGTTATAAACTTCCGTTTGTCAATTGTTGAGTCATATTCGTTCATGTTCTCTTCAAAATCCTCTACTCATTAAGTATGCACTAAAAGTGTTTGATATTTTGCCTTGCTGAAAATTTTTGGTTAAGTTTTGGAGTATCTCTGCACATTTAGTTGTTGACATATTCACATGAGGTGCGCTATGTATTATCTGCTATTGTACATGCTCACTAGTCATATATGTTGAAGATGAGTGTTTCGACAAGATCCGTGTCCTAAGGATGAGTACAGGAAGATGATGAAGGAATTTGTAAAAAAAAAAAGGCTCCAGGTTGAGCATTTAAATGGAAAAACACGGAGAAGAACCTGATTTAGTAATTCATAACATTACTGTGAAAGGGTTTCGTCTTCTTGGCATGATGAGTGGGGCATGGAAGATTTTGCAATGAATGCTACAGAAAGGTCTGAATCCAGACGTCGTAACATACAATATTTCGGTGTGAAGTTTTTGTTGGGCAGCAAAGAAGCCGGCCTGAAGGAGTTTTCAGATGGTGATGTCCAGGAGTTGTCATTGCTGCGATTTGTAGCAGTTTGTAGGTGTCATTGGAGCAATGGTTACGGCTGATGTGTTCATCCATACGGATAAGTCTGTTGCACATTTATGGAAGAAGAATTGACAGTAACATAAGCAAAAGGAGCAGTAAAGAAAGAGTGCATGTGGTGCTGTAAACTCGGTGGAAATAAAAAAAGATGCTGATGTGAAGGTCGAGTTGAAAGAGTTTTCTATTTCGAGTATGTAAAGATGGTGCAAGAAATGAAGAAGATGAAGAGTACATTATTCAAGAGAACGAGGAGCTTTAAAGTAAATAACTTGCTTCTCCAAAGAAGCTTGGTTGAAGAAGTTTCCAGATGGGCATGATGAAAGTAACATGGTGTATTGGTGTTACTGTCAAGAAACTTGTGAAATGAGCAATAATAGAGAAATTGTCAAATCTGGAAGGCAAACTTACTTGCACAGAAAGGATTCAACGATGCTCAAAGGAGAAGCAAGCAAGGCTAAAACTGAAATTTTTAGAAGTCATAGTCAAATTGAAAAGCAGGTTTTGAGACTGATATAGTTGTTTATAACAATGGGTATGCTGTAACAGGGGAACTGGCGGATGTATTTGATCTTTTGCTTGAAATGAGTAATGATGTGTGGAACTGCATCATGATGAAAGGATGCGAGCTTAATGTGTTTGCCTGGACTATTTTGATTCAAGCACTCTTTGCAAAAAGGGAACGTGAAGGAGGCTTGTTCATACTGTTTAGAGATGATGGATGCTGGTCTCATGCCTCAGCCAGATACTTTTGCCAAGCTGATGAAGGGTCTGAAAAAATTGTACAACAGGCAAATTGCAGCTGAAATTACAGAGAAGGTGAGAAAGATGGCTGAAGAAAGGCAGATGACTTATAAGATGTATAAGCGTTGTAGTGAAAGGGACTTGAAAGAGAAGGCTAATGAGATATTGGAAATGTTTACTATGGCAATAAGTTATATGCAATTCTTACAAGGAAGGAACCTCCGGAGGTTGGATTTTCTGTCAAAATTCATAATGGTTCACATTGTCCCTACTGCTTACGATACTGGTGTGCATAAAACCGAAGAATGGATAGATTGGCATGGTTACTGCGGTTGTGCAGAGGTCTAGAGGAATGATTACTTTGAAGTGGCCAGCAAAATGGTTCTGATTCAGGACCTGAAACAGATAATGCTAGTAGCACAAATGGCGCAGATGAAGAAAGTAACAAACATAGGTGTTGCTGAATGCTGTGTGCAAACGTTGTCCGCTGAGTGCAGACAAAGAAGAAAGCCATACGGGCTGATGAAGTTTACAGAGTCACGGGTTCGAGTTTCCATTGAAGGCATTTTCCAGGACTGACTCTGACAGATGCTGGGGAGGAAGGATTCTTGAATCTTCCTAGTCCCAAGGGAGGCATCTGTAAATGCCGGGGGGTAATTGTTAGGTTTCCTATCATTTTACCTAAATCGACTCGTGATGTTTGCAACTTAGATAGTTATCGGGGTAGTGATTAAATTGGATTTAATCACCCGATAACTTGGGCGTGTATTCGCAAATGGTGCGCGAATACTAGTTGCGCAGTTGGCGCGGATACTAGTAGCGCAAGGGTTGTCTACTCGAGAAGAGTGACAGAATTTCGTGCTGGTGGGCGCGCAGGAAGTCGTGCCAGTGGGCGCGCAGGAGACGTGCCAGTGGGCGCACAGAAGTCGATGTGCCAAATGGGCAAAGTTTAAAGCCAAATGGGTTTGATATCAAGTTTAGATTAAGGGGGTGAAACTTTATTAATCTAAATTTAATATTATTAGAAGAAAAGTTTGTTTGTGTTTGAATAAAATGCAGCAGCACATGGTTGGAAGCTCCGGCACATGGTTGACAACTGGAGTTTGATGGAAAAGGGTCGACAGCTTCGTGTTGAGTGGACAAAGCAAGAACATAGCTGTGGCTCGTGCTGCTGGGCGTGTCCGTATGTCTTATTTTATAGGTCTGGAACAATGAGATGCTATTTTCTGAGAGAGTTGGTGCAACTGCTTCAGCACTGTTGAGGTTTCCGAGCTTTATGTGACTGTATGCAGGTGGTATAGGTCTCTGGTGCAGACGGCAACGATGTTGAGTTGTTCTGCTCTATAGCATGCTATGTTGCTGCAAGCCTGGAATTCTACGGATGGTGGTGTGAATCTGTGCAGGGAGATATGTTCTGCTGATGCCTTTAGTGGGCTAAGTTTGAAATCAAAGGTTGATAACAAGTTTAAGATTAAGGGGGTGATTTTTGGAATATTAATCTTAGAACTTGTTATTAAATGAAGTATGGGTAGGAAGCATGTGGAGCTCCATCCAGTTGGTGCGATCTGAGAACAAAGTGTAGTGGTATCTCCTTTCCATTCTGTGATGTCTTTGTGCGATCTGAAATTCCAGCAGTGTGCCAGCTTGTGACAACCACATGGTGTGTGTGTCATTATGTCTTGTAGTAGTTTTCCTTCTAGTATAAATATCGAGTCTGTAGCCTTCATTCTAATTAACTCAGCAGTTTGATCAATACAACAAAGTAATACAATGTAGTCCATAATGTTTTCTCGGTTTGTACATACTTCTTGTTTCATTATTCTCAAGTTCATAGTTTAAATCCTGCAGTTTGTTTAGAGTCTAAAATCAACATTTTTTCGGTTAAAATATTTAAGGTGCTTACAACGGGTTCATACCTAAACCTATTTATCTTTCATCATATGCATCATTATCCTTGATCTTTCATTATATGCATCATTATCCTTGATCTACTGTAATAAATCTATATATACACCTCATTAATCTACTGAGATACCGTGTATAAATTGTTGCTCACTCTTATGTTTGACCTCAATACATGTTAATGATGCTATCCAAAAGAACTAATTAAAAGAATTTTTCATCTTTGTTTTCGTTCCCATCATTATTTTTTGTATCATGATTCTTCTCAAAATCCCTCTTGACCGGATAATAATCTCTTCCACAATCTAATCATCATCGTTGCGATTTCGTCTTGTCTTCAACTTTGTACTCAATTTTTTTTTTTTTTTGCATAACCAAAACCTCTCACTAATTATTTTTTTTTCTCCCACGAACTTTCATAAGGATTTTTTTTCCCTTTTCTCACCCACAAACTCTCTAAAATCTTTTTCTCATTCCCACAATTTCTTATAGGATGTTTTTGTCACGAGAGTTTTCCAGAATTAAAAAAAAATGATCACAACAAAAAAAGTTGTTGTAAGCATGCGATTATGTTGATTGGAACGGAAGATATTTTTTTTTTAATTTTAGCAAACTCTCGATTGAGTATAGTGAATTTGAGGGAGGTATGTACATATATGTTAATATATGTTATTCTGGGAAAATATGAAGAATTTCTTCTGTTCTATTATTAATAAATAGGTAAAATTTCCTTATTAGGTTAATTTCCGTTATTATTGATTAGAGATTATTTATGTAGATTCAAGCTTGAGATTTTGAATGAAAAGAAAATTGTGTGAATTTTTAACTGAATCTCTAACCAGGTCATTTCTTTATATTCATGCATGTTGTCCAAAAATACCCATTTTTTAGTAATCTTGACAAGAAAACCCATTTGTTTTTTTGACCAAAAGTATCCACATAATAAGAATTTGCGATCTAGGTATGACTAGTACCCATTTAGCATCTACGCTTCTCAAGTAAACTTTTTTTGGACATGCAGATGACAAATGGATGTCCTAACTAAACAAATAAATATATAAATTTTATTGGATACGCAAGTGGAAAATGTGTATTACAATGAAAATGTTAAAAGAAAATTATTTTTTAGGATATCAAGGCGGCAAATACGTTGAGCATCATCAGTGAAAGAAGCCCTTAATAAGAAAATCCTAGATGGCAATTAATATACATAACTAGCGTAATAGCCCGTGCAAGGCACGGGCCTTCTGTAAAACTCATATTAAATATTCTTACAAACGTATGTTTAGAATAATGAATTGCGGCGTAACAATATGCTATCATCTTTTCAAATGAATCATGATTTATAATCTTGTCTAGAACTTTAAAAAGTGAAGCTTTCGCTATATGTAGCATTTTCAGCAGCATGTTCACAACGTGGCGGCATTCAATTCCCTATTAAACAAGAAGAAAAAATAAATGTTAAAAGAATATAAATGAAAGCTGTAGTTTCTCTTTATCAATATGCTCGGCAAACACCAGGTTCTGCACTTTCTTAAATAGTTCAAAAAATTTATAAATACAAGCAAAGTAGATATAAGTAGGATTTTTAAATCTAAATTAGCAGTTTAGACTCGTTCCACTAAAGTCATAATCCAGCGAAAATAAACAAACATTATACTCATTCATTGTAAATTATGTGTGATCATCATTAGCGGCATTTCTAAGAATTAGCACCGGAATGAATATGGCACTATGCATATAGCACTTAAATATATACGTCTCTATATATCGCGGCATAAATAACTATTAAAGAGAGCTTCCATTTTTATTTTTTAGATTACCATAGCCCGAGAAAAAGAAAAATTTTCAAGAAGCATGCCATCTCTTGGTATTGGTAGGGATTCACTTGAATAAGACTTTTATAAAAGGGTTCAGGGTTATGGAAAATACTTATCTGACATAATATCATCTATAATTATTTATATAAGCAACATCAATTAGCATAAAAAATAATAATTGGATATAACCTATATGATTTCCTGTTAATATCCAACATTTCCAAAAAGGATTCAACTTTTGTACAATTAATAAAATTAAACAATGTATAAGCCATTTAAGAAAAAGATTTAGATGATTAAATAGTATTTTTGGTGAAACTTAAATATAGGTGTTTAGAAAAGTTTAGGTCAGCAATTAAGAGAATCACCAAAATTGTTTTGAATTTTAAAAGTAACATAAACTGTCACCTAATCAGTTTCCGACACAACGTAGACACACATTTGACCAATCCACGCATTCTAAATTTATCACAAAGTTTGGTGCATACCGTGAACCTTCAGTTCCACAATGATAGGTTTATTGTCCATGTTTCATTGTTATACATATAAATACAAATAAAAATTCCTACTTGATTAGACTCATTTAACATAGAAGTAGAATTAAGCTAACACTACAATATCTACTCATCTGTGCTTCATCATCATGGCATAACCAAAAAAGACCAAAAAAAAATTGATAATATTAAAAGTCTATGGAGTGAAATTGATAGCTGCACATAAAAGACTGAGAGAAATTATTAAATAAGGGAAGAGATGCATACATAAGTCATCTTTCCTGGCTTTGTGCATCATCGGTAGAGCAGCCAGAAACAAAAAATTCTCCAAGGCATCAAAATACAGCTGCGGGATGGGTGCAACAATCCCTGCCTTGGTGCCTGACTGAGCTCGATATTGGCTACTAAAATTTTATAGAAAATTTCAGTCTTTAACTTGTGCTGATAGCTGCTAATATTAAACTTGTTAGGGTATCTTAATAAGTACAACCAGGTTTTTTCTCAAAATGTTTGGTTAAAGACCTGAAAAGCAAAAAAGTAGTAACCAGGGGCGTAGCCAATGTAATCAAATTTAATTTTTGACCCAAATGGAAATATACATTTTGATTTTTGAATGATCGGCTTTAATTTAACCCCGTTAAATTGGAAAAACAAAGACTATGTTCTTTATTTGCAGGTTCTTTAAACTCAAGCAATCTAAAAATGCAAATATGGAACCTACAAATATTATGATAGCGGCATCACATTTTGATCTTGTAAGGAGTCTATTTCTTAAAAGAATAATATCTACACACCTTTTAAGCTAATTATATATAGCACTGTCCTTGATTCATCAATTCAAAAAAGAATATTTTATTCCTGTTTCGGCCATGCATGGTTGAATAGAAGAGAGGACACCGATGGCAGCAAACATGTCATGACACAAATGTGTCCTTGACAGCAAGATCACAGTTCGCAATTCTTCGAACAACTGATTGTTTACACCGCACGTCATCTAAAAATAGTTCATTGTTCATTGTTCACCAGTATTTACAATCAAATTTGCATGACAATAATAAGCTGTTCTTTTCCTCTCGCGTGTTCACTTTCTACATTTTATCACAAGCAAAACGGAAGATACCAATGTGTACAGTGATACACTAATTGTTTAAACGGTATCCTAAAAACATGATTTTCCTTACAACCTTTCTTTTTTAAGATTAAAGAAAATAATGATGATGTGAATGTTAGAAGTAATTGCCAACCTGTTAATACGCTATGATGTCCAATTCATTCTCAACATGTTGTATCAACTCTACAATTCCTTCAAATAAAAAAATAATAATAACCACAGAAATCAAAGTTTTTGAACTAAAGCTTACTTTGCAGTGTATGTATATCTACAAAACAGTGTCAATTTAACTGATTTTACTATGAACTTATCTTCATAGTCAAGTTTATTATATTGACAAGGTTAAATGTCTAATTTTTACCTTTTTTTATATTATGATCAATTTAACCTAAAAGATTTTATTTAATATATTGGTAATATGATTATTTCTCATAAAAATATAACCTTGTCAACGATACTTTGATTACATTTATTAATAATTGCTAAAAAAAGTCTGTAAGTTTATTATACATATAATAAATAATAATTACGATATTTTGATATTTGGAATTTCAAACTCTTAGAAGAAAATTTTACTAAAATTGGCCACGTAAAAAGCCAATATATTTTATGTAATCAATTGTATTCTTCACTGTACTCTATAAGTTATCAAAAAAAAAATTACTACACTGATGACTAATTCTTATAATAACAAATTTTAGAGTAAGATGTAAGCATAATAGTTTACGAATGTTTAAATAAATTGATTAATAGGAAAAATATGTAATGATTACAAAACTGTACACTTAAAATATATCATAAACTATAATTATTGTAGAAATTTTTTGTTTCAAAAATAAAAAATACATAATGTTTATTTGAAAATGGGAATCTGGGCAGGGTAGACACCAATTCTCGTCTTCTACTACCGGAAGAATGATCCCCTAAAAGATGACGCTCTATGCTTACTTGATCATTGTATAGTTCAGAAAAATACTAAAACTATTCTACAACTTCTTTTATTAGTATAATGCAGTGGTGCGCACCAAATTCAGAACTGAAGACAATGAAAGAACAACTGAAGACATTGAAAGAAAACAAGGAGTCCAGGACATCTTTTCATCCAAAGTATAGGTGGATCATCTGTTGGATTTGTATAAGACTTGACATAATAGTAGAACTACACATCATCTTATCTTTCCACCCCAACATACCTGATATTATATAATTCTGACATGTTATCATCAATAATAATAACAATTATGATAATGTTATTTGTTTTCAAGTTCCAATATAACATATATTTACACAAACCTTCAAAATTCACCGATACATATAAATATTAAAAAAAATCATGATTTACCAAATATCTTAAATATAAACAATATAGAAAAATTAGCATTCAAATGCGGAATACGAAAGAGTGGTTGATCATGGAATATAGGCTGTAAAAAGACTCGGAAGAACGTAAAGATATTACAATGTAGAGAAACCCACAAATGATAGTTAGTTGGTAGGTGGTTAGAGACTCGGAAGTTCCTAAGTATGCAAACTTACAAATCTGTAGTAATTCCGAATGAATGCAATGCTCAAAAAAGCGTCTTTCGTATTTTCACAATCTTTCCATCTAGTGAAGCCGTAACCACTCTACCAAAGCTTTCGAATCATCCAGAAGAAAGGAGAACATTAATGGAGACAAAAGATAACCAAAAAGTCAGTAAAGTTAATGTAGTCAGCATATGCTCGTTTTGATGCCTTCAAAACAGATTCAACAAGTTATACATCTTCCTCTTTAGCATGGTATCGTAAAGTAGCACTGTGGGTCTTTAACTCTATCTAGATATGTACACAAAAAATTTAGCCAGCAGTACAAAGCTACTATCGGAGTTGATTTTGTCACCAAAGAATTGCAAATTGATGACAGGTTACTCTACAAGTTGGTTCTCCTACCTCTTTAGTAACTTAATTAACACACATATATGTAATTGTGTATTATGTATATAAAAAGATCACATATCTGCTAGATGTGAACTGCACTGATGTTTTTCTGTTGGTTTTATTAACAGATATGGGACACTGCTGGGCAAGAGAGATTACAAAGTCTCGGAGTTGCATTTTATAGACAGGCAGATTACACATATCTTCTAACAAATTAGATGACGCGGTGGACAAGAACGACTGCAAATCAATGCCAAAACCCGTTAACTTCATGCTATGACAAATGTAATTTGATGCAAGTCCACTTCATGTTATAAGAATTATTTTGCAAGTCCACTTAGATATTTGATGCAAGTTGCGGAAATGCCAAAATCCTAAAAGATTAGGGGCCATTAATGTACCTATGTAATTTCCTTCCCCAGCATCAGAAGCCCGAAGATTCTCATCCTTATCTAACAACGGGAATGGCACTAAGCATTATATAAGAATCTTATACACAATTAAATTTAAATTATCCACAAAGATATACCTTGTAAGTTTCGGCGAGAAATTTTGCAAAGACACTTTAATAGTCTCCGTTCCTCCACCATCTCTTTGTCAGAAAAAGTATAGGCTGCCCCCTCTTCCTCAACGTCTGCTCCATCGAAGAGAGGCACTCCACAACGTAGGTGTTACACAATTGCTTCTCTTCAACAATATACAAATAGCTTTTCTCAAGAAAACCTTACTGGAGAGGGAATGCTGGGAAGTGTTTACAGAGCACACTCGGAAGGCATAATTGTTTAAATAAATCGATAGCATTCCACTATAAACATAGAAAATCACTACTTACAAACAATTCAAGTGGATTAACTACTAAATACTGATAACATATAAGTAGGACTAAATCATCACAAAAAAACGATAAATGAGGTAGTAATAGTATATGACATAAAACAAGATGCACTACATGCAGATGATGAATTTAAGAGACTTTCATGGGAATACTCGTATCAGGATGGCACTTGGAGCTGCAAGAGCTTCAGAGTACCTAACGCTTAATCTAGAATGTTACCCGATAGTCCCCGTTCCGCCGGTCATAAATGCTAGAACTGGTTTCATGCCTTCAGTGTTCTTTGGTAAACATAGATCCAACCTGCCAAATAGTCCCGTATTCATTAACACATGTAAGTGTGTACTGAAATTTTAATGTCAATAAAAATATGATCTGATCCGTCGCATACCTATTTCTTCGCAGACCTTTATAAATAATACTCCATCGTACTTGGCTTGAGAAGAAATAATGATAACCAACTATAAGATAATTAAAAGATTTTCATGTTCTAGTAATCTAGAGAGGAGTTGGTACATGACGGAACTATAATATGCTTCAAACTTAAGAAGATAACAGCACAACTCACAAGCAGCAGTGAAAATATATTTACCTTAATTGTGCACATCTTATTAACAGAGGAACTTATACCTACTTTATACTTCCATGGACAGACATATTGTGCAACTTCAGAGTGCAGATGCTAATTGAACTGATAGAAAAGGGAAACAATGCAAGTGCAAAAATTGAAGACCAAGACACAGATGAGCTGTCTTAAATAATACACTTTAAAGTCATAGTTGATAGTACAAAAGCTCTGGATACGAAGTAGCCAGACTATTTTTACTTTCTATCCAGACTCCCATATAACATATTTGCAATAAAGGCCTCCCATAGATGGAAAATGATTTCTAAGAGATTAGAGACCAATTACTGAGGTTTTGTTCCACAAAGGTTATGTTTGTAATGGTCGTAATCCTTGGATTGCCTAGAATTGGCACTTAGATTATCATACTTATTTACCGATGAAAAATTTATATGGATTATAGTGATCACTTAGTAGTTCATTTTGGGGGAATCATAGAAAGTTCCTAGCACAGTTTCTAGATTGCCCACAACTCATTTATTGGTGTTCCATATAGAGGAGGATCTTATGTTGTGATGGAATCCTAAGTATAGTAGATAAACCGATTTGGAATCAGAAATGTAATTAAATCCAAGGAAAAAAAACTAACTATAATGTAAGATTACAAGTCTACACAACTGTGTTGGCCCCCTTCTCTACACTAAGTCATCATTGTTCTGAGAAGTATTAAGCCAAGAAAAGACAACCACGTGCTATTATAGAACATGCATAAATATCAAGATGCCATCTGGATCAAGACGCAAACCAGAGATCATCAACTTAAGTAATAATCTAAACTTTTGGTATGAAAACCGTCTTGTCTAATTGCACTAATAAACACCATCAAAGATTAAAATTTTAGCCAGAATCATCATGTCGCAAACACAACCAACAAAGATGTATTAAAAAAATAGAAAATTACTTGATTTCGGAGACAACATGGGTTTCCTAACCAAAATGTCAGTTAAACTTCTCTCAGCTGGAAGAGATTCCAAAATCGGATTCACCTGCAAAATACACAACCATAATTTAAAAAAAAATCGATGCTTAACAAACTTAGTGCTAATACTGCCAGATACAAATTAAAAACTCACAATTTGGAGGGAACGTAACCTTCCTCAGCATCAAAGGTTTGACATCAAAGGTCACAACAAATGACCAACAAAACAACATAAACCGCAACGCAGATGAAAATTAGGGGAAACAAAACGTACCAGTAAACAATCGGGCAAGAATAGCACAGCTACATAAGATCACAGTCCATACAATCAAACCCCCATTATTTTCCCCTTTTATCCCTATGTTCCCGACCACAATTAAAGCAACACAAGCGAGGACCAAACACGCAGGCTCGATAAATGAAAGAGAAGCTCAGATTTTAGGTTTAGGCATCTGCTAGTCTGCTCGGAGCAATTTTACCCGAAAATTGGATAATAGACCGATAGCAATTTGCAATTTACGATAAGAATAAAATGGGGCTGGGCAATTTTGTTATTTTCACTAAGATAAGGCTATATAAGTAATTTTACTGATAATAAACGGGGACTTTTTACCCCTATGTTGCATTATAATATAGAGTAATAGATTTTTATAAATTGTGCAACTCCAATCATACAAAACTCATATGTAAAATTATAACTAACCTAACCTTTTATGTTGACTATATTTATCGAATCTCTCTATAACAAAGTTGTACATATAAATTTATTATTTAATTCAATTCCATTGAACCACAACACCGGAGTGTTGCAGATTTCGGAAATCGGAACTATTCGGTTGAGGTACCGATTTACGATTTATCGGGTGATTCGATTTAAAAATCGGCGATTTATCGGCGATTTTTGAAAAATCGGCCGATTTCTATAACAGAGCAACACCTTATATATTCAATAAATATTAGCCAATCATAAATTTACATTATTTTAAACAATTATTTTAGTCGATCCCAATGGAAATGCTCTTATCTCCAAATGTCAAATGAGTACATCTGCATCGAAAGTAGGTAATGATCAAAAGATCGAAAGCAGGTATGTATGTTACTTTTTCTAAAATTTGGATATTCTTGTAATTTCCAATATACATTCACTTGAATTTGCAGTTATGCTCCGTCCAATCTAATAATTTTAAATTAGCCAATCAAGATTATATCATATTAAAAAAAATTTAAAAATGATATAATTAAAAAAATTGCATTATAATTGAATTTTAAAAAAAAAATTATATTCTGAATAGGATATGATTAAAAAAGATTTTATTAGAATTGAATTTTAATATTTTTTTATTAATATTAAAAAAAGTTCATATATATCCTATTTGGGATCTAAATCGAGATCTAGAAATTAGATTTGGATTATTTTACAGCACACACGAAACTCATAAAATTTTATTTAATTTGGTGATGATTTTTCAATTATTATCCAAATAGAAACACTCAAAATCTCAACAAAATCTCAAGATACAATATAATTATAAATTTTTACATTTATCCTATTTAGTGTAGAACACCTAATCCTATTCAATGCATAAAACCTAATTATATATGATTTAAATCATTGACATTCTTTTTTTGTGTTTCAATATAAATACACTTTTTAGTTTAAATGTTAAAATGTAATTTTTTATGCTAGATCCAACGTTTTTAATTTATTTATTTTAAAGATCGAACGATTCTTATTTATTTTGTTGTACTGAGTACCGGACTACTGACTACCATAAAATTTGTACAAAATCTGATCTCTTACACTTATTATTAAAATTGTATTTGCTCGTTAGTACAACTATATTCAAATAGTAAGAAGTTTACCGATCATTTTAGGCTGATCATTTATACAATTTTTATCACTCAAAATCTCAAGATACAATATAATTATGAATTTTTACATTAATTATATTAAGTGTAAAAAACCTACATTGATAAATCTATTCAATGCAAAAAACCTTATTATATATGATTTAAATCATTGACATTCACTTTTTCATGTTTCAATATTAATACACTTTTTAGTTTACATATTAAAATAATTTTTTCTTTATGCTAGATCCAACATTTTTTATCTATTTATTTTAAAGATTGAACGATTCTTATTTATTTTGTCTACATGACTACTATAGTTTTGTACAAAATCCCTCTTACACTTATTATCAAAATTATATTTGATTTTTGGTACAACTATCTGTTAGAAAAATGGAGTTTTTAGAGCATAATTAATTTATGTTCTTGATGTTAATTCCGGATTTTAACGATTGGAAATTGTTCCTTGCTATGAGGACTTAAATTTTCGTATATGGGTCTAAGTAATTTTCTTAGTGAAATCCATAGAGAAATAGAGTTGAAGTGGGTAGTTTGAAAGAGCTTGAAAATGAGAATGTGTATTTGTCCCACATTGAAATAAATAAAGGGGGTTGTTGGCTTTATATAGAATTACACACATGGGTAGTGTACAACTACTAAGGTGTATGATGGTGCATGGTGTTACTGTGTGCTCCACGCGCACACAAACACGCGCGCGCGCCGCCGCCGCCCGCCTCGCCACGCCACGTCACGTCTCGACTCGACTCGACTCGGGTCGGCTCGGTCGAAGGGCGAATGTCTCGGCGTCTCGCGTACGCGAGGCGACCTGGGAAATATATACATATATATATATAGGATCAGTACTTGGAATAAATCAGTAACTGGTCAGACATCTAATACTGATGGACCAAGTCCTGATGAAATCCTGAAGGTACTACAAGATCCTGATGCTTGATCAAATACTGATGGACCTCAAGTCCTGACGGTATCAGATCCTGATGATCAAATACTGATGGACGGACATCAGTTCCTGATGTCGATTCCTGAACAGAATTTGATAATATATATTGCATTTATTCGTATAATTAAAATAAAACTGATGTGTGGATAATATATACGTAACTGTTACAATTTACAGCCATTTTGATTTTATTAAATCGACCGTTTCATTTTTATTAAATGGAATGAGAGTTACAATATTGATGAAGGTGGTATCAGTTACGTTTGGCCTCTCCTATATATATAGAGAGCTAAGCTACTGATTTTTGGAGATACTGACCACACCCTACATTCTCTTCACTACACTCTCTGTTCTCCCTCCTGCCATAGTTTCTTGTACTTAAGGTTTTTTCCGGCGACTGAGGTGCTAGTCGAAGTTGAGCCTTTTGATTACTGTGATCATCTTGCTCGGACTGTTTTATCCTGGAAGAGTCATTGCAAGCATCCCATCAAAGTGTAAGTGGGGGCAATTATCTCTTCAAGAACAATCAGGACTTCTTTGCAAGGCCTGGTGACTTAGCTGATTGTTTCTTAATTTTATACCTGCGTAGCTATGTCTTCTGGTATGATTTCTTATCTTCCTTTATTCTATCAGTTACTGATGTACATGTTTTATACCTTCGTGTTTTGTTTCGTTAATTGTTTGCTTGGCCTTGGCCTGTTAAATACGATATATGACTGATAAGTGGAGTTATATCCACTTGGAGCGTTCCATATCGGCTTAAATTGATTGTCTAGGACTCAAGTTTGTGGTGGTTTTGATGTGTTTTGTTTAGTTGTGCAGATTTACGAGATTGTTGATTAAGGTTGATGCTTCTATCGTTTTTGGAGAATAAATTGATTAAAATTCGGATTTCTGAGACGGTTGCGCAGTCTACACTGTTTTGGACATATCTGGAGTTCTAGAAGTCCGTTTTCAGCGATCTTACTGCCCACGCGAAGCTTGGGAGATTTTCTATAATATGGGACAGGTGTTGCATTAGCAGGTTGCGCGTGGTGGGCGCAGATTGCGCGAAGAACAGACTGATGGACGCAGGTTGCACGCGCGCGGTGCTGAAAAATTACAGTTTTTACTATTTTGGCCATATCTGGAGTTCTACAACTCCGTTTGAGGCCCATAAGCAGTACACGCGAAGCTAACGAGATTCTCTATCATTCTAAAGTGGTCCAGAGGTCCAATTACGATTGGAACGTTCCAGAATATCTGAAGAAAAGTCAGCCACGAATTTTCCTTAAAAACAGAATCAGTTTAGGAAACGTATTTTGCAGAAATTCTATTATAATTCTGTTTTGGTATTTTCTTGCTGGGCAAGACTTCAAGAGGCTATATAAACACATCTTGGGACACATTATGAGGGAGGTAAATTAGATCAGATAATATAGTTTAGAGTAGATTAGTATTATTGTTAATTGGAGATGTAGAGAAACACCATGACTCTTCTTTTGGGTGACAACATTGAAGTTTGAAGGTTTTGTTCTCTTCATCTTTTCTTTGTTCTTATTAGTTTAATTATGTTTTCTTGTTTTACTAGTTGTTTTACTTGTTTAATTATTAGCAAGTAGTTATTTCTAGGGCTTAAAGGGAAGCCATGGTTGCACTAATATTGGCATGATTTTCATAGTGGTTTGATTGGTTATGGTTAATTCTGATTGATATGTTTTAATCATTAATTTGTGTAATTGGCCAATATCATGGATTAATTATATGCAAATAGGGGTATGGATCGAGAGATTTACTTACTAGAGGCACACATACGATTAGCAGAATTGAATTTGAGTGCGGAAGCATCATTGGATTTCTGAGAGCGTTAATTCTTGGAAGAGATTAACTTGACTCTAATTACCTGATTGATTGAATTACTAAAAGTGGTTAATTGTGTTGAATGTTTCGAGAGTGTTAATGCTTGAAAGAGATTAACATACTCTAGTTATAGGATCACATTGATTGCTTTAGCTTAAGAGCCAATTGAGTAAGCATGGTGGACCTGATTGCCCTAGGTTTTAAATAATTTGTTTACCATCTATTTAATTAGTGTTAATTTAGTTTAATTAGTTAATTAATAATTTCACATATTCGTATGACCCTTGAAACAATTAGCGATAACTGAAAAGGAATTAGTAGAACCTGTCTTCCTGAACAGAATTTGATAATATATATATTGCATTTATTCGTATAATTAAAATAAAACTGATATGTGTGGATAATATATACGTAACTGTTACGATTTATTTAATTGAAAATCAGCTGTTACAGCCGTTTTGATTATATTAAATCGACCGTTTCATTTTTATTAAATGGAATGGGAGTTACAATATTGATGAGGGTGGTATCAGTTACGTTTGGCCTCTCCTATATATATAGAGAGCTAAGCTACTGATTTTTGGAGATACTGACCACACCCTACATTCTCTTCACTACACTCTCTGTTCTCCCTCCTGCCATAGTTTCTTGTACTTAAGGTTTTTTCCGGCTACTGAGGTGCTAGTCGAAGTTGAGCCTTTTGATTACTATGATCATCTTGCTCGGACTGTTTTATCCTGGAAGAGTCATTGCAAGCATCCCATCAAAGTGTAAGTGGGGGCAATTATCTCTTCAAGAACAATCAGGACTTCTTTGCAAGGCCTGGTGACTTAGCTGATTGTTTCTTAATTTTATACCTGCGTAGCTATGTCTTCTGGTATGATTTCTTATCTTCCTTTATTCTATCAGTTACTGATGTACATGTTTTATACCTTCGTGTTTTGTTTCGTTAATTGTTTGCTTGGCCTTGGCCTGTTAAATACGATATATGACTGATAAGTGGAGTTATATCCACTTGGAGCGTTCCATATCGGCTTAAATTGATTGTCTAGGACTCAAGTTTGTGGTGGTTTTGATGTGTTTTGTTTAGTTGTGCAGATTTACGAGATTGTTGATTAAGGTTGATGCTTCTATCGTTTTTGGAGAATAAATTGATTAAAATTCGGATTTCTGAGACGGTTGCGCAGTCTACACTGTTTTGGACATATCTGGAGTTCTAGAAGTCCGTTTTCAGCGATCTTACTGCCCACGCGAAGCTTGGGAGATTTTCTATAATATGGGACAGGTGTTGCATTAGCAGGTTGCGCGTGGTGGGCGCAGATTGCGCGAAGAACAGACTGATGGACGCAGGTTGCACGCGCGCGGTGCTGAAAAATTACAGTTTTTACTATTTTGGCCATATCTTGAGTTCTACAACTCCGTTTGAGGCCCATAAGCAGTACACGCGAAGCTAACGAGATTCTCTATCATTCTAAAGTGGTCCAGAGGTCCAATTACGATTGGAACGTTCCAGAATATCTGAAGAAAAGTCAGCCACGAATTTTCCTTAAAAACAGAATCAGTTTAGGAAACGTATTTTGCAGAAATTCTATTATAATTCTGTTTTGGTATTTTCTTGCTGGGCAAGACTTCAAGAGGCTATATAAACACATCTTGGGACACATTATGAGGGAGGTAAAATTAGATCAGATAATATAGTTTAGAGTAGATTAGTATTATTATTAATTGGAGATGTAGAGAAACACCATGACTCTTCTTTTGGGTGACAACATTGAAGTTTGAAGGTTTTGTTCTCTTCATCTTTTCTTTGTTCTTATTAGTTTAATTATGTTTTCTTGTTTTACTAGTTGTTTTACTTGTTTAATTATTAGCAAGTAGTTATTTCTAGGGCTTAAAGGGAAGCCATGGTTGCACTAATATTGGCATGATTTTCATAGTGGTTTGATTGGTTATGGTTAATTCTGATTGATATGTTTTAATCATTAATTTGTGTAATTGGCCAATATCATGGATTAATTATATGCAAATAGGGGTATGGATCGAGAGATTTACTTACTAGAGGCACACATACGATTAGCAGAATTGAATTTGAGTGCGGAAGCATCATTGGATTTCTGAGAGCGTTAATTCTTGGAAGAGATTAACTTGACTCTAATTACCTGATTGATTGAATTACTAAAAGTGGTTAATTGTGTTGAATGTTTCGAGAGTGTTAATGCTTGAAAGAGATTAACATACTCTAGTTATAGGATCACATTGATTGCTTTAGCTTAAGAGCCAATTGAGTAAGCATGGTGGACCTGATTGCCCTAGGTTTTAAATAATTTGTTTACCATCTATTTAATTAGTGTTAATTTAGTTTAATTAGTTAATTAATAATTTCACATATTCGTATGACCCTTGAAACAATTAGCGATAACTGAAAAGGAATTAGTAGAACCTGTCTTCCTGAACAGAATTTGATAATATATATATTGCATTTATTCGTATAATTAAAATAAAACTGATATGTGTGGATAATATATACGTAACTGTTACGATTTATTTAATTGAAAATCAGCTGTTACAGCCGTTTTGATTATATTAAATCGACCGTTTCATTTTTATTAAATGGAATGGGAGTTACAATATTGATGAGGGTGGTATCAGTTACGTTTGGCCTCTCCTATATATATAGAGAGCTAAGCTACTGATTTTTGGAGATACTGACCACACCCTACATTCTCTTCACTACACTCTCTGTTCTCCCTCCTGCCATAGTTTCTTGTACTTAAGGTTTTTTCCGGCTACTGAGGTGCTAGTCGAAGTTGAGCCTTTTGATTACTATGATCATCTTGCTCGGACTGTTTTATCCTGGAAGAGCCATTGCAAGCATCCCATCAAAGTGTAAGTGGGGGCAATTATCTCTTCAAGAACAATCAGGACTTCTTTGCAAGGCCTGGTGACTTAGCTGATTGTTTCTTAATTTTATACCTGCGTAGCTATGTCTTCTGGTATGATTTCTTATCTTCCTTTATTCTATCAGTTACTGATGTACATGTTTTATACCTTCGTGTTTTGTTTCGTTAATTGTTTGCTTGGCCTTGGCCTGTTAAATACGATATATGACTGATAAGTGGAGTTATATCCACTTGGAGCGTTCCATATCGGCTTAAATTGATTGTCTAGGACTCAAGTTTGTGGTGGTTTTGATGTGTTTTGTTTAGTTGTGCAGATTTACGAGATTGTTGATTAAGGTTGATGCTTCTATCGTTTTTGGAGAATAAATTGATTAAAATTCGGATTTCTGAGACGGTTGCGCAGTCTACACTGTTTTGGACATATCTGGAGTTCTAGAAGTCCGTTTTCAGCGATCTTACTGCCCACGCGAAGCTTGGGAGATTTTCTATAATATGGGACAGGTGTTGCATTAGCAGGTTGCGCGTGGTGGGCGCAGATTGCGCGAAGAACAGACTGATGGACGCAGGTTGCACGCGCGCGGTGCTGAAAAATTACAGTTTTTACTATTTTGGCCATATCTTGAGTTCTACAACTCCGTTTGAGGCCCATAAGCAGTACACGCGAAGCTAACGAGATTCTCTATCATTCTAAAGTGGTCCAGAGGTCCAATTACGATTGGAACGTTCCAGAATATCTGAAGAAAAGTCAGCCACGAATTTTCCTTAAAAACAGAATCAGTTTAGGAAACGTATTTTGCAGAAATTCTATTATAATTCTGTTTTGGTATTTTCTTGCTGGGCAAGACTTCAAGAGGCTATATAAACACATCTTGGGACACATTATGAGGGAGGTAAAATTAGATCAGATAATATAGTTTAGAGTAGATTAGTATTATTATTAATTGGAGATGTAGAGAAACACCATGACTCTTCTTTTGGGTGACAACATTGAAGTTTGAAGGTTTTGTTCTCTTCATCTTTTCTTTGTTCTTATTAGTTTAATTATGTTTTCTTGTTTTACTAGTTGTTTTACTTGTTTAATTATTAGCAAGTAGTTATTTCTAGGGCTTAAAGGGAAGCCATGGTTGCACTAATATTGGCATGATTTTCATAGTGGTTTGATTGGTTATGGTTAATTCTGATTGATATGTTTTAATCATTAATTTGTGTAATTGGCCAATATCATGGATTAATTATATGCAAATAGGGGTATGGATCGAGAGATTTACTTACTAGAGGCACACATACGATTAGCAGAATTGAATTTGAGTGCGGAAGCATCATTGGATTTCTGAGAACGTTAATTCTTGGAAGAGATTAACTTGACTCTAATTACCTGATTCATTGAATTACTAAAAGTGGTTAATTGTGTTGAATGTTTGGAGAGTGTTAATGCTTGAAAGAGATTAACATACTCTAGTTATAGGATCACATTGATTGCTTTAGCTTAAGAGCCAATTGTGTAAGCATGGTGGACCTGATTGCCCTAAGTTTTAAATAATTTGTTTATCATCTATTTAATTAGTGTTAATTTAGTTTAATTAGTTAATTAATAATTTCACATATTCATATGACCCTTGAAACAATTAGCGATAACTGAAAAGGAATTAGTAGAACCTGTCTTCCTGAACAGAATTTGATAATATATATATTGCATTTATTCGTATAATTAAAATAAAACTGATATGTGTGGATAATATATACGTAACTGTTACGATTTATTTAATTGAAAATCAGCTGTTACAGCCGTTTTGATTATATTAAATCGACCGTTTCATTTTTATTAAATGGAATGGGAGTTACAATATTGATGAGGGTGGTATCAGTTACGTTTGGCCTCTCCTATATATATAGAGAGCTAAGCTACAATTTTTGGAGATACTGACCACACCCTACATTCTCTTCACTACACTCTCTGTTCTCCCTCCTGCCATAGTTTCTTGTACTTAAGGTTTTTTCCGGCGACTGAGTTGCTAGTCGAAGTTGAGCCTTTTGATTACTATGATCATCTTGCTCGGAGTTGTTTTATCCTGGAAGAGTCATTGCAAGCATCCCATCAAAGTGTAAGTGGGGGCAATTATCTCTTCAAGAACAATCAGGACTTCTTTGCAAGGCCTGGTGACTTAGCTGATTGTTTCTTAATTTTATACCTGCGTAGCTATGTCTTCTAGTATGATTTCTTATCTTCCTTTATTCTATCAGTTACTGATGTACATGTTTTATACCTTCGTGTTTTGTTTCATTAATTGTTTGCTTGGCCTTGGCCTGTTAAATACGATATATGACTGATAAGTGGAGTTATATCCACTTGGAGCGTTCCATATCGGCTTAAATTGATTGTCTTGGACTCAAGTTTGTGGTGGTTTTGATGTGTTTTGTTTAGTTGTGCAGATTTACTAGAATGTTGATTAAGGTTGATGCTTCTATCGTTTTTGGAGAATAAATTGATTAAAATTCGGATTTCTGAGACGGTTGCGCAGTCTACACTGTTTTGGACATATCTGGAGTTCTAGAAGTCCGTTTTCAGCGATCTTACTGCCCACGCGAAGCTTGGGAGATTTTCTATAATATGGGACAGGTGTTGCATGAGCAGATTGCCCGTGGTGGGCGCAGGTTGCACGAAGAACAGACTGATGGACGCAGGTTGCACGCGCGCGGTGCTGAAAAATTACAGTTTTTATTATTTTGGCCATATCTTGAGTTCTACAACTCCGTTTGAGGCCCATAAGCAGTCCACGCGAAGCTAACGAGATTCTCTATCATTCTAAAGTGGTCCAGAGGTTCAATTACGATTGGAACGTTCCAGAATATCTGAAGAAAAGTCAGCCACGAATTTTCCTTAAAAACAGAATCAGTTTAGGAAACGTATTTTGCAGAAATTCTATTATAATTCTGTTTTGGTATTTTCTTGCTGGGCAAGACTTCAAGAGGCTATATAAACACGTCTTGGGACACATTATGAGGGAGGTAAAATTAGATCAGATAATATAGTTTAGAGTAGATTAGTATTATTATTAATTGGAGATGTAAAGAAACACCATGACTCTTCTTTTGGGTGACAACATTGAAGTTTGAAGGTTTTGTTCTCTTCATCTTTTCTTTGTTCATATTAGTTTAATTATGTTTTCTTGTTTTTCTAGTTGTTTTACTTGTTTAATTATTAGCAAGTAGTTATTTCTAGGGCTTAAAGGGAAGCCATGGTTGCACTAATATTGGCATGATTTTCATAGTGGTTTGATTGGTTATGGTTAATTCTGATTGATATGTTTTAATCATTAATTTGTGTAATTGGCCAACATCATGGATTAATTATATGCAAACAGGGGTATGGATCGAGAGATTTACTTACTAGAGACACACATACGATTAGCAGAATTGAATTTGAGTGCGGAAGCATCATTGGATTTCTGAGAGCGTTAATTCTTGGAAGAGATTAACTTGACTCTAATTACCTGATTGATTGAATTACTAAAAGTGGTTAATTGTGTTGAATGTTTCGAGAGTGTTAATGCTTGAAAGAGATTAACATACTCTAGTTATAGGATCACATTGATTGCTTTAGCTTAAGAGCCAATTGTGTAAGCATGGTGGACCTTATTGCCCTAGGTTTTAAATAATTTGTTTATCATCTATTTAATTAGTGTTAATTTAGTTTAATTACTTAATTAATAATTTCACATATTCGTATGACCCTTGAAACAATTAGCGATAACTGAAAAGGAATTAGTAGAACCTGTCTCCTTGTGGATTCGACCCGCTTGCCATTTGTACTAGCAATAGACACCGTGCGCTTGCGGTTAGGTTTAATTTGACACATCAAGTTTTTGGCGCCGCTGCCGGGGAGACAGCGAGTTTCTGTTGATTTTAATTTAGTTGTTTAGATTGTTTCCATTGTCTCGTTGGAACCTTTGTTCCAATTGAGACAAATTTTACTTCGTTTTCTTGGCTTTGTTGAGTGTCTACAGGTTTGCAATGGGTGAAGTTGATACTTTTGCACTCTTATCTTCCCTAGTAGAGACACATACTCGAGAGATTGCCATGTCGAAGACTACAGAGCCCACTATGCATCCAATGAGTATCAATGAGATGTCACAAGTGGCCCCTAAAACTTACAACTTCTGTCAAATTTGCGGTGTGCAGGGTCACTTTGGTTTTGAATGCTCTTACAATATCTATAATTCTAAGAGTGCTCAGTTGGGACAAATGAATTCTTTTGAAGAAGGATATGGGTACAATCAGTATTCAAACACTTTTGATCAAGAATGCGTGAATCAACCAGATTTCTACTACCAGGACAATGGTGCTCAAAATTTTTCATATCATAATCAGCAACAGTTTGAACAACAATATTATCAGTCATATGAGCAGCCGCCACAACAAGAATATCAATATCCTCCTCTACAAGAAGATCTACATGTTTCTCAATCCAGTGTAGATGTGGGATATCTTGAATAAACTGCTAAAGAGTTTTGAAGAATTAGAAACTCAAAGTTTGGCGATTGAATCTCAAATTGCACAGTTGGCTAACTCTTCTACTAAAGGGCAGCTCGACTATTTACCATCATCATCTATCCGATCCGAAGAGGACCTGATTGCTATCAATCTCACAAGCGATCAGGAATATGATAGTTTCTCCATGTATGTTGATGATGAGGCCATTGATAAAGAGAAGGAGCATGCCACC
Source organism: Kitagawia praeruptora (assembly GCA_037693485.1). Lineage (NCBI taxonomy): Eukaryota > Viridiplantae > Streptophyta > Magnoliopsida > Apiales > Apiaceae > Kitagawia > Kitagawia praeruptora. The sequence continues at coordinate 158,154,240 of CM075348.1, read as the reverse complement.
GATGACGAGATCAATGATGTTGCTGCTACCGAGAACAATGTGACTGATGATGAGGCTACAAAGGAAAGCAATACAGAGATGGTTGTTGTTTCTCTTCCACAACCTGTGCCTAAGCTACCATGTATTGGTAAATTTGTTTTCGATCTAGCCTCTACTTACAAGTCTTCTTTGCTCAAGAACACTTATTTCAAGGTTGATGTGATAACAAATATTGTCCAAGATGATATTTCTCAAATTCTGGTTGAGGATCCATACAAAGTGGCTCTTACGTTTCAAGCTCGAGAAGAGGGAGAAGATGGAAGTGTCTTATTAGCCAATGATGTGATAAGCCAAGATGTCCGAATGACTCCAGTGAAAGTGCGGAGTAAAGACAAGCCACCACCAGAACCTCCACCTTATGTCAAGGGAGTTCAATATTTTCGTGGTGTCGAATTTTATCGCTGTTTTATCACAATGTTTTCCAAAATTGCACAAGCACTCTCTCTATTGCTTATTAATGACATATTTTATTTTGCTGATGCTTGTTTGGAGACTTTCTGCAGGATAAAGACAACCACAGATGTTCTTGATACTTTTTGTGGTGGTGAGTTTATGATCGAGAAAGTGGATATTACGCCTTTACCGGAGTATTTTTGAGGAGGTCAAGCTATTGATGTTAAAGAAGCGCTTTGTGGGAGGCAACACATGTGTTTTGATGATTAGGTATGTTTCCTACTATCCCTCCTATTTACTTTCATTCAATGCGAACATTGAATATTTTAAGTTTGGGGGTGGTTTGAGGGATTAGTAGTTGTTGTATTATGTGTTCATGTAGGATATCATGTTTGCATTTTAGTTGTAATTCATGCATGTTTGTTCGTATTATTATCATGTGAGTCCATAATAGTTTGCATTTGCACCCATGCTTGATAGGAATTTTGTGTTGTTGACGCTTTTGATTGAGAAGTGATATGCTTTGTTCTTGTGCACACACATACACTAGTAAGTTGAAGCTAGTAGACTTATTGAATGTTGTAAGTAATTAGAAGGACATGAATATGTGCAAGATGATTTAGTTTTCATGCTTTGAATACAAGTCGGTGCATTAAAGAGATTTTTGCTTGGGATTGAATATGTTTTTCCACCAAGTGAGATTTTGAGCCATATTGCAAATTTGCAATTAATTCATTTGCTTGAGTGTCCACGGATTGTTTGCATTGCTAGCAGTTGTTTGAGGTCTTTCTTGAAACGCATGACATTATTTGACGATTAAAATGATAAAGGCATTTAGGAATAACCGCATATTTTCCCATATTACCACACCATATTAACATGATCAATTAGTTACCCATTGAGCTTAATCCTATTCTTTCGGTGACATACCACATTACTTGCCTATATCTTTTTCTTGTTTTGGCCTTACATTAACTTGAACCCAATTATCAAAGGCTAGTATAGTGCTTAAGGGAGTAATAAGGTGTGCAAGGAGGGGTTTATTGTTGGTCGTACTTTTGGGGGAAATATTGAAATTGGGTTTGTTTACTTGATAGTCGGCATATGTAATAAATTGTGGGATCATTGTTATTGTTTATATTATTGTTTTATTTAGCTCTCGGGAAAAAAAAAGAGAAAAAAAAAAGAAAAAAAAAAGAAAAAGAGAAAAGAAAAAAAAAAGAAAAAAAATATTATGAGAGCATGTTTGTGTTTGTTGTGATCCTACTTTAGTCGACTAGTCGAGTGTTCTTAGTAAAATTTATGTGGGGGGAACATAGTATTGTGTATGATTTATTATAGTGCTTACTAGCTTTTGACACTTCACCTATTTTGGCTTATTTGACATACCTTGTCCCTAGCCCCCGTTACAACCCAAATAAAGACCTTTTGATTATTGTCATTGATGTATGTTGTGTTAAGAGTTAGATTGATACCAAATGTCAAGCATGTTTATGATTTTGTTGGAATTGAGTGATACACTTACCCTTGTTCTTTAGTGAATATTCTTTTGTGAGTGGATTGTGAGTGCTTGCTTATTTTTGCGTATGAGATCCCGAGTTTTGTCTCAAAGATGTACTCTTGTAGGCTTAGCATGTTTACTAACTTATTCTTACACTTGACATGGACTTGTGAGAACTTATGCATGTTCATTGAGTAGACTATGTGAATACTTGCACTTTCGACACCAAGATATTGCGTATTTACTTTGATTCTTAAGTTGATATTGCATGAGAGGATTTGAAGGTATGGTAGGATATTAGTACTAGATTATTTGCATTTTCATATTAGTTGCATTCATGCATTGCATTGTATTAGGTTACATGGATTTTGTGGGTACATTCACTATAGGCCCTCACGAGACCTTACTCGTCCACTAGGGCTGCCTAGGGGTTTAAAGGGCTTGTTGCATATGCCAAATGCAACCGTGATCACCTACGGAAGTGGTACTAGTTAGTTAGTTAGTTAGTTAGTTAGTTGTAATTGTTTATGCTTGAGGACAAGCATCGGTTTAAGTTTGGGGGTGTGATAAGTGGAGTTATATCCACTTGGAGCGTTACATATCGGCTTAAATTGATTGTCTTGGACTCAAGTTTGTGGTGGTTTTGATGTGTTTTGTTTAGTTGTGCAGATTTACGAGAATGTTGATTAAGGTTGATGCTTCTATCGTTTTTGGAGAATAAATTGATTAAAATTCGGATTTCTGAGACGGTTGCGCAGTCTACACTGTTTTGGACAATCTGGAGTTCTAGAAGTCCGTTTTCAGCGATCTTACTGCCCACGCGAAGCTTGGGAGATTTTCTATAATATGGGACAGGTGTTGCATGAGCAGGTTGCGCGTGGTGGGCGCAGGTTGCGCGAAGAACAGACTGATGGACGCAGGTTGCACGCGCGCGGTGCTGAAAAATTACAATTTTTACTATTTTGGCCATATCTTGAGTTCTACAACTCCGTTTGAGGCCCATAAGCAGTCCACGCGAAGCTAACGAGATTCTCTATCATTCTAAAGTGGTCCAGAGATCCAATTACGATTGGAACGTTCCAGAATATCTGAAGAAAAGTCAGCTACGAATTTTCCTTAAAAACAGAATCAGTTTATGAAACGTATTTTGCAGAAATTCTATTATAATTCTGTTTTGGTATTTTCTTGCTGGGCAAGACTTCAAGAGGCTATATAAACATATCTTGGGACACATTATGAGAGAGGTAAAATTAGATCAGATAATATAGTTTAGAGTAGATTAGTATTATTATTAATTGGAGATGTAGAGAAACACCATGACTCTTCTTTTGGGTGACAACATTGAAGTTTGAAGGTTTTGTTCTCTTCATCTTTTCTTTGTTCTTATTAGTTTAATTATGTTTTCTTGTTTTACTAGTTGTTTTACTTGTTTAATTATTATCAAGTAGTTATTTCTAGGGCTTAAAGGGAAGCCATGGTTGCACTAATATTGGCATGATTTTCATAGTGGTTTGATTGGTTATGGTTAATTCTGATTGATATGTTTTAATCATTAATTTGTGTAATTGGCCAATATCATGGATTAATTATATGCAAATAGGGGTATGGATCGAGAGATTTACTTACTAGAGGCACACATACGATTAGCAGAATTGAATTTGAGTGCGGAAGCATCATAGGATTTCTGAGAGCGTTAATTCTTGGAAGAGATTAACTTGACTCTAATTACCTGATTGATTGAATTACTAAAAGTGGTTAATTGTGTTGAATGTTTCGAGAGTGTTAATGCTTGAAAGAGATTAACATACTCTAGTTATAGGATCACATTGATTGCTTTAGCTTAAGAGCCAATTGTGTAAGTATGGTGGACCTGATTGCCCTAGGTTTTAAATAATTTGTTTATCATCTATTTAATTAGTGTTAATTTAGTTTAATTAGTTAATTAATAATTTCACATATTCGTATGACCCTTGAAACAATTAGCGATAACTGAAAAGGAATTAGTAGAACCTGTCTCCTTGTGGATTCGACCCGCTTGCCATTTGTACTAGCAATAGACACCGTGCGCTTGCGGTTAGGTATAATTTGACACATCAATGACTGCCTCTATTTTACTATATTAGTGAATATATCCAACATTCTTGAAGAGATAATTCGTTATATAGTATTTAGCATAATGGTTAACAAGAGTGAAATTCCTGCTAGTGGTAGTTCGGTTGCATCTGTTGGGGTCATTGATTGGACCACTTACAGTTTTCCACAACCCGTTGAATTAACTGGCTTGCCTGAGAAATTCAATGGGGGCGTTGGCTTTTCTCGTTGGCAGAAAAGGATGAAGTTGTGGTTGACTGTAAAGGGTCTATGGCCTGTTGTGGAATATGAGAAGCCGGTTGTGGATCAAGAGAAGGCTGAATCAGTTAAGGGTTATGCGAAGTGGGCTGAGAAGGATGGGGTGGCTAGGGCTGTCATTTTGGCTGCTCTCACGAACATATTATTTGATGTGTACTCCTCCGATGCCTACACCGCAAAACTCTTATGGGAGAAGCTGGACCAGACACATAATACTAACTCACAAGGTCTGGAAAAGTATTCTGTGGCTAGGTTCCTTGATTTCAAGCTGGTGGACAATAAGTCCATGACTGAGCAAGTGCATGAATTCGAGATGATAGTGCATGCTTTGAAGGAGTCTGGAATGGACCTCCCCGAAAAGTTTAAGGTGATGAGTGTGATTGAAAAGCTCCCAAAGTCTTGGGAAGAGTTCTCTCTCTCCCTAAAAAGACAGAAAGGAGAGATCACCTGGACCAACCTTATGCTGGACATCTCGGTGCAAGAACAACACAAGTCCAAATAGGGACATGTGATGCCAACTGAGCATGGAAGTTCGAAGGTAAATGTAGCAACTATAGGATAGAAAAGGAAGGCTGTCTCTAAGAAGGGTAATAGTAACAAACCTAAGAATGACAAGGATAAGGCCAAGAAACCAAAGGCAAACAAACCATGTTGGTCTTGTGGGCAGGTTGGGCACTGGAGTAAGGACTGCCCTACAAAGAAAGCAAAGAAAGCCGAGGGGGTAGCTCAAGCGAATGCTGTGCTTGGAACCTCAAGTGGGCATGTAGCGAACATGGTTGTTGGTGAGGCTTTGGCTTCTGAAACCAACGTTGACCGGTATGTTACCTACAACCCTGTACTAATTTCCACTTATCTGTCAAATGAATGGTTGATTGATACTGGAGCTAATGTGCATATTTGTGCTGACATTAGTTTATTTGTATCTTATCAACAGAGTCATAGCTTGACAGTGACGATGGGGAACGCAAGTGCCGCTCAAGTACATGGAATAGGAAACGTGGACTTGAAGTTTCCTTCGGGACGTATTCTATCCCTGATGAGAGTGCATCATGTTCCCAACATGCGCAGAAATATAATAAGTGGAAGCTGTTTAGTAGCTAATGGTTTTGAAGTCTCTCTCAAATGTAATAAAGTAGTTCTTATTCGTACTGGTACTTTCTTTGGCAAGGGTTACTTGTCAAATGGTTTATTTGTAATAAATGCTGAGCCCGTTTTGGGTGCTTTGAATAAAATTACTCCTTCTGTTAACTGTGTTGAATCTTCAACTTTATGGCATGCTAGACTTGGTCACTTAAATTTTGGTGCTCTTAAAAATATGATGAACTTAGAGTTGATTCCAAAACACAATATAGAAAAGAATTCTAAATGTCAAGTATGTGTGTCTGCTAAACAAATAAGGAAACCTTTTCATTATTATTGTTAGGGATTCAGACTTGTTAGATTTAGTACACACTGATATTTGTGAATTTGGTGGTGTGTTGACTAAGGACCAGTTTAGATACTTCATTACCTTTATAGATGATAGTAGTAGATACTGTTATGTTTATTTACTTAGACATAAGGATGAAGCACTTAGTAAATTCATTATATATAAAACTGAAGTAGAAAAACAAACTAGTAAGGTACTTAAACGGTTGAGATCTGATAGAGGTGGTGAGTATACGAGTAACACTTTTAATGAATTTTGTGCAAGCAATGGAATAGTTCATGAAGTTACCGCACCATACACACCTGAGTCTAATGGGGTTGCTGAGCGAAAGAACAGAACATTTAAAGATATGATTAATAGTATGCCTATTAATTCTGGGTTGCCTAAATACATGTGGGGAGAAGCTCTGAATACGGCTTACCATATTCTGAATAGAGTTCTTCTGAAACATATGGATAAGACACCCTTTGAGTTATGGAAGAGCAAGAAGACTAGTCTTAAGTATCTTCATGTGTGGGGATGCCTTGCTAAGGTACTTGTCCCTGAACACAAGAGAAAGAAACTACGTTCGAAGACTGTTGATTTTATCTTTCTAGGCTATCTTGAAACCACTACAGCTATGAGATTTTTAGTGTTAAAATCTGACATAGATGGTATAGTGGCAAACACGATAGTTGAGTTTCGTGATGCTACATTCTTTGAGGATGTTTACCCTATGAAGACTGGTATGCCTCAAGATACTTCTACTGAAGATCCTACTCACACATCAAGTTCTATTCCTGATCATGTAGAAATGATGACAAATGTGGGGTGGAACCTAGTAGTAGCTCTACTCCTAAGGAGGTAGAGGAACCACGAAGGAGTAAGCGTGCAAAGGTAATCAAGGATTTTGGAAGTGATTTTATCACTTACAATGTCGAGGACGAACCTTTAACTTTCCAACAAGCTATGGATTCTTCAGAGTCTAGGCACTGGAAGGGCGCTGTAAAGAGTGAAATTGACTCTATTGTTTCTAATGGAACATGGGAGTTAGTTGATCTCCCTCCTTGGTGTTATACTATCGGGTGTAGATGGATCTTTAAAAGGAAGTTGAACCCTGACGGCTCAATAGATAAGTACAAAGCTAGACTGGTAGCTAAGGGTTTTAAGCAAAAAGAGGGCATTGATCACTTTGACACATACTCTCCAGTAGCTAGAATGACAACAATCCGAATGCTTGTAGCATTGGCTTCCGTATATGGTCTTATCATCCATCAAATGGATGTAAAGACAACTTTTCTTCATGGTGAACTTGAAGAAGAGATTTATATGGATCAGCCTGAGGGATTTGTTGCATGTGGTAACGAAAGGAAAGTATGTAAGTTGATCAAATCCATCTATGGCTTGAAACAAGCTCCTAGGGATTGGCATAAAAAGTTTGATGAAACTATAGTGCCGTTCAGTTATGATATTAATGATAGTGACAAGTGTGTCTACACCAAAGTTAAAGGTAGTGAGTGTGTCATCTTGTGCCTATATGTAGATGACATATTACTGTTTGGAAGCAATATTGAGATTATTAATGAGACAAAAGCTTTCTTAAAAAGGCATTTTGAAATGAAGGATATGGGTGAGGCTAGTGTGATTCTTGGTCTCAAGCTGACACAGTCAGCTGAGGGAATAACTTTATCGCAGTCTCATTATATAGAGAAATCTATACTTGAGAAATATGGTTATTCACAGTGTAGAATCGCTAGTACACCCTATGATCCTAAAGTTGCCCTTGTTAAGAATACTTCAAGAGTACCTGTGTCTCAGTTAAGGTATTCTCAGATTATAGGGAGTTTGCAGTATCTTGCTAAATGTACTAGACCAGATATTTCATACTCTGTGTCTAAGTTGGCTAGATATACAAGCTGTCCAAACAGAACTCATTGGGATGCTCTTGATAGAGTACTTAGATATCTGAAAGGTACAGTGTACCTTAGTTTACACTATAGGAGATTTCCTGGTGTGCTTGAAGGGTGCAGTGATGCAAGTTGGATAGCTAAGAAGTCTGGTTCCAATGGAGTGACTGGATACGTGTTCACCTTAGCAGGTGGAGCGATATCCTGGAAGTCGACCAAACAGACTTTGGTAACTCGGTCTACATTTGAGGCTGAGTTGTGTGCACTTGATGCCACGGGGACGGAGGCTGAATGGTTACACAGACTTATGTCCGCGATACCTGTAGTAAGCAGACCGCTTCCTGCGCTTGCTATTCATTGTGATAGTAAAACAACTATCGACAAGATTAGCAGTAAAAAGTATAATGCTAAAACAAAGAGGCACATCCAAGTTAGACTAAAGTCTATTAGGGGTTTAGTGTCTGATAGGATTATAGCTATAGAGTTCATAGGAACTCAGAATAATATAGATGATTCTTTAACTAAAGGACTGGAACCTGCAGTGGTCCTTAAGTCGAGGTTGGGGATGGGGCTGTCAACCCATCATAGTTCATCATCAGTGGGAACCCAATACACATGAGAGGAGATCCCTTGAAGTTTATTCAATGTGGTAATAACAAGCTGTAAGGATGAATTGGTAGTACCTTTTCTACATAGATGATACTATTGTATCTGAGTCTATCCCCTGTGAACCTAGAAGGTACTGACACTGATAGTAAGCAAGAGTTATTATAACTCTGAATGGGGTCAAGTCATTTGACGAGATGGTAACAGTACATCTCTGGAGATGCCCAGCTAAGCAAATGTAATTGTGTGGTCGCAATTAGAGGAAATGGTTATTCCTTGAAACATTCGACGAACAGGATCGAGACAAGACCATTAATGTCTCAAAGCCGTAGATTGGCACCATAGCCTTTGACTTGTCGTCGTCTATGGAACATGATTACATCAAACGGATTAAGATTCAAGGTGAAACATTCCATCTGAATCCGGTAGTCATCGAAGTAGGGGACTATGAAAAACAAGTCATGAAGAGAAACCTGAAGCATTTCTGTATTGATTTGTGGGGGATTGTTAGAAAAATGGAGTTTTTAGAGCATAATTAATTTATGTTCTTGATGTTAATTCCGGATTTTAACGATTGGAAATTGTTCCTTGCTATGAGGACTTAAATTTTCGTATATGGGTCTAAGTAATTTTCTTAGTGAAATCCATAGAGAAATAGAGTTGAAGTGGGTAGCTTGAAAGAGCTTGAAAATGAGAATGTGTATTTGTCCCACATTGAAATAAATAAAGGGGGTAGTTGGCTTTATATAGAATCACACACATGGGTAGTGTATAACTACTAAGGTGTATGATGGTGCATGGTGTTACTGTGTGCTCCACGCGCACACACACACACACACACACGTGCGCCGCCGCCGCCCGCCTCGCCACGCCATGACACATCTCGTCTCGTCTCGACTCGGTCGAAGGGCGAATGTCTCGGAATCTCGTGTATGCGAGGCGACCTGGGCGAGGGATTTTATTTCTGTGTTTAAATATATTTTAATTAGAATAAAGATATACATATATATATCTAGGATCAGTACTTGGAATAAATCAGTAACTGGTCAGACATCTAATACTGATGGACCAAGTCCTGATGAAATCCTGAAGGTACTACAAGATCCTGATGCTTGATCAAATACTGATGGACCTCAAGTCCTGACGGTACCAGATCCTGATGATCAAATACTGATGGATGGACATCAGTTCCTGATGTTGAGTCCTGAACAGAATTTGATAATATATATTGCATTTATTCGTATAATTAAAATAAAACTGATATATGTGGATAATATATACGTAACTGTTACGATTTATTTAATTGAAAATCAGCTGTTACAGCCGTTTTGATTATATTAAATCGACCGTTTCATTTTTATTAAATGGAATGGGAGTTACAATATTGATGAGGGTGGTATCAGTTACGTTTGGCCTCTCCTATATAAATAGAGAGCTAAGCTACTGATTTTTTTGAGATACTGACCACACCCTACATTCTCTTCACTACACTCTCTGTTCTCCCTCCTGCCATAGTTTCTTGTACTTAAGGTTTTTTCCGGCGACTGAGGTGCTAGTCGAAGTTGAGCCTTTTGATTACTGTGATCATCTTGCTCTGAGCTGTTTTATCCTGGAAGAGTCATTGCAAGCATCCCATCACAGTGTAAGTGGGGGCAATTATCTCTTCAAGAACAATCAGGACTTCTTTGCAAGGCCTGGTGACTCAGCTGATTGTTTCTTAATTTTATACCTGCATAGCTATGGCTTCTGGTATGATTTCTTATCTTCCTTTATTCTATCAGTTACTGATGTACATGTTTTATACCTTCGTGTTTTGTTTCGTTAATTGTTTGCTTGGCCTTGGCTTGTTAAATACGATATATGACTGCCTCTATTTTACTATATTAGTGAATATATCCAACACTATCTTCATATAATAAGAAGTTTACTATGATTCAAAACAAAGTATAAGTAAATTTCCTAAATTGAATAGAATTTTTAACGTTAAAAATCGTCAATTTTTTCTCTATTTTGTTTCTTGGTGGTTTTAATTGGAAATAAATTGTTAAACCATCACTAAATTAAAGATTATTTTTTTAATTTCACGTGGGTTGTAAAATCGTCCAAATCCAGTTTTAAGAATTCAAGATAAAACACATAGTAAATTGAACGTGTAAATATATATATATATATATATATATATAGAACAAAGTTCAGTGGAGACCATGTTTTTTGTGGAGTCCTGGAGTCCACCTTTGTTCTGCATATATTCATCCACATTTAACAATGTTTTACCTATGTAAAAACGTTTTCCTCCTGAACATGATCGTAAACTGCTTCGAAATACGCCTAAACATCTCTTGAATTAATTTTTAGAATTTTTTTATTGAACACTTGGTTCTGCAATATAAAATTTGTTGTGCAAATTCAATATTTTGTCATTGCGGGCAATATAATGTATATTTGTGATGGATTTTGATGATACTGTTGAAAAAACCCTAACTAATCTTGGTGATGATCGTAGAAAATTATTAAATGCAATGTAAAATGCTGATGAATGTATGCAGAACAAAAGTGGACTCGAGGACTCCACAAAAAACATGGTCTCCACTGAACCCAACTCTCTATATATATATATATAGGGTTGGACTCCATAACAAACACCTTATATAACAAACAATAAAGAACACCTTAGATCTAATAGATCCAATGCCCCTGGCGGGGCCACCCAATACAAAAAGTTCTTATTTTTTTACATTCTATCCATCCATCATCTCAAAAAAAAAAAGTTTTTGTTCATGATGATGACGTCATCAGTGACGTCATCTTGAACAGTAAACTTTTAATTATTAATTTTTTTTTTGCTGGCTTAATAGAGGGTAAAAAAATAATAACTTTTTGTATTGGGTGACCCTGGCGGGGCCAAAGAATCTAATAGATCTAAGGTGTTCTTTATTGTTTGTTATATAAGAGTGTTCTGAATGGAGGAAAGGCCTATATATAATATATATATATATATATATATATATATATAGGCCTTTGCTCCATACAGAACACTCTTATATAACAAACAATAAAGAACACCTTAGATCTATTAGATCCTTTGGCCCCGCCAGGGGCACCCAATACAAAAAGTTGTTATTTTTTTACCCTCTATCAAGCCAGCAAAAAAAAAATTACTGTTCATGATGACGTCACTGATGACGTCATCATCATGAACATTAACTTTTTTTTTTTTGAGATGATGGATGGATAGAGGGTAAAAAAATAATAACTTTTTGTATTGGGTGGCCCCGCCAGGGGCATTGGATCTATTAGATCTAAGGTGTTCTTTATTGTTTGTTATATAAGGTGTTTGTTATGGAGTCCAACCATACATATATATATATATATATATATATATATATTGATTTTATAGCAACAATTTTATAAAAACTAAAACAAAATTAATATTAAAAAATTAATATAATTATAGATTTTAGAAAAGAAATTGCACGGGTTAAAAGATAGTATAAACAAAAAGGGAGTATACCATCAATATATTGAGATGCACTAATAATTTTGTTTGATTTATCATTGCACAATTGAGGTACTACTTAAATATAATTATTCGACATTTACTTAAAATCTTTTTCCCCAGACACCCTTCACCCAATACGTAGCTAGCTATATATCACAATTTCAATACAAATAACCCCAAATATTATAAATGAAAAAGTTGGTCCATATATCACAGTAAAATGCTACATCGTGTAGCATTTTTTTAATTTTTTTTTAGAAAAACCCTACACTATGTAGCGTTATTGGCAGGGAGGGAGGGGGACGCCACTTAAAATGACATTTTGGGGGAGGGGGGAGGGGGAGACCACTTTAAGTAGCGTTGAATGGTGCCAACGCCACTTGAAGTGGCGTTTGGGCTGTTTTAATTCTTTTTTTTGTTAAATATGTATTTGCAAACAATTTTAAAAAAATTATAACCAAATGATCAATTTAAATTGTGTTTTTTTATTGAGTCCGACGACCTGATTTTTTAAAAATTAGGCAAATTAGGGTTTAGGGTAAGTTCGTATACGATTTATTTGTCATTTTGAATATTTCTAAACCCAAAATACAACTGTTGAACCCCAAAGGTTAACTGTTGAAATTTAAAAATTTTAATTAAAAAACTAAATACGCGACCTGATTTTTAAAAAAATCGGGTGCTAGCCCCTATTTTTTTATAAAAACCAGGATAAGTTATTTTTTAAAAATCAGGATAAGTTAGGATTTAGGGTCAAACAATCCTAAACCCTAAACCTTAAACCCAAAATTCGCATACAGTTTATTCGTTATTCTAAATATTTCTAAAATCCAAAATGGAAATATTGAACCCCAAAAGTTAATTAATTAACCCCTAAGGTTAATTAAAATTGTATTTTTTTTAATTTTAAAAAAAATACAATTTTAATTGAGCATTTAATTATAAATTTTTAATATTATCTGCAAATATATATTTAGAAGAAAAATAAACCACCCCAACGCCACGTTAAGTGGTGTCTCCCTCGAAACGCCACTTAATGTGCCGTTCTTTCCCGGCCCTCTTCCCCAAAACGCTAATTCAAGTGGCGTTCTCCTCTCTTTCTCTCTCCCCCTACACGCTTTAGCGTTTAAAAAAAATTCAAAATGCTACACGATAGTATGTCTTGCAGTGATATTGGATCAATTGCTTTAGAATTGTGATATTGGAGACCTTTTCTCTGATTAGCTCTGATTAGCTTTATGTGAAATGATAAGAATAAAAAAACTGCAAACACTCTCGTAATTAACAAGAGAACAAACATTACCTGTTATTCATTGGAAGTATTTGCATGTAATCATGAATGTCGTCGGTATCACTTTCCATGAAGCACAACTGGTAAACAAACAAAATTTCATGCATGCAATTCCAAAGATGTATGTAAATAGTGAGAAAACTAATTTTGGTAGTTTATTAACTTGAATGAAGAATGGTGTCCCAAGTATGAATACAATCGTGCCTTCACGTTTTTTTTACAATGAAGCCTTGTCTAGTTAAAAGCTCCTTGTCTTTATATCTCTTCTAAGCTACATTCAAAGTTGCATATTGGATCATATAATGTCTTCAAATTTTAAGAGTTTGTCAATTTAAAAATTCATTAAACAATATTAAAATGACAAGCGAATTAATTGCTAAAAAAAGTAAAAAATGTAATTAGAAAGTAAATAGAATTGAATGGTCTGATAAACAACTAATAGCTTTGTTTTAAAAAAGAAATCATTAATAAGGAATAAGTTCTTTATTTACGTGGTTCTAATAAATATTTTCCTTTCATTTAGGAAAATTTAAATTAACGTTTTTAGATTCTTTGACACTGTAAAATCAAAATGGTTCCCATGTATCTTGTTTGCCTTTTCAAATTACAAGTAGCTGTACTGTAATTATTGCTTTTTGTTCGTTATTGTTAAATGACAAAAAAGGATTAATGGTTGAAATGATGGACCATGAATAAAATTTCTTTTACCGAAGTGTGTGAAAGATTGAAAGAACATAAAACCAATTTTTGAATTAGTATTGATTTTACCAAAAACATGTATTTTATTTTGCATATGTTCACCAAAATCTTGTTCACTTTAATTTAAATGTGATTTTTTCATTTGAAAAATATATTTTTAGATCCAAAATTCGCCATGGATAGGATTTTAAAAAATTAATATAAAATTTTAACGTCAACGTGATAAACGACAATAAATATACTAAATACATAAATATGATTCGTTATTTTAACGTCAACGTGATAAACGACGCGAAGTATATTTATTAATATAGAAACATAGTTCGTTATACCTAAAAACGATAAAATGTGACCATTTTTTACATTAATAATTTCGCGCCAAATTTATTTTCACAAACTACCAAATTTTTGGTCGTTAGTTTGAAATTTGAAAAACACGACAATATATAAATTTTGAATGATAGCACAAAACTAATTTGCATATATTAATATATATATATATATATATATATATATATATATATATATTGATTGTCGGAAAAATTGCATTTAGCATGACAAAAGTAAATCTCTCAATTTCTAATGTAATATTGGTTCGTAAATTCATCATATATGCATCTGTTCCCAAAATGTAAAAAGTCATTAATTTATATATTTTAATTAATAAATCAAATCTATTTTGATTGGGACTCTTTGAAATAAAAAATGAAAGAATGCCCAAAATGCCTAATTTTCCCCTACCCACTTCCCAAAATACCCAGATCTGAAAATACCGCCCAAAATACCCACGGGATACGCCGTTTGCACAGGCGTATCCGAAACACTGTAGCACGCCAGAAAACACATTTTCTTCGCCGGACAAACCAGTGCTCCTCAACGGCGACTTACACAATTCAGGCCATTCCATTCGAACTCACTATCCAAGCAATTTACACACGACTAATCAACGTCAAAATGACCACAACGTCGTGTACATCATCTTCCCGAACTCCGTTTATCAGCTCCGGCCCCGCAGGGGCGATACGAAGCTCGTCGGAGTTCAAAGGTTGTTTGAATCGCCGATTTGGGCGTTTGATTTACAGCAAAATAACTGGTATAAAATTAGTATAGGAATGTAGAGAATCGAAGCCCGATTCGATTGGTATATTGTATGTGATGGGGAGGTCATGGATGTCGACGGTAGATGATATCGAAATTTGAAACCGGAATCGCCTCGTCGGCAGCTCTCTGGGCAGACGGAGAAGACGATGGATACGCTGGTTCATCTCGCGCATCTACAGATACGCATGATGAAACGGCGTATCTTACGTCATCTATGACGTAAGATGCGTTGTTTTATCATGCGTATCATGGGATACGTGGGTTCAGAAGGCGTATGTGAAAAAAAAATCACGCGCCTCAGCAACATAACCTCTTGATACTCCTACCCCATAGGCGTATCCACGGATACTCCTATCCCAGAGGCGTATCCCGTGGGTATTTAGGGCAGTGCTTCGCGAATCTGGGCATTTTGGTGAGAGAAACCCAAATTTTGGGTAGAAAGGGCGTTAACCCATAAAAAATCAAGTTTGAATTATTTTCTATGAATTTACGAACCAATATTTCATTAGAAATTTGTTTTATAGAAAAGAATTATACAGTTAATGAATTTATTAACTGTTTATAATAATTCTATTCTATCAATTAAATCAAATCTATTAACTGTTTACGTGGCTCATGAAACTGCTTACTTCATGCACTTTTGTCCAAAATATAAAACCATTCTTATACAGAAGTTTGGCTACCCTCTAGAGCAAAACCAGCAAGCCTCTTCACAGTTCCTGTTATTCACCCCCCCCCCCCCCCCAACACACATTTACATTTAAGTAATCGTAAACAATTTCCCATAAAAAGATTTCACTCTGATCAGTTCATTCCATGGAAAACCAAGGTGATGGAGTCAATTCACAAAACAACCATCCTTTTCAGTCATTAGCAGACGTTGAAAGATATCTTTTTAGTCCTGATGAGAAAGATGATCAAAATCAAGAAATTAACAATCAATCAGCACAAGGGGAATCGGATGATGCTCCCTGTCGTAAAAAAGGACGCTGGAGTTCTGAAGAGGATAGGTTCAGCTGATTTATCTCTCTCTCTCTCTCTCTCAATTTCTGTTATATAGTTGCATTTATAATATTTAATATATGTATGTAGTTTGATTTAGGGATGTTTGTGTATTATTTTACATTAGTAAAATTTACAGTTTTAAGCAAGAAATATTCAGAATAAATGTACTGATTCAGAAGAAAAATTGTTTCTAACTTTCTGGTATTGAAGGAAGTTACAAAGCTTAGTGAAAAAACATGGACCGAAATGGGCTCGAATCTCGCGTGAGATGGACGGTCGTGGTCGCCAGCACTGCAGTGCTAGATGGAATAACCATCTGCACCCTGATATCAAGGTTTGTCATTTTGCAGTTTAATTTCGGACCTGATGTCTTCACTCTTCTTTTTTAAACTATAGTGATATCAAGCTTTTTTTTTTCCAAAAAGAATAAAATTGGAAAGCTTTTGTGTACACTGCATCTTTTAGTATATTCAACTAAAACAATTTACAAAGTAAATAGTAAATATGAAAACACTGGTTTAAGGGATTTTTCTTGATGATCCTTTCAACCAAAAAAAGGATTTATAAATGCATATATATTCATATATATCATGCTTCTCATTGCTTCTTGTTCAATGCTTATTCAATTAATGATACCTGCTGAATTCTGTTTAATTTGTGAAATATTAATAAAAAATCTGTTTATTTTACACACAACTATGTGCATCCATGTGGATTATCTACTTACTTTGCTACTGAGGTGATTTCAGAAGAAGGATAAATGGTCAGAAGACGAAGAGATGTTCTTCATCGAAGCTCATCGAATTCTTGGAAATAAATGGTCAGAGATCGCAAAAATAATTCCTGGCAGGAGTGAGAACTCTATTAAAAATCACTGGCATGCAACAAAACGAAAGCAACTATCATTGCACAAGAGGATGAATAACACTGAAGCAACCATGCTTGGAGACTATATCAGCACCAAGATTCTAAAAGAAACTAATGACCCCACCACTGCAACTCCGACTACAAATTCCACCTCTGATGATCATTCCAACAACCTGGAGATTCCTTTGCCGATCGAGCCACCAACATTGGACGACGAGCTTTTTATCGAATAGAACATGTTAAATAGCAATAACCTCAAGTTTGTTGGTTCTGATTGATATGTATCCACCAGTAGGTGTATATGTAAATTATTAGTTATGTAACCAAATTATTGATAATATAAAACATGCTTAGTTCCTAGATGCAATGGTACTGTTTGCTGGCTGTTTGTGATGGAACACCCTATCTATGTTACAGATAGAAAAATTCAAGGGGTTTTGCATGATGATCTTTCCAAACAAATTAAGATAAAAGCATTTCAACATGTATATATACATATCATGCTCCTAGTTTCTTCTTGCTCAATGCTAATCCAATTATTTGCTACCTGAATGACTTTTGCTGGACATAACATTACAAATTTGTTAAAAACTGAAGTTCGGCATTTCAGTAAATCTAGTAATTACTTTCAGAAATTGTGTTCAGTTTGCACACACATCAAATTACCTTTCTACTATTCTGAGACAAAGGATAAATGGTGAGAACAAAAAGAGAAAAGGTGCATGTTTAGAGAAGCCAATCAAATCAGGTAATTAAGTAAATTTATGATTGTTTGTAGATTATTGAATGAAAGGGGACTTCCTTCAGTCACATCTTAATTCATCAGTTGCTAATAGAAAATAACAGGATACATTTGGTGTAAATCTAATTCATTCAAAAATTAATTTGTACCTTCTGGGAGACCTCGTCTCACTCCTACATAGCAATGTTTCAATCTGTCTCTTTTCCCTACGGGCAACTCTAGCTAGATCCAATGATTTTTGTACATTCATGCGTGTTGGTCAGAAATATTCATTTTAAGTAACACTAGCTTATAACAGTTGCACGAGTTTTTTTAATATAAAATTATATTGACCGAAAATACTACACAAATTATCTTTTAATATTTAGCAAAAACAAATATTTCGTATTTTATGATCTATTACAAGTGTTTGCATGTAATTATGAGTGTCATCGTTATAACGAAGTTATAATGAATCAAAACTGGTAAACAAACAAAACTTCATCCATAAGATTTCAAATCGCATTATTTCATTGTGACAAAACTAGTTTCGACATCTCTTACATGTAAAATTTACGTTGAAAAAGTTTAATGTTATCCTAAGATAAATTCAATCTGGCCTTCACAAATATAATTGTACTTTATCAAGCCTTACCTATTTATAAGTTTTGATAATACAATATGGCCTTCACAGTATGCAACAATCAAGTCTTACCTAGTTACAAGTTCCTCGTCTTTATTTTCTTACTAATAATTAGTGATAAATTATGGAGAGAACAGAGAAAATTAGTGTTTTACAGTATAAATTATATTTGTTATGAATTACAATAAAAGAGAGATTTATATAGCAAAAATTTCTAATAACATTATCGTAATAAACAACACTAATTATACTAAAAATAGAAATATAGTTCATTACATAATTAAATTGGATCAAATTGGACCGTTTCTTTCCATTAAACTTTCATGCCAATTTAATTTTTACATAACAAATTCGTTCATAGAACAAAGAAAAATAAGAGCTTCGAGCCAATTCGACTTCGATTCTTGAATAATCCACATCACTTCTCTGCTTAAACAGTCTAGTAATTCATGTTTAAACAAAAACTAATCAAAATTAATTCTCAAAATAAAATTATCATCATATATATCTTACAAGATATGGGCGTTATAGGCTTTGACAATAGCCTAAACCCAATATAATTTCAAGAATAATTCAAAAACATCTTGAAAATTAGCCAATATTTGAATCCATCAGTATTTAAGAACCCAATCCAAAGAGAAAATAAATAAAAATTGAATCCAAATAGGAAAATAAAACTATAAGTGCTTAAAATAAGAAAAATTCTTTCTAGTAAAAGGTAAAAACTTGCAAGGCAAAATCTATAGAATAATTATATAGTAATCAGCCTATGTTGGTAATTAAGCTACTTGTCCTAACATCACTCGTGTCTTTATAATTCCTTGTGATCCAAGTAAGAGATCGTGACGGATGTTAGTGTCTTCCCTAATTGAGCAAGTGTACACAATCACAAGTAAGTATAATTTACCAATAGTTACCAACTATCGTTCCTCAATGACTTTTATACTTGTATCAATCATAGGTAATGTCTAACACTTCGGTTATCGAACATAAATTAGTGATTCAACAATTGAATAATACTAACAAAGAGAACCTTAACAAAGAGAACCTGATGAGTTTCATATAGGAAAACATAATTCAGGATAATCACTTCCCCTTAACATATGAAATTGCTAAAAGAGTTGTGTAATATCAAATTAACAAGTTACTAACTATAATTCAATGGTCATTGAAAATTACTATGATATAGACCCTACAATTTAAATAGCTAATGTATGTCTATAAAAATTCAAATTCTAGAATATAATTAAGCACAAATTCACAAGCTATGTATGATCACAATCTTGTCTATTCCATAACAATATTACGATCGAATATATAATCATGCACCATTCATATTTTATGTCAAGTAACTATAACCCTCTCAGTATAACAACTAACTCGATAACCTACTAAAATTGATCGCATAATACAAAGTAATATCACGAAAATAGTTGAATACAGTACTCTTTAATAAACACCAATAATGCCATACTAGCTATAAAGTTAGTTCTTTATGAAAATCTCAAAAATAATACAAGAATTGATAGCACAAATACATGATTAAAAGAGTTAAGGAGAGAATTCTAAATAAAAATATGAAGAAAACAAATCCAAGTGAACGTTTACAATGGTTTTCCTTATCTTTTGCACTGTGTATCACTACAAGAAAAACTCAATCAGACAACACCTTTCACACAACAGTTAAACAAAAATCCGTTGTCCCGAAAAAATAAACAACGGTGAAAGTTTTGTCCTCGTAAAACTGTTGTCAGAGTCTTTCTATGACAACAGTTTTGCAACCATTGTCTGAGCGGTATGCTCTGATAAAATCAGACAACAGTTCTAGAATATATGTGTTGTGTGAACCTTTTCATACAAGTGTGTAGAACTGTTGTATGTAGACAACTTCATATTATCTTCAGACAACGCTTTTGGACAAAGCCGTTGTAAGAACCCAAATTTTCAGTAGAATTAAAACTTTTTATTAAGTGTTGAGAAAAGAAGGAACAATTATTCTGACTCCAAGGTAGTAACAGTTCTAATGAATGAGTGTTGAATGGATATAGATTCCAAGGTTTATATGTTAGGACGAATGCAACGGGTTGACAACCTAGATTAGAATAATCTATCTCCTAGAAAGATAAGATATGGAAATTCCAAGTAGAGGAATTATTCTCATGTCATCCAAATCGATATCTGTTATTAGTCCAGTGATTCCGCGAAAGGGTTAAGGAACGCCCGAAAGAGAACAAGGACATTTTTTTATAAATATAAGGAATAAAAAGAGAATAAACAATGAATAGTGTTTTTTTGTGGAAATGAGAATATTATTAGACGACGCTATATAGAAGTATTCAGAACGGATTTCTGAGTTCGTATTCATGATCCAGGGGCAAAATAAGTGTATGTAAACGACATCGGATTCAGAAAAATAGCACTTTTATTTTCTCCGAGATTTTCCCTAGACACTGAAGGATTTAAAGATTTATTAAAAGGATTTAAGGAATTTATATTCAAGATTTATAAAGGAGGATTCAGAATGTTAGTATTATTATTAAGAAGGTTTCCGGTAAAACCCTAACTAGAAATCCTTGAGATATTCCCTCGAACGATTAATGAATTGAGCGATAACCAAACAAAAGAGCAAGCAGGAAAGCTAGATGCATGCATGTGCTAATGGATAAGAGCAAGTAACCAAGTTAGTTACAAGAGGAACTAGCACCATTAGAATCAAATTAGTACTTAGCAACACTTTCTCATCTTATCACTAAAACTCCAACACTTGTCCATCCAAATACCTCATCCATGACATAACACCTTTATTAAAGCCACTTTATGACCAAGATATTATTTTGGCATAGCAATAATGCAAGATTGGATGAGATAGTGCAAGAGAACAAGGCAAGAACACAACTCTCTCAAACTGCCCAGCAAGAACATCCATGAAAAGAAAATTCATATCTCCATTTCTATCCATGATAAAATCACCAAATTTGTACCACAGCTCCCTCATAGTATGGAGATCATTCGCTCAAAATTTCATGTCATTCTAATGAGTGTAGCCTAGTCAAATCTCCTCCCCAAGATGGATAACCGAGCTGCCCAGAATCCTTGACAGTTTCTGTGACGACTTTAAAACGGCCATATCTCCTTCATTACTCAATGGAATTTGGTGTTCTTTAGCTTGTTGGAAAGCTGGTTAGATGCTCTACAACTATCCTTTAGAAGCCTCGTCCATAAAACCTCGGTAAGGCCCTCGTTTTTCATGATCTTTTCACTGAGTTATAGCAGATCCGAAAATCACTAATTATGTTCTTGATGATTCTTGCTAGTTTAAGGTTGTAAGGAGCTCTAAGGACTAGATCAAGGCTTGTTAGACTCATATACACTCTCCAAGGAAGGTAAATCTCTCATGAACCCTAGATCATACTTTAAGTCTTATGAATATTCTTGGGGTTTTAGATTAGTGATGATTATGGTGTTATTATTAGCATGTAAGCATGATTAGTTAGTGGTATAGTTAATCTGAGTAAAATGATGCATATGATGGTGAAATCAGATGCTTATGGACTGATTATAGTGTATGTATGCCCGGGGTGGCTTGGTTGATGTTTGATCGTGATTTAAAAATTTAGAAACGTTCGACTTATAGCCGTCGTAATGCCCGATTTTCGTTAGGCATTAAGAATTCGTGCATAACAGTTGGTATAAGTTTCTGGACTTGATAATTATATGACATAACCTTGTAGATCTCGAGTCATAGATCGTTTTGGCGCAAGAATCGAAATAAACGGACTTACGGTTTAGGAATTATGATTAAATTCGTAAAAGTTGTTCGAAACCGTAATCGAAAGTTTGTAACTGATATTGAACCCTTGTAAACTATTTTATTCAGTGGTAAATCATGATAATTAAATATTAGAGATAAAAAGGAAGGTGTGGGAGAAAACCTCATGTCAAACGGATCGTTTTCCGATTTTATAAAAATGTTCGAATCGAGGTCAAACGCAAACGAACCCCTTAAAAGTATGACTTTGGTTATAACTTAGAAAATGGGTGATAAAACTCGAGGTATAATCTTGATTCGTAAATGACCGACCTTAGAATTTATACGACGTAATTATATACCAAGTGTAAGTATGACGACGTGCCTTAATAGCGAACGAATGACGGGTCATAGCGATAATAAAGAGAGTTGCACTAAAGGGTGTTTAACGAGATAACGTGACCACGTGTTTCGACTTAAGTTAAGTTTATACTTAGCCTTTTAAAAAAAAGTGTTAAGTGATTGACCTCGGTTATTGTGACTATTTATAGATCACCAGATCGACACGAGGCACACTACCCCTACAGGATTTCCAGGCAAGTCTTCAAAACTTTGAATCTGTTGTTGTGATAATATATATATGATTCTGTTTACATATGCCATAGCATGCATACTTGTTTTCAAAGTATATTGGATTACTTGTTCCCTGAATTAATATTGGCCTATAGACTAGATATGAATTATCAGTTATAAGCCGGATTGTTGTGTTAAGACCCTTAGTGAAGGGCGTATGATATTCATTCTTTAAATATAGACCGGGAGTCGGTATTTTGAGATATAGAGATAGTCGTGGAAACCCGGAGGGATTTCAGCGACAGATTAGTATTCATTTTGAGGATTGTTATTTATGAACATTATTTATATTTCCATAAAGTATTTATTACTTGGAAATCAATCGAGGAATGTTATTTGAGCATTATCTCAATTGAGAAATATTATATGAATATTATTTTGAATATTCATTCGAGTTTATTTATTTACTGAATATTATTTTAATATCCATTTGAGCTTTAATTATTTAAATGAATATTAGTTTCGAATATTCATTTAGAGTTTGGTCATTTAGTGAATAATTACTTTGATATTCAATGGAATTTTTATTTATTAAATGGATATTACTTCCAAATATTCATTTAAGATTTTATGTACTTGATGAATATTATTTTTAAATATTCATTTGAAGTTCTACTTACTTAGGGAATATTATTTCGAATATTCCCTTACAGTTTTGATTATTAAAAGAATATTATTTGGATATTCATTTAGAATATTATTTATTAAATGAATATTATTTTTAAATATTCATTTAAGGTTTGATTTATTTAGTGAATATTATTTAAAATCTTTATTTGAGTTTATTTATTTAATGAATATTATTTTGAATATTCATTTAAGAAGAGATTTATTTAGTAAATAATTCTATATATTCATTCGAGGATTACTTACGAGCAATATTATGACTTAATAATATTCCGTAATTATTCTTGACTTAATAACTATTTTTGGAATATTTAATTAAATTCTTTTGAATTCTTTTTATAATGATTTATATTATTCAAAGATTATCCTTCACCATCAGATATTATGTAAAATGTTTCGGAGTCTTTTATGACTATTTTATCAAGGGGAGGTTCCCAAAACTCTATTTTCATTTAAATCTATCTTATAAGAAGATTTAAATACTCGCTCAAACCTCCAAAAACATATAAGGGGACCTCACTTGAGAGCTGTTATTTAATTGACTGCCCGGTCATATACTTGCTAAACTATCTTGTCACTCACATCTTGATTCGTTCAAACATCGATATGAGTCTTTTGGTTACCTCCTCAACGCTCGAGGAGTAGGATTGATGGAACAAGTTTATATCCATTAACAAGTATCAGCTTGGAAAATATTGGTGAATTTTCCTTTCCAATTAGATACGACTACTTTGTGGAGTCCTATCAACAAGTGTTATACTTAGGGAAAAGGGGAACGAACTTTATGTTTCAGAGTCATGGATGATATTCGAACTAGGAGACGCGTAAGTGGCCGAGTGGCGCCGGTCCAGCAATAGCTGAGGAGTTCCAGAGGGCGGTAGACAAGTAAATCCGTCGGAGCTACCTTCTACATGTAGAGAACGACTGATGAGATGCATGACATACGACTGATCATCGTAAACGTTAGGGCATCTGGCGCGGCAATGCTCCCGTATTAGTTCATCTTCCAAAGTGAGAAATTTCTACAACAATGTTGGTGTTGGCAAGGTGAAAAAGTGTTGAAACTGGAATTGCAATATTTTTTTCCTGCAAGTTCCTTTTTTATGATAATTGAGAATATCTTGCTTATCTTTTGCATAGCAGATATGTCCTCAGAATATATATTTTGAGTTACCTAGTAACTTCATCTTTTAAGTTATATTGGCATCATTTCCGTAAATGCATGGCATATGGTTTCAAAGATATTTTGAACTGTTATATATTATCAATGTTCAATTATATTTTGGTGGGCTATTGCTCACCCTTGCTTTATTTATTTATATCACAACAACAGTTAGATCTGATGGTCGCACAAGGCGCACTTGGTGCAAGCAGGTGACATCTGTCGGAGGATTAACCGCTGAGATCCTAGCTGCCACTGTCGATTAAGAAGCTATTGGTAGCCTAGATGATTGGCTTTCAAGTATCAATGTATTTATAATATAACATATACCCATGAATGGCAAAGAGTATGTGATGGTAAAATTGTAATTCTTTGGATTGTAAGAACTCAAACTTGTGATTAATAATATTGATGGTTACTCTGATTTCATCTCTGGGACTATAACGGGTGTGTTCTATGTTGTTGTTTTGGGTCACAAGGTTGTAATTTAAATTATGTTGGTTTCGTGATTGGTTATTGAGACCATAACGACCAGATCCCTGACCCCGGATCTGGGGGTGTTACAGAAATGGTATCAGAGAGTTACGTTATAAATCCCAGAGATGATGCGACGTTAAAACAATAAATTCACTAAGATAATAAGAACTCTTGCCAAGTTCATAGTCGGACTACCTAGTGTAGTACTGACATATAAAACCCGTATGGGAACTCTTAAGTATCATGATAGTAACTTAGCTCGTTCTCGTGTCGACTAGTAAGACGACGGACCTTGAGGCGTACGAGCAGCAACACGATGATGTTTTATTATATGCTGACGATCGGATGGTGGATTCGATAGAGTACCCTACTGAGGACCCGAAAGAGGTTCCAGCAGAGGAGGAGAATCCTGTTAAATACAGGGAAGTTTACCCTCGAGGATATGAGAGCTGCAGCCAGAGAGACCGTAAGAGTTAAGATATACTGCTCAGAGAAGTGAGCGTAAAGAGCTGAGATATTACTAAAAGAACTAAAGAGGCATATTGGATTCATAGCTGGACTGCTGGATAAAGTACCAGAAAATAAAACATATTCGAGGAATTACTTGAGATCTTATATGGGGTTAGATAAGAATCCTTAGAGACTTCCAGATTGAAGGGAAAAGAGTGAGAATGATGCATGATTATCAAAGACATCGATATATGTCGGGAAGCAGAGACCCAGGAATAATTGAGATAGAGGCAAGAAGTGTCATATCATTTGATAAATGGGTTAAGCTTGAATATTGTTAATATTAATTCGCCATGAGAAGGCAGATTTCATAGGTTATAATTTATGAAACCAAATTGAGATTGATAAGGTGGTTTTATTCAGTAAGGTGTCCATTTTATGAAGGGATCAGCTTAGAAAGTATAGATAGTGGAAAGTGATGGCCTGAATGGATAAAGTTATATAAGGAAGTAGTAAGCGAGACAATGATCTCGGAACCTACCAGAGGAAAAGACCCGTAAGTCAATGATAAACTCGTAACGAGGCTATTGTCAGAGACTAAGTATAAGGTTATTTTAACTCAGTGGAATGATGAACCAGAAGCATTGGATGCATGTGATTCAGAGGAATATTAATTTCTTTCTCTTCCTTGAATGGAGTATGGCAGTTACCTTAAGTTTATACCGACACTGAATCGTAAATGGATTAGGTAAGGCAATCAGTGGTTAAGATGTAATTGAGAATGCTTTTAGATGAAACCTGAAAGTTCTCGAAGTAAGAGTTTTGTCAAAATGAAGTCCAGTCATTAGGGCATATGATCAGTAGTGAGTAGTATTGGTCGACCCCGCCAAGTTAAAGAAAGTTTCAAATGGAGAAAGGCCAACCACACCAGCAAAGGTGAGAAATTTCATAAGATTCACAAGGTATTATCAAATATTTGTGCAGGACTTTACAGAGATTGTAGTCTCGTAACTTGACTTATTTGTAAGACTAAAAGTTAGAATGGACAAGATAAATGTGAGAAAATCTTCCTGGAGCTAAAGATGAAATTGGTGACGACCCAGCGTTGGCGTCGCCTAAATGGAATAAGGTGAATTTTGTAATATTTTATGATGCATCTCATACAGGGTTAGGCACTGTGCTTAGGCAGCACGACAGTGTAATTTCGAATATATTTGGACAACACGGTTCACCAGATTCGGATGGCCTTGGTAGTGCCAATTTTGTGGAACGACTAACTCCGACGGTAGTGTTCCTTCTGAGACTAGTTGTTAGGTAGACTGGTATTCGGTAGCAACGACTATTGGGACGAATATGTACCGGGAAAATGTGGCATGTTTCATATTGGAAATTTTGATTTCCCTTTCTAGGGAAGGTATATATTTGGTTTCCTTCCAATGGTTAAGCTCCCAACTTTATGTCAATCATTTCGTTTTTATAACTGTTGATAGTTCGACCCGCTTGAATGTTCTTAGAAATATTCTTCGGGTATCAAAATGGATCTTCTTAGTGTTACCAGTGGGTGGATAGATTGACTAAAATTTCCCTAACTCTGGAAAGGAATTTGACAAATTTTAACAAACCTTGTCTTTCTGATTATCGGAAGATATCACTAAAGAGAGTGGAACTGGAGCGAACCTTGTGGATTGGGTAAGGTAGCCGCTATATGGGCTGGGAGACAGAGCTCGATTATCACGATTGATTATAGAGATAAACGGATGAAGTTGAGATTGGATGGTAAAAAGGGAAATGTAATTAAGAAACAAGCCGGACTGAGAAATTCCAGGATTGACTTAAATGGAAAGGTTGTTATGCCAGAAGTGTTAAGCTTATGTGGCACATGGAATTGATAAGAGTAGTTGAAAGGATAAAAGTAAAGGAAAGGTGACCGGAGATGGTATCGAGAAGTCGATTGAGCCTTATATGGAGTAAAGTTTTGAAAAGATCAAAAGGTATCAAAGAAGAAGGCACTATGCCAACTTCTAGAAAAGTAATGCTATTAGCCAACCCCTAAACTCACATATTTTAGCATGGCCAGTTGGGGCCAAGTCTCAAAGGATTATCAAGAGACTAAACCAGCAATGTAAGGACAAAGCGGGGTGCTTCAAACCAAGCGCCAACCGCGAGGACTTTTGATATAAAATGAATTGAGATACATGATGATGGATTTTATATATACCATGGACGTATTAGGATTGAGGATAGTGACCAATGAAGAGTTACGAACATTGTCAAAGATGGTGCATTATGATGCATAAAGGTTATCTGAAACTTAGTGTCCTCAAGAGGAGCATTAAGCACTAAGAGATTCACATTGAACACGACCAATATCTTCCTAAACATCCTTGCTACCATTACCAAGTTCTGTAAGAAAGACAGATAGACATATGTTGTCTTTTGGAAGGTCATATAGACTGACATTCGTTTGAAAGAAGAGGTTAGCATTAGGCTACCTATAGATTATCAAGATGAGAATAATTGAAAAGAGACCCTTATTAAGGATATATGATTGAATTGCCAAGTACAGGATGTAAGTATTCCTTGAAAATAGAATTGAGGATAGAATATCCATAGATTAAGACGAACCCTGGGGGATGCACAAAGGATATCATCACCCCTAATAAAGACATTGTGAAATCAGACAATATAAGTTGAATCGACCAAGGTATCAATAACCTGTAAGGATGTGTGGAAAGGAGTCTTGAAAAGTACATAGACAGAATTGTTATAGAATTGATTGATGATGTTTGATATACCCTGTACCCAGAAGATACAGGAGGAATGATGAGGATGACCTAAAAAAAAACCTTATAAGGGAAGAGGTAATGTTCTGAACTTCAAAAGGGAAGTTTGGTTAGGAATGTATGATATAGTGACAATAAGGCCAGATGAAGCATGTGTGAAACCATGAGAAAGTATGGATTGAACCAATAAGGTTGAGATTATCCTAAAATAAGAAAGGACTAAGATAAGAAATATCCTAGGTATGATTGGGAGTAACCGTGATGAAGTTCACACAGAAAGGTGGAAGCAATGACTTTTGGAGAAAGACTGAAATATGTTTTCTCTCATTTAGCAGAGTTCAAGGGAGGATGCTTCCACCCTGAGTTGGAATAGATCCAGAAAACATTGATTTCAAGAAATTATTATATTCAGGAAAGGCCAATGAGGTGACCGACACTTTAAGTATAGGGGAGTAAGTATAAAGGCTCATACCAAAGGAATAGAGTGATATTGAGAAGGACCTTGAAGGTTAGAATGTGATGGAGGATTTTACATTCCCTTTGAGGGTTGTGCGAGAATCAACTATAAGGATAGTTTAAGTAAACATTCTATTCCTGATATTGACTGAAGCACATTACCGTCATTAGGAGGCTCTACGACAGGCAAGACCAAATTCCCCAAGAGACTCTCCTTTATTTTAGGAAGAGAGATGAGAGATTAGGTGATAAGGGATGACTGAATACAGAAGGTAGATTAGTGCTGATATTGAAAAGCTAATTGGCATGATGATGAATGACAAGCAATTTTATGTTAGTGTATTTCTGTGCAAACAAGATAGGGAATATGAGGTTGGAAGTTCGTAATGTTGAAAGGTATCCTTGTGAAAAGTATTAACGAGGTTCGGAAAGTGATTAAGTAAATTGCTAAGCTTCCAGTCTTATACTGGAGGCATATGATTAATAATCTCACCAGCCTGTTCCAGCTGCGATGCTGCAGCAATTTTATCTGCTTCATGTAATACCTACGTCAAGTTCAGGAAGCGTTCCTTGAGGATAAGGAATAGTGATGGTTTTGTTTTCCTAGAGGATCTTGATTTGACAATTATGAAACCTCTATATTTAGCTATTAAAGCACGGCGTAAACCATAAACGATGGGGATCCTTCTGAGAAATTAGGTGATGACGACTGTAGAAGTGTCGGGACTGAATCTAAGTTAGAGAAATCATCCAGGTTTAATCTCGGATGGTTTAAATTTTGGAATAATGTGATATTGCAATCAATGATTAGGCTATGATGGTTCATAGAGCGATTATAGTAGAAATGGAAACAAGTGACTGATAGAGTTGAATATAGAGTTGAGGATCAAAAAGGGAGTTAGATATGCGGAATCCTGAGAAGCCCCAGTAATGAAGCAAGAAAAGTATGAAATTGACATGGCAAAGTTATTGGCCAAAACGGAAAGTTGGAATTAGAAGCACAAATGACATACAAATTGACCCCTTCAACTTGGGGGAAGTCGGGAAAATTTTGAATAGATTGATTGAGGAATAAAGAGACTCATGGGATGAGAAAGTGAAAATCTAGATGGTTGAACAAAGGAAAGTTTGACCCCAGTCATGTGACACGTATTGAATAAAGGTGACGAGTGTCTCAACAATGAGACAACAGTGGAGTTAAACAATAGAAGTAAATAAGAATCAGACAATAAGAACAATGTGATTGATAAATAAAAGATTGGGAGATAATTATGAAATATGAAACAAGGAATGTTAAGAATGGGTTTTCTAACGAGCTCTCGGGATGACAACCTGATAATGTTAGTAATATATGAAAAAGCCAGTGTCGTGGCGTAGAATGCCAGTAACAATAATATCAAGCAAGAAATCCAAGATTTAACCTGAGAGGTTGAAGGATTTTCCAAAAGTAGGTGATGCTAAGAGTGAACAAGAGAATAGGTCCATAGAATGATGGGCAGAGCAGCAAGGATATGTTGACACTTGAGATTACGATAAAATAGTATTTAATGCGAATATGATTACTTTCTTCTCCGATAAACCTCTATAGTTCAGAGGTAAATTCTAAGTATGATATTTGACAATCATGAAAAACTTCTATAATTCTTTGAAATTCTTTTATTTTCTTCTCTCTTATTTATCTTCTTCTAAATTGAGAAGAACAACCCTTTAAGGAGGGGAGGTACTGCTACGTGACTACCTGTCTATGTGATAGGAGTCTAAGTGGAATACCATAACTTGTCTAAATTGCTTGTCAAGTATTAAAGGCTGGCCACCTTATGTACTGACTATGTAATAGGACAAATGTTCATTGATCATAGTGATCTCTCAATAAATTCTTTTAAATTCTATACATTGATCGAGATTGCGAAGATTAAAGTGATCAGAAAATGCATAATTTTGAGTGAGGTTATCTCCGAGATTCGCAGCGCGATAGTGATACCAAAGTCACTACCGATACCAATAAGGAAAATAGTATATGACTGAGTAAAGAGCATAACCCGGATAGTGTGTTGTACGAAAAGTAGCAGGGATTAATGAAAAAGGGTAAAGGATGTATTGTAGCACTAGTAAGATGTGCTGGGAAAAAAAAAGGATTGGGATTGATTGAGGATTGACAACAAGTACTCAATTGTCTTCTACCTGATTCCGGGACGGAATCCTTTTAAGGATGGGAGACTGTAAGAACCCAAATTTTCGGTAGAATTAAAACTTTTTATTAAGTGTTGAGAAAAGAAGGAACAATTATTCTGACTCCAAGGTAGTAACAGTTCTAATGAATGAGTGTTGAATGGATATAGATTCCAAGGTTTATATGTTAGGACGAATGCAACGGGTTGACAACCTAGATTAGAATAATCTATCTCCTAGAAAGATAAGATATGGAAATTCCAAGTAGAGGAAT
Organism: Kitagawia praeruptora; assembly: GCA_037693485.1. Taxonomy (NCBI): domain Eukaryota; kingdom Viridiplantae; phylum Streptophyta; class Magnoliopsida; order Apiales; family Apiaceae; genus Kitagawia; species Kitagawia praeruptora. The sequence goes on along the minus strand of CM075348.1, from coordinate 158,123,432 downwards.
TATTCTCATGTCATCCAAATCGATATCTGTTATTAGTCCAGTGATTCCGCGAAAGGGTTAAGGAACGCCCGAAAGAGAACAAGGACATTTTTTTATAAATATAAGGAATAAAAAGAGAATAAACAATGAATAGTGTTTTTTTGTGGAAATGAGAATATTATTAGACGACGCTATATAGAAGTATTCAGAACGGATTTCTGAGTTCGTATTCATGATCCAGGGGCAAAATAAGTGTATGTAAACGACATCGGATTCAGAAAAATAGCACTTTTATTTTCTCCGAGATTTTCCCTAGACACTGAAGGATTTAAAGATTTATTAAAAGGATTTAAGGAATTTATATTCAAGATTTATAAAGGAGGATTCAGAATGTTAGTATTATTATTAAGAAGGTTTCCGGTAAAACCCTAACTAGAAATCCTTGAGATATTCCCTCGAACGATTAATGAATTGAGCGATAACCGAACAAAAGAGCAAGCAGGAAAGCTAGATGCATGCATGTGCTAATGGATAAGAGCAAGTAACCAAGTTAGTTACAAGAGGAACTAGCACCATTAGAATCAAATTAGTACTTAGCAACACTTTCTCATCTTATCACTAAAACTCCAACACTTGTCCATCCAAATACCTCATCCATGACATAACACCTTTATTAAAGCCACTTTATGACCAAGATATTATTTTGGCATAGCAATAATGCAATATTGGATGAGATAGTGCAAGAGAACAAGGCAAGAACTCAACTCTCTCAAACTGCCCAGCAAGAACATCCATGAAAAGAAAATTCAGATCTCCATTTCTATCCATGATAAAATCACCAAATTTTTACCACAGCTCCCTCATAGTATGGAGATCATTCGCTCAAAATTTCATGTCATTCTAATGAGTGTAGCCTAGTCAAATCTCCTCCCCAAGATGGATAACCGAGCTGCCCAGAATCCTTGACAGTTTCTGTGACGACTTTAAAACGGCCATATCTCCTTCATTACTCAATGGAATTTGGTGTTCTTTAGCTTTTTGGAAAGCTAGTTAGATGCTCTACAACTATCCTTTAGAAGCCTCGTCCATAAAACCTCGGTAAGGCCCTCGTTTTTCATGATCTTTCCACTGAGTTATAGCAGATCCGAAAATCACTAATTATGTTCTTGATGATTCTTGCTAGTTTAAGGTTGTAAGGAGCTCTAAGGACTAGATCAAGGCTTGTTAGACTCATATACACTCTCCAAGGAAGGTAAATCTCTCATGAACCCTAGATCATACTTTAAGTTTTATGAATATTCTTGGGGTTTTAGATTAGTGATGATTATGGTGTTATTATTAGCATGTAAGCATGATTAGTTAGTGGTGTAGTTAATCTGAGTAAAATGATGCATATGATGGTGAAATCAGATGCTTATGGACTGATTATAGTGTATGTATGCCCGGGGTGGCTTGGTTGATGTTTGATCGTGATTTAAAAATTTAGAAACGTTCGACTTATAGCCGTCGTAATGCCCGATTTTCGTTAGGCATTAAGAATTCGTGCATAACAGTTGGTATAAGTTTCTGGACTTGATAATTATATGACATAACCTTGTAGATCTCGAGTCATAGATCGTTTTGGCGCAAGAATCGAAACAAACGGACTTACGGTTTAGGAATTATGATTAAATTCGTAAAAGTTGTTCGAAACCGTAATCGAAAGTTCGTAACTGATATTGAACCCTTGTAAACTATTTTATTCAGTGGTAAATCATGATAATTAAATATTAGAGATAAAAAGGAAGGTGTGGGAGAAAACCTCATGTCAAACGGATCGTTTTCCGATTTTATAAAAATGTTCGAATCGAGGTCAAACGCAAACGAACCCCTTAAAAGTATGACTTTGGTTATAACTTAGAAAATGGGTGATAAAACTCGAGGTATAATCTTGATTCGTAAATGACCGACCTTAGAATTTATACGACGTAAGTATATACCAAGTGTAAGTATGACGACGTGCCTTAATAGCGAACGAATGACGGGTCATAGCGATAATAAAGAGAGTTGCACTAAAGGGTGTTTAACGAGATAACGTGACCACGTGTTTCGACTTAAGTTAAGTTTATACTTAGCCTTTTAAAAAAAAGTGTTAAGTGATTGACCTCGGTTATTGTGACTATTTATAGATCACCAGATCGACACGAGGCACACTACCCCTACAGGATTTCCAGGCAAGTCTTCAAAACTTTGAATCTGTTGTTGTGATAATATATATATGATTCTGTTTACATATGCCATAGCATGCATACTTGTTTTCAAAGTATATTGGATTACTTGTTCCCTGAATTAATATTGGCCTATAGACTAGATATGAATTATCAGTTATAAGCCGGATTGTTGTGTTAAGACCCTTAGTGAAGGGCGTATGATATTCATTCTTTAAATATAGACCGGGAGTCGGTATTTTGAGATATAGAGATAGTCGTGGAAACCCGGAGGGATTTCAGCGACAGATTAGTATTCATTTTGAGGATTGTTATTTATGAACATTATTTATATTTCCATAAAGTATTTATTACTTGGAAATCAATCGAGGAATGTTATTTGAGCATTATCTCAATTGAGAAATACTATATGAATATTATTTTGAATATTCATTCGAGTTTATTTATTTACTGAATATTATTTTAATATCCATTTGAGCTTTAATTATTTAAATGAATATTAGTTTCGAATATTCATTTAGAGTTTGGTCATTTAGTGAATAATTACTTTGATATTCAATGGAATTTTTATTTATTAAATGGATATTACTTCCAAATATTCATTTAAGATTTTATGTACTTGATGAATATTATTTTTAAATATTCATTTGAAGTTCTACTTACTTAGGGAATATTATTTCGAATATTCCCTTACAGTTTTGATTATTAAAAGAATATTATTTGGATATTCATTTAGAATATTATTTATTAAATGAATATTATTTTTAAATATTCATTTAAGGTTTGATTTATTTAGTGAATATTATTTAAAATCTTTATTTGAGTTTATTTATTTAATGAATATTATTTTGAATATTCATTTAAGAAGATATTTATTTAGTAAATAATTCTATATATTCATTCGAGGATTACTTACGAGCAATATTATGACTTAATAATATTCCGTAATTATTCTTGACTTAATAACTATTTTTGGAATATTTAATTAAATTCTTTTGAATTCTTTTTATAATGATTTATATTATTCAAAGATTATCCTTCACCATCAGATATTATGTAAAATGTTTCGGAGTCTTTTATGACTATTTTATCAAGGGGAGGTTCCCAAAACTCTATTTTCATTTAAATCTATCTTATAAGAAGATTTAAATACTCGCTCAAACCTCCAAAAACATATAAGGGGACCTCACTTGAGAGCTGTTATTTAATTGACTGCCCGGTCATATACTTGCTAAACTATCTTGTCACTCACATCTTGATTCGTTCAAACATCGATATGAGTCTTTTGGTTACCTCCTCAACGCTCGAGGAGTAGGATTGATGGAACAAGTTTATATCCATTAACAAGCATCAGCTTGGGAAATATTGGTGAATTTTCCTTTCCAATTAGATACGACTACTTTGTGGAGTCCTATCAACAAGTGTTATACTTAGGGAAAAGGGGAACGAACTTTATGTTTCAGAGTCATGGATGATATTCGAACTAGGAGACGCGTAAGTGGCCGAGTGGCACCGGTCCAGCAATAGCTGAGGAGTTCCAGAGGGCGGTAGACAAGTAAATCCGTCGGAGCTACCTTCTACATGTAGAGAACGACTGATGAGATGCATGACATACGACTGATCATCGTAAACGTTAGGGCATCTGGCGCGGCAATGCTCCCGTATTAGTTCATCTTCCAAAGTGAGAAATTTCTGCAACAATGTTGGTGTTGGCAAGGTGAAAAAGTGTGAAAAAGTGAGAAATTCCTTTTTTATGATAATTGAGAATATCTTGCTTATCTTTTGCATAGCAGATATGTCCTCAGAATATATATTTTGAGTTACCTAGTAACTTCATCTTTTAAGTTATATTGGCATCATTTCCGTAAATGCATGGCATATGGTTTCAAAGATATTTTGAACTGTTATATATTATCAATGTTCAATTATATTTTGGTGGGCTATTGCTCACCCTTGCTTTATTTATTTATATCACAACAACAGTTAGATCTGATGGTCGCACAAGGCGCACTTGGTGCAAGCAGGTGACATCTGTCGGAGGATTAACCGCTGAGATCCTAGCTGCCACTGTCGATTAAGAAGCTATTGGTAGGCTAGATGATTGGCTTTCAAGTATCAATGTATTTATAATATGACATATACCCATGAATGGCAAAGAGTATGTGATGGTAAAATTGTAATTCTTTGGATTGTAAGAACTCAAACTTGTGATTAATAATATTGATGGTTACTCTGATTTCATCTCTGGGACTATAACGGGTGTGTTCTATGTTGTTGTTTTGGGTCACAAGGTTGTAATTTAAATTATGTTGGTTACGTGAATGGTTATTGAGACCATAACGACCAGATCCCTGACCCCGGATCTGGGGGTGTTACAGCCGTGGTGTAAGTTAGACAACAGTTTATTGGAAGTGTTGTTGTATGGAACATCAGACAATGTGTTTTAAATACCGTTGTCAGAAGGAAAGTTGATAGACAATGGTTATTAACATTGTGAGATGAATGGGTTTCATACAACAGAGCGAATACCGTTGTTGAACATCGTATTTTAGAAGACGGTTGTACACATTGCCAGAATAACTGTTGTCTGTTTACTAAGGATAGAAAAAAAATTGACTACTCTGTCATAACTTAATATATGTATTGATCCTCACTTGTCATAACTTAATATATGTATTGATCTTCACTTTCTCTTTATAGTTTATATATGTATTAGTTGCATTTGCATCCGGTGTTTATGTATTATGATCTGATAATTGCCGTCTGTCGTAACTAGACGAGTACATACTTTTGTCTCTATGTTGTAGAAACACAAATTGGTCTAAACAGAGATATATGTGACCTCCATTAATGTGAAGTGTGAACATGGTCCTATAGGTCACATTTTTTTTCTCATCAGCTAGTTTCAAACGAATAAATCGAAGCAGAGCAATCGATACTATCTTCATTTGACGATAAGCAAAATCTTTTCCTAAACAAATTCGAGGTCCAGCCTACAAAATCATCACAATTTGAGCTAAAAATGTTAGATATTTTTGCTATTCATGTAACAGTTCTGTTATAGCCAAAAGACTTGACATACATAAAAAAACTACAAATTTAAATGGCGATTCAGTAACGAAAACCCCATCGCTGTTAAGCCATCTTTCCGGTCGAAAATCCTCCGCATCATCTCCCCGTATGTGAGGCATCCTTCCCATTGCGTATGACAGGTAATAAACGCCATCCCCTTTTTTCAACTTATAACCATCAGGAACAATATCATCTTCTTCAGCACACCTTCCATCCTTAAATATCAAACAATATGTTGTTAGTTGTAGAGTTTCTGCTTTATACCAATATATTAAATGTAGTTTAATATAGAATTAACATTATTTTCCTGAGGTTCTTTGGACAATTACCACAGGCACTGCAGGGTACAGACTCAAGGTCTCTGTCAAAGCCGCATGCAGGTAGTGCATTTTCTCAAGCATTTCATCGCTTATAGTTCCCACAAAATCTTCAATGCTACTTTCGTCGTACTTACTGAAAGTTTTTGCACTCTGATCTGCAAATCAAACTTATATCTCGTACTTATACTTTTGCACTCTGATATGCAAATCAAACTTTCTTGAAGTTCTATAGACTAATAAAAGGCAACTAATTCATATTCATGAATTACAAATATATGGCAAAATTGAGCTACTTACCAGTTACAACTACAAAAGGCCAACAGGCAACATCACAATAGCAGACTAATATGACTACAATCCTTTCAATAATAGATTAAGGCATATGAATGTGATCAATCAAGCCGGAGCAGCTAGTCTACAACAAAACTATTAAATGTCTTGTTGCTGGACTACCAGTAGAGGCATTTTGATTCTTTAAATCTAAAACCTGGAAGAAAAATCAAATCACATTTTAACAGTTAATAGCTTGTGATAACAAAGAGATTTTAGAACTGTACTTAAGATTTACCATTTTCCACTTAAGACTACCAGCAAAAGGGACAAGGAGGATCCCTGGACACCAAATAGCTTGCAATACACAAGGTTCTAAAATTAATTTCCACCCATGCAATATAGACTATACAGACACATTGTCTACCAGCATCTTGTAGAAACAAGCCCATCCCTCGAATTTCCTTCACATCTATCCAATAGAAATGTACACAATTAATTGAAAGCATGTTACTACATTAACAATAAATGGAAGACTATAAGAAATCCATTCATCCAGACTCTTAACTTCACTTTGAGCATCCGTATAAGAAAATGGTGTAGCTAGAGCCCTAAATCAAAGAAAGATCCAGTTGAAGCCCTAATTGTAGCCAAAACATTGATTCAATCCCTAAATCTAAGCTTGAACCCCTAAATCTTCCTAAATTGAAAGCTTGAATCCTTAAATCGAAGCTTGAACCCCTAAATCAATCCCTAAACTAAAAGCTTAAATCCCTAAATCTATCCCTAAAATTGAATACCTAAATCGATCTATAACACCGGATATGAGATATGAGAGAGAAGCAAAGTGTTTAAGAAGGATAAATTGTAAATTTTAAGGGGGAAAGCCTTAGTCATTGAAAAAATTGGGCGAAGGCGGTATTTTTGCCGCTCGTTATTTTCACCCAATTAATTCAATGCACACTACTGATCGCTATTCACGAGTCACATGTATATTGAAAATTTATCATTTTTTTCATTTTTTTTATAAATTATTTAAAAAATATATTGTTTTAATTAAATATTTAATTTTTTTAAACATTCATTTTCAAAATTTGGTTATAAAACAAATTCTCTATTTTCATAAAAAAGTTTTTTTAGTGGTATTCATTCTATATTTTTTATTAAATATTTATTACATTTTTTACTTTGTTGATTTTAAAATTATTTAAAATTACTCTACTTTAGTAAAAATATTATCGCTCAATCCAATTTTAAACTACTAATTTTATTGATAAAAAGAATTATAAATTTATAACTTTCTTGGTAAAATAATTATCTAACTATTATCTAGTAACTATCAAAATTCAAAAGTACTATTTGGTCAAACTAGTCTAATTTTGGAATAACTCCGTATTAATTTTTTTTTACGATCCAACCATACGGATGATAATCTATATTGAATATATTGATGTGCAAGAAAAATTAAAAATATTTTTAATTATTCATGTATGAGTTTATAAAAAAAGCTCACCAAAAGTACTACTTCTTCTAACTAATCTCATCCCGATTGAACGTAATCTATTTTTTAAAAATCTTTTTTCTATGATCCAACCGTACGGATGATGTTATATATTGAATATATTGATGTGCAAAAAAAATAAAACATTTAAAATTATTCTCGTATGAGTTTATAATATAAATACTCCAAAAGTACTACTCCTTCTAACTAGTCTCCTCCCGATTGAACGTACTCTATTTTTTTAAAAAAAATTTCGATGATCCAACCGTACGGATGATATTATATATTGAATATAGTGATATGAAATTTTTTTGATGGTGGGGTGAGCTGAGCTTGAGAGATTACGAGAATCATCGCAGGTTCCATTAGCGAGATCTGTGTCCGTTCTCTCAAGGTGCCTACGTACCCTTGTTTATATAGGGATCAAGCTCACGTAGTTCTAATGCGAAGCTGATTCTGCTTGACCAGCTGTATTCGATTGTCTAGTTCGTGTTGGACTCAAGTTCCTTTAGAGTTTACCACGAACTGGTTGGCTAAGTAGAGTAGAACTCGAGTTCGTACTCTACTATAATTCTCATGTCTATTAGAGGCATTCTAGGATCAACTGCGCCCTAGAATTACACTCCAATAATAATTCGGTCTCTTTCAGGCTGGCTATGCTCAGGAACCTGGTACTCAGGAACCTATGTCTCAGGAACCTGGTGCTCAGGAACCTATATTTCGGAACCTGGTTCTCAGGAACCTCTGTCTAGGAACTTGTTTCTCAGGAACCTCTTTACAGGAAACTGTACCTGCACAAATAACAAATATATTAGTCTGAGGAGCCTCTTTCTGGTTCCCATATGCTCTTGCTGTCTTCACTACTGCTGCTAGGCTATCTTGAACTCTTCTGCAGGGAGGAACCTGGTCCATTCGTGATCTACTCAGCTTCCGGTTCGTCGGGAACCTTATAATACTTGTAGCTTCCTGATTGCCTACTCAGCGAGTGCTCATTTCTTCATGTCTAGTCTTTATATCTTGTACTGGATCTATCTTATGCCTCATATAAATTGGACCCTATAGCTTAATGGGCCTAAATCTAGCCCATGAAGATTTTGGGCACAACAATCTATATTGAATATATTGATGTGCAAAAAAAATTAAAATATTTAAAATTATTCTTGTATGAGTTTATTATAAAAACTCACCAAAATTACTACTTCTTCTAACTAGTCTCATCCCGATTGAACGTAATCTATTTTTTAAATTTTTTTTTTCTATGATCCAACCGTACGAATGATGTTATATATTGAATATATTGATGTGCAAAAAAAAATAAAACATTTAAAATTATTCTCGTATGAGTTTATAATATAAATACTCCAAAAGTACTACTCCTTCTAACTAGTCTCCTCCCGATTGAACGTACTCTATTTTTTTAAAATCTTTTTTCGATGATCCAACCGTACAGATAATATTATATATTAAATATAGTGATATGAAAAGTTTTTTAGAAAATATCAAATTATTCTCATTTGATATTTTAATGGTCAACTATCAAAAGTACTATTTGGTCAAAGTAGTCTAATTTTGGAATAACTCCGTATTAATTTTTTTTTTCGACGATCCAACCATACGGATGATAATCTATATTGAATATATTGATGTGCAAAAAAAATTAAAATATTTAAAATTATTCTTGTTTGAGTTTATTATAAAAACTCACCAAAATTACTACTTCTTCTGACTAGTCTCATTCCGATTGAACGTAATCTATTTTTTAAAAATCTTTTTTCTATGATCCAACCGTACGGATGATGTTATATATTGAATATATTGATGTGCAATAAAAAATAAAACATTTAAAATTATTCTCGTATGAGTTTATAATATAAATACTCCAAAAGTACTACTCCTTCTAACTAGTCTCCTCCCGATTGAACGTACTCTATTTTTTTAAAATCTTTTTTCGATGATCCAACCGTACCGATGATATTATATATTAAATATAGTGATATGAAAAGTTTTTTAGAAAATATCAAATTATTCTCATTTGATATTTTAATGGTCAACTATCAAAAGTACTATTTGGTCAAAGTAGTCTAATTTTGGAATAACTCCGTATTAATTTTTTTTTCGACGATCCAACCATACGGATGATAATCTATATTGAATATATTGATGTGAAAAAAAAATTAAAATATTTAAAATTATTCTTGTATGAGTTTATTATAAAAACTCACCAAAATTACTACTTCTTCTGACTAGTCTCATCCCGATTGAACATAAAAATAATAAATTTTAAATAATCATATCATTTAACCTGGAAACTAATTAATTTTGATAAAAATAATGAAGATATTTTTATAAAAAATTACATTTACCAAATATGTGATTAATTTATTTTTATAAATATTAAAGGTTTTTGATATAACATTTTCAATAAATTATTAAATTATAAAAAATTAAATGAAAATATACATAATAATTAGCTGTCCTCACATTCTACAGAGATGAAAAATGGGCGCTAAATGAAATATCAGCTTCCCCCCAAAACGAAATATCAGCTTCCCCCTTTCTTTTGAAGTCTTTCCCTTTCTTTTCAGTTTTCACCAAACACTCTCCACCTTCCCCTTTCTAAACCCACTCCATTAATCATTGCTGTTCTAAACCCATTTGATTTCACTAAATTACATCCAATTAAAAACTCGATTACACTTGATTTCTTGGTAATCCAATACACATACATCGATTAATTACTCTTGACCTATGTAATTATTTTGAGTTTCAATCTATGGATTTGGGTATTCTAATTCATCTCTTCATCTCTCTATGGCTATGACATCTCTCTCTCTCTCTCTATCTCTCTCTCTGTCTCTGTCTGTCTGTTTGAAGAGAATAGCCTATAGTTTGGTTTATACCAAATCTTAGTCTGGGCGGGGAAGTGTATAGCTTGATTATCTAATTCCCAGTACATGGAAATCAATGGAGGCTCTATATGATTCTGGCAAGGCTAGATCTATTGGCATGAGCAAAAGATCTAATATGCACTCAAGATTGGTTAAGGAATGTGGATGTTAGGTCGAATACACAATAAGCAATCAAATACTGTATGAGTAACTTAACAAGAACACACTGTTTAACAATTAAAAACTGTTTGGAATTAACAATTCCTCTCTCAGTGATGTAAATATCACAGAGAGCTGCTTAGGTTACAATCAATGAATTTTTCAATGTTCGATTACCCTTCTAGGGTTAACCTAACTGTATTTATAGAACATACAGCTTCGTACAATCAATAACTGATTCTCCTATAATCAAGCTATACAATTGATATCAATCACGATTGCTCCAGTCTTCCAAGTCAACTCAATCTCTTTGACAGCTTTCCAATCTTCAAAGATATTGCTTCCATATTTATTTTGCATCAACCTTTAAACACTGTTGACTCTTCAGACAATACCGCTACAGAGTTTAACAATCTCTGTTGCGCTTCCAGTCAGTGTTTAACTAAACTCTGACTGCTTCCAGCTAAACTCTGTTTTGTCACTATAGCTTCCAAACACTGTTCTCATCAATCATTTCTAACAATCTCCCCCAACTTGTCCATTAGCAAAAATGTACAAGTTTACAGTAAATGATGATGTCAAAACAAATACAAAGTTTACAGTGTTTAATCATACAAACAGAGTTTAAGCTATTACTTAACAAATTCTACAGAAAATAAGAAAAATTCTTACAGACTTTAATTTCTAATCTCTTGCAGATCAGGCATTGTTCTAAGATAGTCTATAAGCAACCTTCTTTCAACATTTTCAAGCTCTATCTGCATAGCTTCCTTGATTTCTCTCAACTGAGGATCATTCTCATCAGTTTGATAGATAGCAGCTCTAAGATCGTAGATTTTGTTTCTTCTCATTTCATTTCCCAGCCTTATGTACTTCACTTCTTCAGACTTTACATTGAAATCCAGAACAGTAACTCCAAGATCAGTCTTCAGTTTTGTAGTCCCTTTTTCCATTTCTATCAGATTTCCATTCCAATCTCTATATTTAGGAACATACTTGCTGTTGAATTTCATTTGCCTTCTTGCAAGGTTTTGAATCATTCTTTGTCTAAGCACATTTGCAACTGACTGAGCTCTTTGATTTCTCACTCTGAAAATATGCAGAACATATTCAAGTTCTTCCCAGTATTTTAATTCGATATCTTTTTTAGAAACTTTAAATACTGTTCCATCAACCATGAAATATAGCAAGAAATCCTTCTCTAGACTCTTCTGGTATACAAGCTGTACTGACTCCAGTTTGTCTAAACTCTCTTGAGTGACACCACGACCTGGAACAGACAGTGAAGAAGGATCTCTAGGACCAACATATTGCCTTTTATCTCTGTGTGAGCCTATGCCTCCTTTGTTGTATCCAACTTTACCAGATAAAGCTCTACCATCAGTAAAATCCATTGGAATTGTAGCTTCTAGTCTTGAATCATGAAGAGCACCTTTCTTAAATGTTGATTTCAACTGAGAAGACAATAATGGTGTGGTCACAACTTGTGCAGCAACAGAGGTTGTGTCTTCATTTTTCTGTACAACATGTGTATCAACAGAGGTTGTAACAATACTTTTCAGCTTTTGCTTAGCTTCTGCATCTGTTGGTTTTCTAAATACTTGCATTCTTTGATTTGTACCAACTGGTTCTTTGATTTGAATGCCTTTAAGAACAGGCTTTGCAGCTTTAGCAACTTTCACATTCTTCTTTGCTTTTTCAGACTTTAAAGCTCTCAAATGCTTTTCTTGTAAACTCTTCTCTTCAGCTTTAGCATCTTCTAAAGTAACTCCTTCTGCATTCTCTTCCATGAAAAGCTTAACAGCTAACTCCTCATCAGTCTTTGGATTTGATATTAATTCCAAACTCTTGGTCTTTGAAGTACCTTGAGTTTCAGTGTTTATTCCAACAGACTGTGATTTAAAAGATTTGCCAGATCTCAGAGTTTGCCCTTCAGAGTTTAAGATCTTACTCTTATCACTTGCCCCTCCATCTCCAGCATCATCCTTTTGAGTCAGAGTTTGAGAAACTTTGCATTTAGACTTAGCAACTCTCTCCCCCTTTTTGACATCATCAGGAATGAGTATTGATGTAATTAGCTCCAAAGAGTTAGCAATAGAATCCACCTTAGAAAACAAAGCAGTTTGATTTTCTTCAACTTTTCCTAGCCTGGCAAAGAGAGTGTCTTGAACTTTAGACAGCTGGACAGCTTTTATTTTGGACTCTCTTTCCATCTTCAATTCTCTTGACTGTATCTCAGTCTTTAAAGAAGCAATCTCTTGTTTTGTTTCAGCAAAATTGCCTTCCAGAGTCTTGACTTGTACCACAGTTGCCTTTAAACAGGATAAAATTTCTGGATTTGAAATTTGCTTTGCAGTTTGCTTAACAAACTCAGCTGCTCTCCCTTTTGGAAAAATACAGTCTTGTTTATACCAATTTTCAGCAGATTTAGCAAGATGCTCTACTTCAACTGCATGAGATGGACAAGGCTGATCAAAAGGTGTATGCTTATTATCTGTCTGTGCTGGTGCACTCACAAAAGAATCAGAGTTTGCACTACTATCAGACTCATCTTCAGCACTTGCATCTTTAGCTTGATCACCTTTTAAAGAACCACTGTGCTGAGCAATGTCAGTCACAGTTTCTTCAACAACTACTGCAACCTTTTCCATAGTCACCTCATGTTGCACAGGCTCTGCAACAGAGTTTGCTTTTGTAGCTTCAACAGGCATAGATCCAGAATTTTCCTTAGTTGCCTGATCAACTTCATCACCTTTGTCTGCAATAGGAGAAGCAGTAGATACCAACTCTGTGTGTGATGCTGCAGCTTCAGGAACATTTACTGCAGGCTCATCAGCTACACCAGGAGCTTCAGTGTTAGCAATAGGTGAGATAGGATCAAGAATTGAATTAAGAACATCATGCACTGGTGAAAAACCATCTCTGTGATCCTCTTCTACAGGCATTTTATCCTCTGTAGGTATTTCAACATTAACAGTATCCTCTGCAGGCATTTCAACCTTTGCAGGTATTTCAACTTTGTCAGCCACAATATCCTCTGCAGGCATTTCAACCTCTGCAGGTATTTCAACATTCACTGTAACCTCAACAGTAGGTGTTTGCTGTGAAACCACCTCTGGAGCTTCAACAACATTCTCTTCATCTGAATCAGAAAGAATTAATCTCCTCTTCTTGATTGGAGGCACTACAATCTCCTCTTCATCTTCACTTGAGCTCTCTCTTGGTGGTGAAAGTGAAGGTCTGTTTGCCTTTTGTTTCTTCCTTCTTGTATAAACAGCTCCAGGTAGTGTCTGTTTAGCCTTTGAGTGTCTAGTGTTTTGGGCAGTGTGTTTCTTTCTTTTTGGCTTGGTTTTGGGTTTTTCAGTGGATGCTGGCTCAGAGTTTAAGATTCCAGTGTTTAAGTTTTCAGTGTTTAAGGTTTCAGTGTTTAATGGTGGAGAGTTTATGGGTGAAGAGTTTAAGGTTTCTGGTTGTGGTTGATGAGATGTAGTAGGTACAGTGGTTGTGGGTGTTGTGGGTGTTGGTTCAGAGTTTATGGTGTCTAATGGTTCAGGCATTTGTTGTGGTGATTGAGGATCTTGTGGTTGGTTTACATAGTTCTGTAAGGCTAAAGGCATAAACATATCTGGTATTTGCTGTTTAGTAACATCTTTGTTTGTCAAATCAGAAAACATTCTTTTAGCAACTTGAAAAGACTGAATCACATCAGCTTCATCAATTGGAATGTTAGGCACACAGGCAGTAAATAGCAATTGACAAAAACGAGCAAAATAGACAGTAGTAGTCTCAGACAAATGTTCTCCCAAGTTCATTAACACTAGTCTACCAAAATCAAAATTACCTCCATATAATAGAGCATGACCAATTTGGAGAGTGTCAAGAGGAAGTGCATCCCAGTTTGTTGTCTTCTTTCCAAAAGCTCTTGTGATGCAATCGAAAAAGAAACTCCATTCCTTTCTCAAAAGTGGCCGTCTCAAAGACCCTATCTTATTCAAGTTTCCTGCACATCCAATTTGCTCCAACATTGTCCTCAAGCGATCATGACCAACAACACTGTAAGAAGTGTGTGTCTCAAAATCCAGAGCATCCCTAACCGTAGTTGAAGTAATGATATACTCTGATTCATCATGAGTGAAAGTAATTGTAGGAGTGCCAGACTCTTCTCCATCATCATATACAGAGTTTGTCCAGAAGGCAGCAATTTGTGAAGCAGATAATGTTGGTGGTGCAGTTAAAGCCTTCCCTATTTCAGAATCTTTCAAGAAATTTTGGAACAAATGAAACGCCTCTGGAGCATTTGCATTCTCCAGTGGTGCCGCATAGTTGCTAGGAAGAAAAACTAACCCTGCTGCATCAAACGCTTTAGTTGCCATTAGTAAGATATGATACGAAGATATTTAGAGAAAAGATGTGTATGCACTGTAAGTGTTTATCAAAAGGTGAAGGAGAATGAATAAGAATTTTGAATGTGTAAGAGTATGCAAGTAACTGTGAGTGGGTGAATGTGAATCGATATGGAGTGAGAGACTAAAGACGATTAGAGTAAAATTAAAACTCAATCGTTTATTTAGTAAAAGCGCGCAACTGTTGTAGAGTAATGTGTGAGTGGGACACTATCATGGGACACGTGTCAAACAACCAATGGATCACTTAATAATTACCGCTGTCATTCCTATAATCACGACACTTACACTATTTAACAGTTGTCAACTACCTCAATTACTCCAAAATAGTCAAATCACCTAAATGAAACTGTACCTTGAAGTACTTAACACAACTCAACAGTGTTTATCAATTTTCCAACTTTATCACTAAAACCCTTTCAAAAAATTGCACAGTTGTGAGTATCAGTGTGTGTGAAGCAGAGTTTACTAAAATCAATTTTTAGAGCATCTAATATTTCATAAAATCCATAACAAAAATCAATAAACACTGAATGCACAAACTCTCATATTAAACACTGATTGTTTGATGAATGCTAAACTCTGTAGTTACTGTAATACAGAAATCTGAAAACTTCTATTCCCTTTGATGTCCATGATTATCCAGGTAAGCACACAGTCTTTGAAGACAAAAAGATCAAGAGATAGAAATCAGAGTATCATTCAGTGAATAACAGTCATGAACTGGATAATCTCACAAAACTCTCAAACACACAAGTGTTTAGGTGAAGTGTTTACACTCACATTCAATCAGAAATAACAGAATCTACCATATGCTTGAATGTCCACCAATTCTACACTACTTTGTATACATGTATGCACAAATCAAAAGGACTTTATTCAGGGTTTAAATAGAGTAAGATCAAACAGATGAAAAGAGATGTTTTATTCATGAGTGACTTCAAGCTGAACATTTTAATAGAACAAAGTGTTCAGTCACAATGTTAGTACATATTTGTACAAGATCAGTATATATGCCTTTTTTTTTTATAATTTTTTTTTATTTAGCATATATACTGAGTAAACTTTTCTTTTCTTGAGAAACACTCATCTGCTTGAGAGAAGAAAATATAACTGCTCTTAACACTTCAGAGTATAAGAAAAATGAGCAGTTAATAAGGCTCAAAGGGGTTTACTAAGGATTGAAATTATGAACAGTGTTTATACAGTGTTTGAACAAAGTTCAAAAGAATTTTGAACAGTGTTTGAAGAAATGGTGAATCCTATTGCCTTTATCATTTTCATGCACACACATATCATGTAATCTCAAAATGGTTTAATACAAGTTCTAGAGAAACATACTTCCTGATGAATATCACACAACAATAAATACTGATTGATAGAAAATGTATCAATCACTGATTTGGCTCAAACTCTCACAGGGTATAGACATGATTCTGAACTCACCAAACTAATCAATGACCCATCTCAAGTTTTATGATTTTCACAAGTACAAACAAGGAATCATCAAGAACCATACCTTTGGAAACAGAATGTCACTTATCAGAGTTTAGAGTTCATCAATAACCAAAATTATTTATGAGAGGCAATGCACACAATATTCATAGACTCAGAGTTTAGGACTGAATAAACTAAGAGATGCTATAAATATGAAACAGTATCATGCTGTGTTGATTTACTGCACAAAGTCTGATTAGATTACAGTGACTCAGAAAGAATCACGATTTATTTACTGAGAATCATGCTTCATACATTTTTCTTCATTGGTGTTTTCATTCAGACAATAATCAATTCTGAATTCACTGAGTGTATCCAACATATTAACAGTGTTTAACAGACAGACATGCTGACAGAGTTTAACAAGGTTTAAACATAAGCATGCATAACAGAGTTTAATACTAAGGTTCACATAGCACTTAACAATTTGAATAACATGAGCAATAAGTTTTTGAGTCTAACCAACATCTCTAGTCAAAACTAGAGACCATTCCTAGTTCATTGACCAGTCTTGTAAATGTAGCTTCACTCAATGGCTTGGTGAAGATATCTGCAAGTTGTTGTTCTGTAGACACAAAGTGAATCTCAATGTTGCCTTCCTCTACATGCTCTCTGATGAAGTGATACCTTATGCTGATGTGCTTTGTCATTGAATGTTGCACTGGATTACCTGTCATTGCAATAGCACTTTGATTATCACAGTAAATAGGTATCTTGGTATACCTTAATCCATAATCCAGCAGTTGATTCTTCATCCATAAAATCTGTGCACAACAGCTACCAGCAGCAATATATTCTGCTTCAGCTGTAGATGTAGATATTGACTTCTGTTTCTTGCTGTACCAGGAAACAAGTCTGTCACCCAGAAACTGACAACTTCCACTTGTGCTTTTTCTGTCTATCTTACATCCTGCAAAGTCTGCATCTGAATAACCAAGAAGTTTAAACTCTGATTCTCTTGGATACCACAGCCCCAAAGTCATAGTGCCCTTGAGATACTTAAATATCCTCTTTACTGCTGTTAAATGTGGTTCTCTTGGATCTGCCTGGAACATTGCACACAAACAAGTTGCATACATGATATCAGGTCTGCTAGCTGTCAAATAGAGTAAAGAACCGATCATTCCTCTGTAACTTGTCACATCTACTGATGACCCTGCATCTTTGTCCAATTTTGTTGCAGTTGCCATGGGAGTTGTTGCAGATGAACAATCAAGCATACCAAATTTCTTGAGAAGGTTTATGGTATATTTTGCTTGATTTATAAAAATTCCATCATCTGTTTGCTTCACCTGTAGGCCTAGAAAATAACTAAGCTCTCCCATCATACTCATTTGATATCTTGACTGCATGAGTTTGGCAAACTTCTTACAGAGTTTATCATTAGTAGATCCAAAAATGATGTCATCTACATATATCTGAACTAAAAGCAAGTCACTACCAGTTTGGAAGTAAAACAGAGTTTTGTCAATAGTACCTCTGTGAAATCCACTTTCTAGTAGAAATTTGGCAAGGGTTTCATACCATGCCCTTGGTGCTTGCTTAAGTCCATAGAGTGCCTTGTCTAACCTGTAGACATAGTCTGGATGTTTTGGATCTACAAAACCTGGTGGTTGTTCCACAAACACTTCTTCTTCAAGTTTTCCATTAAAAATGCACTTTTTACATCCATCTGAAACACTTTGAATTTCATATGAGAGGCATATGCTAGAAAAATTCTGATTGCCTCCAATCTAGCCACTGGAGCAAATGTTTCATCATAGTCTATTCCTTCCTGTTGTGAATAGCCTTTTGCAACCAGTCTTGCCTTGTTCCTTGTGATAACACCCTCACTGTCAGTTTTATTCCTGAAAACCCATTTAGTACCAACAATGGATCTGTTCTTGGGCCTTGGTACAAGTGTCCACACTTCATTTCTTTCAAATTCATTTAGCTCTTCTTGCATTGCTGTTATCCAGTCAGCATCTTTAAGAGCTTCTTCCACTTTCTTTGGCTCAGTTTGTGACAAGAATGCATGAAACAAACATTCATTTGTTGTTGCACTTCTTGTCCTTACTTTTGCATCAGGATCACCAATAATCAAATCAGATGTGTGAGATTTAGTCCATTTTCTTGCAGAAGGCAGATTGTTTCTTTCATCATGTGATCCTCCCCCTTGATCCATGCTCTCCTGATTTTCTTGGTGCCTTTCTTCATTTTCTGATGCTCCCCCTGAATGTGACTTCTCAGAATTATCAACAGAGTTTGAATCAACAGAGTTTGATTCAGAATCATCAACTGAGTCACTTTCAGTGTTTGAAATATCACTTAGATGTGATTCTTCATGCTCCCCCTCAACTGGTTCTTCCCTTGTTTCTGATTGAAGAGTTTCTTCAGTATTTACCAGTAGAGGTTCAGAGTTTAGATCAACAGAGTTTGTCAAATCAGTCTGATCAGAGTTTACTTTTTCAGAGAATAAATCTTCATTTTCAAAGTGCAGTTGATCATGTTCATTGACATCTTCAAGTCCAGTTATTTTCTTGTCATCAAATGACACATGAATTGATTCCATGATCACTCTGGTTCTCATATTATAAACTCTGAATGCCTTAGTTGACAGTGGATAGCCAACAAAAATTCCTTCATCTGCCTTTAGGTCAAATTTGGTCAACTGTTCAGGATGAGTCTTCAACACAAAGCATTTGCATCCAAAAATATGAAAATATTTTAGATTTGGCTTCTTCTTCTTCACCATTTCATATGGTGTTTTACCATGCTTGTTGATCAGTGTTGCATTTTGAGTAAAACAAGCAGTTTGAACTGCTTCTGCCCAGAAATATGTTGGCAACTTTGCTTCATCTAGCATGGTTCTGGCAGCTTCTATCAAGGTTCTGTTCTTCCTCTCCACTACACCATTTTGTTGTGGAGTGCCAGGTGCAGAAAACTCTTGTTTTATCCCTTTACTCTTGCAAAATTCTTCCATTGATGAATTCCTGAACTCAGTTCCATTGTCACTTCTGATTATCTTCACTTGATTTTCTGACCCTTTTTCAAGTTGTAATATATGTTCTGTCAGTGTTAATGCAGTTTCATCCTTCTTTGCAAGAAAATATACCCATGTGTACCTGGTATATTCATCAACAATGACTAGAGCATATTTCTTCTTTCCAAGAGACATCACATTCACTGGACCAAAAAGATCAACATGTAGTAGATGATAAGGATCAACAATTGAAGACTCAGATTTGCTTTTGAAGGAGGCTTTTCTCTGTTTAGCTTTTTGACAAGAATCACACAGTCCTTCTACATTCAACAAGGACTTTGGTAAACCTCTCACAAGATCATTCTTTATTAGCTCATTGATGTTGTTCAGGTTCAAATGAGAGAGTTTCTTGTGCCACTTCCAACTCTCCTCACTGGACATTCTTGTTGACAGACACACTGCTTTGCCATCAGAGTTTGTTGACAATTTAATTTCATATATGTTATTGTGTCTGTTTCCAACTAGAGCAACTTTCCCTGTAGATTTGCTGATCACTTGACAATATTCATGCTGAAAATCCACATGATATCCTCTGTCACAGATTTGACTCACAGATAGCAGATCATGCTTGAGTCCTGGAACCAGAGCTACATTTGTGATGATGACATTTCCAAGATTAATATTGCCATATCCCAGTGTATGTCCTATGTTGCCATCTCCATAGGAAACTTCTGGGCCAGCCTTCTCCTCAAACTCTGATAGCAGGGCTTTATTTCCTGTCATGTGTCCTGAACATCCACTGTCCACGACTAGGGTACTAACCCTGTTGCCCTGCAATCACAAACAATCACTGATTATTAGTTTTAAGGATCCAGACTTGCTTGGATCCTTTGGCTTTCTTAATTCTGTTAGCTTTTGCAGCGGAATTCACATTATCAGAGTTTAAGCTAACTTTTTCAGAGTTTACATTTGCAGAGTTTACTTTAACCCATTTCAAATTTGGTTTGGGTTCATAGTAATTATAGTAAATAGCATGATAATCTCTGCAAGTGTAAATAGAATGCCATGTACTTCCACAGTGTTTACATAAAGTCTGTGGTCTTGTTCTCACATAATCACTCTTCACTGCAGTTTTAGAGGGTAAAGAATTAATGTTCTTATTCTTACTGCAGAAACTTGCAAGATGATTAGTGCTACCACAATTAAAGCATGTTTTTCTAGGAGCTAATGAAGCAAGCATTGGCTTTTTTCCTGATGTTATGCCTACCTTTCCATTTTTGTTTTTCTTAGGCAATCTCTGTTTGTTGACAAATTTTATCTCCTTAAGCTTATGCTTGAGTTGTTTATCTGTCATTAAACCAATGTTAGCCTCTTTAACAAAAGTTTTAGCATATGACTCTTTAACAGCCTTTTTCTGTGCTTCAGTCTTAGGTCCACCTGTTCCCATGACATTACCTTCAGATGAACGATGTGGTCTAACTTTTACCTGATTTTCAAATCTAAGTTCATCTCCCTCAGAGTAACCTAGACCTACTGTATCTGACTGAAACACTTCTTGAGTGTCTTTACCAGAGTGTGTCCAAGTTTTAATGATGTGTTTAGTATCCTCCAATTCAGATTCTAGTTGCTTATACTTACCTAGCAACTCCTGTTCAATAAACACTGCATCATCTCTCTCTTTTTGAATTTTATTCATGTTCTCTAGCTGTTCCTCAACAAGTTTATTTCTTTCTTTGAGTTGAGAGCACTCAGTCTTTATCCTCTCATTTTCTAAAGTCTGATCCCTATAACTGATATGCAATGCTTTAAGATAGATTCTCAATTCAGTTATATTATCAGTGTTATAAGCATAGGTAGTTGGGGGTACCTTAAGATCATCATTTTCAGTCTGAGTAGTAGCCATGAGAGCATAGTTGACTTCCTCATCTGAATCTGAAGTGTCTGCCCAATCTCTGCCTTTGGTGTAGAGTGCCTTCTCAGTTTTACCCTTCTTGCACTCAGGAGCATAGTGACCCATCTCCTTACACTTGTAGCATTGAATCTCATACTTATCTTTCTTACCAGATTTGAAGTCCTTTCCCTCAGATTTCTTGAAATTCTTCTTGTCAGACTTTGAGTAGTCCCTGGAGAATCTCTTTCCCTTCTTGAAGTTCTTGTATCCCATCTTCTTGAAGGTCTTTACCATCAATGCGGCCATTTGCATCATCTCCTCATCATCTTCAGAATCAGATGATTCATCTGTGTTTGAGTCAACATCAGTGTTTGATGACTCATTCTCTGAATGTATGACTAAGGCTTTCCCTTTTTCCTTTCTCCTTGATGCCTCTTTCTTTGATGGTTTCTCCTCAACCTTAAGAGCAACAGACTTTGACTTTCTACTTGATCTTTTGTTTCTCTGCTCCAATTCCAATTCATGGGTTTTGAGCAGCCCATAAATTTCATCAATCTCTGTTTCACCAAGTTCATAATTATCTCTTATAGTGGTTGTTTTCACATCCCACTTTTCAGGTAGAGAAAGAAGAAACTTGAGATTTGAGTCTTCTAAATCATACTCTTTGTTAACCAATGACAAATCATTGAGCAGTTTACAGAATCTGTCAAATGTTTCTGTCATGGTTTCATCAGACTTTGCCTCAAAGTGCTCATACTCCTGAGTGAGTATATTTCTTCTGTTTTTCTTGATTGCAGGAGTTCCTTGACACCTAACCTCAAGTGCATCCCATATTTCCTTTGCAGTTGTGCAATTAATCACTTTATTAGACATAACATTGTCTAATGCACTGTGAAGTAAATGTCTCACTTTTGCATCCTTTGCAATAGATGAAAGATCCTCAGCAGTTAGATCTTTCTTTTCTTTTGGAATGACCTTTGATTCCTCACCAGCAGCAGCAGCAGTTAACTTTGTAGGTTTGTGAGGACCTTCATAAATTCTATCAAGGTATTCTGGATCTGTGGCTTCCAGAAACATGGTCATTTTTACCTTCCAGATTGCATACTCTGATGGCCTAAGTATTGGAACCCTTATTGTTTCATACCTACTAACAGTAGTAGGGGTTTTCTCAGTTGGTGGAGGTATCTCTGCCATTGATTACTATTGTGTTTGGATCTTTAACTGTAATAAAGTAACAGATTAGGCTCTGATACCACTTGTTAGGTCGAATACACAATAAGCAATCAAATACTGTATGAGTAACTTAACAAGAACACACTGTTTAACAATTAAAAACTGTTTGGAATTAACAATTCCTCTCTCAGTGATGTAAATATCACAGAGAGCTGCTTAGGTTACAATCAATGAATTTTTCAATGTTCGATTACCCTTCTAGGGTTAACCTAACTGTATTTATAGAACATACAGCTTCGTACAATCAATAACTGATTCTCCTATAATCAAGCTATACAATTGATATCAATCACGATTGCTCCAGTCTTCCAAGTCAACTCAATCTCTTTGACAGCTTTCCAATCTTCAAAGATATTGCTTCCATATTTATTTTGCATCAACCTTTAAACACTGTTGACTCTTCAGACAATACCGCTACAGAGTTTAACAATCTCTGTTGCGCTTCCAGTCAGTGTTTAACTAAACTCTGACTGCTTCCAGCTAAACTCTGTTTTGTCACTATAGCTTCTAAACACTGTTCTCATCAATCATTTCTAACAGTGGAAGCTTCTGTTGATCTTCGAGAAGAACCACCAGCAGACTAAAAAAAATATGACAATACCAAAAGGTAACTCTATTATTCTCTGTTTATCTTACTTTTGATTTTTTTGAAAAATTGTTCTAATTTTTTTCATTTCATATGATTTAAAGATGAATTCAAGGATATGCTGAAGCTTGTCGATGAATGTGTACTTGATGAGTATCTTTTCGAAGCCTTGCTCCACTGCCCTACTACAAATCTGCAATGAACTCTATGCTCAGGGTTTATTTCAGGTAGACTCTGATCTGGCTTTAGTTATATGTGTGGTTTGAATGGTTCTTGATCTTTAGGGTGGTCTAGTGACCATGATATCTAATGTGATTCAGGTAAAAGATTGACTGCTGATAAAGACTTCATTCGCTAGTATCTATTCTTAAAATTTAGATGAATACTTCTATCATGTTTGTGATTATATGAACATCTTTTGAGTGAATACTTGAGATAAATGCTATTCACTAGTCTGCATATAATCAATTGACTTCAGGTGAGAAATTTTGGTTTATTAAGTTGTGCTTTGATTTCCTTTGCAGGTGAAACTAATAAGAAGTCTATTGTAGGTATTGTAGGTGGATGTTGGGGATAATGTCAGATTCTGGTAATGGTGTCATCCCTTGCAACCCTCTAGCACATAAGCCAACCCTGTTTGCTCGCCCAAAATATGTATTTTGGATATTGGCAAGTCTCTCACCAGATATTGTTATTTCGCAAACTTATGATAAGTTTTTGTCTTCTTTTGAAAGATTGAATCAGTTGGATAACCTAGTGTTATGACTTCCACTCCCCTTCCTGTCTTATACTACAAATCATATTGCATTATGCTTTTCATCTTATGTCAAAATGTTTTGTTTGCAGGGTTATGTGTTAGGAGCAGGAACATTAATCAGAAATTTCTCTCCGGCATTTGGGAAATTAGTGTCTCAAGAACAACAACTAGAATGTGAGTATCGACAGCTCCACTCATGGTTAAGGACCCATTCAGAAAGCATTGCATCAATTGGAATTTCTTGAAGCTTCAGACCTTGTATTAGTAAGTAGTTCACTCTCTATTAAATATTATTAAATTAAGAGCTAATATTCTTAAGAGCAAGTAACTTCTGTAAATTTTCTATTACAACTGAGTGCAGCCAACTTACTATCTTTATACAGGACGATTGTTGTGACGAAGCTAGCACTGGCAAGAGCAAAGAGGAGCCCTGTTTTGACAGTGAGCAAAGAGAAGGCATTTAAAATAGGCAGTCATGCGAAGGTGAGAGTAAATGTATTTTGAATGTGCCTTCTAATCTTTACTATTTACTATATTCTTTTGTGATATCTAGTTGTGGGTTTGGCTGTACAGATTCTAATAGTTTATGGAAGAACAATATTACGAGGGAGAAAGTGCAGTAAGCAACATTTAGCAGCCCCCCTTTGAAAATCAATTGGGTAATTGCAAGTCCTGGAGGAGACAATTGGAACCCTTTCATTGGTGGATCCCTGGTTCCTGAATCTGTGAAGCAATAATGGTGCAAATGATTCATGTACTCTAATGACTGAAGATATATGTCGCACCAAATTTCTGAGGATAAAGGTATTTGTCCGCTTATCTTTAGACTATAAAACAACTACACCTTACATTAGTTTCCTAGATACCAGCTAACTACGACATCACTGGTTTTCCAGATGACGAGGCTGAAGAAGAAAGGAATTGCATGCGACTGCTTAATGAGAATCTTTACTTTAGTTTTAAGAGGCAGAAACAATGCTCATCTAGTTCTACATGTTTATGGTCTTTTTCTACAGAAATTGGTAGGCTGTTGCAGCTTTATGAGGAGGAAGATGATGCCAGTAGTGGATTACCAGTCCCAAAGCCAGCCAGATATGCAAAAAGTTTGTAGCAACGTTGTACTTCAGCAGGTTAAAAGTGATTTATATCTTTTCACAATGCTCATCTAGTCCTACTCAGTCGGACGTAATAACAGTCCCAACCGTCTTGTTGGCTATCGTGCACCAGAGGTGACAGATCATCGCAAAGTCTACCATATTTTTTTATGGTTGTGTAATGATTGTATTAAATTTACAATGTTGACATTTTTTTTAGTTAAGTAATGTATAATTTATAGTAATTTTGGTGTGTTGATTGTATTGTCTAGCATAGTTTTTTTGCGTAAATAAACCATTGTCTAATCTATTTTTAGCCAATGAAGGCATCTTTAATAACAATTGTTATAAATCATATAAGATAATACCCATGATTGAGAAGAAACCATTGTAGAACTCCTTTCACACAACTCTTTCTTATATAAAACCGTTGTATTTAGAGACTCTTCACAACGGGAAATAAGGGTATTAGCAAATTTGATAGCATATATGTTGTAGTGTTAGAGTTCTTACAACTCTTTTTATTCAAGAAACCATTGTTTTAACCCTTGAACAACAACAATTGTTATTTTTAAAACACTTGACTGACTTCATTTCACACAAGGGTTTTTAAACATAGCGTTGTTGTTTCTATGTGTTATACAACGACGTCCAAAAAATGGTGTTGTCTTGCAACCTGTTGGACAACTGCTATTGGACTACATGTGTGTTTGTCTACACCGTTGTCTAACATCAACTGAGATGATGGGGTTGCTAGAAAACTGTTATGTTTAGGTTTTCAGACAACAAAGGATTACAATAACTGTTGTTTGAAAAAGAGCCTGGCAAGATTGAGAACCCTTGCATAACATCTATTCCATGTTGTCTATTAGTCAGAAAACCATTGCATGATCCTGTTTCCAGTAACGGTTCTTATTATATAACTGTTGTGTTACGTAATTTTTAACAACAATTTAAAACTGTTGTGTTACCGTCTTCTACGCATCGGGTGAAAAACCGTTGTCTGCCTTCAAACAGACAACTGCCGGATAGACAACGAAAAAAACGCAGCTCAGACAACGGTGAAAATGTGTTGCAGGATCGTGTTTTTCTTGTAGTGTATGCTAGGTATATATTTTTTTTCTAATTGAAACTGATTTTCAGAAAAGGAAATTCAATTTTTCACTCGGATTCTAGGTTGATGATGTGGATGGATTATAAATTCAAAACCACTTCTAAAAGAAAGAAGCTCTTCTCCAAACCTTTATGTAGGATTTCATATCATCTGAACTGAACTCTTTGAACATCGATTATGGTCCAAACAGTATAGATTGCACAAGTTACCCATAAAATCCAAATTTCTTCAATTTAATCTCCAATTATAGCTTTTTAATCTCCAATCCATATTTAATTAGAACTCGTTAATGCCTACAATAAATCATTAAATTTTTTTAAATAGAAATCCAAATCAAGAAAAAACTTACTTAAATAAAGGGATAATATAACTAAGATAGAACGCAAGTGTATCATCATCGCGAGTACACGAAGCTAAATCCCAAAAATCAATAATTATACTTCTTTCAAAATCCACATCAATTTGAAATAGAATGCAATCATAAATAATGACATCAAATATGTAACTGTTAATATATTTATTCCTTGATCCTGATTCATCAGTATGTATCCCTATTTATAGGAAATCATGCCCCATGTAGTATTTGGTGCATATTTGGTGCAGTATAAACATGTATCCCGCCTAAATTGTCAGTTGAATTTAATCCATCTAATGTAGCATTTATTTTTGTAGTCCCTTAATGGGAGATGCTCTTACTGGTGACTCATTACGAATAGCTCAAGTAAAAAACTTTACTAATAAATTAGATGGTTCTTCTTGGTACGTTACGACTTACGACAAAGTCAGAGGGTCAGTGCCAACTATCATATTTTTATCTAGTAACTTGTATTCTTCATATTAGTTACATTTTACACTTTAGTAATGTGTATTAGGGTAGTTAATTTCTTTCCTAACATTTTTTTTGAGTATATTACTTCTTGATAGCTTGTATGTAGTTTGATATCAGATATTTAGAATAGTTTGATGACAAAACAATTAAATGTAGTAAGTTCATGCGAAGTATTAGTTTGGTCTGTTTAAACATTTTCATGTATGAATACTTTATTTATATATAACTTAATAATATACATACGTACATACATACATACATACATACATACGTACGTACATACATACATACATACATACATACATACATACATATGTAAACATACCATTTAAACCAATAAACTCGAAGTTGTTATTGCTATTTAACATGTTCTACATGATCAAGCTCTACACTAAATGTTGGTTAGTTCTGCAAAGGAATCTCAAGCTTGAGAGAATGATCATTAGAGGTGGAATTAGTACTAGAAGTTGCAGTGGTGGAGTAATTGGAGTTATGCACATTAGTTTCTTTGATAATCTTGGTGCACGTGTTGATACAGTCTCTCATTATGGTGGCATCATTGTTGTTCATCATCTTGCGCGTTGATAATTGTTTTCACTTTATATTATGCCAGTGATTTTTTAGAGAGTTCTCACTCCTTTCCAGAAATATTTTTGCTATTTCTACCCATTTGTTCCCAAAAATTTGGTGAGCTTCGATGAACACCTTATCTTCTTCTTCTGACCATTTATCGTTCTTCTGAAATCGCCTCAACATTTACAATATCTGTAATATATATAGTTGAACTTATAATATTAACTATGTATATTTGATGCGGATGACAAAACTTGTCACCCCTGTTACCTAATTACCTAACATTGTGGACAAGCAATACCCTACATAATATAATTGTATACACATACAATTAATACCCGACCCGTATATGACTTGTGTCACCAAGGCCTATACCGTGGTATTGGATTTAAACCCAACAATCTCACCATGACTCAAAAGATACCTTTCAGCGTCTTCTATATCTGAAAAGGAAGATTGTTTTGTGAAATGACTCTATTACCATTGTTTTCCATAGAATGAACTGATAAGAGTGAAATCTTTTTATGGAAATTTATTGTGATCATTTAATGTAAATGTATGCGTGTGGGGTAAGAAGAATTGTGAAAAGGCTTGCTGGTTTTGCACTAGAGCATAGCCATACTTCAGCATAACAATAGTCTTATTGTTTGTACAAAAGTGCATGGAAGTAAGAATTTTGATGAACCACGTAAACTCTTTGGTAACAGTAGATTTTGATGCTCATCCATTTGTCCATACTGACATGTAAGATGGTTTACACTTAAAATCCCCATCTAAAGGTATAGTGATCCTTATTAATTAAAACCAAACAATCATCTTTTTGAGTTAAATGTTTCTTAAACGAATTCATTAATTATTTGTCATAATGTTCAAATTTAATAAGTTACTAATCAAACTTGATATGTTTTTCCAAAAGTTCCAATCATGTTTGTTTTCAATTTATTATTTTTTTTTAAATTAAATTGATCCTATAAATATTTTCGGAAAGCATTTATGATTATTTAATTATTAATTACTATTTCTTTAGAAAATTACTATTTAATTTGACATACTAGTTATGCTAAATGCAATATTTCCGACAAAGTAATTATAATTATTATATATATATATATTTAAATTAGATTGGTGTTATTTTTCAATATGCATGTATATATGTTATCGTTTCTTGCAAAATTGGAAATAATAAAATGAAATTTGTAACTAAGAAATAGACCCTAGAAGCTAAAAAAGGTTAGGTCATACAATTTTTTTAATTTTACTCTGGTCGAGTTAGCCCAGGGTCAAACTCAAATCACTTAATTTCTGCATTGATAGAAGTAATTTGAGATTTAGAGTTCACGCTTCTGGATTGATCGTGTTCTTTTGAAATATCTTTTATTATTATTTTTCATGGAGAAATTCACATTAGTTTGTTATCAGAGCTTAGACTTGGTAGGCAAATTCTATGAGTTAGAAGTTGAGATTTCTAACTATACCACCAAAATCCTTAGAAACTCAACCATTGAAAAAAACTATTAAACCACCCAACTTCGGCGACTTTGCACCATAGTAATGTACCAAATTTTGGTTACCATTATTGAAGAAGGTTGATTAATTTTACTCGTTCAATTTTCCTCAACTACATAGTAAAAATGTCAAAAAGATGAGATTTCTAAAAATATGATCTATGTTATATATATAAAAAATGTTATAATGAAAGCACAAAAGAGATTATAATAAACGTAAAGGAAGAACACAGATAGGAAGAAAAGAAAAGTTTTATTGATCTTGAGGATACAGATTACAGAATACAGATTTAGATTCAGATCTAATTGACTTTAGATCTGACAGACTTAATTGATAACCGATATGATTCAGATTACAGACTTACAGACTCAGATTTCAGACATCCTTCTAGGTTATGCCCCTAGAGAGTTTATATAATACTCTCTGCAGAAGACAAAACAGAAACTGACTAGGAAACAGGTAAAACAGAAACCAATTTCAAGTCATATTTCAACAAATCTCCACCTTGACTTGAATCCTCTCACAAATAACAGATGTACCAAACACATCATAACAATGCCAGATGTACCAGATGCACCATATTAATGCCAGATGTACTAGATAAAACTCTTCTGCCTCAAATTTTGCCTTCAAAGGGCAATCAACAACTCCGAACATTTAGCAAGTTCAAACAATATTGAAACTTGCTATGTGAAACCGGCTTGGTAAGCATATCAGCTGGGTTATCAGCAGTACCCACTTTGCTCACCTTGATTCTCTTGTACCATTGCCTCGGAGATTGCTTTAGTTCCATACAAATCCTTCAATAACTTACAAACATAGTCTTCCTTACCAGGAACCTGAAACCCATATGGCTGAGTCATGTATATCTTATCAATCTCCGAGAATGCGACAACAACAAAACCTGATAACGTAGAACCTTGAAGAAGATACAAGGTACCACGTTTAACACCTTTCAAAACCACATTAGAACCCTTGCAGACATGTAGAACTCCACCTTCACCTTGAAAACTGAAACCCTTGCTGTCTAACATACTCAAAGATATCAGATTTTTTGTCATAAGTGGAACATGCCAAACATCATTCAATGTGCAGAATTTACCATCATGTGTCTGAATTTTAATCGAGCCTATTCCAACCGTCTTACAAGAAAAACTGTTAGCCATAGAAATTTTGCCACCGGCTACTTGCTCATAGGTTGTGAACCACTCCCTGCACGGACATACATGATAAGATGCTCCAGAATCAAGAATCCACACATCAGAGTGATGTGTGTGATTAGCAGCAACAAGAGCAATATCTTCTTCAGAACTGATATCAGCTGCAGCAGCAGTATCTGTCAATTTATCATGTTGCTTCTTTTTCTTGGGACAGTCAGATTTCCAGTGCCCCTTCTCTTTATAGTAATTGCAGATATCATTAGGTTTTGGACCCTTAAGAACTGGTTTCTTCCCCGAGTTTCCATGTCCATTACACCCACTGGCTATTAACCCAACAGCCTGATTATCTACACCTGTACCAGTTGCCTTGTGGCGCAGCTCTCTAGTATGGAGAGCAGATCTAACCTCTTCTAGAGAAATAGTATCTTTGCCAACAATAAATGATTGCAAAAAATTCTCATATGATAATGGCAAAGAAGCTAACAGAATTAAAGCAGCATCCTCATTTTCCACATTAACATCAATATTACGCAATTCTAATAAAATTATGTTTAATTGATCTAAGTGATCTCGAAGAGGCATACCTTCCTGCATTCGCAGACTGAACAGACGTTGCTTTAGAAGCAACTTATTTGTTAAAGACTTTGTTATGTAGAGACTTTCAAGCTTCAACCACAAACCAGACGCGGTATCCTCCTCCGCGATTTCAGTAATAATATCATCTGCAAGGCACAACAGAATTGTTGAGTGTGCCTTATCTCCCAGAGTGGTCATCTCAGCGCTTGTAGAAGCAATAGCCGATTTCTGATTCAACGGTGCCCAGAGCCCCTGTTGCTTTAACAAAGCACGCATCTTGATTTGCCACAGACTGAAACTATTCCGCCCAGTAAATTTGTCGACCTTCACGTTAATACCACCAGATCCAAACATAGCTCTCCGAAAACCAAGCTCTTGATACCAATTTGTTATAACGTAAGCACAAAAGAGATTATAATAAACGTAAAGGAAGAACACAGATAGGTAGAAGAGAAAAGTTTTATTGATCTTGAGGATACAGATTACAGAATACAAATTCAGATTCAGATCTAATCGACTTTAGATCTTACTGACTTAATTGATAATAGATATGATTCAGATTACAGACTTACAGACTCAGATTTTCCGACTCAGATTTCAGACATCCTCCTATGTTATGCCCCTAGAGAGTTTATATAATACTCTCTAGGCGGCTACAGAAGACAAAACAGAAACTGACTAGGAAACAGATAAAACAGAAACCAATTTCAAGTCATATTTCAACAAACATAATATAATTAACTAACATTCAAATTAAATATATAAATTTTTGAAGCATAAACATTACAAAACTACAATATTTATTTACAGTGATCAGTTAGACAATAACTCGACTATAGAATGGTGAATATATGATTTTCAATGGATCAATATAATGTATAATGGTTGAGTTATAACATGTATTTAGATCAATGTACAATAAAATCAAAAAAAAAATTGATTTTTAGATTTCATATATATGCACGGGTCATTATGGTCATTTTATCATATTTTACATTGATTGAAATATTTAGAAAAACTTAAAGTTGAGTTAAAAATTAATTCAAAATATAATCCAAAAAAAATTCAATTTATCCAATTTTTAATTGAACTTTGATATTGTGTAATAAATTTTAGACTAAAACTAAATATTTGAGTTTAAAATTGTATAAATGTATATGTATACAAAATGATTGTGACAATCATAAAGATGATTTTAATAAAATTATGAAATTTTGTAATATTTATCATAATATAGTATTACATATATCATCAATTTTTTACAGTTATATCAAATGAGTTTACATATGTCTCTATTATACATAGACAATTATATTAAAATAATTATTTATATTATACTCAAATGTTCAATTTAATGAAGTTATTCCACGCAATTGAAAACTAAATTAATAATTTAGCAATTATAAATATTCATGTGATTATTATCATATGGATATTTATCCAAATTTTATGAAATCAAGTGAAATTATAATATATTTGGTTCAAGAAATTGGTATGCAATATTACAAAATAATTATAAAAATATGAGATAAATTAAAATCTTATCACTTATCATATTTTTAATTACAAAATTATTTCAATATGTATAGAGTTTTGGAGGAGAAATTAGTTTAGTTTTCGTGTCGGGTTTTCATACTCGTTTATATATTTGATTGGCATCTTTTACAATAGCAGGACTGTGAAATGATAAGAATGAAAAACTTTAACACCTATCTCTTTATTACCAAAAAATACAAAAGGCATGTGGTATTCAATGAAATACATGTGTTTATTCATCGGAAGTATTGGCATGTAATTATGATTGTCATCTTTATCACTTATCAATTTATCATCACACTACAAGGAAAACAGGCTTAGACAACGGTTTTTGCCCGTTGTCTGATGCCCTGTTTTCCTGTTGTCTATTGAGGCGCCGTCTGACGCCTATATCAGACAACGGTACCAAAACCGTTGTGTGAGCTTTCTTCGACAACAGTCAGTATTTAATGAAACGTTGTGTGAATACCAGAAACAACAACAGTATGCTTTTAAAAAGTATTGTACAAACTACATTACAACAATGGTCCTTAACTCAGAAACCGTTGTTCTAGGCATGTTTAGACAAGGGTTTCTTGTTTTGGTTGTGTTGTCTATTTCGTTTGCATCCAACACAACATTAATTGGTTGGGTTGTTAGAACTCCAACACACAACGGTGTATTCCTTCAAATGCTTGTGTTTATTGTAGTCATACAATGGTTTTTCTTTTTATGTGTTGTGTGAGTTCTCTTTAAACAACGGTTTTTATTTGTGTTTCTTGTAGTCAGACAATGATTTTTTCTTTTTATGTGTTGTATGTGCAAAGAAAAGACAATGGTTTCTTGAAACATGTCCATTGTGTGATGATATTTTCCGTAAGTGTTTTTAAAAGATGATAACATTGGCTAATGATAAATGAAACAACAATTTTATTTACAACAAAAATAAGTACTAGCAAGTAGCAACTAACAAATATTCATAACAAAAACTACGTACCAATCAATATTCATCGCTACAAAGCTACTACCGGTACCGATTCCCAACAAAGTACCACTACCATCGTCTAAATTACAATGTTAGAATGAGATAACTCAATTTCTTTACCTACTTCTCTAGCTCTATGTTAGAGTGATCCAAACAAATATTGTATTATTGACCATAGGCGCAAGAAAGCTGTTGAGAAGTTTGTCCATAGACTTGATGCTATCCTGCCTTGTAACATGCTCTGCAACTCTGAAACATAAGAACAAAAAGATAACCCCATGATAACAATTATCAGGATCAACATACATGTATTTTTTCTAAATAGGAGTTTCAAATGCACAGAACAGAGTCTTCAAGGTTTAGAGAGAATACAAAACATATTCACACTTTGTGGCAATTATAGAGAGCTGTATCAGCACAACAATACTCCATATCCTAGTAAAAAAAGCTCTCCATCATCATCTCCAATAAAGAAAGCTGCGAATGCCCCTGCAGTTAACCTATTCTTTGCAGATCTGGTGGCATCTGTAAAGAAGCAGTATGTAACAGAAAAGATTATTGAAGAAATAATTCTGGACTTCAAGGAGAACTGCAACCCATTAGTCACACCTTTGTGAGTATTGAGGAGTAAAACATGTTTATTTTAATTTTTCATGCAAGTCTAGTAAGGAAAATATGATGATTTTCCTATCAAGTTTGCGTTAAGTTCTATGCATCTGATAACTACAAATTTGTTAGATATGTGGTAACATTGTTATATGTACGAATACATGTTGGTTGAATTCTATCTCTGTGTTCTAGAAAAGGCAATGTTACTTGTCCTTTCCTTTGCAAGTTTCATCTTTTTGATAAGGCAAGTCTGTCTGATGATCTAACACCAGTTTCTAGTTATCTTCAAACTAAGGGCATCACAAGTTAGAGATAAAAACATGTAAAGAATACGGCGTAGAATAATTCATCATTACCAACCTGAAGTTGTAGGTAGTCATCTCTTCTAAGAAAGTCGACAAAGTGGGGAACAACACCAGTTTTAATAACTTCCTCGATTGGAGGATTGCGTTCTGTTAACGAGAAGGTGGAGTTTACATTAACAAAATGCATAAGTACATAGATATATTATATAAAAGCTTAGTGAACCAAATAAACCTATAGAAAGCAGCTTTCGAAAATGAGCAGTTTTTCAAGCCACAAATTTCCATCATCTGAAAATACACCAGCCACCATTGCTGGAATAGATTCTAACTGCACATATATCGTTAATACACCTTATACATACTGTTTTTATGTTTTACCTCACATAATATAGAAATTCAAAACAGACTAACATAGCTAAAGGAATTAACATGGAATATACTTCTCTGAGCACTAGAAATCATAAACACTGCAACAGTTAATAAAAAGATTGAGCCCTGTGGGGGTATTGGGTCATGCTTCAAATATTTTGAGTATCCTAGTCGATTGTCCTGTTAAAAACAGAACTAGATCAGCTCTTCAAAGCTAGGAACAATGAAACATATAACAAAACCATTGATGAAAAATATTATACTGCAAATCATTTTAGATTATAGCTTACCGAATTTGATTCAGATAAAATCGAGATGCAAATGTAGGGCACAAAGTGAACAAACTCCTGAATTGAAATCCCAGGTGAACAAACTCTTGAATAAAAAATGACAACTACAAAGAAGGAACAGGGGAGAATAAAAAATGTCAACTACGAAATGAAGTACTAACCTTAAGTAAAGTAACCAATCGTAACCTTAAGATTCGGTTGTGCCGCTGTGTGTGGTGGTGAAGGACGGCGTTGTCGCCTGAAGAGAGAGAGTGAGAGAGAGAGGGAGATAGAGAGAGAGAGAGAGATGGAGAAAGAGATTTGGTGCGAGGGGAACATCAGGATGTGCGAGGGGAAAGAGAGTTCAGTGGCTAATGGGAATTCCTTGGTTTCCCCGAAACATCAACACATTCAGCTTAAAATTAATGATGAAAAATTAAAACTTGAAGATGATAAATAACAGCGCGATATGAAATGGGTCAAGTGTAAGTAGAGATTTAGCAGATAAACAAATCTAAAAATTAGAAGGAGGTGTTTTGTCTTTGTTTACTCATTAACATCAGAGAGATAGAGAGGGGGGGGATTGAAGGATAGAAGGATAAGAGTAAGGTTTAGAAAATGTGGACAAGAGCAAAGTTTGGGGATAAGGGGGAGAGGGGGAAAATGAATTGCTGCAAATTTTCGGTTGGGGGGAATTTGTGCGCCTTAACATTTTAAGTTTTTCAATGTGTTATTTCCTATCATTTCATTTTTTAAATATTTTGTTAAAAATTCTAATTTTATTTTAATTTTATCAAGAATTTATTAGATTTCAATTTTAAGATTTTAAATTTTACATATATGTATGTCAAGTAAAAAGGTCGGGTGGTACGTGATTTTAACAATAACGTAGTATAAGTTTTGATTCCTATAACGGGGCACAATCCAGATTAACTGAATA
The DNA here is from genome assembly GCA_037693485.1 of Kitagawia praeruptora. Classification (NCBI taxonomy): domain Eukaryota; kingdom Viridiplantae; phylum Streptophyta; class Magnoliopsida; order Apiales; family Apiaceae; genus Kitagawia; species Kitagawia praeruptora. Next base: position 158,087,863 of record CM075348.1, on the reverse strand, counting down.
ATTTTTTTGAATTATTTCTTCGACTATCCAACCGTACGGATATTAATAAACACTCATTTTAGTTTTGGGAAAAAATAATGAAAAAATGAAAAGGTCGGGTGGTACAGGATTTTAACAAAAACGTAGTATAAGTGCTCCTTCCTATAACGGGGCACTGAATAATTTTTTTGAATGATTTCTTCGAAGATCGAACCGTACGAATGTTAATAAACATTCATTTCAGTGTTGGGAAAAAATAATCAAAAAATAAAAAGGTCGGGTTGTACGGGATTTTAACAAAAACGTAGTAAAAGTGGTGCTTCCTATAACGGGGCACGGTCCAGATTCACTGAATGATTTTTTTGAATAATTTCTTCGACGATCGAACCGTACGAATGTTAATAAACATTCATTTTAGTGTTGGGAAAAAATAATCAAAAAATAAAAAGGTCGGGTTGTACGGGATTATAACAAAAACGTAGTAAAAGTGTTGCTTTTTATAATGGGGCACGGTCCAGATTCACTGAATGATTTTTTTGAATGATTTCTTCGACGATCGAACCGTACGGATGTTAATAAACATTCATTTTAGTGTTGGAAAAAAATAATCAAAAAATAAAAAAGTCGGGTTGTACGGGATTTTAACAAAAAAGTAGTAAAAGTGCTGCTTCCTATAACGGGGACACGATCCAGATTCACTGAATAATTTTTTTGAATGATTTCTTCGACGATCGAACCATACGGATGTTAATAAACATTCATTTTAGTGTTGGGAAAAAATAGTCAAAAAATAAAAAGGTCGAGTTGTACGGGATTTTAACGAAAACGTATAGTACAAATTTTGGTAACGGTGCGCGAGCCAAATTCACTGAATGATTTTTTTAAATGATTTCTTCAACGATCGAACCGTAAAGATGTTAATAGATACTTATTCTAGTGTTGGGAAAAAATAAACAAAAAATAAAAAGGCTCGGTCGTGCCGTATCTTAACGAAAACATTGTAATAGTATAGATTCTGGTAATAGGGCGCGTACCAGATTCACTGAATGATTTTTTTGAATGATTTCTTCGACGATCGAACCATACGAATGTTAATAAACATTCATTTTAGTGTTGGGAAAAAATAGTCAAAAAATAAAAAGGTCGGGTTGTACGAGATTTTAACGAAAACGTATAGTACAAATTTTGGTAACGGTGCGCGAGCCAAATTCACTGAATGATTTTTTTAAATGATTTCTTCAATGATCGAACCGTAAAGATGTTAATAGATACTTATTATAGTGTTGGGAAAAAATAAACAAAAAATAAAAAGGCTCGGTCGTGCCGCATCTTAACGAAAACATTGTAATAGTATAGATTCTTGTAACAGGGCGCGTGCCAGATTCACTGAATGATTTTTTTGAATAATTTCTTCGACGATCGAACCGTCCTAAAGTTAATAAACAATCATTTTAGTTTTGGGAAAAAATAATCAAAAAATAAAAAGGACGGGTTGTACGAGATTTTAATAAAAACGTAGTAAAAGTGCTGCTTCCTATAACGAGCTACGATCCAGATTCACTGAATAATTTTTTTAAATGATTTCTTCGACGATCGAACTTTACGAAAGTTAATAAACAATCACTTTAGTGTTGGGAAAAAATAATCAAACAATAAAAAGGTCGTGTTGTACGAGATTTTAACAATCTGGAACGAATCACTAATTAGAAGTATTTTTAATAAAATCGAAATAACAATCCGGAACGAATCACTAATTAGAAGTACCAGTCATACTACAAATTGACTATTATAATCTCAAAACAAATAAATTTATTCTTTTTTATTTATAATTTTGTGATTTTAAATTTTTGTCCATATTTTTGATTATAAAACAAAATAACATATATTTGTTTGATTCATTAAAAAATAACTATTAATTAATTAATTACCTAATCATATTTTCACCTAAAAATAAGTCATTTTAAATCATCTTTATATGATTAAAATTAATTTAAAAGAAATTAATACAATTATTCTATTAATAACTAAATTAATTTATAAAATAATTTTAAAAAAGATTTTTAACTTTAAAATAAAACAATTTCGAAAACAGTTTTAAAAATGTGGTATTAGAACAAAGCATATCAAACAGTATATAGCCAAGAACATGGTCGGACTTCTCAAGAATGTCACCGGAATCTGGAAAAATTCCGGCAAGAATTTCCAGAATCCGGTGATGAGCCCAGATTCCGGCGACATCAACTTGCAAAAACTGTCAAGACTCAACACTGCATCAAACCTCTACAAATTGGACTAATCAACAGAGCAATCTATCCACAATTTAAGCTAATACACTCAAACAGTCAGTACAACAAGAGATTCCAGTTTATATCATTTGAACAAACTTAAATCTATTAAAAATTCCGGCCAGACATTTGCAGAATCCGTTGAATCCATCCAAACTCCCACCAACTCATAACAACACAGATAATTACAGGAAAGACAAGTATACTCCTCTACAAATCATAATCTATGCGAATCAGCAACCAAGAAGCCTATAACAATTTTTTGATCGAATTTTTATACACCTAATTATCATAAAATACACACAGGAATATAACCAATTATCCAGTCTTAAAAAACCAACCACAAGCACCAACAACTATAACCCACGACCATCAATAATGAGGATTTTGCTGCGAATCAACCCCCTTCCTCCAACAAAACACAGTCCGAGCACTTTTGCTATCAAATTCGAACCAAAAACCAATTCCCGAATTTGCAGAATTCGAAATTGATTACATGACTATGTAGAGGATTTAGAGAGGAGTAATTTGACTACTAACACTATCGATTTACACCACGAAACCATAGAAAAAGCTGGTGTTTAATTCTCGAAAAAGAATGAAGAAAAAAGGCAGGAAAGTGAGAGAGAAACGGGAGAGAAAGTGGAAGGAGAGAAAAACAAAAGAAAAAGAAAAACAAGAAAATCTATTTATACCTTCTCAAACTGGTTCATTATTAACTAAAAATCCTCGTTTTAACGAACCAAATCCCGTTTAATCGACACTTATATTTTTAATCGGACAAATTAGGACAATTATATTATTAAAGTAAATTGGATAATTGAAAAGAAATCATTTTCATAATTTAAATGTTTTTCAAATAATTATTCTTATATTATTTAAAGAATTCAATAATTCTTATATTATAAATGGTTTATAAGCTACTGTTGTTTGGTATGTTGGCTAACTGACAAAAGTAGATTGATTATGTTGGTTTGCATTTGTACTATGAGCAGGTCAGCTCCATTTTCAATTTTTTTTTCTGTATCCTATAAATCAGACAACGGTTTTAAACAAGAAACCGTTGTCTGAATCAACAATAGACAATTAGCCTAAAAGAGTTGTCTGATAGCTTTAACTCAGACAACACTATAAAACTGTTGTTTAAACAAATGTTACACAACAGTAACAGAAAAACTGTTGTCTGATTCCAACAACAGTCCCAAAAACTGTCGTATGAATGGCAAGAGTCAGACAACTGTATTTTTTGTGTGTTGTTTGAATTAAACTCAAACAACGGATCAGAAAAACAGTTGTCTCTTTCTAACAACAGTTTTGTGTGCTCTTGTCTGAAACATTTTCAGACAATGGTTCCGGAAAACTGTTGTCTAAATATGAAATCTGTGCAACACTACATTTTAAATACCGTTGTCTGACTTCATCTAATAGACAATGGTTTTTTGCTCGTTGTAAAAACTGGGATCACACAATACTTTTTTTTCTTGAACACGGGAACCGTTGTCTGATCTTTTCGGGCAACACTTTTTTTGCAGAGTGTTGTCTGATCAGTGTTGTCTGATAGCAGATTTGGTGTAGTGTCAAGAAAAACAAAATTTCATGCAAATGATTCCATCAAACAAAAGTTGATGCAAATGATTCCAAACCTTCATGCAAATGATTCCAACAAACAAAACTTCATGCAAATGATTCCAAACCTCTGATCTAAATTGTGGCAAAACTAGCTTTGGTATGTGTACTCAAAAATCAAGCCTCAAGCTCCTGTCGTCTTTTAAGCTACAACTAAAAATGGCATGTTCATTTATACATTTCCAAATTTTCCAACTTAAGAATTTATAAATTCATAAACCAAAACTTTAATGGCAAGAGAAATGTATAAAAAATATTAAATCTAATTAGAAATTAAAGTTAATAATATTGAATGCTATCAGGAAAAGAAATTAATAACTTTGTTTAAAAAAATTAAGGCTGCGTTAATTGGGTAAGATGGTTTTGACAAATATAATCAAGGAATACCTCAACCTCTCTACTTCTACGATTTTGCTTGGGAGAGCACTAAGTGTTACACAATCTTACATTTTCGATCGCTAGATATATATAGATGGAAATAAAGATCAAGCGCTATGAACAAATTCACCTAGCTCATTAAACTATTTGCTTAAGGCACATTTTATTGGGGTTATATATTTTGACTTAATTAGTCTATATTAGTAGAGTAGTTGCTGCTATATAGTGTAGGTTATTAGTTCCTTTAGTTGCAACGAATAAGTTAGTTTACAAGATTTATGTTGTTTGGACTTTACTCCATACAGAACACTCTTATATAACAAATAATAAAGAGCACCTTAGATCTATTAGATCCTTTGGCCCTGCCAGGGGCACCCAATACAAAAAGTTATTATTTTTTTACCCTCTATCAAGCCAGCAAAAAAAAATTAAAAATTTCACTGTTTGTTCATGATGACGTCACTGATGACGTCATCATCATGAACAGTAACTTTTTTTTTTTTTTTAGATGATGGATGGATAGAGGGTAAAAAAGTAAGAACTTTTGTATTGGGTGGCCCCGCCAGGGGCATTGGATCTATTAGATATAAGGTGTTCTTTATTGTTTGTTATATAAGGTGTTTGTTATGGAGTCCAACCCATGTTGTTTGCAGGTTGTTAGGTTTACTTTATTATTTTTCCCCCTATTTCAGTTGTACCAGAATTTTAAGGCTTTATAAAAGCCATGCTAGTTTACGAATAAGACATTTGGTTTTCTATCATTCAATATATGGTATCAGAACTTATACATTTAAAAAAACATTTAGGGGGAAAAGTTTTTAAGAGTGTCTTAGAGGGAAAACACTAAAAGAGAGAAATGGCAGCAGTTTGGAATTTTTTCAACACCATTTGTTCAGAAATTTGATGGAGACTACGATCATCGGAGTTTACTCATGGAGAATTGCTTCGTTCCAAGGAGTACTGGTGTGTTATTGAATCTGGTCTTGATGAAATGAAGGAGATTGAAGCTACAAGCAAGACACCACAGAAGGTACCAGATGAAGTCACAAGCAAGGAACAACAGAAGACTATAGAGGAGGTAAAACTGAAAGATCTCAAAGCAAGCACTACTAGAAAAGGTGAATTAGACATCACCGCTTACATCGTTTTATAAAACCATTGATGTTAAAAACATTTTTAGCATTCATAAATTTAAAAACGATGTTAAAAGTTTTTCTAGACATCATTTGATAAAATAACCGATGTCTTAATGAATTTTTAGAAATATAATAAAAATGCGGATGTTTTTCCCTTTTCTAAATAAAGCATTTCACCCCTTAAATTTTTATTCCCCGCGCCTCTTCCCCAAACCATTTCATTCCTTAGAAACATTTCCCCCATAACATTCCCCAAAATCACTCAACCCGCCTCTCTCCCCCTCTCAACCGACTCTCTCTCTCTCTCACCCGCCTCGCTCTCTCTCTTTCCTTCTCTTTTTCTCTAAATTAAACCATAGCTTATCTCTAAGTTAAACCCCTTAATCAAAAAATAAGATTACGTACTAACCCTATGGCTAAGTTGGTAAATTTATTTTGAATTGGGTCGAATTAAAAGAAGCAAAAGCTCGAATTAGTAAGTAATTTTCTGATTTGTTTTTCGAATATCAGTTTTTTTAAAGAAAGGAGAATTCGCTCTATTGTAACATGGCTTACTTCTTGTACAACTGTAGAGTGTGGACCCACAAGCATGATTATGTTTCTTGGTTTCTCCTTGAAGTAATCCTTTTGGTCTTTTCGCACGAAGGAGCAAGTGAAGAATACCCTGGTTGTACTAATTTAACATGTACAAAAGAAAAAAGGCCAAAACCGACCAAGCAAAACGTACCAAAAAAAATTGGTCGGAAATGAGTGACCATTTCCGACCATTCACGAAATTGGTCGGAAGTGGTGGGTGTGGACCCTAAAATTTGTACACGTAAGCATCAAATCCGACCAATTCTTGGTCGGAAAGCAAATCCTACCAAATTTGGTCGGTTTTGATCAAACTTTGGTCGGTTTTGCCTGCAAAGTGGCCCCACCTTCCACATCATCATCTTTGACGTGTTTTAAATTAATAAACAATTTCTGAAAATTAGGGTCATTTCCGGCCAGGTTTGGTCGGAAACCAAAACCTACCAAAATTGGTAGGAATTGACCACGAAAGGACCCCCACCTTCCACGTCATAATCCAATGTCATCAGTAAGTATCCGCCAAAAATTTCGTGAAAAAAGTTGAATTTCCCGCTCACATCAAAACCTACCAAAATTGGTAGGAATTGATCAATAAGTTTCCGCCAAAAATTTCGTGAAAAAGCTGAATTTCCCGCTCACTTCAAAACCGACCAATATTGGTCGGAATTGATTAGCAAATTTCCGCCAAAAAATCGTGAAAAATTGAATTTCTCGCTCACTTCAAAACCGACCAATATTGGTCGGAATTGATCAGCAGATTTCCGCCAAAAATTTCGTGAAAAAGTTGAATTTCCCTCTCACATCAAAAGCTACCAATATTGGTAGGTTTTGATCAGTAAATAAAATAAAAAAAATATAATAATAGCGAGATATATGAATAAATTATAAGTTTATTATGAAGCATTTTTATTTTTGTGTGAGGAAGCATAGAAAAACAATTGGATGAAAAATAATTTGTAAAAAATCAAAATCGTTAAGAAAACGAAAGTGTGTTAGTGATCGAAGTTTGAATTAGGATTTTCACTTTGGGATAGTTTAGGGTTAGACATTTTGAATTAAAAAAATTATTCTCGACGATCCAGTAGTTGTACAGATGTCAAGATCCATCCTTTTTAATGGTATTGCCAACATTTTGAAAAAAAAATATTTGATTTGGTAATTTGACGGTCAAGTAGTAGTTTGACTACAACCCCTAAACACGTGGTTTCGTCCGGGTTTTGTGTTTCGAATTTTTAAAAATTACTAGCTTAAAACCCGTGCGATGCACGGAATTTTTTTAAAATTATATTAATTTTTTTATTAATTTTTTTTAATATGAATTTTGGATGCTTAAATATTTAAATGAGATGGTGATCGTAATTATATAAATATTATTCATGATTTTTCTAGAAAAGGAATAATTTTAGTTAAAAATATAGAAAATGTGACATGTTTTAGTTGAAAAGGTAATAAGTTATTTATTAGTAATTATAAAATTATTATTTTGTTTTATTAAATAGAATGCCTGTGTTATAATTGGAAAAAGAGAGGATTTAGTTAGAGAAAATTAAAAAGGTAATATATTTTAGGTGAAAAGGGTAATTGATTAATTTATAGTAATTATAATTTAATTATGTTATTTTACAAAATAAAATTGCTCGTAATGTTTTTAGAAAAGGAGAAATTAACATTGCCCGTGATATTTCTAAAGAGAAATTTTAGTTAGATAATATAGGAAAAAGATGATACATTTTAGCTAAAAAGGATAATCGTTAATATTAGTATTATAATATTATTATTTAGTAATTTTATTAAATAGAACCGTCCGTGATATAATTGGAAAAAGAGAGATTTTAGTTTGAAAAAATAGAAAAAGATAACGTTAAAATTAAAAGGTGACATACTTTAGGTGAAAAAGGTAATTGATTAGTTTATAGTATTTATAATTTAATTGTTATTTTACTAAATTAAAATGTTGGTAATATTTTTAGAAAATGAGAAATTAATGTTACCCATGATATTTCTAAAAAAAGAAATTTAATTAGAAAAAATAAAAAAAATGATACGTTTTTTAGCTGAAAAGGTAATCTGTTAATTAATAGCATTACGATATTATGATTTTATTTTAATTAAATAGAATCGCCCGTGATATAATTTGAAAGAGAGAGGTTTTAGTTAGAGAAAATTAAAAAGGTAACTTGTTTATGGTTGAAAAAGGTAACCCGTGATATAATTGGGTAAAAAATTATTTTAGTTAGAGAAAAGAGAAAAGATAATTTGATTGAAATAATTAATTAATTAGTTAATAATAATTATAATAAGTTTTTTAGTTAGATAAAATATAAAAGATATTATATTTTACCTGAAAAAGAAAACTGCTTAGTTATTAGAAAGAAAAGAAAATGTAACATGTTTAACCTGAAAAAGGAAATTGATTATTAAAGCAAAAATTTAAAAGGTAACATGTTTAACCTGAAAAAGGAAAATGATTAGTAAAGAAAAAATTTTAGTTAGATAAAATATAAAAAATTATTTTATCTGTAATTAAGTAAGGGTAAATAAGTAAAATCAATAGGTTTTAATATTTGATTAATATTTTTTATTAATCTTTTTTAAATATGAATTTTGGAGGCTTAAATATTTAAATGAGATGATGATCACAATTATATAAATGTTATATATGATATTTCTAGAAAAGGAATAATTTTATTTAAAAATATAGAAAATGTGACATGTTTTAGTTGAAAAGGTAATAAGTTATTTATTAGTAATTATAAAATTATTATTTTATTTTAGTAAATAGAATGTCCGTGATATAATTGGAAAAAGAGAGGATTTAGTTAGAGAAAATTAAAAAGGTAATATATTTTAGGTGAAAAGGATAATTGATTAATTTATAGTAATTATAATTTAATTATGTTATTTTACAAAATAAAATTGCTCGTAATGTTTTTAGAAAATGAGAAATTAACGTTGCCCGTGATATTTCTAAAGAGAAATTTTAGTTAGATAATATAGGAAAAAGATGATACATTTTAGCTAAAAAGGATAATCGTTAATATTAGTATTATAATATTATTATTTAGTAATTTTATTAAATAGAACCGTCCGTGATATAATTGGAAAAAGAGAGATTTTAGTTTGAAAAAATAGAAAAAGATAACGTTAAAATTAAAAGGTGACATACTTTAGGTGAAAAAGGTAATTGATTAGTTTATAGTATTTATAATTTAATTGTTATTTTACTAAATTAAATTGTTGGTAATATTTTTAGAAAATGAGAAATTAATATTACCCTTGATATTTCTCAAAAAAGAAATTTAATTAGAAAAAATAAAAAAGATGATACGATTTTTAGCTGAAAAGGTAATCGGTTAATTAATAGCATTATGATATTATGATTTTATTTTTATTAAATAGAATCGTCCGTGATATAATTTGAAAAAGAGAGGTTTTAGTTAGAGAAAATAAAATAGGTAACTTGTTTTTGGCTGAAAAAGGTAACCCGTGATATATTTGGGGAAAATATATTCTAGTTAGAGAAAAGAGAAAAGATAATTTGAATGAAAAAATTAATTAATTAAATAATTAATAATAATTATAATATGCTTTTTAGTTAGATACAATATAAAAGATATTATATTTTACCTGAAAAAGAAACTGCTTAGTTATTAAAAAGAAAAGAAAAGGTAACATGTTTAACTTGAAAAAGGAAATTGATTAGTAAAGCAAAAATTTTAACGGTAACATGTTTAAACTGGAAAAGAAAATTGATTAGTAAAGCAAAAAATTTAGTTAGATAAAATATAAAAAAAAATTATCTATAATTAAGTAAGGGTAAATAAGTAAAATCAATAGGTACCAACCAACCAACCAACCAACCAAACTTTTAATGTTTCGGCTTTTATATAATAGTATAGATTTCTTGACGAAACAACCGTACGGAGGTCAAAATCCATCCTTTCTAATGTTATTGCCAAAATTTTAAAAAATAAAAAATTATTTGATTAGGTAATTTGAAGGTCAACTAGTAGTTTGACTCGATCCCCTAAACAGGGTTTCGTCCGGGTCTCGTGTTTCCTTTTTTTTAAATATTTCTCGACGACCCAATCATACGGAGGTCAAGATCCATCATTTCTAATGTTATTTCCAAAATTTCAAAAAACAAAAAATTTACTTGATTTGGTAATTTGATGGTCAACTAGTAGTTTGACTCGAACCCCTAAATTGGGTTTCGTCCGGGTTTCGTGTTTTGATTTTTTAAAAAATATTTCTCGACGATCCAGTTGTATAGATGTCGAGATTCATCCCTTTTAATGGTATTACCAACCTTTTGAAAAAAAATTATTTGAATTGGTAATATGACGGTCAACTAGTAGTTTGACTACAACCCCTAAACACGGTTTCGTCCGGGTTTTGTGTTTCGAATTTTTGAAAATTATTTCTTGATGAAACAACCATACGGAGGTCAAGATCCATCCTTTCTAATGTTATTGCCAAAATTTCAAAAAATAAAAAAATTATTTGATTTGGTAATTTGATGGTCAACTAGTTGTTTGACTCGAACCCCTAATTAAACAATGACCTAACCGTACGGTGGTCAAGATCCATCATTTCTAATATTATTGCCAAAATTTCAAAAATAAAAAAATTATTTGATTTGGCCATTCAACGGTCAACTAGTAGTTTGACTCGAACCCCTAAACAAGGTTTCGTCCGGGTTTCGTGTTTCGATTTTTAAAAAAATATTTCTCAACGACCTAACCATACAGAGGTCAAGATCCATCCTTTCTAATGTTATTGCCAAAATTTCAAAAAAAGATTATTTGATTTGCCCATTTAACGGTCAACTAGTAGTTTGACTCGAATCCCTAAACAGGGTTTCGTCCGGGTTTCGTGTTTAAATTTTTTAAAAAATATTTCTCGATGAAATAACCGTACAGAGGTCAAAATCCATTCTTTCTAATGTTATTGTCAAAATTTCAAAAAAAAAAAATTGATTTGGTAATTTAGCAATCAACTAGTAGTTTGACTATAACCCTTAAACAGGATTTCCTCCGGGTTTCGAGTTTCGATTTTTTAAAAAATATTTCTCGATGAACCAACCATATGGAGGTCAAGTTCCATCCTATCTAATGTTATTGGCAAAATTTAAAAAAAAAAAATTTGATTTGGTAATTTAACGGTCAACTAGTAGTTTGACTTGAACCCCTAAACAGGGTTTCGTCCGGGTTTTGTGTTTCAATTTTTTAAATAATATTTCTCGACGAAATAACCATACGGAGGTCAAGATCCATCCTTTTTAATGTTATTGCCAAAATTTCAAAAATGAAAAAATGATTTGATTTGGTAATTTAACGGTCAACTAGTAGTTTGACTAAAACACCTAAACAGATTTTCATCCGAGTTTCGTGTTTCGATTTTTTAAAAAATATTTCTCGACGAAATAACCATACGGAGGTCAAGATCCACCATTTCTAATGTTATTGCCAAAATTTCAGAAAATAAATTTTTTTTAAGTAGTTTATAAAATAAATTAAAAAATTAAATAAAAATTAACTAGTTAAAACCGACCAATATTGGTAGGAAAAGGGCCAAACATAGAAAACGACTAATATTGGTAGGAAATAGTCACATTTTTACTAAAATTTTGAACTAACCGCCGAACCCAAATTTTCAAAAATGGCGCTCAAACTCGAAAATTCAAAATTTTCGTCCAACACCATAACCTACCAATATTGGTAGGAATTGAGCATTAATTTTGTGAAAATTTCAAAAATGGAGCCGAAATTAAAAAATTCAAAAAATCCACCCAAGCCCAAAATTTTAAAAAGTGCGCCCAAACTTATAACCTACCACAATTGGTAGGAAATATGTGACTTGAAACTATAAACAATTTTCTTCTCTCTTTTCACTTTCATTTTAATCTTCTCCACCAAAACTACTTTCTTCTCTCTTTTCACTTCTTCCGTCATCTCTTTCACTATAACCATCTCAAATATCAAGGTATTAATCTTATCCTTCTTACATATGTGTGCACATTTATATATATTTATTATTTTGGTGCAAATCTTTATCTTTCTAATTGTGTGTGTTCTTAAATCTTTTTGTTCTTGATTCTTTCATATATTCATTATTTTTTTACTAATGTTGTATGTAATTAGTTCTTTGTTGTTTAAATGAACTTGTTATTCTTATGTTCATGTGTGTGTGTATAATTGCACTAATTATTTATTTACACTTCTTATGTAGATTGTTGACTCTTAAGGCGAATTTTTTAATGTCACGGTCGATGGAATCGAAAAAACAACGACAAAGTTAACAAAATAACAAAGAATGAAGTTGAAGGATCCAACAATTAATGAGGGCAACTTTGAAGATTTTTAGTTTAAACTTTCAAAGCATTTCTTAATAGTTTGTAATGATTGTCATTTTTGTGAATTTGAATAATTACTTTTACGTTGTAATTTTAATGTTACGTTATGGTGTTGTTAAGACCGAATTATGGTTTATGATGAATGTATAAATTTTGGTCATGCTTGTATGTGACTTAGATATTGATTCTATTGTGCAATTTGTGGTACATGAATATTAATGAATCACTTTTTTTTAAAAGAATCGACCCACCAATTCCTACCAACTATTTCCTACCACATTCAAGCCATTTCCTACCACATTCAAGCCATTTCCTACAACATTCAAGCTATTTCCTACCACATTCAAGCCATTTCCCAGAAAAATAATGAATGTGGTAGGAAATAGTTGGTAGAAAATGGACAACAGTGGTAGGAATTGATTGGTAGGAAATGCCAATTTACATGGCTTCTTTTATAAAACCTACCAACACTGGTAGGAAATAGTCATTGACTAAAATCAAAACTGACCTATTTTCTACCAATATTGGTAGGAAATAGTCATTGACACATGGATGACAAGTCACCATTTGGGGGTCCATTTTCAAATGACGTGTCTTGTGACGTGTCTTGGTCCCACGCCACGTGGCAGCCCATGTGGCGAGACGTGTCTTGGTCCCACGCCACGTGGCAGCCAATGTGGCGAGCCACATGGGCAGCCACATGGCATGTGGGGCCTTTTGGAAAAAAACTAGCAATTCCGACCAACTAGCAATTCCGACCAACTAGCAATTGTGATCGGAGCAATTTCTACCATTCGACTTGGTCGGTTTTGACCCCAAATTTGACCAAAAAATGGCCAAAATCGACCAATCGCGTGGTAAGAATTGCCCTTTTTTCTTGTAGTGATGTAGACAGACTATTTCAGATGGCGTTAAAATTCTTGACTGTCCTCTTCAAATGTCGAAGGATGGAACACCAATTTCTTTAGGCTATATAAATCTGTTAAAATGAACCACAATTGCTGAATCCTTCAATGATCTAGTAGTTAACATCCCCGAGCTTAATGCTGAGGGAATTTTCTCCTCGAGCGTCAAATGGGGTGAAATACAAACTCTGAAATTTAAGTTAAGTAGTAATCATGTTAAGTAAATTAATGTTAAGTAAATCAGTCCATCTAAAATCTCAAATTGTTAGAAGAACAGGATCTTAGATTATATTATAGTAATTAAAGACTAAAGTGAACTTTTAGGCCTTCAATCATGAACATTGACTTTTAATTTAGGGCTAATAATCGAGAAAGAGAGAGAAAGAGAGATGGAGTGTTTCGTTATTTTGTAAAATAAAATGATCAATTGCATAGTATATTATGGGTCTGTTTGGCGTTTCTTATAAGTCGGAGCTTATGGCTTATAAGCCCATAAAAATTTATGTGGTGGAGGGTGTTTTTCAACCCAACTTATTAGCTCAACTTATGACTAAGTTGAATGTTAGAAATACTAACATTCAACTTTCAACTTATTCTTATTTCTTGATACACGCAATATATAATATCCTTCAAATTTTCAAAATCATATAATTTTTGATCCGTTCATTAAAAAATTGATACATCGGAATTTTAGAACTAGCGTATATTATATAATCGGTCCTTGGAATGCCAATGTATAGATACATCCATTATTGCTAGTATGCCAATATATATTATTCATCATGTCAAGTTAATGAAAAACTGACATAAAAAATATTAATATATGTCGTCTATGGAGTGACCCATTGCATAGTATATATGTTGATTTTATATATCCTAACATTATACCCGTGTAATGGACGGATTGCTTTGTCATTATTTTTTCAATACACTTATTATTACATATTTTTGCAAAAGCTTTTTAATGTTATTTAACATTTTATTTTTCACATTAAGTAATAAAATATTTAGTAAAATTCGTTTACTTATAATAATAATTGATGAATTTGTTGATATGTTTTTCACTGGTTTCAATTGTACAAATTTAGTTTTAATTTAATTATTGATGAAATTTTACAGTTTTGTCATTTTTAATTTTTGAAAATTTTTTAATGTATAATATTTTGATTTTATATTATACCGCTTTTTGGTTTTTTAAATCTTGTTACAAGGGTACTATTGCATCTACATTTTTTGCAAAATAATAATATAATGAAATAGAAACATTATTTTTCAATAGGGTTGCACTTTTTTTGTTTATTTATGTTTGTTTTATAGTATAAATTTAATAAATGTCTTTATCGAAGAATTTATAAGTAAATATTTTATGTTATTATTATACATGATATACTTGATTCATGTTGTGACATATTCACGTTTTTTAAATATTTTTTATTATATAACTTAACATTTTTTATGTTTAGATAGCTTGTAAATTTCTTATTTTGGGATTTTAGGTTGCTTTTTTTAAAATTATTTACAACTTAGTACCAAATCTATTTCTTTTTAGCTTCATTTTAGAAATACGTAAAGCATAAATATAATTTTTTTATTCTATTCATTTAAATAATATTTTTTAAAGACTTTTATGTGATATTTATTTGTTTTGTACATTATATTCTAAAATTTAGTTTAACATATTTTTTTGCGATGTTTTTTTATTTTCTAAAATTTAATATGATAAAAACACAATGAAATCAAACAAAAATAAAATAGGGTAACCGTTACAAACACGAAGCACCGTGGCTTTTTCACTTCTAACCATGGCATCTTGTTTGTTAATTATGATGTAGGCTTTATACTACTACTAGCTTATAACCCGTGCGATGCACGGATTTTTGTTGATATGTAATAAATTTTGTTTTATGTCATAATTATATTTTTATATAATCATTATTTAAAATATTTTATTTTAATTTTAATATTAATAATTTAATATAAAATTAGTTACTGATATGCATTGTTTAAAACTTATATTATAAAATTTTAAAATAAATATGTCGTTGATAAAATTTGAAACTTGAAATTTTCATAAATTAATTTAATCATATAATATATTTAATAATTAGATCTAATGATTCTGATTTTTTTACTAAAAATTCAATGGTCATTATTCGTAATACGAATTTGTATTATATTTTGTTACTGATTATATGATATGATGTGATATTTTTGAGTATATATTAATTATTGCTAGATATGAATTGATTGAAAAATATGATATGATTGAGGTTTTTAGGTATTTATAAAAGGTAATATCTTCAACTAAAAGAAAATGTGAAAAGGGCAATCGACTAATTACCTTTAATTGTATTATGTTATTATTTATTTTTGGTTAATTATTGCTAGATATGAATTGATTGGAAAATATGATATGATTGAGGTTTTTTAGGTGTTTATAAAAGGTAATATCTTCAACTAAAAGTAAATGTGAAAAAGGCAATCGACTAATTACCTTTAATTGTATCATGTTATTATTTATTTTTGGTGTTTTAATAGTATAAATATCATATATATTTTTCTTTATAATGAAGGGTAAATAAGTAAATTCACGAAGTACCAAAAAACTTGTACCAAAAAACAGGTACCAAAACTTTTAATATTTCAAAATTTATATAATAGTATAGATTAATTAATTTTAATTTAATATAATTTTAATATACTCATGTTTACGGATTATACTAATGTTTCCTTATTATAAACAACATATGCAGATTTTTAATATATTTTATTTACAATTAAAAAATATAGTGTGATACTTTTGGGTATATATTAATGATTGTAAAATTAGTTTTAAATTAAAAAGGTAACGTTTTTTAATTCAAAAGAAAATATTAATGAAGATTAGTTTTAAATTAAAAAGGTAACGTGTTTTAATTCGAAAGGAAATATTAATGATTGGTATATACATTGAAGTTTTTTTGTGTTTATAAAAGGTAATATCTTCAATTAAAAGTAAATGTTTCGTAAATTAATTTAATCATATAATATATTTAATAATTAGATCTAATGATTCTGATTTTTTTACTAAAAATTTAATGGTCATTATTCGTAATACGAATTTCTATTATATTTTGTTACTGATTATATGATATGATGTGATATTTTTAAGTATATATTAATTATTGCTAGATATGAATTGATTGAAAAATATGATATGATTGAGGTTTTTAGGTGTTTATAAAAGGTAATATCTTCAACTAAAAGAAAATGTGAAAAAGGCAATCGACTAATTACCTTTAATTGTATTATGTTATTATTTATTTTTGGTTAATTATTGCTAGATATGAATTGATTGAAAAATATGATATGATTGAGGTTTTTAGGTGTTTATAAAAGGTAATATCTTCAACTAAAAGTAAATGTGAAAAAGGCAATCGACTAATTACCTTTAATTGTATCATGTTATTATTTATTTTTGGTGTTTTAATAGTATAAATATCATATATATTTTTCTTTACAATGAAAGGTAAATAAGTAAATTCACGAAGTACCAAAAAACTGGTACCAAAAAACAGGTACCAAAACTTTTAATATTTCAGAATTTATATAATAGTATAGATTAATTAATTTTAATTTAATATAATTTTAATATACTCATGTTTACGGATTATATTAATGTTTCCTTATTATAAACAACATATGCAGATTTTTAATATATTTTATTTACAATTAAAAAATATAGTGTGATACTTTCGGGTATATATTAATGATTGTAAAATTAGTTTTAAATTAAAAAGGTAACATTTTTTAATTCAAAAGAAAATATTAATGAAGATTAGTTTTAAATTAAAAAGGTAACGTGTTTTAATTCGAAAGGAAATATTAATGATTGGAATATACATTGAAGTTTTTTGGTGTTTATAAAAGGTAATATCTTCAATTAAAAGTAAATGTTTCGTAAATTAATTTAATCATATAATATATTTAATAATTAGATCTAATGATTCTGATTTTTTTACTAAAAATTTAATGGTCATTATTCGTAATACGAATTTCTATTATATTTTGTTACTGATTATATGATATGATGTGATATTTTTAAGTATATATTAATTATTGCTAGATATGAATTGATTGAAAAATATGATATGATTGAGGTTTTTAGGTGTTTATAAAAGGTAATATCTTCAACTAAAAGAAAATGTGAAAAGGGCAATCGACTAATTACCTTTAATTGTATTATGTTATTATTTATTTTTGGTTAATTATTGCTAGATATGAATTGATTGGAAAATATGATATGATTGAGGTTTTTTAGGTGTTTATAAAAGGTAATATCTTCAACTAAAAGTAAATGTGAAAAAGGCAATCGACTAATTACCTTTAATTGTATCATGTTATTATTTATTTTTGGTGTTTTAATAGTATAAATATCATATATATTTTTCTTTATAATGAAGGGTAAATAAGTAAATTCACGAAGTACCAACAAACTTGTACCAAAAAACAGGTACCAAAACTTTTAATATTTCAAAATTTATATAATAGTATAGATTAATTAATTTTAATTTAATATAATTTTAATATACTCATGTTTACGGATTATACTAATGTTTCCTTATTATAAACAACATATGCAGATTTTTAATATATTTTATTTACAATTAAAAAATATAGTGTGATACTTTTGGGTATATATTAATGATTGTAAAATTAGTTTTAAATTAAAAAGGTAACGTTTTTTAATTCAAAAGAAAATATTAATGAAGATTAGTTTTAAATTAAAAAGGTAACGTGTTTTAATTCGAAAGGAAATATTAATGATTGGTATATACATTGAAGTTTTTTGGTGTTTATAAAAGGTAATATCTTCAATTAAAAGTAAATGTTTCGTAAATTAATTTAATCATATAATATATTTAATAATTAGATCTAATGATTCTGATTTTTTTACTAAAAATTTAATGGTCATTATTCGTAATACGAATTTCTATTATATTTTGTTACTGATTATATGATATGATGTGATATTTTTAAGTATATATTAATTATTGCTAGATATGAATTGATTGAAAAATATGATATGATTGAGGTTTTTAGGTGTTTATAAAAGGTAATATCTTCAACTAAAAGAAAATGTGAAAAAGGCAATCGACTAATTACCTTTAATTGTATTATGTTATTATTTATTTTTGGTTAATTATTGCTAGATATGAATTGATTGAAAAATATGATATGATTGAGGTTTTTAGGTGTTTATAAAAGGTAATATCTTCAACTAAAAGTAAATGTGAAAAAGGCAATCGACTAATTACCTTTAATTGTATCATGTTATTATTTATTTTTGGTGTTTTAATAGTATAAATATCATATATATTTTTCTTTACAATGAAAGGTAAATAAGTAAATTCACGAAGTACCAAAAAACTGGTACCAAAAAACAGGTACCAAAACTTTTAATATTTCAGAATTTATATAATAGTATAGATTAATTAATTTTAATTTAATATAATTTTAATATACTCATGTTTACGGATTATATTAATGTTTCCTTATTATAAACAACATATGCAGATTTTTAATATATTTTATTTACAATTAAAAAATATAGTGTGATACTTTCGGGTATATATTAATGATTGTAAAATTAGTTTTAAATTAAAAAGGTAACATTTTTTAATTCAAAAGAAAATATTAATGAAGATTAGTTTTAAATTAAAAAGGTAACGTGTTTTAATTCGAAAGGAAATATTAATGATTGGAATATACATTGAAGTTTTTTGGTGTTTATAAAAGGTAATATCTTCAATTAAAAGTAAATGTTTCGTAAATTAATTTAATCATATAATATATTTAATAATTAGATCTAATGATTCTGATTTTTTTACTAAAAATTTAATGGTCATTATTCGTAATACGAATTTCTATTATATTTTGTTACTGATTATATGATATGATGTGATATTTTTAAGTATATATTAATTATTGCTAGATATGAATTGATTGAAAAATATGATATGATTGAGGTTTTTAGGTGTTTATAAAAGGTAATATCTTCAACTAAAAGAAAATGTGAAAAAGGCAATCGACTAATTACCTTTAATTGTATTATGTTATTATTTATTTTTGGTTAATTATTGCTAGATATGAATTGATTGGAAAATATGATATGATTGAGGTTTTTAGGTGTTTATAAAAGGTAATATCTTCAACTAAAAGTAAATGTGAAAAAGGCAATCGACTAATTACCTTTAATTGTATCATGTTATTATTTATTTTTGGTGTTTTAATAGTATAAATATCATATATATTTTTCTTTATAATGAAGGGTAAATAAGTAAATTCACGAAGTACCAAAAAACTGGTACCAAAAAACAGGTACCAAAACTTTTAATGTTTCGGAATTTATATAATAGTATAGATTAGTTTCTCACGTATTTATCGTTTTTGACTGTAGTATTAAATTTTGTTTTAAATAATATATAGGATATTTTGCTTGAAATTACTTTTTTATCCTAACAACTTAACCGTAGTATTAAATTTTGTTTTAAATAATATATATGATATTTTGCTTGAAATTATTTTTTATCCTGACAACTTAACCATGTAAACCTCCTTACGCTTAAAATTATAGTATAGAATATTTTGCTTGAAATTACTTTTTTATGCCTGACAATCAAACTACCATGTTAACCTTTTTACGCTAATTATATATAAGATATATTCTGATATAAACATATTTACTTAATTGTGAAAAACAGAAATTGGTGATATTAATATAGGGACTGATTCAGGTGAGAACATGTATATGTTGGAGAACAATGAGAATACCACATTTCAAGCTATTCTAAAGGGCCCCGCCAAGGGCACCCAATACGAAAAAATCTTATAATTCTACCTTCTATCCATTCATCAAAAAAAATTAAAAATGATGACATGGTAGCAGTTTTTTTCTAATTTTTTTGTTAGATTTTTTTAATGAATGGATAGAGGGTAGAATTATAAGACTTTTTTGTGAAGATACCCTTAGTGAATCCCTTTTAAAATAGCTTGAAATGTGGTGAACACATTGTTCTCATTGTTCTCATAATAACACGTGTTCTCACTAGAGCGTGATCCATATATAGTCCTGTTCTACTAGGAACAAAATTAGAATACAAACTAAAAACTAAAGCCGAACCCAACAAAAATACATTAGTCTAGCCGAACCCAACAACAATACATTAGTCTAGCCCAACTAAAAATACACGCACCATCACAGATCAAATAAGACCACCACACCAAAATTGCCGCCACCCACCACACCACCTCCACCGCTGCCACCACTACCCCACCACACTACCATCACCACTATCCAAATCGAAGCTCGTCATTCATTGTTCATCACCGATCGAAGCTTGTCGTCATCGATGAATTGTTCCTCACTGATCTGTTGTTCTTAATATATTAAATTATATTAAGAAATCACTAAATCATATTACAGAAATCAACCGTTTATATTACGGAAATCACTAATTTATACAGTAAAAATCACCGACTATTACCAATTCAGCAGAAGATCTAAACTTTAAAATACACACATATACATATAAACTCATATCTGTAAATCATCACCGGAGATGATGACGAATAGAAACGACGAACAGAAATGATGAGAACAGCCACGACGACGATGACGAAAGAAAACGACGAACAGAAGCTTGGAATGGTAGAGGAAGACGATGAAGATGGTGCCCTGCGGGGCCAGAGGTCGGAAAGAAAAAGGAGTAGCCAGATGATAAGTGGATTTATATCCACTTGGATCGCTTCAATTCGGCTTAAATTGATTGTCTTGGACTCAAGTTTGTTGTAGTTTTGATGTGTTTTGTGTAAGTGTGTAGGTTTGGAAGAATGTTGCTTAAGATCGTTGTTTCCGTCACTTTTAGAGTTGAATTCGAGCTTAATAATGAAGAATGGAGTCTTGTTGTGGTTCACCATGAGGATTCCAAGCATAGAGGATTGAAAACGGAAGAGAACGCAAAAAGAACGGGCGCAAAAGGAGTTAAAACGAAGAAAATCAGCCAAAATCAGCTCCCGGCAGCAAAAATCAGCTCCCGGCAGCCACCATCGGCACATCAGGCGCCCAATCCGAGGCTCCTGCGCCATGAACAGTAACGTCAGCGCAGTCAGCGCGCGTAAAAATTCTGTTAGATTTCGGATTTTTGTTTTGGTCATATCTTGAGTTCTACAACTCCGTTTGAGGCCCGTAAGCAGTCCACGCGAAGATAACGAGATTCTCTATCATTCTAAAGTGGTCCAGAGGTCCAATTATGATTGAAACGTTCCAGAAAATCTGAAGAAAAGGCAGCTACGAATTTCCCTTTAAAACAGAATCAGTTTAGGAAACGTACTTCTATTATAATTCTGATAAGGTATTTTCTTGCTGGGCAAGATGTATAGAGCCTATATAAACACATCCAACCCTTGTAATAGATCATCAAGATCATCATCATTAGGAGTAGAATTATTACATATCAATTACCTAGATTTATTTGTATCTTTTCATACTTTGTTTTTATCATGGTTTCATCAGATCCCATGATGACGAGAGGTTCGATTATGAACTAATCGTTGTCATGGGATTCTAACGGATTTATTTATGGAGCTTTAGTATCTTGATGCTTTACAGATCTGTGTGTGATGTATATCTGATATCCTCGTATGGTTGTGCTTATTGAATTTAGATGCGTAGCTAACATCTAATTTGTTAATCTCTTGTGAAGCGAGAGTGGATCTTGAGATTTAGAACTTGCCATGCTAGCATAGGATAGGTTGATGTTTTAACATCATGATTTGTGGCATGATTAGAGATAATATGCTACCCTATGTGATCTAAGTGGATAACTTGTGCTTCAACCGTTATGTTTTCAAATTCTATAGAGATATAGGGTCTAAGCATAATTGGTGTCTATTCATCTTCTATCTCTTTTGTGGATGTATTTTTAGTTTGGTATACGTATACTGAGAGGTAGCGTGTACTTGTTTCGTGTTATCCGATCAGATATCATAACCATTGCATATAGTGATTAAAGGCGTCAGATCTAAGCGAAGTATTTAATGAAGTTAGGATTCCATGGTTTTTCTTGCAGAAGTAATTAGATTTAAATTCTTGTTAGTTAGTTAATTCTTAGTTTGATAATTTGTTTTTTAGTTAATCTTAGTTAATCAAAACCCATTATTGTTATTTGTCTTAGCAGTGCATAATAACCATACATTGTTGCATAGGTACTAAATTGAATTAAAAACCAGATCTCTGTGGGAACGAACTTGACTTCTATCTGTATTACTTGTGACCACGTACGCTTGCGTGATTTCGTGCAAACACCAGATCTACAAATTTCTAGCTTGCCGGAAAATTTAAGCTTGCGGGAGAAGATGACCGGAGGTCGTCGGAGAAGATGGTGGTAGTGGTAGTGGGTGTGGGTAAGTTGAGTTGTCTGTGGGCGGGTGTATTTAAATTGGGTGTGAGTGTTTAAATGGGGCCTTTAGATTTAATTAGATCTTAAGGCTAATAGAGGTTTTTAATTTTTATTTTAAAAATGGTTTCTATTTGACCACTAGCCTACATACATATATATAGAGAAAGTGAGAGAAAGAGAGAAAAGGGTAGATTGGATTTATCTCAGACTCATTCCCTTATGTACTTCCATCATGATTGTTTCAATTGTGTAAGTATGTCCCCTGTATGTTTCACGATAGCCATCTCTTTTCTATATCACTCTCGTGTATGTTTTAGCCACTAACAAATAAGCAATGATCAGAGCAAATAATATAGCATGAACAAAAAAAGTGAACGAAACACATTGTCATGGCTCCACTCATAGTACCTGATAACTCCTACGGCTGATTAGAGGCTTCCGACTACTGTTCCGTGACGTGTCACCTGAGTTTGGGTATCTACAAAACAATGTTTGCCCGGGGGTGGTGGCCGTCAAGCACCTCCGGTGTAAGAATCAGTAATCGGAAATGATAATAATCAAGCTGCAGGTAAGAGTGTATCGGATGTAAAAGGAGAGAATATGTAGAGAGCTTTTGTGTTGTTAAAGTTGTGTAAGCTTAATTGTGTCTCTCCTCCTTTACCTTATGTGCAAAATGGGGTATTTATAGGTCAAGCCTCCCAGCCACTGTAGGCCACTTGGTAGCCGCAAAAGCTACAATGAGCCCCACTTGATAGCCGCAAAAGCTACAGTGAGCCCCACTTGGTAGCCGCAAAAGCTACAGTGATTGGTGTGACCATTCCTGACACGCCTCCATTCTACAACTTGTTTTGCACTGCTCAGAGTTTGTCTGCTACAACTTGATGTCCTTGTTTTCCCTTGAATAGTTTATTGTTCCCTGTCTTGTAGAGCAAGATTACAAGATATTTTGTACAAGAATATTTTTGTGACGATATTTATTTGTCAAGTTGAGTAATTTAAGAAGCTAAACATCTTTATAACATGTGTTTGTGAGAGTGACAATTGCTGGCTGTAGGCGGGCACCTACTCGCGGGCGCGTGCCCGGCGAGTGGACTTTCTTTACAGCGGGTACCTATCATTGCCCCCCACTCCCTCTATGCACTTTTAAGCGGATGGGGGGAGGAGAAAAATCGAGAAGAGAAAAAATGGTAGATGTTTGAGTATGCTTTTTTAGAAATTTTTGCAATATGATGCCCAACACTTGGGAGAAAGAGAATGAGTGAAGTGAAGTGATAGTGAAGTGCATATTAATGAGTGAAGTGACCTTTGGGTGGAAAGAGAATGTACTTTTGTGATGTAATATGAAGAGAAAGGTGAGAAGTTATTACCCCGTGGGTGGTTGTGGCTTGTACCGAGGCAGTTACTGTTTGCTTTTGACGTGGCCCAATCAAAAGCTACCAGGTTTTGGGATGTAATTTATCCCCCTCTTTTCACGCGCCTCACGTAATAAAAAGGGAAGTTGTGTAGTTTTTTCTTTCATCTTTTTACTATCTTCGTATCTTTTGCTTTGGATTTTTTCTTGCTTGTTCTTGGACTTGTTGCTGCATTTTTTCCGGTGATCGACGAGATTTCTATCTTTTGAAGCCATTTATATCTCCTGCTTCGAGGTGAGATTCTTGCTCCTTCGTTGTATTTTATTTTGTGATTTCTGTTTCCTAGATAGTTGTGCCATGTCTGTATCTCCATTTTTTGCGATATCTGTGCGAATAGATGGGTTTCGGGATGGGTTTGTGTTTGCTTTCGTTAAATGGTAAGTGGGTTTTAGTGAGTTTTGTTTTGATTTGGTAGTTCGTAAAGGGAGTTTGATTTGTTTTTTGGTAAGATTTTTGCCATGATTCTTGGTTGTACACTGTTTGTTGTTTCATGATTTATGAGTTTGAATCTTGTGATTCTATGATGCAAGAGTATGTTTAAGTGATTGGGGGTCTGTATACATGTATGTATGTATTGGATAAAGTGTATAAATTGCTTTATGATGCTAGGGTTTCGTTGTTTATGGAGGGAAGTAGAATATGAATCGTTTTTCTTGTAGAATTTCTTAATAAAAAGAAAAATGAAAATTGCTGTGAATATCCACGTATACCTTGTTATATGTTTGCGGGTTTATCATGGGCGGTTATTGTGTCGTGACTTAGAACTTCTTTATAGATGGGTGATGAATTTACCGATGCCGCTACCGGCGAGAAGAGAGCTTTGATTAACGGGTACGGGCGCTGGGCGGATCCCAACCAGTTAACCTTTCTGGCCGTTCTGGCACGAAACCACTATCAGTATTTTGAAAGTAGTGAAAGTTTGTTTCGGGCGGCCAAAGTAGCTCCTACAGCTTTTTTAAATGCAGAAATGGACAAGGAGTTTGCTGAGTTTCCCCATCTTCAGCACGATAGTACTTTTAAGGCTGATGAGTGGGCTGAGTATGTGGGAAGGATGTTTAGGATCGAGGATGGTTACTTCTGGAGGTGTGCAGAGCCCGGGGAAAGGCTATACCATCGTTTTGATGACAGGTCCATTTGTATACCCATTAGTCATTTGAAGTCAGGCTTGCGTTTGCCCCCCCCCATAAATTTCTCATGGATTTATTCCGCCTCCACTTTCGGTGCCCGCTGGCTCAATTCACTCCCAATTCGATAAGGGCCATAAATTGGTTTATAGCTAGCTGTGAAAGGAGGAGGAAGCAGCCTACGATTAAGGCCTTTTTCTGTTTATTTGATGTGAAAGCCAGCCGTGCGAAGCTTTTCTATGAGCTGCAGTTTGTAAAGCCCAAAACTCGTATTGGGAAGGCTTTGAGTGGTTATCGACCGTTTGTATTTCCCAAAGGGATGGCAGGATGGCAAGAGGAGTTTCTGATAATTGGCGGTGGGGAGTTCGCATGGCATTGGAACTTTACCAAAAAGGTTGAGTGCGCTTACATGGTGAACCGGAGTCGCCTTAGTCGTAATGAAATTGATGTCGTTGTTGGGCTCGTGCTGGCCTTGGATGAAGTGTGGACGAAGAAGAATTTGATCGACCCGGCTGATTTGAGAAGGAATTGTTGTAAGTGTCTATTTTTTTTTGTTGTTTTGTTTTTTTTTTTGTAACTGACCTTCTCTTTCTTCTTATTTTTGCAGTGTTGGATCCTCGTAAGCAGGAACTAGACCTCCATCCAAATCTGGGTTTGAATGAGGCGAAATTATATGCGGACTTTCTTCTTACCGTGCCGCCAAGACCCAAACGGGTTCGTGCGGTCTGTTTTCAGCTGAGAATATCTTGGATGCTTTCGATCTTTCTGGTGATGTCGAGGGTATTGGAACTTCTGGGCCGATTGATGACCTTGAAATTGCTGTTGAAGAGCCCGCTTCTGAAGAGGAATTTTCTGAGGATGACATAGATTCTGAAGCTGAGTCTTTGTCGGAGGAATTAGTAGGTGGTTCTAATGCTGAGGTTGTGGGTGGAGAGGGTCAACCAATGGATGAGAACACTGGCTCTGAGCAGGAGGAAGGAGAGAGCCCTTCAAAAGAAGACAGTGGTGAGGATGATGTTGCTGTTGATGTTGAAGATTCCACTGAGGCTGATGTGAACGCGGAGGGCGATTTGCCCGCTGATGCTGATGTCGTTGTTGAGACAGATGTGCCTGCTGATAGTGGTGCCAACATTCCTGGTACTGTGGCAAGGCAATATGCTGTTAGCCTTCAAGTGGATGAGAATGAGCCCGATATTCTTTCAAGGGAATATAGAGCTTCAATTAGAAGGATTGAGCATGGGTCAGTTGCAATTTCTGGGATGGCTACCGCTACTGGGAGTCGAGTAGTTGTTGACTTGGATGCCGAGGAAGACATTCCTACCATTAAGACGGCTGAGGTAGTTGCAGACACTAATGTGGAGGGTGTGTCGGGTGATGCTTCACCTCAAGGGTCGAAACGTAAAGTTGTAGATGAAGTGGGTCCTTCCAAACGGAGGCGGATTGAGGCTACCAAGATGGGTGATTACGTTCCTTCAAACCGGGTGGTTGATGAACCCGTTAGTACCGCTTCTGATGACACTGAAAAAGATGGTGGTGAGGATGGTGGAGAGTCTTCTGAAGAGATCGTTTATTATACGAGCAATGATGATGAAGTCAATGATGCAGAGGTTGGAGCAAGGCCTAGCTATGGCTTTTTGTTCAAGTCGGGGCCTAACACCTTTACCGTTGATTCCATGACCGATGACGATCTGATGATGATGATTGGGTTGAGTTGGGAGCGGATGTGCCGCTTGTCCCAAAAGTATGCTGCGAGGGTAAGAATTTTTGTAATAGTTTTGTTTTGACGATATTTTTGTGTTGTGCCCGCTAGTAAATTTGTTGTTTTTGTGTCTTGTGTTAACCAATGTATGTACACGAGTCTGATGGTTCGAGGTAATCAATACCGCAGCAGTAATATTGCTTTGAAGGAAAGAGTGAAGCAGCTTGAGGCGGAGGTGGCCGCTGAGAGGATGATGAAAGATAATGCTGCCAAAGCTCTGTACGAGATTGAGACAGAGAAAACTGATATCAAGGCGAGCTATGCATATAGCTTAGATCTTCGACGTTTCTTGGCAGAGGATAAAACTGCACTGATGGCGGATAAGGATGCTTTATCTGAAGAAATTCGCAATTTGAAAACCTTGCTAAGGTCTGAAAAGGAGCGTGCTGAGGATGCTGAGGCTCATCTTAATTCTCATCCTACTGAAGCGGATGCTATTAGGAAATTCAGAAGTAGTCCTGAGTTTGCTGAGATTGTGATAGAGGAGGCCGCCAAGGTGCGTGTAGCGGTAACTGGGGGCGAGTCGGTTGAACTTGTTCAGCTAAGGCAGAGGGCCCACGAAGAATGTTGAAGAAATTGCCCACTTCAAAAATAAGGCATCCAAACTCAAGTCAAAGGTAAGGAAAGCCAAACGTAAAGTGAGATCTCTAGAAGCCCGTCTTGGGGAAGTGCCCAGAGTAAGTGTTGGTTGTCAAGCTGATGCCGCCGTAAGTGATGTTGGTGTGCAAACCGCTGAGGGTGACATGGTTGTGGACGAGGAGGTTCCATCATCTGTAGAGGCTGTTACGTCATTGTCCGCTATAGCGGCCGTTTATTGCGAGGAAGATGTAGGAGATGAGGAGCTGCTGAGAGGTATGACAAGCCCGTTGAGAGCTTCCCGCTGGGGATGATCTTTTTTGTACCTTGTAGTTTTTTGCTTTGATTTGTTTTAGAAATCACTCAGCGGGTATGTCCGTTGTGCGACTTGTAAACAGGTTGGTTTATTTTGTACTTAGGAACTGTAAACTCTGAAGTTTTTTGTGTTTGGTGGAATATATTTTCGATTTTTGCGGAGAAGTATAATTGTATTGTGTGTATTATTTTTTTGTTAAAGGGAGAAGTAAATAGGCTTTTGGGAAATGTTACCTGGAAATCACGCGTTTGACTGTGGGAATTTGTTTCGAGCATTTAATACTGCATGGGAATCAAAGTCTTTTGACCGTGCTTTTACTGCAGTCTGCATGAGGATGGAGAATTTTTGACTGTGGGTTGTTTTAACCTTCTTTTACCCCCCTATAAAAGGGAGGGTAATTTGCTTGATCCTGAGCATTCTTCTCTACTTCCTTTAAAAATCTTTCTTTATAGACTGTAGCATGGATATCTCTGATATGAATGATTTTTTCACCCCTTTTTCATGGGGCCGCGAGCTCAGCATCTAGAAGAAGAGTGAGAGTGCTTGGAGAGCTTTAGCTAATGTGTACGAGGAGGAGGGTGACTTATACCATACTGAAGAGTGCCGGAAGGCTGCTCGGAGTGTCGCCGCCACTCGTGCTGCGAAGGAGGCGAAAGAGGCACCGGGGACGGATGCAATTGACTTCCGTTTTCGTGCACCGAAGCAGGGTGAGAGCTCCAGCCAGAAGGATGCGGATGCTGAGAAGAAGGCTTCTCAAGCATGAAGGATTTTAGATGTAGGAATCTCAATCCTTGTAACCCATGCTTGTAATAAAAATATTTTTATGAATAAAATATCTCTTTTCCCATCGCATCCATTTGTATTTTCCTTTTGCTTCATATGGCACATATTGGCTTTGTACTTGCATAGTTCTTTGTAGACCGTTTGTAGTAGTTTGCCTTAGCGTCATTGTTTTGCTAGATAACTTTTGGTGAGACTTTATTGCTTCTGTCCGCCGAGGGAACTGACTTTTGTAGCATGTCCGTTTATGGGACTTAGCTTTTGTAGTTGGCTGTTGCTACAGAGTAATTTGCTTTGCGCAACACTTAGCTTTTGTAGATAGATATTTAACCGTCTAAGGGACTTTGCTATTGTAGTAGGATGATTGCCCATCTAGGGGACTTTGCTATTGTAGATGGTTGCTTGCCCACTTAGGGACTTTGCTATTGTAGTTGGTTGCTTGCCCGTCTAGGGGACTTTGCTATTGTAGTTGGATGCTTGCCCGTCTAGGGACTTTGCTATTGTTGGTTGCTTGCCCGTCTAGGGGACTTTGCTATTGTAGTTGGATGCTTTCCCGTCTAGGGACTTTGCTATTGTAGTTGGTTGCTTGCCCGTCTAGGGGACTTTGCTATTGTAGTTGGTTGCTTGCCCGTCTAGGGACTTTGCCATTGTAGTTGGATGCTTGCCCGTCCAGGGACTTTGCTATTGTAGTTGGTTGCTTGCCCGTCAAGGGACTTTGCTATTGTAGATTATTTTCGTGCAAAAGATGTTTCATTTAAAACATAATACTGTTGATTACAAACAAGATAATGTACAGACTGCATAACCATCTACTAGTAATATTTCCTCAATTTGTCTCCGTGCCAAGTATTGTTGACTTCCGTGCCGTCTAAGCGTGCTAGTTTGTAAGAACCCGGCCTTAGTACTTGAATGATTTTATAGGGACCCTCCCACTTTTGCATAAGTTTGCCAGTGTGTCTAGGGTCGAATGCTTCAGTCGCTCGGTTAACCAAATCGCCTTGCACATAAGCTTTGACTCTAGCCCTTTTGCCAAAAAATTCCTTTGTCTTTTCTTTGTAGGCGACCATTGTATCGACAGCGGCCTCCCTTGCTTCATCTAGCAAGTCAAGATTTGTTTTGAGTCCTTGGTTATTTGCTTCTTCTTCAAAACTGATGGCACGGTAGGATGGGGACCCAATCTCGATTGGGGCAAGGGCTTCTGTACCAAAAGCTAGCTTGAAAGGGGATTCTCTCGTACTTGTCCTGGCTGATGTCCGATAAGCCCAAAGAACGTTAGGTAACTCATGCGGCCATTTTTTCTTGGAAGTAGTTAGCCTTTTTTCTAGGCCTCTGACAATGATGCGGTTGGTCACTTCAACCTGACCGTTGCTTTGAGGATGGCACACAGAAGCCTTTTTGTGTTTGATCCCATGATCAGATAGGAACTTGGTAAATTTTGATCCAATGAATTGCGTGCCGTTGTCGGATATGAGTACTACCGGAATCCCAAATCTCGTAATTACTTGCTCTATGACAAAACGGATTGCATCATCCTGTGTGATGTTTTTGAGCGCCTTTGCTTCGGCCCACTTGGTCATGTAATCAATAGCGACCATCACATATTGTAGGTCTCCCTTTTCCTTGAAGAAAGGTCCCATGATATCGATGCCCCCAGATTGCGAACGGTATTGGTTACAAGATGGCTGCTGGAAGGGCTGGTGCTTTTCTAGACATGTTGCTGAACAATTGGCATTGGTGGCATTTCTTGGAGAAAATTTTGCATTCCTTGTGCATTTTGGGCCAGTAATAGCCTTGACTGAGTATCTATTGTGCCAATGCCTTCCCAGCCATGTGGTCGCCACAGATGCCTTCGTGGACTTCTCTTATACAATACAAAGCTTCTTCCTCATCGACACATTTGAGTATGGGAGAGTCAAAACTTCTTTTGTACAGGGTGCCTTCTTGTATAAAGTACTTTGTTGCTTGGGATTTGAGTACTCTAGCTTTGATGTTGTCGTCTGGTAGGGCACCGCTTTCCAAATAGCGGATATAAGGAGTCATCCAGTTATCTACTGGCGGGTCTATTTCCATGACAGGTAGGTTGTTTATACTGGGAGCTTGCAATTCCTCAAAATACACTGTGTCGGAATCCATTTTTTCTCCTTGTGTTAATTTGGACAACATGTCCGCCATTGTATTATCTATTATGTCTACTTGTTCCAGGATGTACTTCTCAAATTGGGAGAGTATTGCTTGTACCATCTCTTGGTATTTGCTGAGACTTGTGTCTTTTGTAGAATAATCGCCCGTTGTCTGGCGAACAACTAGTTGCGAATCACTGTAGATGGTGATCTTTCTCACTTGTAAGTTCCTTGCAAGTGTTAAACCGGCCAAGAGTGCCTCGTATTCTGCTTGGTTATTTGTGGCTTTGAAATTTAGTTGTATGGCTTGCTTGACTTGGAAACCATCGGGGCTAGTAAGGATAAGACCCGCCCCACAGCGGGTGTTCGTGGAGGAACCGTCCACATACAATTGCCAATTGTTGTCCGTTGTGGCAATGTTCTGTGCGGGAATTTCTTTCTCTGTTGTTGTAAATGAACACTCGACCACAAAGTTTGCCAATGCTTGTGCTTTGATTGCGATTCTTGGTTTGTATTTTAAGTCGAATTGGCCGAGCTCTACGGCCCAATTGATCAATCTGCTAGATAAGTCCGACTTGTGTAGTATCTTTCTTAGCGGTTGATCCGTGATGACCCTGATTTGTCTGCCTTGGAAGTAATGTCTCAATTTTCTGCTTGCCATCACCAAAGCTAGAGCAAATTTTTGGACGTTTGGATAGCGGGTTTCCGCATCTTTGAGTACTTGGCTGATGTAATAGACTGGTTTTTGCTCGCCATTTTCTTCTTTGATGAGTACTGCCCCCACGGCTTTATCCGTTGTGGACAAGTATAGTGATAGCGGTTCTGAAGGAGCTGCGACCGCAAGTAATGGAGCAGAAGAGAGATAAGTTTTGAGATCTTCGAAGGCTTTCTGGCATTCGTCTGTCCAAGATATTGCCTTAGTTTTTGTTGCTCCCTTCAATGTGTCAAAAAATGGGAGGCAACTGTCTGCCAACTTAGCAATGAACCTTCTGAGAGCGGCTAACCTTCCTGTTAATTTTTGTATATCTTTCAAAGTTTTGGGCGGCTGCATGTCGATTACAGCCTTTATTTTTTTAGGGTTGGCCTCAATGCCTCTGTGGGATACCAAGAAACCAAGAAACTTGCCTGCGTCCAGTGCAAATGCGCATTTGTCTGGATTTAGCTTCATGCTGTGTTTTCTGAGAGTTGAGAAACACTCTTCTAAGTCTTGAAGGTGGGAAGCCGTTAAGAGAGATTTTACTATGAGATCATCCACATATACTTCCATATTGCGGCCCAACTGACCGCCGAAGATTTTATTCATGGTTTTTTGGAAGGTGGCGCCGGCGTTGATCAGTCCAAATGGCATAACTTTGTAGCAATATACTCCCCTATGTGTGATGAAAGCTATTTTTTCTCTGTCTTCAGGGGTCATTTTGATTTGGTTGTAACCGGAATAATCATCCATAAAGATTAGCATCAAATGGCCCGCTGTTGCATCAATGAGTTGGTCTATTGAAGGGAGTGGATATGGATCCTTTGGGCATGCTGCATTTAAATCAGTATAATCCACACATATTCTCCATTTCCCGTTAGATTTTTTCACCAGTACCACATTCGCAACCCACTTAGGGTAGGTGACTTCGCAAATTAAATCTGCGTCCAAGAGTTTGTTGGACATCAATTGCCTGTTGTCGCTCTGGTGCAAAGTTCTTTCTCTTTTGTATCTTTGGAGCTTTGTCCGGGTCCACATTTAACTTGTGATTGCTACTGACTCATCTAGACCCGGCATATCCTTTGGGCTCCATGCGAAAATGTCGGAGTATTTCCTTAAAAGGTCTGTGAGGCCAGTCTTGAAAATTGAGTCTAAACCCGCTCCCACACTTACGCTTTAGCTTGAGTCTCCGGGCACAATTTCTATTTTTTCTGTTTGCACCGCGGGGCTGATTGGAGGTTTCTCCTCTCATTTAAGGCATTTCAAGAGGTTCGCATCTATCCGGGGCGGGTCTTCCAGCGCCGGGTCATGCCCTTTATAACGCCCTAGAAATTTCGAATTTTAAATTATTTATTTATTATAAATTGTGGATTATATTATGTGAATATTGTTGTAAAGGTGAAATGTATGTGAGATGGTGTTTATGTGATTATATGATGATTTGGGTAGGTTTTGAAGGTTTGTGTAATTTTATTTACATCTTTGAGGATTTAAATATATTTAAATCGTGCATTTTGATCCTTTGTAGATTTTATAAAAATTATCGGAGGAATTAAAAATCATGAAATCTTTTGAAATATTTTATTTATATATTTATTGAGTTTTTCAAATTGTTGGGTGGATTAATTTGGATGCTTGAGTATTTTAAAATGATTTTAAGAGTTTTATTGTATTTAAAGGATCAAAACTTGGAAAATTCATATTTAATTCATTTTTGGTCCGAAAAATATTTTGAAAATATGTGCGTGCTCTTAAATTTATATTCTTTAATTTAAAGGTGAACAGTTTAATTTTCTGAATTTTCTATTTAATTTCGATTTATAATAGTCGTTTATTAGTTTTAAAAGCGAATTAATGATATTTTAATTGGGCCGGAATAAATGGTTAGTAGTTATTTTATAAGTAATGGGCCAAGCCCATTTAGAAGAAAAGAACAGCCGAGAGGATTCTAGAATAACGGGGAGGGAGAAAAGAAAATGGGGAAGAAGAAAAGAGATGGGAAGAGAAATTGAGAGAGATGTGTGTGTATATATATATATATATATGTGTGTGTGTGTGTGTGTGTGTGTATACATATATATGTGTGTGCAAGTGTGTGGGTGTGTGTGTATTTCGCGTGTGTATTGTGTGGGATGAAGAGGACAACGGGGAAGGGGGAGGCAGGTCGCGCGGTGGCGCAGCAGCGGGGACAGGTGGCGCGTGGGTAGCATCGGCTACAGGAGAGGTCGTCGACGAGGGGCTCGTGGCTGCGTAGTGGCGGTGGAAGCTGCTGCGCAGGAGAGAGAGATAGAGAGAGGAGAGGGGGGGAGCAGGGAGAGAGATGATGGAGCTATTAATTTTCGGAAAGGTTCGAATAGGAAACCTGGCCACGGATAGTGCGCAAGTAATCTGAAAGACGATCAGAAGGATGAGTATCAAAGCCAACAGGTGAATGGATGCGGAAATTGATGAGTTACGAAGTAGGAACTAAAGGTTAGCAAATAAAAGGTTGTCATGAACTGAGTTGAGGATCGAGGTGAAAGTCAGGAACTCTGTAAATCGAGGCAAGTGTTGTTGCTCCTCACTTATTGTTCAAGTGATGACATTCCATTCCTGTTAGCATATAATGATTCGGTCAAATTATATTTAGAACATGATGCACTTCTTCAAGTAGCATGCAAATGTCTATTTTCTCCACCCATGGTTCAAATTTAAATTCTTAAATTAATGATTTTACAAAGGACCTTTTCTTCAAAAATACTTTAGTCATGGTATGTTATTGGATTCCTCAGTGGAAGGCCAATTCTTTTATTTTCTTCAAAAATATTTAAAGAATATTCCAAATAAAGAAAAAAATCCAAGATTTTAAACCTTATGAAAATCTGCTGGAAAAATTCCTGATTTATAACATATTTTCACCAATGGACCCCCTTTTGGAAATGTTTTCTGCAAAACTGATCTGAAATTTATTATTTTGAAATTGTTTTACAAATAATCGCTTAAACTGCCTTACTCGGTTATGTTGATTCAAACCTTACAATGTGTTGTAAAATTTGATTAAATGCGCGTAGTGCTTGATTATGTCCCTGCTCTCACTTAGAATTTCAACTGTTGATAATCTTGTTGCAATTTATATCTTTCGTTGTTGCCAAGTCGATTTTCCCTTTAATCCAGTTAATGATGTTATGTTCCCAATTATTCATATCTATCTTGTCTATACTTATTCAAAATATTGTTCTTTATATTCTCCACCCCATTGATTATCGAATTTGTCGATATTTATTGAAGATCTTGATTATTCGTTTATCATCCTGTATTGTATTGAACTTGTCAATACTAGAAGATATTGTTACTTCCTATTTACTAATAATCATAAGTTATTCTGGATGTGAGCTTCTAGTTGATTGGTGGGTTGTCGATTGCTCCGACACCTAATGCGTTTGACTTAGAATTGGAAATGTTTTTAAAATAGATGTCCCTTCGGGGAGACCATATTAATGGTCAACAGATGTCCCTTCAAGGAGACCAGATTAATGGTCAGAAGTTAAGGCCAATGTGTGCCATGGATCCAATTAAGGACATTGTTGTGCGCGTTTGTCCGGGGTTAGTGCGTGACTGATCAGCAGCCTAACCTTATTGTTTTTTTAAATATATAAAAATCCAATTCTAATCTATACATTGAGATTGAGTTGATTTATCTTCTGATTCTCTTGAAGCCTATTTCAATTATATTTTGCTATCAAAACTTTCATCAGTTCTCATTGTTCTCATTGTTGATGCACCTTATTCTAATGGTGAAATGTTGGCTCCTCGTGGCAATCAGATAATTAACTTAACTGATTCTTTTCGCAGCATGAGATATTTCTTCTTGTTTTCAGAATTTGTAGTCGTTATTGATGTTGCTATCACTATTTACACTTGCTGAGCGTTGTTGGCTCACTCTTGCTTTAATGTTTGTTTTCTCCAGTTAATAGAGATGATTAGTGGACCTTGTAGTCAGTTGGTAATACTCTTCCAGCATCAAGAGGAGACGTTCGGGTTATGGATGTCGTTGGATAGTGGTTTGGGAATTTGTCTAGGTTGGACATCTAGTTAGGCAGTGATTTCATTTAGTCATAAAGTT
The DNA here is from genome assembly GCA_037693485.1 of Kitagawia praeruptora. Classification (NCBI taxonomy): domain Eukaryota; kingdom Viridiplantae; phylum Streptophyta; class Magnoliopsida; order Apiales; family Apiaceae; genus Kitagawia; species Kitagawia praeruptora. Next base: position 158,052,303 of record CM075348.1, on the reverse strand, counting down.
GTATAACATTTTTTATTCTGAAAATGGGTTGTAATAATGTAATTCGATAAATTGTTTCATACCATAACCTGTATGCGATCTTGGTTAAGGGGTTTCTATTATTATATCATGTTTTATCCAAGGTTGTATGACGTTGTTTGTGGTTAGTGGTCCCAGATCTGTACCCCGGATTATGGGATGCCACAGTTGGTATCAGAGCTACAGGTTATGGTCACTGAAACAGATTAAGAGGGTTAGGCGCATATGTATAGGATAGATGTCGGGTAGAACGATTTAGGACAAGGATCGCCTTAGGGTACTCCGACAAGTGTTGTAACGTTATACGGTCTTCCGACATATCGCGCGAGTGGGAGTTCGAATAATTTAAGGATTGGGCTATGAGCGAAACAGCGAACCCGAAGCGACATAAGCTAAGTGGGCAGCTGGAGCTATCAGTTCGGGGGACGTTATCTCGAGATTTTTGCGTAGAATTTATGACATTCTATGATATTAGTTTCGATGTGAACGTTTCGGAGATGGTAAGAGAAGGTTAAGAATGCAAAGTGGGATGCGATTATTAGCAAGAATTGGAAGTTGAGCGTAGTTGTGCACCCTTAAACGTTGGTTCATTCAAATTCATTACCTAAAGAAATTTCTTATTCTTCTTCTGAATTGTCATAAATTAATTCCCGATTGGTATCGTTGCTGAGGCATTCGTTGCGTAGTGACGGTCCAAAATCGAGAATGAATTGATATCTTCTTATTTATTCAATTCATTAGTGTCAGGCCGGTTTTGGCAGCTAAGTATATTAGTGCTTAGTCGATAAGAGTGAGGTTATGAATAACTAGGAATTTCTTGAATATTTGATTGATCAATCATTGAAGCATCTATTGAAAGGTCTTTTATACATCAATCGATGATGAGTTTCGTATATCAGATTTATTCGAATTCAATCCCATTCTTTTGGAAATATTTATATTTTCAGATGGTATTTGATCCAGCTTTACAAGAAGATTTTTTTTTTTTGAAACTCTTGAATCCCTTCCATTTTCATGAATGCTTGATTTTCTTCATTCCAGTTGAGATGAACAACCTATGCAGATAGGGGATTCAGGGACCTCTTATCTTTGTGATAGAAGTCCAGTGGGACGCCACTGATTGTGTTTGTCATGAAAGTACTAAAGACTGGCCATCTTTATGTACTGTGGTGGTTGACCAAGTGACAAATGCAACCTGAAAATAGTTCAAAGATCATATTGATCTCTCGGTTGAAATCCTTTATGAAAGTTTTATCAAACAAACTCAGTGTATATTCATGTTTGATGTCCATTCATTTTATTGACTTCCTTTGCCTTCCTAATAATGAAGAGATGCGGAAATAAGCGTGACGACGTCTTAAATGATAGAACTATAACTGCATGGACGAAGAATTGGTTATGATAGTTTAAGGACCTGGTGATTAAGACAGATATGTCTTGTTAAGTTGGAAAAAAAATTACTGAACCGATAAAGCATGGACAAGGTCTGAGGCTAATGAGAATTGAATACAGGAAAAAAAATGACAGTAAATAAGAGTGCATGATTACAGATATTGTTAAGGGTGAAAAGAGAATGGTAATGGAGATAAGGGTATAAGATGTTCAATGCCGAAGAAAGATTGTTTTGGACACCTACTGAAGTGCAGAGATAGTAAATGAAATATCATAAGAATTTGAATGTTTCAAATCCATCGTTGGATATAAGATTTTACCATCAAGGAAGGTTGACTTGAGTAAAGCAGAGTGAAGCAGAACGGAAAGGTTTATAAAAATTAACATGAAGAACCAAGACTGAATGAGGGGTAAAGTGACTATGTGGAGTAAATAACTAATGCAAGCTAGTGTAGAAAGTCATGATTATCAAGGATGGTGGAAAGTTGACCAAGATGGAATAAAATGTCAATAAGGAGGAAGGTAGAGAAACCAGAAAGTTTCTAGAAGTGATTAAATAGCAGACGCATAAAATTTAGTTAAGAAAAGAATGTGAAATCCCGAAGATGTGGAGTTCGAAGAGAAAGGGGCACCGTAGTTGCCTATAGAAAGAGAATTAGTAGAAATTAACGAGATCCCATGATCAGAAAATAAGATTTCGGGAGAAAAATCCCTAGAGATTTTATTAAAATAAATGTGGGAAGTTGTGGCTGTAACCAGAAGGGAAGTGTGGTAACAAGTAGCAGAGTCAGAAGTTAAACGCTAAATGTTATGAGCTTGGAAAGATGGGAGTTTTTGTCAAAAATAAAAAATAAAAAAAATAAAATAAAATATAATATAATATAATATCATATCAATCTTGGGGAATTTATGAAGAGAGTGGCAGGACTGCTTTTATGACTATTAAGAATCTAGAAATTCAAAATGGTTATGAAGAAGGTTAGTAAGAAGTGGATTGTGATGACTAAGAATTAAATATAACTCAGGATTAGATTTATTTCATAACAACGAAATGCGAGCAAATTGTGAGGACTAGAAAAATGGAGATTTTGATTTTTGAGAAAGACAAAGGCGGTGTTTTGAGGTCGGAAGCAGAAATTGAGGTCTCAACGATTAAGCAAATCAAGAAGTTGTTATACCAAGAGAATGAAATTGTTTTGTATAAGGAGATATCAGAAAGGAGACAATTAAGTCAAAGCATATTCCAATGAATAAGATTTCAAACGACATTCAGATGAAGAATTTAATATGATCGTAGATCACATATCAAGATGATCGAAGACTCAGGAAGCGTATGCAAATCAATCGAGAGCGATTTTAAGAGTTTCCAAGAAAAGGAAGAAAATTTGGCACAAGGATCTAAATGTGAATTTCGAAAGTCATGATTTTTTGGTTAATGTGAGTGGTGTTAAATAATGAAGATGTGCCGTGTAAAGTTAAACTCGGAAACTTGTCAAGTATTCAAAGCTATAATTCGAAAGTTGATTTCAGGAGATGCGGAATAGTGTGCTGCGAATAAGATATATATATATATAATTTAATGAAATTGGTCATTAGTTCGAAATTGTTACTCATTAAGACAATGAGATGAGGGATGGATAGAAGTTTTCTGATTATTCCCTTCTCGAGTAACATTGTACGTGAAAGGGGAGTAAGAATGATTGGGAATTTCTTGATATTCTTTTTCTCAAAATTTTATCTGAGGAAGGTTCGTTCTAGGAGATGTAAATAAGTGGTGGTGCCTGTTAAGTGGAAGATTCATGTTGATAAAAGCGGGAGCTTGTTGGAAATTGTTAAAGAATTGTTTCATGATTAGTATCTAGTGAAGTTGTGACCTCGGGAGAATTGGTAATAAATTGGATATTTCAATCTTGTTCTTGTACTGAGTGAAGTCACAGTCAAGGTGACAAGTATATTAGCTATCAAAAGTTGCAAATAATCGAGGCTATGTTTCAAAAGATTTAGCAAATCAGACTACTTTATAAGGGTGAGAATCGAGTTGTTAATTAAATTATGCTTGATGTGCATCTAAGGACGTATGTGTTTGGTTATAGTATTCGATTGCAAGGATGTGTTCGCTATTTTCTCTACGCAAGTATACGCAGTCCAAAAGCAATATAGGGAAATAAGGATCGTTCCCACGAAGACTCGGTTATTTTAGTAAATATGTCTATTCAACAATGTTTGGTTAATTATAGAAGCATGAACGAACTAAAATGGTTTATTTGTAGATAACAATTAACTAATGAAGTAACGGCTAATTTGTTTTAAAATAATATGATAGAGGCATGGGGTCCTAATTTCATGAATGTTTTAGCTCTATTAACTATCAAGAATAAATGTGTTACAATTGTTAAGAATGCTAGCGGGAACACGACACTAATATGAGCCATCTTTCAATTAACTCACACCATTCCAAATAAACATCCACAAAAGAGATAGAAATTATAAGGGCATCAATTATATCCAATACACTATATGTCTATGTGAATAGGTGATACAATCGATTTAATCACAAGTTCCGCAATTAACTACATAGGGGAATAACGTTCTTTCGAAACTATAATCCGAAATGCGGAGAAGCCGACATACCTATGCTAGCATGGCAAGCCCTAAATCTCTAAATCCACTTTCGCAATCATTAGAGATTTGGCACAATAGATGTTAGCTATTCACCTATATTCAATTAAAACAACCATGCAAGGCAATCTTATATAGAAATTGTAAACACAAATTATCTATCAAATTAACATGAACATTAACAATTCATTACATTAGAACCCCATGAAAGTGTTTAGTTCATAATTAAACTAGGCAATTTTATGGAATTAAATAAAATCATGGTAGAAATTTTTATAATTTAATTAAGAAATTACGAAAAATTAAAAATAAAAATAAAAGAATTAGAACCTAATAATAATAATAATAATAATAATAATAATAATAATAATAACTAAATTAAAAATTGCGATAAATTAAATATGAAATTGCAAGAGTTTAGAACGTAGAACCGAAATAGCTTCCAGTGAAAGAAAAGAGGAGCACTTCAAACAATCCCCGTAAAATAAGAATTCAGAAAATAGAACCGAAATAACTTCCACTGAAGAGAAGAGCACTCCAAATAATTCCCGTAAAAATCTTCAACCAAAATAGAACTTAGACTAAAATTGCAGAAAATTAAAGTGTATAAAACAAGATTTAAATTACAAAGAAGATTGCTAAATATTGAGAGAATACACGAGAGAATACAACTGAAAATAAGAGAGAACTCAGCTGTGGGATCTCTCAAACCTATGCAAAACACATCAATTTATAGTACCTCTCAGCACGCCATTTAGCATAAACAAAGGAGCCGAAAAGCAAGAATACAGAAAATAGCAGGGCGGTTGCCTAACTTCCTTTACTCTTTTTTTTTCAACACCAAAACATTCCACCTGCCACTTTTCTTTTTAATTCGGCTGACTTGCTTTCATTTCTTAGAACGGGCTTCGTAGAAATGTTTTTTTTTTAACCCACACAACTTATAATCTTTAATTAATAAATAATTAATTTAATCCAGAAATTATAAAAATAAATATCTAATATTATTAGATATTTATAAATATAATTTTTTTTAATTAAATAAAATATTTATTAATATAAATAAATCCTTAAGTCCTGAAAAACACGTCATTGGACAGCAGCGGCTGGTGGCTCACGCGGGCGGCTATTGTTTTGCTTACTTAATTGACTTTGCGGACCACAACACAAAGTCATCCAGCCTTTTACAAATCAATGGGCCTATTTCGTCTTATTATAGCCAGCTCGTAAAAATGTTTTTTTAACCCGAACAGCTTATAATTTTATTTAATAAATAATTATTTTAATCTAGAAATTATAAAAATAAATATCTAATATTTTTAGATATTTATAAATATAATTTTCTAAATAAATAAAATATTTATTAATATAAATATATTTTTAAATCCTAAGCTGCGGTCTGTTGAGGGTCTGGAACCAGCTTCCTTTTGCTTAACAAAAAATATATCAATTCCAACCGGGATTCCTGCTTTAAGAATATATCACTTCCCATATTTTTGTGATAATTCTTATTACTTCATTGCTCGTCCAGGTGTAAGTCACGGTCTCTTGAGGATCTAAAATCGGACTCCTTTCGCTTAACGAAAAATATAACAATTCCAACCGGGATTCCTGCTTTAAGAATATATCACTCGGAATTTCTTTATGATAATTCTTTTTCCTCGTAGCCAGCCCACTTGTGCTTTCTTGGCAGCGCTAAATTCCGAATTGAGACAGAAATCCATCATTTTTAGTCTTTTTATCACCACGATACCAAAAGTTATGAGTTCTGCACAACAAAGACTGAAACAACATAAAACTAATTAAAAGACACAACATACTTAAGGATAAACCACCAATTTAGGTCCAATTAGCGCATAATAAGTGGATATAAAATCCACTTATCACACCCCCAAACTTAAACTGATGCTTGTCCTCAAGCATAAACAATATAACTATATACAACTAACTAGCACCACTTCCGTAGGTGATCACGAATGCATTTGGCATATGCAATAAGCCCTTTAAACCCCTAGGCAGCCCTAGTGGACGAGTTAGGTCTCGTGAGGGCCTATAGCGAATGTACCCACAAAATTCATTTATCAAATGCAACTAACAATGCATGAATGCAACTAATATGAAAAATGCAACGATCCCCTTCAAACTCACCAAAATCAACTAAAAAGCAAATATCTCCAAAGAATGCAACAATTCCAAGCAGAGCTCGACTAAGTTCCCGTATACTAACAAATACATGAACAGAAACGTGCGTGTGTGCAATGCTCATCAGAAATACTCCCAAAACTAGGTCAAAAACCATACATGCTTTCCGTCAAGACAATCACAGGTTTATAACTAGAATAAACTGTAGACACTTCATAACCTAGGAACACCTCCACCCTTATCCAAGGTAGACAGAAACTCATGCTTTATTACTATACTACGACACTACATATACAATACGCATGCTTATTTAACCGTGCAATGAATGAGACCCCAAAAGGCTTATACAATAATACCCATGTAGAGAGTGTTAGGTCAGCAATCCCAAACCACAAGGGCTTTAGGTTACTAGGACTAAGTCCCCTCAGACTTAATTACTCGAGTATTAAAGAGCTCACTCTGGTTAATTTTGCATATAATCAATTGGACTTCTGACTCTTTTTTTTTTCCGCAATCTGGAATGAGCCTTTCTCATTTCCAACCCTAGACTACTCATATAAATATGAGCCGGCTACTAACCATTTGACGCCTAGCCTTTATTGACAATTATTACCACTTAGCATGAAATCCCTGTTTTCCCCCAAACTTAGATTTTAGTGTTCCTACGCTATCAAGGGAATAACGAAAATTCTAAGAATAAACAAGTGATTAGATCTCAAAACATCCAACAGGCATGACCCTAACCTAGCCCAAAAGCACCCCAATGAGACTGTGTAAAAATTTTGTTCCCATAACATGCAAGTCAATTCCTTAGGAACTATAAATCAGCCCTCTACTCATCATCATCACACCCAAATCAACATCCACCTATCAATCAGAATCAGCTCGTCCTAAGGGATCATGAAAAATGCATGCCATGAAAATGCAACTAATATGACTCACATGGTAAAACAAACAAACAATAACAGAATGTCCTAAATGAAACAACATAGATAATACGAACAAATATGCATGAATTACTACTAATATGCAAAACATGATATCCTACATGAACACAATGACTCACAAAAACTACTAACACATATACATACTACTTATCCCCCAAACCACCCCCAAACTTATAATATTCAATGTCCGCATTGAATGGAAGTAAATACAAGGGATAGTAGAGAACATACCTGAAAACACCAAAACACATGGGTTGCCTCCCACGAAGCGCTTGTTTATTGTCGCTAGCTTGACTTCACTTTCGCACTTTAATCGGTAGTACCAAGAACCGCGGTTTCTGCTTTGCGATTCACATGTTCACCAAAATATGGCTTCAACCTCTGTCCATTTACTTTGAAAGCTGCTTCCGGTGTTGTATCAAAATTTTCCATTGCACCATGTGGAAACACCGTTTTAACCGTGAATGGTCCTGACCACCTTGACTTAAGTTTCCCTGGAAAAAGTCTGAGACGAGAGTTGAAAAGCAAAACTAACTGCCCTGGTACAAAAGACTTTTGCACCAAACGTCTGTCATGCCATCTCTTGACCTTTTCCTTGTATAACTTGTGATTTTCATAAGCCTGTAGCCGAAACTCATCCAATTCATTAATCTGAAGTATTCTTTTCTCACCTGCTGCTGCTACGTCAAAGTTCAACTTCTTCAGCGCCCAATAGGCTTTGTGTTCTAGTTCGGCAGGCAGATGACAAGCCTTGCCATATACTAGCTGAAAAGGTGACGTGCCCAAAGGTGTTTTGTAAGCTGTTCTATAAGCCCAAACAGCTTCATCAAGTTTTAGTGACCAGTCCTTTCTTGAAGGATTCACGACCTTCTCTAGGATCCGTTTTATCTCTCTGTTGGAAACCTCTGCTTGGCCATTCGTTTGAGGGTGATAGGCCGTAGCAATTCGATGATTTATGTTGTACCTTGCCATCAATGCTGTGAACTTGCTGTTGTAGAAGTGTGATCCTTCGTCACTGATAATTACCCTTGGAGTTCCGAAACGTGTGAAAACTTGCTTATTCAGAAAATTCAGCACCACTTTAGCGTCATTGGTCGGTAAAGCCTTCACCTCGACCCATTTAGAAACATAGTCCACCGCTAGCAAGATGTACTGATTATTGCATGAAGAAACAAAAGGACCCATGAAATCGATCCCCCACACATCGAAAATCTCCACTTCCAACAGCATATTCAGAGGCATCTCATTCCTCCTAGAGATATTACCAATTCTTTGACATCTATCGCATCTTAACACAAACTGATGCGCATCTTTAAACAGTGTTGGCCAATAAAACCCAGCCTGAAGTACTCGAGTGGCTGTCTTCTCTCCAGCATAATGACCTCCGTAAGTGGTAGAATGGTAGTCATGCAAAATACCTTCAACCTCACTAAACGGAATGCACCTCCGAATCACCTGATCAGGTCCCTGTCTGAATAAGAAGGGTTTATCCCATCGGTACCATTTTACATCATGAAGAAACTTCTTTCTTTGAGCATAAGAAAATTCCGACGGGATGACATTGCTTACAAGATAGTTCACAATGTCTGCAAACCATGGCTCTTCATTTTGCAACCCAAAAAGTTGCTCGTCAGGAAAAAATTCGTTGATGAGAGTTTTATCCGCTGAGTTACCGTGTTCCTCTAACCGTGACAAGTGATCAGCCACCTGGTTCTCAGTACCCTTTCTATCCTTGATTTCCAATTCGAATTCTTGAAGCAACAGAACCCAACGAATCAACCGTGGCTTAGCATCTTTCTTCGACATTAGGTATCGAATGGCTGCATGATCTGTAAACACCACTACCTTAGTTCCGAGCAAATACGATCTGAATTTCTCGAAGCTATATACAATAGCTAAGAGTTCCTTTTCTGTAGTAGTGTAATTCAGCTGTGCATCATTGAGAGTTCTGCTAGCATAGTAAATCACGTGAAACACCTTATTCTTCCGTTGACCAAGAACAACTCCCACTGCATAGTCACTTGCATCACACATTAATTCAAAAGGTTCACTCCAATCAGGTGCAGTGATAATGGGCGCAGTTGTCAATTTCTTCTTTAAGAGCTTGAATGCCTCCAAACAATCTTCACCAAATTTAAAAGGAATATCCTTTTCTAACAGATTGCATAAAGGTTTAGATATTTTCGAAAAATCTTGGATGAATCGCCGATAAAAACCCGCATGACCAAGAAAACTGCGAATTCCTTTAACTGAAATTGGTGGAGGGAGATTTCCAATCGTCTCCAACTTAGCCTTATCCACTTCCAGCCCCTTACCAGATACCTTGTGCCCAAGAATGTTGCCTTCCTTTACCATGAAGTGACATTTTTCCCAGTTGAGTACTAGATTAGTCTCAACACATCGTTTCAGCAACATGCCTAGATTTCTGAGGCATTCATCATATGATTTCCCAAAGACTGAGAAATCATCCATGAACACTTCCACATTGATACCAATCATATCCGAAAAAATTGCCATCATACACCTCTGAAAAGTAGCAGGTGCACCACAGAGTCCGAAAGGAACGCGTCGGAACGTAAAAGTGCCAAAAGGACATGTGAAAGTGGTCTTCTCCTGATCTTCTGGAGTAATACCAATCTGATTATATCCTGAATAACCATCCAGCAAGCAATAGAATTCATGCCCAGCCAACCTGTCTAGCATTTGATCAATGAATGGAAGGGGAAAGTGATCCTTCCTTGTAGCTTTGTTCAGCTTTTTGTAGTCCATGCAAATTCTCCACCCTGTAACTGTACGAGTCGGAATGAGCTCGTTCTTTTCATTGGCAACTATTGTCATGCCTCCTTTCTTAGGCACACATTGCACTGGACTTACCCATGAACTGTCTGAAATGGGATAGATGATACCAGCATCTAGCCACTTGAGAATTTCTTTCTTTACCACTTCTTTCATGATAGGATTTAACCGCCTTTGGTGTTCTACTGTTGGTTTACTCCCTTCTTCCAATGGAATTTTATGTTGACAATATGCGGGACTGATTCCTTTTAGATCCGCAACAGACCAACCAATGGCTGATTTGAATTCTCGAAGAACTCTCAAGAGCTTGTCTTCCTCGGAGTCTGAAAGGTTAGCGGCAATAATCACAGGTAAAGTGGATTTTTCACCAAGGGAAGCATACCGTAAGTGATCCGGTAGTGGCTTGAGCTCTAGAGTTGGAGCTTCTTCGATAGACGGCTTTAATTGCTGATGTGGTCCTTTTAATTCTGGCAGTCCCAGCGATTCAACTGGTCTTTCAAATTTTCTTTTCCACGTCAAAGCATCCAGATATTGCAATTATTCATCAATGTCATCTTCATCTAATGAATACTCCCCACTGAGGGCCTTTTCCAAAGTATCATTCATGAGCATGTGCCCTAACTTTTCTTGCACCGTAGACTCAATCAAGTCTATCTTCAGACACTGCTCTTCTTCTGTTGGGAATTTCATAGCTGTGAAAACATTGAAGGTGACAATTTGATCGTGCACCTTCATCGTCAGTTCCCCCTTTTGGACATCAATCAATGTTTGTCCTGTTGCTAAAAATGGCCTACCAAGAATGATAGGAATCTTCTTGTCCTCTTCGAAATCAAGAATGACAAAATCAGCAGGAAAGATGAGTTTGTCTACTTTCACCAACACATCTTCAACAACTCCCCTAGGATAGGTGATAGATCGATCAGCCAACTAAAGGGACATACTTGTCGGTTTTGGTTCAGGAAGACCAAGCTGCAAGAAAACTGAGTATGGCATAAGATTGATACTTGCTCCCAGATCACATAAACATTTGTCGAAAGATAATCTCCCAATGGTGCATGGTATTGTAAAACTCCCTGGATCTTTCAGCTTAGGCGGCAACTTTTGCTGCAATACCGCACTACATTCTTCCGTCAAAGTAACGGTCTCTAAGTCTTCAAGTTTTAATTTCCTCGAGAGAATGCCTTTCATGAATTTGGCATAGCTTGGCATTTTCTCGAGAGCTTCAGCAAATGGAATGTTGATATGTAATTTTTTAAAGACTTCAAGAAATTTGCCAAACTGCTTGTCTAATTTCTGTTTTTGCACTCGTCGAGGAAATGGTGGAGGTGGGTAGACTTGCTCTTTTACTTCTTTTTGCTCGAGGACAGCTTGTTTAGGAGTTGGCATATTTTCTTTAATCTCCTCCTTTGATTCAGATATATTGCCCATGTCCTTTGTGTCTCCCAAATCTGCTTTTCCTGTTCCTTTGTCTGGCAGAATTTTTTCTGTATCTTTTAGCTCAGCATCCTCCGTGATTCTCCCTGATCTGAGGGTAATTGCTTTGATGTGCTCGTGATTATCCTTTCTCCCAGGATTAAGTTCAGTGTCACTGGGGAGTGTTCCTTGTGGTCGGCTCATCATGAAACTAGCGAGTTGACTCAATTGAGTTTCCAGATTTTTAATGGAAGCCGCTTGGCTTTTTTGGCTTTTTTGGCCCAACCTCAACTCCTCTAATTCAGTCTTTTCATTCGACGATTGTCCAGAATTTCCATAAGATTGTTGTTGTTGAAATCCTGGGGGCTGAAATTGTCTAGGAGCATATGGTTGTTGAAAATGTTGCCCCTGTTGTTGCTGGAATCCAGATGGGTTATACTGCTTAGCTCCAAATGGCTGATGATTAGATTGTTGGTAGGGCTGATGTGATTGTTGTGCTCCTACTTGATTATTGCAACAACTAAAATTTGGATGATTTCGGTTGTTCGGATGGTAGGAATTTGGAGCTGGCTGTTGCTGTCTTTGGAAATTGCTTACGAATTGAACTGACTCGTTTGAGATGGCACATTGGTTTGATTCATGTGCGCCCGCACATAACTCACAAACACTAGCAACTTGACGAAATCCTTTCGCTGTCAACGAGTCTACTTTCAAGTTCAAAGCCTCTAGCTGAGCTGCTAAGGAAGTGGCTTTGTCAACATTAAAAATACCTGCTACCTTCTGTTGTGGCATTCTCTGAGTTGGGTTTTGATATTCATTAGCTGCCATCATCTCGATAAGATCATAGGCCTCCTCATAACTTTTAGCCCATAATGCTCCTCCTGAAGCTGCATCTACCATTGGCCTTGATTGCATTCCTAGACCATTATAGAAACAATTTATGACCATCCAATTTGGCATGCCGTGATGTGGACATTGCCGAAGCATTTCTTTGTATCTCTCCCAAGCTTCACATAAAGTTTCACCAGATTGCTGAGAAAATTGAGTGATAGCATTCCTTATAGCTGCAGTCTTAGCCATGGGGAAGAATTTGCTAAGAAACTTTTGAGCTAGATCAGCCCAAGTGGTGATAGATCCTGGTGGTAGAGAGTGTAGCCAACCCTTGGCTTTGTCTCTTAATGAAAACGGGAAGAGTCTCAACTTCACAGCATCATCTGACACATTGTTGAATCTGAATGTGTCGCATATTTCTATGAAGTTCCTGATGTGTAAGTTAGGATCTTCCGTTGCAGTTCCTCCGTACTGTACTTCATTCTACACCATCTGAATAGTGCTAGATTTAATTTCAAATGTAGGAGCCGCAATTGCTAGACGAATGATACTTGACTGAATGTCATCAATCTTCGGTTGCGAGTAGTCCATTAAAGACCTTGCTGCTGCAGGTGCAACTACTTCGCCTTCTCCGTCCATTTTCTGATTGAATGATTTTTCAAGTGCTCGCTTGGCTTTTAATGTCTTAGAGCGTGTAAGCATAAAAGTTCAACTACCGAACACAAATAATCACTTCACAAAAATATAAGATAAAATGTTCAAGTCAAACAAATTAACTTCTATTGTAGTAAAATACATTAACCAAATAACACCGAGTCCCCGGCAGCGGCGCCAAAAACTTGTTCGCTATTTTCTCTACGCAAGTATACGCAGTCCAAAAGCAATATAGGGAAATAAGGATCGTTCCCACGAAGACTCGGTTATTTTAGTAAATATGTCTATTCAACAATGTTTGGTTAATTATAGAAGCATGAACGAACTAAAATGGTTTATTTGTAGATAACAATTAACTAATGAAGTAACGGCTAATTTGTTTTAAAATAATATGATAGAGGCATGGGGTCCTAATTTCATGAATGTTTTAGCTCTATTAACTATCAAGAATAAATGTGTTACAATTGTTAAGAATGCTAGCGGGAACACGACACTAATATGAGCCATCTTTCAATTAACTCACACCATTCCAAATAAACATCCACAAAAGAGATAGAAATTATAAGGGCATCAATTATATCCAATACACTATATGTCTATGTGAATAGGTGATACAATCGATTTAATCACAAGTTCCGCAATTAACTACATAGGGGAATAACGTTCTTTCGAAACTATAATCCGAAATGCGGAGAAGCCGACATACCTATGCTAGCATGGCAAGCCCTAAATCTCTAAATCCACTTTCGCAATCATTAGAGATTTGGCACAATAGATGTTAGCTATTCACCTATATTCAATTAAAACAACCATGCAAGGCAATCTTATATAGAAATTGTAAACACAAATTATCTATCAAATTAACATGAACATTAACAATTCATTACATTAGAACCCCATGAAAGTGTTTAGTTCATAATTAAACTAGGCAATTTTATGGAATTAAATAAAATCATGGTAGAAATTTTTATAATTTAATTAAGAAATTACGAAAAATTAAAAATAAAAATAAAAGAATTAGAACCTAATAATAATAATAATAATAATAATAACAATAATAACTAAATTAAAAATTGCGATAAATTAAATATGAAATTGCAAGAGTTTAGAACGTAGAACCGAAATAGCTTCCAGTGAAAGAAAAGAGGAGCACTTCAAAAAATCCCCGTAAAATAAGAATTCAGAAAATAGAACCGAAATAACTTCCAGTGAAGAGAAGAGCACTCCAAATAATTCCCGTAAAAATCTTCAACCAAAATAGAACTTAGACTAAAATTGCAGAAAATTAAAGTGTATAAAACAAGATTTAAATTACAAAGAAGATTGCTAAATATTGAGAGAATACACGAGAGAATACAACTGAAAATAAGAGAGAACTCAGCTGTGGGATCTCTCAAACCTATGCAAAACACATCAATTTATAGTACCTCTCAGCACGCCATTTAGCATAAACAAAGGAGCCGAAAAGCAAGAATACAGAAAATAGCAGGGCGGCTGCCTAACTTCCTTTACTCTTTTTTTTTCAACACCAAAACATTCCACCTGCCACTTTTCTTTTTAATTCGGCTGACTTGCTTTCATTTCTTAGAACGGGCTTCGTAGAAATGTTTTTTTTTAACCCACACAACTTATAATCTTTAATTAATAAATATTTAATTTAATCCAGAAATTATAAAAATAAATATCTAATATTATTAGATATTTATAAATATAATTTTTTTAATTAAATAAATATTTATTAATATAAATAAATCCTTAAGTCCTGAAAAACACGTCATTGGACAGCAGCGGCTGGTGGCTCACGCGGGCGGCTATTGTTTTGCTTACTTAATTGACTTTGCGGACCACAACACAAAGTCATCCAACCTTTTACAAATCAATGGGCCTATTTCGTCTTATTATAGCCAGCTCGTAAAAATGTTTTTTAACCCGCACAGCTTATAATTTTATTTAATAAATAATTATTTTAATCCAAAAATTATAAAAAAAAATATCTAATATTATTAGATATTTATAAATATAATTTTCTAAATAAATAAAATATTTATTAATATAAATATATTTTTAAATCCTAAGCTGCGGTCTGTTGAGGGTCTGGAACCAGCTTCCTTTTGCTTAACAAAAAATATATCAATTCCAACCGGGATTCCTGCTTTAAGAATATATCACTTCCCATATTTTTGTGATAATTCTTATTTCTTCATTGCTCGTCCAGGTGTAAGCCACGGTCTCTTGAGGATCTAAAATCGGACTCCTTTCGCTTAACGAAAAATATAACAATTCCAACCGGGATTCCTGCTTTAAGAATATATCACTCGGAATTTATTTATGATAATTCTTTTTCCTCGTAGCCAGCCCACTTGTGCTTTCTTGGCAGCGCTAAATTCCGAATTGAGACAGAAATCCATCATTTTTAGTCTTTTTATCACCACGATACCAAAAGTTGCGAGTTCTGCACAACAAAGACTGAAACAACATAAAACTAATTAAAAGACACAACATACTTAAGAATAAACCACCAATTTAGGTCCAATTAGCGCATAATAAGTGGATATAAAATCCACTTATCAGGATGCGACTGAGAATGGACGAAATGATGTTAAGTTTCCAGATTGAGTACTCGGTAAAAGTATAGGACTAAAGAAAGAAAGAAACTTCTTAATTATTCCATTCTTGATCAACATAGTATTTGAAAAGTGGAGTGGAAGCGATCGGAGGATTTCTTGAGATTCTTTTCTCGAAGTTCTATTTGAAATCGTATGGTAATACGTAAAGCGTGGGAGTTATACCAAGTGTAGGTCGTTGTAAATTAAGGCAAATTGCACGATTGCATTATTGCGAAGGATTGGCGTGGTAATATAAGTTTTGACGCGGGGTATAGTTCGTTATACGGAAAGGTCATGTTGATTTCGAAAATAAGAGATTCGTTCACGTGTGATAAATGTTTGTAGTTAATAAGACTCAGAGACCAAAGCATAAGGCTATTTTGGAAATTAAGGGCTCATGGAATGAGCTTATAAATTTATGAGTGGTATAGGGAAAATCCTAGAGTTGAAGGATATGACCTGGGAAGTGAAAGTAAGATGTTGAGAAGATCAGGACTGTTATTTGGGTCCTTAGGATTGATTCTGAGGACATAATCCTATTAAGGGGGGAAAGATATAACGCCCTAGAAATTTCGAATTTTAAATTATTTATTTATTATAAATTATGGATTATATTATGTGAATATTGTTATAAAGGTGAAATGTATGTGAGATGGTGTTTATGTGATTATATGATGATTTGGGTAGGTTGTGAAGGTTTGTGTAATTTTATTAACATCTTTGAGGATTTAAATATATTTAAATCGTGCATTTTGATCCTCTGTAAATTATATAAAATTTATCGGAGGAATTAAAAATCATGAAATCTTTTGAAATATTTTATTTATATATTTATTGAGTTTTTAAAATTGTTGGGTGGATTAATTTGGATGATTGAGTATTTTAAAATGATTTTAAGAGTTTTATTGTATTTAAAGGATCAAAAATTGGAAAATTCATATTTAATTCAGTTTTGGTCCGAAAAATATTTTGAAAATATGTGCGTGCTCGTAAATTTATATTCTTTAATTTAAAGGTGAAAAGTTTAATTTTCTGAATTTTCTATTTAATTTCGATTTATAAGAGTCGTTTATTAGTTCTAAAAGCGAATGAGTGATATTTTAATTGGGCCGGAATAAATGGTTAGTAGTTAGTTTATAAGTAATTGGCCAAGCCCATTTAGAAGAAAAGAACGGCCGAGAGGATTCTAGAATAACGGGGAGGGAGAAAAGAAAAGGGGGAAGAAGAAAAGAGATGGGGAGAGAAATTGAGAGAGATGTGTGTGTGTATATATATATGTGTGTGTGTATATACATATATATGCGTGTGCAAGTGTGTGGGTGTGTGTGTATTTCGCGTGTGTAGTGTGTGGGATGAAGAGGACAACGAGGAAGGGGGAGGCAGGTCGCGCGGTGGCGCAGCAGCGGGGACAGGTGGCGCGTAGTGGCGGTGGAAGCTGCTGCGCAGGAGAGAGAGAGAGAGATAGAGAGAGAGAGAGTGTGTGTGTGAGAGAGAGAGAGAGAGAGGGAGAGAGAGTGAGAGGGAGCAGGAAGAGAGATGATGGAGCTATTAATTTTCGGAAAGGTTCGAATAGGAAACCTGGCCAAGGACAGTGCGCAGGTAATCTGAAAGACGATCAGAAGGATGAGTGTCAAAGCCGATAGGTGAACGGACACGGAAATTGATGAGTTACGAAGTAGGGCCAAATAAAAGGCTAGCAACTAAAGGTTGTCATGAACTGAGTTGAGGATCGAGGTGAAAGTCAGGAACTCCGTAAATCGAGGCAAGTGTTGTTGCTCCTCACTTATTGTTCAAGTGATGACATTCCATTCCTGTTAGCATATAATGATTCAGTCAAATTATATTTAGAACATGATGCACTTCTTCAAGTAGCATGCGAATGTCTATTTTCTCCACCCATGGTTCAAATTTAAATTCTCAAATTAATGATTTTACAAAGGACCTTTTCTTCAAAAATAATTTAGTCATAGTATGTTATTGGATTCCTCAGTGGAAGGCCACTTCTTTTATTTTCTTCAAAAATATTTAAAGAATATTCCAAATAAAGAAAAAAATCCAAGATTTTAAACCTTATGAAAATCTACTGGAGAAATTCCTGATTTATAACATATTTTCACCAATGGACCCCCTTTTGGAAATGTTTTCTGCAAAACTGATCTAAAATTTATTATTTTGAAATTGTTTTACAAATAATCGCTTAAACTGCCTTACTCGGTTATGTTGATTCAAACCTTACCATGTGTTGTAAAATTTGATTAAATGCGTAGTGCTTGATTATGTCCCTGCTCTCACTTAGAATTTCAACTATTGATAATCTTGTTGCAATTTATATCTTTCTTTGTTGCCAAGTCGACTTTCCCTTTAATCCAGTTAATGATGTTATGTTCCCAATTATTCATATCTATCTTGTCTATACTTATTCAAAATATTGTTCTTTATATTCTCCACCCCATCGATCATCGATTTTGTCGATATTTATTGAAGATCTTGATTATTTGTTTATCATCCTGTACTGTATCGAACTTGTCGATACTATAAGATATTGTTACTTCCTATTTACTAATAATCATAAGTTATTCTGGACGTGAGCTTCCAGTTGATTGGTGGGTTGTCGATTGCTCCGACACCTAATGCGTTTGACTTAGAATTGGAAATGTTTTTAAAAGAGATGTCCCTTCGGGGAGACCATATTAATGGTCAACAGATGTCCCTTCGGGGAGACCAGATTAATGGTTAGAAGTTAAGGCCAATGTGTGCCATGGATCCAATTAAGGACATTGCTGTGTGCGTTTGTCCGGGGTTAGTGCCTGACTGATCAGCAGCCTAACCTTATTGTTTTTTTAAATATATAAAAATCCAATTCTAATCTATACATTGAGATTGAGTTGATTTGTCTTCTGATTCTCTTGAAGCCTATTTCAATTATATTTTGCTATCAAAACTTTCATCAGTTCTCATTGTTCTTGAAAGGCAGAGTGTATAAACTTGTAACACTATAAATAATGTAACTCAATTAAAAGAAAAGATACTTAACCAGAAGACAATCAAGAACAAGAAGTCACAAGAAATCAACACTAAATGAAGACAAGGTAATTGATACAATTGAACATGTTAACTATGATCAAGCCAAGAAGAAATCATTGAGAGAAGTTCAAGTCAAAGTTGTTCAGGCCTCAGTGATTTGAGAAATCGAGAATCAAGATCATAACTATCAGTATCAACAAGACCAATTGATTTCAAGTGAACAAGAAGGAAAGCGAATATTGGAAAGCCAAGTTACAAAGTGAATATGGTAATTTATTCAAGAAGCAGAAACACTATCAAGACTAGTCACTTATGAACCAGACCAGTGCATCAAGTGTCAGGACATTGATAGCAAGTTTATGTCAGTAATAAAGATCCATGTTCAAGAGCTTGCTGAAGAATAAAGAAGACATGAAGATATCACAAGCTCAAGATGTGCATTGAAGTTTCAAGTTGAAGACCAGAATATTTTCTAAGTACTAAATGTTCTAGATGGCCAAGTAGAAGATTTCTAAGTAGAAGTTCTACTTAGAAATTCGAGATGGCTAAGTAGAAATTCTCAAGTAGAAGTTCTACTTAGAGTGCAGCTTCAACATGACACATGGCATCTTCTGATTGGCAGATTTCCAAGCTTTCAAGTTAAGGCAAGATTTAGGTGGACATCATTGGGCCACGTACATCTTAGTCTTTGAAGACTACAGGACATAGATTACAAGTAGTATAAATAGAAGCACTTGTGTAATGTTTTAAGTTAGTGAGCAATATTGAGAAAAAACACAAGAAAAAGAGAGAGAGTATATTCACAGAGCTTAGAATCATTCACTTCTCTCTGAACTTCTGTTATACTTTGTAATGAATGTTGTAGCAACCTTTTCAAGTTATATATAAGAAATATATTCCTTGAATCTGCGTGTTCATTTATTGCATCGTATTTATTGCTTCTCATATTCGAAAAGTTGTATTCACCCCCCCCTCTCTACAACACATTTGGACCTAACAATTGGTATCAGAGCGGATGTTTAACATACAAAACATAGATCCTTGTGTTTGGTAGAAGAATCGTGAGTTTTCATTTTCTAGATCTACTTTTCATTTTCTCGAAAAGTGTGCTTTAATTCGTTGGTAGTGAAAACTCATCCGAAAAAATTATTTAAATACTCCAGGTGTGATTATTTAGCTTGGGTGTATTTTAATTAATTTTTGTGAATTAATCTGGGTTCATTGATATTTGGTGTTCTTGAGTGTTCATCATCTGTTCTTATCAAAGAAGACAACCCAAAAACTTTTTGATCTCCTTTTTCAAACAGATAAGGTGTTTTTGTACTTTTGATTTGATAATTATTCCTTGGCCGAAAGCAAAACAATACAAACTCAGTACCTAGCAAGTGGGTTAGCTGCTTTCGGTGAGTAAAGTATCAAAAGTCAAAAAGGTATTAAAGAGATAATATTGTTTATTCAATATTAAAGAAATCTGCAGAAAATTTATTCTAAGGACAAAAGTTCTACATAGAATTTCTACTTGAGATTTTCTACATAAAATTTCGACTTGGACAATTTCTACTTAGAGAATTTCGACTTGAGCAAAATTTCTACTTAGAGAAATTTCGACTTAGGCAAAAGTTCTACATAGATATTCTACATAGCCTAGTCTTGGGTACTTAGAAACTTTTAGTGACCAGATTTGAAATGGCTCCTAAAAATTCTTTCAAGATCCCAATGTTCAACCGAGATCACTATGAAGAATGGGTTTTCAGAATGAGACTTTACTTAGAGACAATTAATCCTGAATATCTGGAAGTCCTTGAAAAGGGTAAATTCGTTCCAATGAAAGCTATTCCTGAGCGTACGGAAGGAGAGGAGGTTATACCTGCTCGGTCTGAGCCTAAAAAGGCAGCGGACTTTACGGATGCTGACAAGGAGCAAATAGCTTATGATACTTCTGTAAGACAAACCTTGATGGAATCCCTTGATCATGAAATGTTCAACATAGTCAAAGGTTTGAATACAGCAAAGAAGATTTGGGACAAGATAGAAGTTGTCATGGAAGGATCTGCAGAGGTTAGAAGCAACAAGACACTTATACTCAAGATGGAGTATGACACCTTCAGAATAAGAAAAGGAGAAGGCATAATAGACGGCTATCTAAGATTCAGTCAGTTGGTATTGGATTTGAATCTGAGAGGTGTTACTCTCCCCATGGTTGAGACCAATACGAGATATCTGAGGAACCAGCCAAAGAGCATTGAACATAGGGTCTACGCAATCAGAGAAACCAGAGATTTGCATACAACTTCTCTGGAAGAATATTATGGAATTCTAAAGACCTATGAGCTGGAAACACTTCAAGATCAAGCATGGGACAATGATTCAAAAGGAAAAGAAACTGCATCAGGATTAGTTGCTGATGAGGAAGAGTCTAAGAAGGCAATGGTTGCAGCAAAGCCTAAATCATCACTTGCACCACATCAAGTTGATAATGATGACGAGTGCGCATCTAACAGTGATGATGACTACTTCACCCAAGAAGAGCTGGACAACATGGACGATAGTGTCGTGGCATACATGGCAAGGAAGTTCAGCAACATAAGATTCAGAAAGAGCAACCGACCACAGAGAAATTCTTCATCTTATTATCGGGCTGCTAAGGGTGGTGGTAGTTCGTCAGGCTACCAAGGTAAAGGGAAGAATACCAGCTACAAATCTCCTTTGGATTTCAAAATGAAGTTCAAATGCTATAACTGTGGAGAAGCTGGACACTTTGCCTCGGACTGCAAAAAGCCTAAACAGACTTATCCAAAAGAGACATTTGAAGCCCTCAAAAGCAAGTATGAATCGTTGGTGAAGGAAAGACATGGAAAAAGAGCTTTATTAGTAACAGAAGGAAGAGCTTGGGATGATTCAGATGAGGAAGATGTTACTCATGTAGCAAACTTTGCGCTCATGGCTGAGACATCAGAGGAACCAGAGGTACCAGTTCTAACCCTTAAAGTAGAAATGTCTATTGATGATTATAAGGAACAGAACGGGGCTCTTAGCGAAGAGATCTACATGTTGTGCAAAAGCCTAGACACTTCTCAAAAGGAACAGAAAACACTTGTCGCCAAAAGCAGAATGCTTGAGGCAAAAGTGGAAGAGTTAGAGGCTGCTTGCACTGTAGATACTTCCCTAAGAGATTTTATTAAATCTTTGGAACACAAGCTCGTCCTTAAGGAAGAAATAGAAGCATGTCTTAGGAACAAACTAGCTGAGTTAGAAACTAAATGTGAAGCTTACAAACTAGCTGCTAGTAAAGTGTATGTAGATAATGACGTATTTAAGAAGATAACTGGAATAGGTGTAGGACTTGATTATTCTAACCTTTCTAAGAAAGAAGGGAAGAGACCTATCGACACTAGTTCCAGTGACCTTAAAAATGAAATTCCTAGCATTTTTAAACCTTCTGTCAAACCCATCTACAAACACCTTGTTCCTAGAATAGAAGAAGAAGAGACTGAATTGATAGCTAGATATGAGATTGAGATGGAAGATCGCCAGAAAGCACAACCCATAACTCCTATCAAACAAGTTAAAATCAATTTTCCTAGTGATGAATCTAGACTAGGAATAGGAGCTAAGGCTGTTAAACAACAAGGGAAGAAAGGCATAAAAGAGGTTAAGGCTGAACGAATAAAGAAAGCATGTTATCACTGCAAATCTACTGAACATCTTTCTTATGCATGTAAAGCTAACATAAATGTTCCTGCTGCACATGCCATGCCTGCCACACACACAATGAATAATCTGCATCCGAATCATGCACAGTGTGGTCAACCTAATTGTATGCCATGCACTTTTAATGTCATGCAAACTTTTGTGAATTTAATGAATGCATCTAGCCAGTCATGCTTAAATACTGCTGCTAGTTCAAACATCAAGAAAAAGCATGTGAGAGCCAAGACTGTCAGTCCTCCTAAAGTTAGGAGTGACAAACCTTCTCCTAGGACTGACAAACATGTCAAGTCTGAGAAAGGAAAGGAGAAAGTCGAAAGCTCTAGTAATGTTAAGAAAAGTGCATCTCCTGTTGTTAAATCTGTTGATTATCGATCTTATCGAAAAGCCGGGCCCAATCAAAGTTGGGTTCCGAAGATTGTCTAACCAATCTGTCATTGCAGGGCGTTAAGCAGAATAGAAATAGAGTTATATGGGTGCTAGATAGTGGAGCATCGAGGCATATGACTGGAAACAAGTCCCTGCTTACAGAGTTGGTTATGAAAGCTGGCCCTTATGTTACCTTTGGAGATGACAGCATAGGTGTGACAAAGGGATATGGCAAACTGAAAACTGGCAATGTCATCATTGAAGATATTTCCTATGTTGAGGGATTAAAGCACAATTTGTTGAGTATCAGTCAATTCTATGACAAAGGTTACGAAATTGTCTTCAACAAGAAAGGTGTATCAATCACTCACATCAAGGAAGGCTCACTGGCTTTAAGAGGAGTTCGAAAGGCAGATCTTTTTGTTGCAGACATGGATTCAGCAAATCAGAATGAGTTCACCTGTTTCTACAGCAAAGCCTCGGATGATGAAAGCTGGTTATGGCACAAAAAGCTATCTCACTTAAACTTCAAAACGATGAATGCTCTCGCGAGGCGAGAATTGGTGAGAGATCTACCTCAAATGGAGTTCGCTCCGAAAGGACTCTGTGAAGCTTGTGAAATGGGAAAGTCGAAACGAGCATCGCATAAAAGCAAAGAAATTTCTAGTATTACTGAGCCTCTGCAACTTCTTCATATGGATTTGTTCGGCCCAGTGAATGTCCTATCTTTGTCTAGGAAAAGATATGCATTGGTAATCGTGGATGACTTCTCCAAGTATACATGGGTATTGTTCGCAATGACGAAAGACGAAGTACCTTTCCTAATCATTGATCACATCACTCAAATTGAGAATGTTTCAACACTTACTGTGAAGACGATTAGATCAGATAATGGCACTGAATTCAAAAACGCAGTGCTAAATGACTTCTGTGTATCTAAAGGAATACGTCGTCAGTATTCAGCCCCGAGAACTCCACAGCAAAATGGAGTAGTTGAAAGGAAGAATAGAACATTGGTTGAAGCAGCAAGAACTTTGTTGTATGATTCGAAACTTCCTCTGTATTTCTGGGCAGAAGCAGTGAGTACCGTGTGTTACACTCAAAATCGATCCTTGATTATAAAAGATAAAGAAAAGACACCATGTGAGCTAATGAACGGCAGAAGACCAACAATCAAATACTTTCATGTCTTTGGAGCAAAATGCTATGTACTTATAGATGATGAAAATCTAGGCAAGTTTGCAGCAAAAGCTCGTGAAGGAATCTTTGTTGGTTACTCCACAGATGTGGTAGCAGCTTATAGGGTGTTCTTAGTAAATGATCGAAAAGTGACTGAAAGCTACAACGTCAGATTCGACGATACCAAACTCTCATCAATTTCAAGAGATTCTAGTGAACCTGAGTCCCTAAAATTTCAGAATCTGGACTTAGAAGAACTTGAAGATGAACCTGAGTTGGTTGTCCCATTAAATGTTCCAAGTGTACGTGAAGAACCTGAGTCTAGTGAACAAGCTAATCCTACAAGATCAGGAGAGACTTCTTCAGTACGAACCGGCAACAACTCAGGGGGAGTAAATAGCAGCTCAAGGACTACTGTTCAAGGCTCGAGTCGAGTTGACTCTAGTTCTGTAGGAGCTGGCACTAACTCAGGGGGAGTTAGTGAAAGTAATCAAGGTAGTCAGCACCACAACTCAGAAAGTCATGCTGAATCATCAAGACAATTTCCAAGAGAACGGGTATGGAATAGAGACCATCCGTTTGAATTAATTATTGGTGATCCAGATGCTGGTGTGTCTACTAGAAGAAATGCAAGAGCTGACCTGGCTAATATTTGCTTATATTCTGGGTTCTTATCCAAGCTTGAACCTAAAGAAATAGAAGAAGCTCTTGGTGATGCTGATTGGGTGATTGCAATGCAAGAGGAACTCAATCAGTTTGAAAGGCAGAAAGTTTGGAAACTGGTACCCCGACCAAAGAACAAATCAGTAATTGGAGCTAGGTGGGTATTCAGAAATAAAATGGATGAAAACGGACTTGTAACTCGAAACAAGGCTCGTTTGGTTGCAAAAGGTTATTCTCAGCGAGAAGGAATTGATTATGATGAGACCTATGCACCGGTTGCAAGACTTGAGGCAGTCAGGATGTTCTTGGCATTTGCAGCACATAAGAACTTCAAGGTTTTTCAGATGGATGTGAAAAGTGCCTTCCTGAACGGAGAGTTAGAAGAAGAGGTGTATCTGGAACAGCCGCCTGGCTTCATTGATCCAGAACTTGTAGATTTTGTGTATCTTCTCTTCAAATCTGTCTATGGCCTCAGGCAATCCCCAAGATGTTGGTATGAAACCCTATCCGTATTCTTAATTGAAAGTGGTTTTACTAGGGGAGTAATTGACAAAACATTGTTCTATAAGAATGTGAAGAATGATTTAATACTTGTTCAAGTCTATGTGGACGATATTATCTTCGGGTCATCTAATGAGCGCTTGTGCGAGAAATTTGCTAAGTTAATGCAAGAGAAATACGAGATGAGCATGATGGGAGAGCTGTCCTTCTTCCTTGGATTACAGATCAGTCAGAGAAAAGATGGTATCTTTATCTGTCAATCCAAGTACGTCAGAGATTTACTCAAGAAGTATAATCTAGAAGATGCATCAGCAGCTAAGACTCCCATGGCAACAGCCACGAAGCTTGATGAAGACAAATCAGGTAAACCAGTTGACATCACAAGCTATCGAGGTATGATTGGCTCACTTCTCTATTTAACTGCAAGTAGACCCGATATAATGTTCGCAACTTGTTTATGTGCAAGATTCCAAGCGGATCCAAGAGAATCACATCTCATAGCCGTCAAAAGAATTTTTAGGTATCTCAAGGGCACACCAAATCTAGGAATTTGGTACCCAAGAGATACAGGTTTTAATCTAATTGGCTATACGGATTCAGACTATGCAGGTTGCAGGATTGATAGGAAAAGCACATCTGGTGCTTGTCAATTTCTTGGCAGAAGATTGGTGTCCTGGCAAAGTAAAAAGCAACATACAGTATCTACTTCTACTGCTGAAGCTGAGTACATTGCTGCTGGAAGCTGTGTAGCTCAAATACTGTGGATGAGGAACCAATTGAAGGATTATGGCATGGAGCATAAGAAAATTCCAATTATGTGTGACAACACAAGTGCTATTGCCATAACCAACAATCCTGTAGATCACTCAAGAACCAAGCACATCGACATCAGGTATCACTTCATAAGAGAACATGTCGAGGAGGGGACTGTGGAGCTACATTTCGTGCCCACAATGCAACAAATTGCAGATATATTCACCAAACCTCTTGATGAAGTAACATTCAATAGGTTGGTTGGTGAATTGGGAATGCTTAACAGAAGTTAGTAAAGCCTTCCATCTGTAAAATCCATTTTTATGTTTGTATATGCAAGCTACTTAATCATTATGTGCTTAGACTTTAAGATGCCTAATTAATGATTGTTATAGGTTGCATATAGTGTCCTTTTACATGAATTCATTGTGTTCTAAGTGTCTTTTATAGCACAAATCTTTGAATTTATGCTTGTTAGATTGCATGATCATAGGGGGAGTTAAATTCATAATATTCTAAATTTTGCATGATTTTTAGATGAATTTACCTGTGTTTTTCATGTAATTAGAGGCCTTAGAATTATCAAGGAATGTTTTAATTATGTCATATATTAAAATCCTTGAATTGATATTTATATTAATTTGGCAATATTAAGTGTTGAGTTTTTCAAGAAAAATTGTCAAATTATTCTAAGTATCTTCAAAATTTCGAGTTAGTCACTATCTCGAAACTCATCTTGAAATTCTACTTGAATTTCAATTTGAGCTTCCAGAGTGAAGTTTTGAAAATTCTAAGTCTGGGAAGAATTTCGAGTTAGTCACTATCTCGAAATTCATCTCGAAATTCGACTTAGGGTTCGAATTCGAGTTACCAGTGTGCCTATTTATTTTCTTATTCAAAATATTCAAGATAAAGTCTATCTTACAGGGGATATTTTTGAAAAGATCAAGTCCAAGAGAATAACTTCGAGTTAATCTCTATCTCGAAACTCAACTCGAATTTCGACTTGATGTTCGAGATAGAGTTCTCAGTTGGTCTAAGGGGATTTTTTCGAGTTAACTCCTAACTCGAAACTTATCTCGAATTTCTACTTGAATTTCGAGATAGGTTTCCCTAGTACTGTTGGTGGTTTTTGCTGTTTAAATGGTCTTTAATGATTAAATGGTTCAAGTGTTCGAGTTAATCTATCTCGAAATTTATCTCGAAGTTCGACTTGATAAAATTTCGAGATAGACTTCGACTTAAAATTTCGAGATAGACTTCGACTTAGGTTCTCCCTGTATGTACTTGGTGTTTTCATTATTTTTAACAGGGACACTTTTGTCATTTCACAATCATGCCTATATATACATCTCTAACTCGATCAATTCATTCACTTTTACCTAATTAAGTTTTACAGCAGCCTCCATATACATACAGGCAATTTCGACTTACAGACCACGAATTCGTGATTTTTGTGACTAAACTCATACAGACCACGAATTACTGCCCGATTTTTGACAGCCATTATCTGAGTGATTATATCTGTGTTTGTGTATTTGTTCAACTGTTCATCATTCTTCTTATCCATCTATACACACGCACATACACACACGAATATTCATATCAAGCTTTAGTAATTGGCTTGTAATTGATTGTCTCACTCACGATTTCACTGGTATTTGCCTGTAATAGTATCACGATTTACCCCATAGTTTAATTTCTCAGATTGCTTTTGGTATTCTCGATAAATTGAAAGGGATAAAACTGTGAATTTGTTGATTACTTGTGTATATCCTGTAGTTTGATTTCTTGAAGTGATTTTTGGTATTCACAAAAAGAAATTAAAAGGGCTATAACTGATACTTCTTTAATTAATTGTTTTTCAAAAATTAAAATTAAAATTCACATTTTGTTAAGGAAAAACATTTTAATTAAAATGGCTCACCAATTTTCACTTGCTAAAAACAATTTTTATAATATTTCTACGGAAATTGGTGATCAACTCCCGTGCTTTAAGTCTTGGATACGATTTCTCAATTTGTATTCCAAAGCTAGCGATGCTTTTACTGCTAAACCTACACTAGTACATGATGCTTTACAGTAATTATGGACTAGTGCGGTTTCTTTTGGGAGCAAATCAACCCCCTACGGTTTCAGGTTTACCTTAGCGGGTCAGGAATATGAGGTGACTGAAGAAATTGTCAACAGGGTTCTGGGATTCCCGATAAAAGATGCTTATGATCCAGAACCTACAGCTGCAGAACGCCTCAGATTCTTTGAAGAAATAGGATGTTATCCTCCGTCTGGCCGGATCACTTGAAACATCCAAAAACAATTCTTTCATGTGGAATGGAATTACTTTTTCGAGGCTATCACAAGACGTTTTCGGGCACGAGAAAGCGATTTCTATCAAATTTCCATTCCCATGCAAACCTTTGCAATTGCCCTGGCAAGAGAACTGGATATAAATTATGGACGCATAGTTCTCTCTGAGATAGTGGGTGTAATGGGATCTCCTGCAAGCACAGACCTCAACACAACAGATGTTGTCTGCTGGTTTCCTCGGTTCCTACAGATGATGATTAATGATTTAATACCGAAGGATGCTCTTGCAGTTAGACAGAGTTTTGCTAGAAGCCCAACATCTGCACCACTAGGGATGGGCACTAAGTCACTTTCAATAATTGATAATCAGGATAAACATCATGGAAAACCGATGTCAGTTCTTGATACCTTACAAACGTGGCTTACATATGATGAGGGAGTTACCACTTTGGCAGCATCATCGCAAGTTTCATCATATGCTCAGAATCGGTCTGCTCATGCTGAGGCATTTGAAGAGATTCCTGATGAGCAAAGCGGTGACGAACAAGGTAATGAATCAGGTAATCTCTCTCTGCATACTACTCATTCCTCTTCCTATGTATCTGATTCCGAGACCCAAGAGACTGCTAGCCCGCAGGATCTATCCCAGGGTGCGAGCCATATTTCTGAGTCTGTCATACATTCTTATTCTCGTTCACCCCTGTCACCGGAATCCAGACAGCCAGCACATGTAGATGTAGGACATGATGAGGAGAGTGACCCCGAAGAGCAGCCTCTTACTCGAAAGAAAGCCAAATTTTCTCATGCTGCTACTTCTAAACCTCAGTCAAACCCTAGAATGTCACACGCAACCACTCTACCTCACGAGAGTGGTTCTCCCCTTGAACAATCTGCACATAGGGATTTTGATGATGATTATGTACCTCTTGAAGATACTGTTGCTTCAAAAGGACATGAAGCTTTAAAAGCTTCAGCCGTACCTTCACCGGTACGTACTGATGCTGCAAAGAGGATCGGTTCTGATGTTGTACAAGAACACTTTGTAGCCTCTCAGCCTGAGATTCCAACTCAGGAACCAACAGCAGTTGATCCCATAACTGCAAATTATATTGCTTATCCAGTTTCTGCAGGTACTACTTCATATTTTGGATCAATTATTGAAGACATACACGAGCGTGAGACAGGGAGTGTGTGTGAGAGGTTAGGGAGAGAGGGACCTTCATTTTTAAGGCCCGAAACCGAGCGCCAAATACCAACAGAACGAGTATTAGAGCGAGGTCACCTAAACCAAACACCGTCCCTTAATATTGAAAATCTTGATACACGTATGACTTCTATGGAAAATCAGATGAAGCAGTTTGGGCAGACAATGGGGCAGTTAGGGATGAACATTGGAAATAATCAAAGGGCTCTTGATGACTACGCAGCACGAATGGCAAGTCAAGCTACAGCTTTTAATGTTTTGACAAACAAGGTAAATGACTTGGGCCATGCTGGTGGTGTCTTGGGAAACACTCTGAATGAGAGGATGGGAGCAATGGAGATTACAATGGATATTCTAGCTGTGGAGATCAGTAGAGTGATGTTCGCAATCAGAAGTTTTGTGCCCCCGGAGTGTTTCGAGCCGCAACAACCTCCCCCCGATGCTGGTACAGGTGGTGCTAGTGGAGCAGGAGCCTATGGTTCTGGTTTTGAAGATTCTTATGCAGCTGGTGGATCTGGAGACCAAGGTGGAGTTCAGGATAACTCACCTAAGGGGGAGAGTGGAAAGGAGACGAGACAGCAGGGAGTTCAAATCGAAGAAATTCAAGAACAAGCTGATCTTGTCAAAGAAAAAGAAATTGAGCCGTCTATTGATGAAGAGGCTCTGAGGAGGAGAAAGGGTAAGGCAATAGCGATTGAGCAAGATGAGCCATTCATTGACCTGAGTCATTAGGAAACAGTACAGAAGGTACATGACTCAGATTCCGATATGGAAGACGCACCTTTAGAACATGCTATAAAGAGATCATTGAAGGATCAAGGTGGAGGTGCTGGGATGTCTTTTGGAATGCCTGAAGAAATTACTGTTGATGAGGAAACCCTTAAGTCTCAACAGTTAGCCTTGGATCAAGCTGAGTTCTTTAAAATGAAGGCAATGCAAGAACATGCTGTGTTTCTAGAAAAGAAAGTGGAGCTACAAGGGAAACAGTATGATCATGAGCTTGCAAGGCTAGCTGATCCTCAAGTTGATCTGGACAAGAGAAGGTTAGGGCAGATATGGGATGAAGCAAGGAAGATAATGATGGGACCCTGTACGAAAGGAATTAATAACAAGGAGGCAGATGATCTGTTTTACAACCTAAATTTGCAGAATCCAATGACTGCTGACTACATGAGTGCTTTAAAGAGATTAATTTCTAAAGTCAGGATTGGATACAATGCAACGCTAAAGGTGTAATATCCGCGATTTTTTTTTCGGATAATTTTTTATTTAAATAGAAAATAGGAAAGAAAATGATTAATGTTTTGAATATTAATTGATTATTTGATGATTGGTGGAATGGTTAAAATTAGATTTAAATGGAATAAAGGAAATGGATTATTTTATTTGGGGAATAAATTGAGATTATTTTATTATAATAGACTTAATTAAATTAGAGAAATTAGAAGTAAGCGAGGGTAGTAATTATGGATTTAATGTGAATAAAAATGGATTCTTGAATAATTTTATTGTGAGATTAATATTAATTTAATTAAGGAATTTTAGAGTTTACAAGGGCTAATTTAAATTATAAATGCAATTTGAATGATTAATTGTGTCTTGAGGTTTAATTATTTAATTTGAGGATTAATTATTATCTTGAGAATTTATTTATTTAATTTGAGGATTTATTTTTGTCTCGAGGATTTATTTATTTAATTCGAGGATTAATTGTGTCTTGAAGATTTATTTATTTAATTTGAGGAATAATTATGAATAAATAGAATTAAATATGATATTATTTTAGAAAGCTGATATTCAATATTTTCGGACTAATTAGTTACTCGGATCGGACCAGATTATTTTAGAGGCTAAAATCGGATTATTATTAGAAATGTAGAAACTTAGGATTTCCTAGTACATCTATGCGTACACTAAAGGTGAGTTTTTATTTGATTATAGAGAACCAGAGACGTGGAGCAAGTTGGAATACCGTACCGCAGAACCCAGGCAAGTTTACTAATTCGTACTCCATTGTTCGGAGTATCGATATTTTTTTTAATATGCTGATTAAGTTTTCGCTATACAAAAATCAAATATCCTTTCTAGTGGTCTATATCAGATTTTATTCATGCAATCTACATGCATATAAATTGTTATATGAGGTGTTGAAGCTTATTTCATGAGTTGATCTATATTGTTGGGAAGCTTAATGAGATATTTCATTCGTATTCGTAGAAGAGATGATTTAAATATTTTTAATAATATTTCCATACTACAGAATATTTGTATTTAAGAGGGGAGGGGTTATATATATAAAGTAAGTTGTGATTTATTGCTTCTAAAAGCAAAAGTGACCGGAGTAACGCACCGGCCCAATTAAGGGTGATGGGCCGAGAAAGACGGCTCACCCTTCTGAGAAGTATTTAGGGTGGTTCGAGACGTCGACCATCCTTTCTATCGATAGAATTGAGATGTGACAATGGATTGATCATCCATTACTCGAGATGGCGTTTGAGAAGTAGTCCAATCGTCAATGCTCTACCGTTAATCGATGCCTTTGTGGTTCGGTTAACTAGGGTGTTGACCTGAGAAGTTGTGTTATTATATTATTTTCAATCCATTGAGAAATTCTGAGAAGTTATCGAGATGTGTTCTTTATATGAGAAGTTGTTTTATTATTTCAAATTAATTGAGCAGTTCTGAGGAGTTATTGAATTATATGAGTGGTATTTTGAGAAGTTGTTGAGATTTATTTATCCTTTTATATGGGTAGTATTTTGAGAAGTTAGTGAGATGTATTTATTCTTTTATATGAGTAGTATTTCGAGATTTATAAAAAGTTCCGAGTTGATCTCTTTTCAAAAGAATATATTTTATAAAGTGGTAAAAACATATTTTGAGTGAGTTGTTGTATTATATGATATATGTATATACTTGCTGGGCATTCTTTGGCTCATTCTTGCTATTTAAATATTATTAATCAGAGGCATCTAGAGACGGCACTAGCATGGCGAATCGTGGCAAAGGGAAGGGGAAGGGCTATTAATTCAACACATTAGCCTTATAGTATCGAAGAAGGGTACAAGCTGGAAAGAAGTTGTTTAATGCTTTAATTATCTAGTATTTTGAAGTTGTAATAATATTTCAGAAATTCTGGGAGGTGAACTTGTGTTGTAATAACATTTGAATTATTGAGTGCTTGTTCTAAGACTATAACCCGTGGAGTAAAAGATGGTGTGTACTATGATTAATATTGTAGATTATATTGTGAGCAGGTGATCGAATATTCCGCAAGAGATGTGACGTCCTGGATTCCTGTAGGGGATTTGGGGGCGTTACAGAATGGTATCAGAGATGTAGGTTATAAACCTTAGAACGAGAGTAGAAGGAGTTGTGACTAGTTTAGAAGCTAAAGAATCGATAGGTATATCTATAGTAGGATCTCAAGGAATAGTTAGGGTGGAGGCATGACGGCCATTACCGATAGTGGAATCATTTGGGACAAGAAAAAGCGCATTTCCATGATTTATTTATAAAGTTTTAAAATTTTTAAGTATATAGAGGTATGTGTACGTAAATATATATATATATGGATGCATACATATATATGTATATATACGCAGATGTACAGATATATATTTTTTTGTTTTCTTAATAAATATTTCATGGATATGCAGTTTTATTGAACGAAATGATTTTTTTTATTTTTTAGAAAATGCCGCCAAGGAGAAACGGAGCTAACTCCAGAGAAGGTGAGGCTTCTACGGGGGAGAATAACAACCAGAACAATCAAGGACTTAACCAACTCGTAGATTTGTTGAGGCAAACCATAGACCGTGGCCATCAGGGTCCCAATGTGGTGAACCAAACTGCAGCAGCTTTTAAGGCTTTTAAGTCAATTCAACCACCTGAGTTTAAGGGGTTTGGTGAACCAGTCGAGGCAAGATCATGGCTGAAAGAGATGGAGAAATCCTTTAAGATTATAGGAGTAGAAGAGGGGCAGAAGACGATCTTTGCCACCTACTTGCTGAAGGAAGAGGCGAATTATTGGTGGGAGTCTAAGGAAGCAATGGAACCTGCAGGGATAGTAACCTGGGAAAGGTTCACTGAGTTGTTTTTGGAGAAGTATTTTCCTGAGCATATGGAAAGCAAGATGGAGATAAAGTTCTTGGAGCTAAAGCAGAATAATAGGACAGTTGCTGAGTATGAGAAGGAGTTTACCGAGTTATCTAGGTTTGTGCCACATTTTGTAGATACTGATAAGAAGAAGGCGAGAAGGTTTCAGCATGGACTGAAACCATGGATACAAACTAGGGTGGCTGCTTTTGAGCTTACTGAGTATGTTAAAGTGGTGAATAAGGCGGAAGTAATAGAAGCGGGAAGTAATTTTGATCCAAAGGAAAATGAAGGGAAGAAAAGAAAAGCGGAGAGTTGGGGAGGATATCCGACTAGTGGGTCATTTCAAAATCAAAATGGTAGGAGGCCCGGGTTTCAGTCTGTAAGATTTGGAGGATTTAACCAAGCAGAAAGTGCGGGTAGTGTACAAGTAGGAAATCAAGGAAATGAGAGTCAGTTCAAGCAGCTGAGACCACCGCTACCAGACTGTGAGGTGTGTGGAAAGAAGCATCGTGGTGTATGTACACAAGGGGGGTGTCATAATTGTGGTCAAGAGGGGCATCAACGGATGAATTGTCCTAGGAAGGGAGTAGTCTGCTACAAATGTGGAAAGGAGGGTCACATCTCTAGAGACTGTAAAGTGTCAGGACCCATGGCATCGCGACAAAACAGTGGGGTTAATAGCAACCAATCAACTGCTAGGATTTTTAACATGACGTTGGCCGATGGCTTAAAGGAAATGGACGAGATAGCAGGTACACGATCACTTAATATCGTAAATATGTATATAAATGATGAGCCAGTATGGAAATAGAGCTATGTTAAAAAATGAAATTATAGATGGAATAGACCGTATAGTTTGAGAGTTTATAATAGAAATATGATAGCATAACACCGGTAAAGAGTGATGAGGGGATATTGGAGAGTAGAGTACGAATTAAGCAATCTTAGTTATTACTTACGTTGATTCCGAGGACGGAATCCTTTTAAGGAGGGAAGACTGTAATATCCGCGATTTTTTTTTCGGATAATTTTTTATTTAAATAGAAAATAGGAAAGAAAATGATTAATGTTTTGAATATTAATTGATTATTTGATGATTGGTGGAATGGTTAAAATTAGATTTAAATGGAATAAAGGAAATGGATTATTTTATTTGGGGAATAAATTGAGATTATTTTATTATAATAGACTTAATTAAATTAGAGAAATTAGAAGTAAGCGAGGGTAGTAATTATGGATTTAATGTGAATAAAAATGGATTCTTGAATAATTTTATTGTGAGATTAATATTAATTTAATTAAGGAATTTTAGAGTTTACAAGGGCTAATTTAAATTATAAATGCAATTTGAATGATTAATTGTGTCTTGAGGTTTAATTATTTAATTTGAGGATTAATTATTATCTTGAGAATTTATTTATTTAATTTGAGGATTTATTTTTGTCTCGAGGATTTATTTATTTAATTCGAGGATTAATTGTGTCTTGAAGATTTATTTATTTAATTTGAGGAATAATTATGAATAAATAGAATTAAATATGATATTATTTTAGAAAGCTGATATTCAATATTTTCGGACTAATTAGTTACTCGGATCGGACCAGATTATTTTAGAGGCTAAAATCGGATTATTATTAGAAATGTAGAAACTTAGGATTTCCTAGTACATCTATGCGTACACTAAAGGTGAGTTTTTATTTGATTATAGAGAACCAGAGACGTGGAGCAAGTTGGAATACCGTACCGCAGAACCCAGGCAAGTTTACTAATTCGTACTCCATTGTTCGGAGTATCGATATTTTTTTTAATATGCTGATTAAGTTTTCGCTATACAAAAATCAAATATCCTTTCTAGTGGTCTATATCAGATTTTATTCATGCAATCTACATGCATATAAATTGTTATATGAGGTGTTGAAGCTTATTTCATGAGTTGATCTATATTGTTGGGAAGCTTAATGAGATATTTCATTCGTATTCGTAGAAGAGATGATTTAAATATTTTTAATAATATTTCCATACTACAGAATATTTGTATTTAAGAGGGGAGGGGTTATATATATAAAGTAAGTTGTGATTTATTGCTTCTAAAAGCAAAAGTGACCGGAGTAACGCACCGGCCCAATTAAGGGTGATGGGCCGAGAAAGACGGCTCACCCTTCTGAGAAGTATTTAGGATGGTTCGAGACGTCGACCATCCTTTCTATCGATAGAATTGAGATGTGACAATGGATTGATCATCCATTACTCGAGATGGCGTTTGAGAAGTAGTCCAATCGTCAATGCTCTACCGTTAATCGATGCCTTTGTGGTTCGGTTAACTAGGGTGTTGACCTGAGAAGTTGTGTTATTATATTATTTTCAATCCATTGAGAAATTCTGAGAAGTTATCGAGATGTGTTCTTTATATGAGAAGTTGTTTTATTATTTCAAATTAATTGAGCAGTTCTGAGGAGTTATTGAATTATATGAGTGGTATTTTGAGAAGTTGTTGAGATTTATTTATCCTTTTATATGGGTAGTATTTTGAGAAGTTAGTGAGATGTATTTATTCTTTTATATGAGTAGTATTTCGAGATTTATAAAAAGTTCCGAGTTGATCTCTTTTCAAAAGAATATATTTTATAAAGTGGTAAAAACATATTTTGAGTGAGTTGTTGTATTATATGATATATGTATATACTTGCTGGGCATTCTTTGGCTCATTCTTGCTATTTAAATATTATTAATCAGAGGCATCTAGAGACGGCACTAGCATGGCGAATCGTGGCAAAGGGAAGGGGAAGGGCTATTAATTCAACACATTAGCCTTATAGTATCGAAGAAGGGTACAAGCTGGAAAGAAGTTGT
Organism: Kitagawia praeruptora; assembly: GCA_037693485.1. NCBI lineage: Eukaryota > Viridiplantae > Streptophyta > Magnoliopsida > Apiales > Apiaceae > Kitagawia > Kitagawia praeruptora. The sequence goes on along the minus strand of CM075348.1, from coordinate 158,016,226 downwards.
TTAATGCTTTAATTATCTAGTATTTTGAAGTTGTAATAATATTTCAGAAATTCTGGGAGGTGAACTTGTGTTGTAATAACATTTGAATTATTGAGTGCTTGTTCTAAGACTATAACCCGTGGAGTAAAAGATGGTGTGTACTATGATTAATATTGTAGATTATATTGTGAGCAGGTGATCGAATATTCCGCAAGAGATGTGACGTCCTGGATTCCTGTAGGGGATTTGGGGGCGTTACAAAAGGAGTGGCAGGTTATATTGTCTTTGACAGAAGGAGTCCCAATGTCTTTCCTATATGTGGATGACCAATTCATAATGAGAAGATCTGCGTCAGAGTTGTTCTTGCTAGCAACAAAAATTCAATACTCTCAATCTGAGAATCTAAGCATTCTGTATAGGGATCAGTTAATGCAGCTAGCAGAGGACAAGGGTCCAGAATTCTCAGCATATCCTAATGTTGTCCGGATGGTAGTTGACAGTAAATTGAAGAGGGTGAGCATGGAGGAAAAGGACTTAATGGAACTTTTAGTGGAATCTCTTAAGGCCGTCTGTAGACAAATGATGAGTAAGGGATTCGCTTCTGAGCTTAAAGATAAATCAGTGAAGATCATTGAAAGTGCCATATTCAAGAAGAGCAATGAGGTGTGGAAGTGTGATATCATTGCTCCAAACCCTCTTGATAACGTAAAGATTGAGTCGGAGCTGATAGAAAAGAAATGGAATATTCTTCAAGCTATGAAGAATATAGATGAAGCTCTGAATCTTCCTTCTGGAGAACTGGAACAAGGAGAGATAAGGGAGTCAATTGGTGTTCCAGGAAGAGATAGTGTATACTGGATACACTCTTTTGTTGATGATACAGCTGATGCCTTAGTATTCATAGATGCAGACCAGAATAAAACACTCTTGCATATGAGTAGAAAATGGCTGATACAGACTCAAGATGCTGCATTTCTGGAGAAAGTGTTATATGTGTTCAAATGGGAAGATGTGGAAGTTAAGTATGTGAAAGAAAAGCAGAGACTCGTGAGTTACCTGTCTGATGTAGTAGTGGAAAAGAAGCGAATGGAGCAAGATGCGGCTAGTGTCCACAATACTAACCGTGTCAAGGGCTATCCCAAAATGATCTATTGTCAGTTTAAAGCTGATAAAGCTCATTGGAAACCTCAGCTTATAATGAAGAAATTTGAGGACATTCCAAAGATCAGGACTACTCAGGAGGTGGACAAACTCAGAAGGCTTTTCAAACATCCTTACCCAGAACCCAAGAATCCTCTAGAAATGGAAGCAGTAAGTTTGTTGAATGCTAGGTGGACGCAGCTTCATGATCCAGTATATAAGAAACAAAAGCAGCAAAAGGAGAAGAGCAAAAGGCAGAAAGAAGAGAAAGACCAAGCTGCTGAAGCTAGGAAGAGGAAACAGAATTAGGGTTAAAGGTCAGAGTGGTGTGAACTTGAAGTTGGAAAAACTTCATGTCTTTCGGTTGCTTTAACTCACTTGAGGAAAATTCACCTTAGAGTGAATCCAATAAGGTGATATAAGTTTGACTAAAAGATATGAAATAATCCAGGTGATAGGAATCATTCAAATGATCTTTAATTCGAAGTTCGAATTATGTTTCTAGTTTAAGTTCTTTGTATTGTTTTCAAGTACTTTTCAATTGTATATTTTTCAAGACTGTAATGTTAATTATCTTTTCTCGTCTCATTGTTTAGTTGAGTTATCCTTCATTAATTTGAATGTCATTGTTAGACAATCAAATAGGGGGAGATTGAAAGGCAGAGTGTATAAACTTGTAACACTATAAATAATGTAACTCAATTAAAAGAAAAGATACTTAACCAGAAGACAATCAAGAACAAGAAGTCACAAGAAATCAACACTAAATGAAGACAAGGTAATTGATACAATTGAACATGTTAACTATGATCAAGCCAAGAAGAAATCATTGAGAGAAGTTCAAGTCAAAGTTGTTCAGGCCTCAGTGATTTGAGAAATCGAGAATCAAGATCATAACTATCAGTATCAACAAGACCAATTGATTTCAAGTGAACAAGAAGGAAAGCGAATATTGGAAAGCCAAGTTACAAAGTGAATATGGTAATTTATTCAAGAAGCAGAAACACTATCAAGACTAGTCACTTATGAACCAGACCAGTGTATCAAGTGTCAGGACATTGATAGCAAGTTTATGTCAGTAATAAAGATCCATGTTCAAGAGCTTGCTGAAGAATAAAGAAGACATGAAGATATCACAAGCTCAAGATGTGCATTGAAGTTTCAAGTTGAAGACCAGAATATTTTCTATGTACTAAATGTTCTAGATGGCCAAGTAGAAGATTTCTAAGTAGAAGTTCTACTTAGAAATTCGAGATGGCTAAGTAGAAATTCTCAAGTAGAAGTTCTACTTAGAGTGCAGCTTCAACATGACACATGGCATCTTCTGATTGGCAGATTTCCAAGCTTTCAAGTTAAGGCAAGATTTAGGTGGACATCATTGGGCCACGTACATCTTAGTCTTTGAAGACTACTGGACATAGATTACAAGTAGTATAAATAGAAGCACTTGTGTAATGTTTTAAGTTAGTGAGCAATATTGAGAAAAAACACAAGAAAAAGAGATAGAGTATATTCACAGAGCTTAGAATCATTCACTTCTCTCTGAACTTCTATTATACTTTGTAATGAATGTTGTAGCAACCTTTTCAAGTTATATATAAGAAATATATTCCTTGAATCTGCGTGTTCATTTATTGCATCGTATTTATTGCTTCTCATATTCGAAAAGTTGTATTCACCCCCCCCCCCTCTACAACACATTTGGACCTAACAGTTCTCATTGTTGATGCACCTTATTCTAATGGTGAAATGTTGGCTCCTCGTGGAAATCAGATAATTAACTTAACTGATTCTTTTCGCAGCATGAGACATTTCTTCTTATTTTCAGAATTTGTAGTCGTTATTGATGTTGCTATCACTATTTGCACTTGCTGAGCGTTGTTGGCTCACTCTTGCTTTAATGTTTATTTTCTCCAGTTAATAGAGATGATTAGTGGACCTTGTGGTCAGTTGGTAATACTCTTCCAGCATCAAGAGGAGACGTTCGGGTTATGGATGTCGTTGGATAGTGGTTTGGGAATTTGTCAAGGTTAGACATCTAGTTAGGCAGTGATTTCATTTAGTCATAAAGTTGTATAACATTTTTTATTCTGAGGATGGGTTGTAATAATGTAATTCGATAAATTGTTTCATACCATAAGGGGTTTCTATTATTATATCATGTTTTATCCATGGTTGTATGACGTTATTTGTGGTTAGTGGTCCCAGATCTGTACCCCAGATTATGGGATGCCACACCCGTCTATGAATTGTACCTCTTTCTTTCTCTTGTTGTGATTTTGCTGATGTTCAGCATGCCTTTGCCTTTTTTCTCGCCAACTCTTGCTTGCTTTTTCACGGCGGAGGTTGTTGGGTTCAGTTTTGCCCAGGGTGAGTGCTATGCCGTAGCATCGTTCGGAAGTTTCTGAGTCTCCCTTGATTTCTCCTACCCCGTTTAGAGTGGGGAATTTGATTTTAAGATGAGGGGTGGAAGTGACTGCCTTGAGCATGTTTAGTGTGGGCCTTCCCAAGATCATGTAATAAGAAGAGGCGGTATTGATGACATAAAATTTGATGATTCGACAAACTTGCCTGGGAGATTCGCCAAAATATACAGGGAGCCTGGCGATGCCCGCAATTGGAACGGCATTGTGCCCGAAACCGTAGAGAGGTGTTTCATCGGGACACGCTTCCAACTTTTCGCCATCCAGCTTTAATCTGTCCCATGTGTGTTTAAAGCATATACTAACTGAGGACCCGTTATCCATAATGATCCGTTTTACTTCGTTATTGGCGACGCCCAATGACACAACTAGTACCTCAGTGTGATTTGGATTTATGCCTTCATAATCCGCGTCTGTGAAAGTAATTATGTTTGGCGGTCCCTCAGATATTGCATATACGGTGTGCTCTTCTCTTGGCGGTGAGGATTGCCCGCCAAAGACGGTATGAACGATATTTTTGTTCTGTCCTTGCGAGGAGGACGCCCCTTGCACTTGTCTTGGTAGATATTGAGATAGGTTGCCAGCCTTAACTTGTCTTTCCAAGAAATATTTGAGAGACAAACAACTATCTGTGTAGTGTCCGTGCGTTTCGTGGTAATCACAGTGTTTGTCTTTTGGCCTGTCGTCGGGCGAGGAGAACATTGGGGCCGGAGGCATGTAAAATGGTTTTCCCCTGATTTCTCGAAGAATTGTTGCCCTTGGGAGTGTGAATTTCATCCATTCTGGCTCCGGGCGTTTATCCGGTCTTGGTGGGTTGGTCGGCCCCAAGCGATCTCTGACCGGGGTCTCAGATTGTGACCTCTGGGAGGAAGGCGACGGCCCATGAGTAGTTTGTACCTGATGTTGAGCCGGTGTTTGCCTTTGATAGGGTGTAAATCTTTCCCTTTGGAAGAAGGGAGGTTGAGTTGGCGGGCTCCTGGATTGTTTGAGCACATTCAAGGATTCTGCCTCGTTGATGGCCTGGGATGCTAAATCATATGCTTTTGCCAAAGTAGTGGTTTCGTTTCCATGAGACGGCATACGTATTTCTCGCATTCATAGGGGTTAAGGCCCCTTCTTAAGTGGACCAATGCCTCTGTCTCATTAACGCAGACAACTTTATTGACGGCTTCTTTGAAGCGGTCGATGTAATTTTGCAAAGTCTCTCCGTTGCGTTGTGCAATAGTTTCTAGGAACACGGTATGAACCTCATGCTATTGGTTCGCCTTGAATTTATTCAAGAATGGCTTTTTAAACTCAAGCCAAGTATCTATGGACCTGGCGGTTATTCTACAGAACCATCTCTGTGCATTCCTGCGAAGAGTCGCGGCAAAGAAACAACATCGCGTTAGATCATTATATTTGTAGTGGAGAGCTAGCTGGTCAAAGTAGCTAAGATGCTCTTCTAGGTCGCCCAGCCTGTCGAAAGAATTGAAGCTATGATGTTTGATGTCTTTTTGACGGGCCTCTGCTTCAAGCCTTATGGTAAAAGGCATTGATAAGTGGATTTTATATCCACTTGGAACAATCCGTATCGGCTTAAATTGGTGTATTTGGCCGCAAGTTTGTCGTAGTTTTTATGTGTTTTATTTACTTGTGCAGGTTTGGAGAAATATCGATTAAGGGTGAATTTTCCGTTGATTTTGGAGTTGATTATGCTATGGAATGAAGAATGGTGACTTAATATCAACTATCAAGAGTGTTGCAAGACATTGGAATAAAGACGGGAAGTGAATGCAAAAGGAACGGAAGAAAACGGACGAGTAACGAAAGAAAAAAACTGCAGAAAAAATCAGCCTGGACAGCCAAGGCAGCGCAGGCTGCGCTTGGAGCTGCACAGGCTGCGCTCTGGACAGAAGGAGCAGCGCATGCTGCGCTGGTAGCTGCGCAGGCAGCGCTCCTGGGGGAGAAAAATTGCTGAAAATTGTTGTTTTGCTGAAAAATCTCCGTTTTGCCCTTATTCGAATTTTAATTGTATTTTAGGCATCCAAACCTATTTCTAATTGTATTCTAGGTTGTTTTTCTTGTTGGACAAGATATGTAGGCTTATATAAACACCTCTAAGCCTTGTAATTCGTGGATTATTATTGTAAGTTAGTTTCGCAAGGGAGAAAAGTGGAAAAGGATTCAAGCTCGGTGACAAGCACGGATCTAGATCTACTTCATCTTTTTTATACGTTGAATCATAGATTTGTTTCTCAACTCTTACTTTATTAATATCATTAATTCTTTCTTTTATATCTTGTTAATTATCATGTCTTCATCAAATCCCATGACGATGAACGGTTCAATTATGGGCTAATCGTTGTCATGGGATCCTAGTGGATTTATCTATGTAGCTTAGTAGTTTACATGCCTTAAAGATTTGTGTGTGGTGTATAATTGATATCCTCGTATGGTTATGCTTAATAGATAGATGCGTCGCGAACATCTAATTTGTTAATCTCTTGTGAAGTGAAAGTGGATCTTGAGATTTAGCACTTGCCATGCTAGCATAGGTTCATAATTGTTTATCAATATGATTTGTGGTGTGAGATGAAAATACTTATACTGCCCTGTGTGATCTTTATGGATAACTTGTTCTTCAACCGTTATGTTTTCAAATTCTATAGACATATAGGGTCTAAGCATAATTGGTGACTATTCATCTTCTATCTCTTTTGTGGATGTATGTTTAGTTTGGTATGCGTATGCTGACAGGTAGCGTATACTTGTTTCGTGTTATCCGATCAGATATCAAAACCATTGCACATAGTGATTAAAAGCTGCAACTCTAAGTGAAGTAGATGATGAAACTAGGATTCCATGTTTTATTCTCATATTAGTAATTCGACTTTAATCTCTTTAATTAGTTAATCTTTAGTTTGATAATTAATTTAGTAGTTACTCCCTCCGTACCTTATTTCTTTTCTTGTTTGCTGAATTTCACGGGTTTTAAGATAGTGGAGAATGAATATTGATTGTTTATGGAGTAGTGGATATTAAATATTGTTTTTAAGGAGTAGTGGATATTGAATATTGTTTTTTTGGAGTAGTGGGTGGAATAGTGAGTATTGAATATCATTTTTAAGTAGTGGTGGGTGGAGTGGTGGATATTGAATATTATTTTTAAAAAGTAGTGGGTGGAATAGTGGGTATTGAATATTATTTGTAATGATTAGTGAGTGGAGTAGTGGGTATTGAATATTATTTTTAAGGAGTAGTGGGTGGAGTAGTGTGTATTGAATATTATTTTTTATGGACAAAAATAGTAAGAGGAAAAGTATTTTGAATATCCTTAAAAGGAAAGTAGGAAAAGAAATAAGGGACGGAGGGAGTAATAAAAATCCAATTTGTTATTTGTCTTAGCATTGGATAAAAACCATACATCGGTGCATAGGTACATTAATTGAATTGAACACCATTCTAGATCTCTGTGGGAACGAACTTGATTTAATCATATATTACTTGTGACAACGTGCGCTTGCGTAAATTTTGCATAACAAGTTTTTGGCGTCGCTGCCGGGGATCATCGGTGTTTTTATTTTAATTTATGTGCTTGTCATCAGTGGTCGTTAGCGTTCACTGACTCGGATTCTTACTTAGTTTGTTTGTTTCGTGGTGTTTCAGGTACTTAAGTTTGTATGCAAACACGTTCGCAAGCTCGTTTACAAAAACTGGCAAAAGACGGTCGTGTAGAGAATTTAGAGAATAAGGAAGAGGAGGCTGAAACTACAGTAGCAATGGCAGATGCAGCAGAAGCTAAGGCCAGCTATTGCAGCAAACAATTTTGAGATTAAGTCTGGCACAATTCAGATGGTGCAGAATTCAGTTCAGTTTGGGGGTGCTCCTACGGAGGATGCCAACATGCATGTTCGGGACTTTATCGAAATCTGCGACACTTTCAAATATAATGGTGTGACGGATGATGCTATCAGGTTGAGGCTTTTCCCATTCTCTCTGAGGGATAAGGCTAAGAGCTGGCTACACTCTTTGCCACCTGGTTCCATTACTACATGGGAAGATCTTGCTCAGAAGTTCCTTACTAAATTCTTCCCTATGGCGAAAACTGCAGTATTAAGGAACCAGTTGACTCAATTCCAACAGCAATCTGGCGAGACCTTGTGTGAGGCTTGGGAACGCTACAAGGAGATGCTACGCAAGTGTCCTCATCATGGCATGCCTGATTGGATGGTTATTAATGGGTTCTATAATGGGTTGGGAGCACAGTCTAGGCCTTTGTTAGATGCAGCATCGGGTGGAGCTCTCTGGGCAAAGAGCTACGATGAAGCTTATGAACTTATTGAGATGATGGCTGCCAATGAATATCAGAATCCAACCCAGAGGCTTTCTCAAGGCAAGGCAGCAGGAATTTTGGAAGTAGATACAGCTTCAATGATTACAGCTCAGTTGAAGGCTCTTGCTATGAAGGTGGATTCTCTTGCTAATTATGGAGTTCAGCAGGTGGCTAGTGTTTGTGAGCTATGTGCGGGCGCACATGAGACGAATCAGTGTGCTATCTCTTCTGAATCAGCACAATTCGTGAGTAATTTTCAGAGACCTGATGCACCAGTTCCAGCCACTTATCATCCTAATAATCGGAATCATCCTAACTTCAGCTGGAGTAACAATCAAAATACTCAACAATCTTATCAGCAAGCGAAGCCGTACAATCAAGGCTATCAACAGCCTTATGCTCCAAGGGCACCATATCAACCTCCGGGATTTCAGCAGCAACAACCCCAGGCTCATGCAGGGCTATCTTCTAATGAAAAATCTGATGAGATGTGGATAGCGTTAAAGAACTTACAAGCTGGTCAGAAGCTCTTAGAAACTCAGATAGGACAGATACCAAGTGCCTTAGGTAGTAGGCCACAAGGAACTCTTCCTAGTGATACGGAAGCAAATCCAGGTAGGAGGGACATCAAGGAGCAGGTGAAGGCTGTAACTTTGAGATCGAGAAAAGTGACATCAGATCCTAAATTAGCCGCTAAAGAAGATGAAGAAGTACAGAATCAGCAAGTCGAAAAATCTGCATTGCCCGAAATTGAGAATTCGGAAGTAGAAGCTGAGGAGTTGGATGGTGAAGTAGAGAAGAGCAAGGAACTTGTTAAAAATTCTGTGGAGAAGTCTACGAACAATACTCAGATTTATCCTCCTCCTCCATATCCTAGAAGACTCCAGAAGCAGAATTTGGATACGAGGTTTGCTAAGTTCTTAGAGGTATTCAAGAAGTTGCATATTAACATTCCTTTTGCGGAAGCTCTTGAACAGATGCCGAGCTATGCCAAGTTCATGAAGGGAATTCTCTCTCGTAAATTGAAGCTTGATGCATTAGAGACCGTTGCCTTAACGGAAGAGTGTAGTGCCGTTCTGCAACAGAAGTTGCCTCCGAAGCTAAAGGATCCGGGTAGTTTTACTATTCCATGCACTATTGGTAATCTATTCTTTGAGAAGTGCTTGTGTGACTTAGGAGCTAGCATCAATCTCATGCCCTTGTCAGTTTTCTTGCAACTTGGTCTACCGGATCCAAAGCCAACTAACATCTCGTTACAGTTGGCCGATCGTTCAATTACTTATCCTTGAGGCATAGTGGAGGATGTCTTGGTGAAAGTTGATAAACTCATCTTCCCTGCTGATTTTGTTATCTTGGATTTCGAGGAAGATAAGAAGATTCCCATAATCTTGGGAAGGCCATTCTTAGCTACGGGTAGTACCTTGATCGATGTGCAGAAAGGAGAGCTCACCATGAGGGTGCAAGACCAGAATGTTACTTTTAATGTGTTCAATGCAATGAAATTTCCCACGGATGAGGAAGAATGCTTGATGGTGGATTTGGTTGATTCTGCGGTTACTACAGAAATGGAGCAATTGCTTAAGTCAGATTCTTTGGAGAGAGTGCTAATTGGTGATTCTGATTTTGAAGATGAGGAAGTAGCCGAGCAACTGCAACAATTAAATTCAGCTCCATGGAAGAGGAAATTTGACTTACCATTTGAATCTTTGGGGTTAGGAGAGCCGAGATATCCGAAAGGTCGTCTTAAACCATCTATTGAGGAAGCTCCTACACTTGAACTCAAAACATTGCCCGAACACTTGAGGTATGCGTTTCTTGGTGATGCATCTACATTACCGGTTATTATTGCTTCTAACTTGTCAGGTAGTGAGGAAGATAAGCTCTTGCGAATTTTGAGAGAGTTCAAATCATCCATTGGCTGGACTATAGCGGATATCAAGGGAATCAGCCCTTCTTATTACATGCACAAGATTCTGCTAGAGGAGGGAGCTAAGCCTACTGTTGAGCATCAGCGGAGACTTAATCCGATTATGAAGGAGGTGGTGAAGAAGGAAATTTGATAAGTGGATTTATATCCACTTGGAACATTCTAAATCGGCTTAAATTGATTGTCTTGGGCTCAAGTTTCTTGTAGTTTTGATGTGTTTTGTTTAGTTGTGCAGATTTACAAGGATGTTGATTATGGTGGGTGTTTTTGTCGTTTTTGGAGATTTAATTTATTAAAATTCGGATTTATTGGGCTGCACGAATGAGATTCACTGTTTGGGCCATATCTTGAGTTCTATAAGTCTGTTTTCAGCCCGTAAGCAGTCCACGCGAAGATAACGAGATTCTCTATCATTCTAAGGTGGTCCAGAGGCCCAATTACGTCTGGAACGGCTCTGTAAAACAGAAGAAAAGTCAGTTACGAATTTCCCTAGAAAACAGAATCAGTTTAGGAAACGTATCTTGCAGAAATTCTATTATAATTCTGTTTTAGTATTTTCTTGCTGGGGAAGACTTTTAGAGCCTATTTAAACACATCCTACCATTGTAATAGAGATATACACATTATCATAGTTTTATTATTTTGTAACCTAGCCTAGATCTGCAAGGGAGAAAAGGAGAGAAGGGTTCAACGCTCGTGACAAGCAACGGATCTAGATCTACTTCATCCTTTGTTCTAGATTTGTTTTCTCAAACTCTTGTTTATTAATATAATTACTTCTTTTATTCATATCTTGTTATTTATCATGTTTTCATCAAATCCCATGGTGACGAAAGGTTTAGTTATGAACTAATCGTTGTCGTGGGATCCTAGTGGATTTATCTATGTAGCTTACATTAATTTGAACCCACATTGTCAAAGGCTAGTAAAGTGCTTAAGGGAGTAATAAGGTGTGCAAGGAGGGGTTTATTGTTGGTCATACTTTTGGGGGGAATATTGAAAATTGGGTTTGGTTGTTTACTTGATAGTCGACATATGTAATAAATTGTGGGATCATTGTTATTGTTTATATTATTGTTTGTGTTCTATTTAGCTCTCGGGAAAAAAAAAAAAGAAAAGAAAAAAAGAAAAAAAAAAGAAAAAAAAAGGAAAAAAAATTATGAGAGCATGTTTGTGTTTGTTGTGATCCTATTTCAGTCGACTAGTCGAGCGTTTGTTGGAAGAAGAATATTAAAATTATGTGGGGGGAAAATATGGTGTTGTGTATGATTTATTATGGTACTTACTAGCTTTTGACACTACACCTGTTTTGGCTTATTTGACATACCTTGTCCCTAGCCCCATTACAACCCAATTAAAGACCTTTTGATTATCGTCATTGATGTATGTTATGTTAAGAGTTAGATTGATACCAAATGTCAAGCGTGTTTATGATTTTGTTGGAATTGAGTGATACACTTACCCTTGTTCTTGAGTGAAAATTCTTTTGTGAGTGGATTGTGAGTGTTTGCTTGTTTTTGCGTATGAGATCCCGAGTTTTGTCTCAAAGATGTACTCTTGTAGGCTTAGCATGTTTACTAACTTATTCTTACACTTGACATGGGCTTGTGAGAACTTATGCATGTTCATTGAGTAGACTATGTGAATACTTGCACTTTCGACACCAAGACATTGCGTATTTACTTTGATTCTTAAGTTGATATGGCATGAGAGGATTTGAAGGTATGGTAGGATATTGGTATTAGATTAATTGCATTTTCATATTAGTTGCATTCATGCATTGCATTGCATTGCATTAGGTAAATGGATTTTGTGGGTACATTCGCTATAGGCCCTCACGAGACCTTACTCGTCCACTAGGGCTGCCTAGGGGTTTAAAGGGCTTGTTGCATATGCCAAATGCAACCGTGATCACCTACGGAAGTGGTACTAGTTAGTTAGTTAGTTATAATTGTTTATGCTTGAGGACAAGCATCGGTTTAAGTTTGGGGGTGTGATAAGTGGATTTATATCCACTTGGAACATTCTAAATCGGCTTAAATTGATTGTCTTGGGCTCAAGTTTCTTGTAGTTTTGATGTGTTTTGTTTAGTTGTGCAGATTTACAAGGATGTTGATTATGGTGGGTGTTTTTGTCGTTTTTGGAGATTTAATTTATTAAAATTCGGATTTATTGGGCTGCACGCATGAGATTCACTGTTTGGGCCATATCTTGAGTTCTATAAGTCTGTTTTCAGCCCGTAAGCAGTCCACGCGAAGATAACGAGATTCTCTATCATTCTAAGGTGGTCCAGAGGCCCAATTACGTCTGGAACGGCTCTGTAAAACAGAAGAAAAGTCAGTTACGAATTTCCCTAGAAAACAGAATCAGTTTAGGAAACGTATCTTGCAGAAATTCTATTATAATTCTGTTTTAGTATTTTCTTGCTGGGGAAGACTTTTAGAGCCTATTTAAACACATCCTACCATTGTAATAGAGATATACACATTATCATAGTTTTATTATTTTGTAACCTAGCCTAGATCTGCAAGGGAGAAAAGGAGAGAAGGGTTCAACGCTCGTGACAAGCAACGGATCTAGATCTACTTCATCCTTTGTTCTAGATTTGTTTTCTCAAACTCTTGTTTATTAATATAATTACTTCTTTTATTCATATCTTGTTATTTATCATGTTTTCATCAAATCCCATGGTGACGAAAGGTTTAGTTATGAACTAATCGTTGTCGTGGGATCCTAGTGGATTTATCTATGTAGCTTAGTAGTTTGCATGCCTTAAAGATTTATGTGTGGTGAATACTTGATATCCTCGTATGGTTAATCTTAATGCTTTTAGATGCGTAGCTAACATCTAAATTGAATCGTTAATCTCTTGTGAAGTGAAAGTGGATCTTGAGATTTAGAACTTGCCATGCTAGCATAGGTTCATAATTGTTATCAATATGATTGTGGTGTGAGATGAAAATACTTATACTGCCCTATGTGATCTAAGTGGATAACTTGTGCTTCAACCTTTATGTTTTCAAATTCTATAGAGATATAGGGTCTAAACATAATAGGTGCCTATTCATCTTCTATCTCTTTTGTGGATGTATGTGTAGATTGGTACTAGTATACCGAGAGGTAACTTTTACTCTTTTCGTGTTATCCGATCAGATATCTAAACCATCGCATGTTTTAATTAAAGGCTGCAACTCTAAGTGAAGTAGATGATGAAACTAGGATTCCATGTTTATTCTCATATAAGTAATTCGATTTTTATTCTCGTTAATTGTTTAATTCTTAGTTTTATAATTTACACTTAGTATAATTTAGATAAACAACCTCAATTTGTTACTCTTCTTAGCAGTGAGTTAAAACCATACATTGTTGCATAGGCATATTTACTGAATTGAACACCATTCTAGATCTCTGTGGGAACGAACTTGATTTAATCATATATTACTTGTGACAACGTGCGCTTGCGTGAATTTTGCATAACAAGTTTTTGGCGCCGCTGCCGGGGATCATCGGTGTTTTTATTTTAGTTTATGTGCTTGTCATCAGTGGTCGTTAGCGTTCACTGACTAGGATTCTTACTTAGTTTGTTTGTTTCGTGGTGTTTGCAGGTACTTAGGTTTGTATTCAAACACGTTCGCAAGCTCGTTTACAAAAACTGGCAGAAGACGATCTTGTAGAGAATAAAGAGAATAAGGAAGAGGAAACTGAAACTACTGTAGAGATGGGTGATGCAGCAGCAGCAGCTAAGGCTTTGAGGGAGTATTCTCAGCCGAAACTCAATGATATCCAGTCTAGCATTATTAGGCCAGCTATTGCAGCAAACAATTTTGAGATCAAGTCTGGCACAATTCAGATGGTGCAAAATTCAGTCCAGTTTGGGGGAGCTCCTACGGAGGATGCCAACATGCATGTTCGGGACTTTATCGAAATCTGCGACACTTTCAAATATAATGGTGTGACGGATGATGCTATCAGGTTGAGGCTTTTCCCATTCTCTCTGAGGGATAAGGCTAAGAGCTGGCTACACTCTTTACCACCTGGTTCCATTACTACATGGGAAGATCTTGCTCAGAAGTTCCTTACTAAATTCTTCCCTATGGCGAAAACTGCAGCATTAAGGAATCAGTTGACTCAATTCCAACAGCAATCTGGCGAGACCTTGTGTGAGGCTTAGGAACGCTACAAGGAGATGCTAAGGAAGTGTCCTCATCATGGCATGCCTGATTGGATGGTTATTAATGGTTTTTACAATGGGTTAGGAGCACAGTCTAGGCCTTTGCTAGATGCAGCATCAGGTGGAGCTCTGTGGGCGAAGAGCTATGATGAAGCTTATGATCTTATAGAGATGATGGCTGCTAATGAATATCAAAATCCAACCCAAAGGCTATCTCAAGGAAGGGCAGCAGGAATTTTTGAAGTAGATACAGCTGCAATGATTACGGCTCAGTTGAAGGCTCTTGCTATGAAGGTGGATTCTCTTGCTAATTATGGAGTTCAGCAGGTTGCTAGTGTTTGTGAGTTATGTGCTGGCGCACATGAGACGAATCAGTGTGCTATTTCTCCTGAATCAGTACAGTTCATGAGTAATTTTCAGAGACCTGCTGCACCAGTTCCAGCCACCTATCATCCTAATAATCGGAATCATCCCAATTTCAACTGGAGCAACAATCAAAATACTCAACAGTCGTATCAGCAAGCGAAGCCGTACAATCAAGGCTATCAGCAGCAGTATGCTCCAAGGCAACAATTTCAGCCTCCGGGATTTCAGCAGCAACAACCCCAGGCTCATGCGGGGCAATCATCTAATGATAAATCTGATGAGATGTGGATATTGGTAAAGAACCTACAAGCTGGCCAGAAAGTTTTGGAAACTCAGTTGGGGCAGATTACAAGTGCCTTGGTAAATATGCAACAAGGAACTCTTCCAAGTGATACAATGGGTAATCCAGGCAAGAGGGAGGTCCATGAGCAGGTCAATGCAGTTACTTTGAGATCAGGAAAAGTCACGAGTGATCCTAAATCAGCAACTGAAGAAGATGGAGATGTTCAGAATCAGCAGGTTGAAAAATCTGCAGTGCCAGAAATTGAGAAATCTGATTTAGTGGCTGATCAGCTAGATGGTGAGAAGAGCAAGAAACCTGTTGAAAAATCTACTTCGGAGCAGTCTTCAATGAATAATCAGATCTATCCACCTCCGCCATATCCTGGACGTTTGAAGAAAAGTCAAGAGAAACAGTTTCAGAAATTCATGGATGTCTTCAAGAAACTGTCCATTAACATTCCTTTTGTTGAAGCATTAGAGCAGATGCCAAGATATGCAAAGTTCATGAAGGATATTTTGTCAAGGAAGAGAAGGTTGGAAGAATTTGAAACAGTGGCATTGACGGAGGAGTGTAGTGCTGTTCTGCAACAGAAGTTGCCTCCTAAACTGAAAGATCCGGGAAGTTTCACTATTCCATGCACTATTGGCAACCTTTCATTCAGCAAGTGTTTATGTGATTTGGGAGCTAGTATTAATCTCATGCCCTTGTCTGTTTTTAAGCAACTTGGTCTACCGGAGCCAAAGCCAACTAACATCTCTTTGCAGTTGGCTGATCGATCTATCACGTATCCGAGGGGTATAGTGGAGGATGTTTTGGTGAAGGTTGATAAGCTCATATTTCCAGCTGATTTTGTTATCTTGGATTTTGAAGAAGATAAGAAGATTCCCATAATCTTGGGAAGACCGTTCTTGGCGACAGGAAATACTTTAATTGATGTGCAAAAAGGAGAGCTTACAATGAGGGTGCAAGATCAAAGTGTCACCTTTAATGTGTTCAAGGCAATGAAATTTTCAACAGAGGATGAAGAGTGTTGCAGTGTGGAAATAGTTGATACGGGTCAGAGAAAGAAGTTTGATCAGTTGCTGAGCGAGAAATCGGACAGTTCTTCGGTTCGTGATCTTTCGAAAGTAAAGCTTGGGAAACTTCCACCACATTTGAGGTATGTCCTTTTGAATAATGAGCTAGTGATTTTTGAAGAGGGGCATGATAACGTGTTGCGAAGGTGGAAAGCAGATGATAATGAAGAAGAAATTTTTGTTCAGTCGGTTGAGTCGGAGAAGCATTTTAGAGGAGTGAAGAAGAAAAAGAAAAAGATTTGGCCGTTGGGAAGTAAAATTAGGTTGAAGTCTGATGAAAGAAATTTGTGGAAAGCGAGCAATCAAGATGTCAACGTTCGTATGAGTGGGTTGTCTGTTGAAGATGGTTCAGTTATTCTTTTGAAACCGCCTTGATTGAGGAAGTAACGTCAAGCTATTGACGTTAAAGAAGCGCTTCGTGGGAGGCAACCCATGCATTAGTATAGGAAAAAAAAAGAAAAAAAAAAAGAAAAAAATTTTGAGTGTTGTGTGAAAAAAAAAAAAAAAAAAAAAAATCAGAAAAATCGAATTTTTTGGTGTCACGCAGGAGCAACCTGCGTTACAGGGCAAATTGCGCCCCTGTTGCGCAAGTTGCGCCTGCGCAACTGGAAGGGAGGCAGTTTGCGGCCCTGTGGCGCAATCTGCATTAGCGTTACTGGAAATAGGGCAGTTTGCCTTCCACAGAAGCAACTCGCGCGTGGTCAGTTGTGATGAAATTTTTTTTTCTACGCTTCTGTCCAGGTTTGCTCTGTACATATGTAAATAAATAATCTTTTCTCACCCCAATTTCTTTTTATAGCCCCATTCTAAACCTATTCTAATCCTATTTCAATTCCAAAACCTCCCATCTTTTCTCCAAAAATTCTAAACCTATTTCTATTCTAATTCTTACTTATTATTATTATTTTTATTTTTATTCTTATTTATTTTTATTTATTATTATTATTATTATTATTATTATGTATTATTATTATTATTATTATTATTATTATATTTAGTATTATTTTTTATTTTTTTTTATATTTTTTTTTTTTATTATTATTATTATTATTATATACACACCTATACATACAAATCCAATTCCTCTTCTATTTTTTTTAAATCTCTAAATATTCAATTCTAAAGAGGAATTAATTGCAAGTTCACCTCTTTGATTCGTATTGGGTAAATCTTTTTCTCTAATCTAACTTTATTACGAATTTGTGTTCTTGTCAATTGTGGGTTTTGTAGTATTCTGGCATGGTGGTCAGTCTATGGAGCTCGTGCGCACTATCCTCCACCAGATTCATGTGAGGAGGGTGACTGCTTCGATATTCAGGTATGTTTTCTGCTATCCCTTGTATTTACTTCCATTCAATGAGGACATTGAATATTTTAAGTTTGGGGGTGGTTTGAGGGATTAGTAGTTGTTGTTGTATTAATTGTTCATGTAGGAATTCATGATTTGCATATTAGTAGTAGTAAATTATGCATTTATGTCGTGTTATCTACGTTTGTTTCATATAGGACATTCTGTTTTTATTTTCGTATATCATGTGAGTTCATAATAGTTTGCATTTGCACCCATGCTTGATAGGAATTTTGTGTTGTTGACGCTTTTGTTTGAGAAGTGATATGCTTTGTTCTTGTGCACACACATACACTAGTAAGTTGAAGCTAGTAGACTTATTGAATGTTGTAAGTGATTAGAAGGACATGAATATGTGCAAGATGATTTAGTTTGCATGCTTTGAATACAAGTTGGTGCGTTAGAGAGATGTTTGCTTGGGATTGAGTATGTTTTTCCACCAAGTGAGATTTTGAGCCTTATTGCTTATTGCATATTATTTGCAATTTATTCGTTTGCTTGAGTGTCCACGGATTATTTGCATTGCTAGCAGTTGTTTGAGGTCTTTCTTGAAACGCATGACATTATTTGACGATTAAAATGATAAAGGCATGTAGGAATAACACATATTTTCCCATATTACCAAACCATGTTTACATGATCAATTAGTTAACCCGTTGAGCTTAATCCTATTTATTTTTTTTCGGTGACATACCACATTACTTGCCTAGACCTTTTTCTTGTATTGACCTTACATTAATTTGAACCCACATTGTCAAAGGCTAGTAAAGTGCTTAAGGGAGTAATAAGGTGTGCAAGGAGGGGTTTATTGTTGGTCATACTTTTGGGGGGAATATTGAAAATTGGGTTTGGTTGTTTACTTGATAGTCGACATATGTAATAAATTGTGGGATCATTGTTATTGTTTATATTATTGTTTGTGTTCTATTTAGCTCTCGGGAAAAAAAAAAAAGAAAAGAAAAAAAGAAAAAAAAAAGAAAAAAAAAGGAAAAAAAATTATGAGAGCATGTTTGTGTTTGTTGTGATCCTATTTCAGTCGACTAGTCGAGCGTTTGTTGGAAGAAGAATATTAAAATTATGTGGGGGGAAAATATGGTGTTGTGTATGATTTATTATGGTACTTACTAGCTTTTGACACTACACCTGTTTTGGCTTATTTGACATACCTTGTCCCTAGCCCCATTACAACCCAATTAAAGACCTTTTGATTATCGTCATTGATGTATGTTATGTTAAGAGTTAGATTGATACCAAATGTCAAGCGTGTTTATGATTTTGTTGGAATTGAGTGATACACTTACCCTTGTTCTTGAGTGAAAATTCTTTTGTGAGTGGATTGTGAGTGTTTGCTTGTTTTTGCGTATGAGATCCCGAGTTTTGTCTCAAAGATGTACTCTTGTAGGCTTAGCATGTTTACTAACTTATTCTTACACTTGACATGGGCTTGTGAGAACTTATGCATGTTCATTGAGTAGACTATGTGAATACTTGCACTTTCGACACCAAGACATTGCGTATTTACTTTGATTCTTAAGTTGATATGGCATGAGAGGATTTGAAGGTATGGTAGGATATTGGTATTAGATTAATTGCATTTTCATATTAGTTGCATTCATGCATTGCATTGCATTGCATTAGGTAAATGGATTTTGTGGGTACATTCGCTATAGGCCCTCACGAGACCTTACTCGTCCACTAGGGCTGCCTAGGGGTTTAAAGGGCTTGTTGCATATGCCAAATGCAACCGTGATCACCTACGGAAGTGGTACTAGTTAGTTAGTTAGTTATAATTGTTTATGCTTGAGGACAAGCATCGGTTTAAGTTTGGGGGTGTGATAAGTGGATTTATATCCACTTGGAACATTCTAAATCGGCTTAAATTGATTGTCTTGGGCTCAAGTTTCTTGTAGTTTTGATGTGTTTTGTTTAGTTGTGCAGATTTACAAGGATGTTGATTATGGTGGGTGTTTTTGTCGTTTTTGGAGATTTAATTTATTAAAATTCGGATTTATTGGGCTGCACGCATGAGATTCACTGTTTGGGCCATATCTTGAGTTCTATAAGTCTGTTTTCAGCCCGTAAGCAGTCCACGCGAAGATAACGAGATTCTCTATCATTCTAAGGTGGTCCAGAGGCCCAATTACGTCTGGAACGGCTCTGTAAAACAGAAGAAAAGTCAGTTACGAATTTCCCTAGAAAACAGAATCAGTTTAGGAAACGTATCTTGCAGAAATTCTATTATAATTCTGTTTTAGTATTTTCTTGCTGGGGAAGACTTTTAGAGCCTATTTAAACACATCCTACCATTGTAATAGAGATATACACATTATCATAGTTTTATTATTTTGTAACCTAGCCTAGATCTGCAAGGGAGAAAAGGAGAGAAGGGTTCAACGCTCGTGACAAGCAACGGATCTAGATCTACTTCATCCTTTGTTCTAGATTTGTTTTCTCAAACTCTTGTTTATTAATATAATTACTTCTTTTATTCATATCTTGTTATTTATCATGTTTTCATCAAATCCCATGGTGACGAAAGGTTTAGTTATGAACTAATCGTTGTCGTGGGATCCTAGTGGATTTATCTATGTAGCTTAGTAGTTTGCATGCCTTAAAGATTTATGTGTGGTGAATACTTGATATCCTCGTATGGTTAATCTTAATGCTTTTAGATGCGTAGCTAACATCTAAATTGAATCGTTAATCTCTTGTGAAGTGAAAGTGGATCTTGAGATTTAGAACTTGCCATGCTAGCATAGGTTCATAATTGTTATCAATATGATTGTGGTGTGAGATGAAAATACTTATACTGCCCTATGTGATCTAAGTGGATAACTTGTGCTTCAACCTTTATGTTTTCAAATTCTATAGAGATATAGGGTCTAAACATAATAGGTGCCTATTCATCTTCTATCTCTTTTGTGGATGTATGTGTAGATTGGTACTAGTATACCGAGAGGTAACTTTTACTCTTTTCGTGTTATCCGATCAGATATCTAAACCATCGCATGTTTTAATTAAAGGCTGCAACTCTAAGTGAAGTAGATGATGAAACTAGGATTCCATGTTTATTCTCATATAAGTAATTCGATTTTTATTCTCGTTAATTGTTTAATTCTTAGTTTTATAATTTACACTTAGTATAATTTAGATAAACAACCTCAATTTGTTACTCTTCTTAGCAGTGAGTTAAAACCATACATTGTTGCATAGGCATATTTACTGAATTGAACACCATTCTAGATCTCTGTGGGAACGAACTTGATTTAATCATATATTACTTGTGACAACGTGCGCTTGCGTGAATTTTGCATAACAAAATTCTAAAGTGGCTTGATGCGGGTATTATATATCCTATTTCAGACAATTCTTGGGTGAGTCCTGTTCAATGTGTGCCAAAGAAAGGAGGCATGACAGTTGTTGCTAATGATAAAAATGAGCTCATTCCTACTCGGACAGTCGCGGGGTGGAGAGTTTGCATGGACTATCGGAAGCTCAATAAAGCCACGAGAAAAGATCACTTCCCTCTGCCATTCATTGATCAGATGTTAGACAGGTTGGCGGGACACGAGTATTATTGCCTTCTTGATGGATATTCAGGCTACAACCAGATTTGCATTGCTCCAGAAGATCAGGAGAAGACCACATTCATATGTCCTTTTGGTACTTTTGCTTTCCGACGCGTTTCTTTCGGACTATGTGGCGCTCCCGCCACTTTTCAAAGGTGCATGATGGCTATCTTCTCAGACATGATTGGCTCGAATGTGGAGGTTTTCATGGATGACTTCTCAGTTTTTGGTACGTCTTATGATGAGTGTTTGCACAATCTTGGCTTGGTTTTGAAGAGGTGTGTGGAGACGAATTTGGTGCTTAACTGGGAGAAGTGCCATTTTATGGTGCAAGAAGGAATTATTCTTGGGCACAAGGTATCTAGTAAGGGGCTTGAAGTGGATAGGGCTAAGGTGGAGACAACTGAAAATCTTCCTCCACCTATCTCTGTTAAAGGAATTCGCAGTTTTCTTGGTCATGCAGGGTTCTATAGGCGCTTCATTCAAGACTTTTCAAAAATTTCTAAACCTCTGTGTAACTTGCTGGAGAAGGATGTTCCTTTCAAATTTAATGATGAGTGCCTTGCAGCTTTTGAGCTCTTGAAGAAGAAGTTGACATCTACACCTGTCATTACTGCACCTAATTGGGAGGAACTGTTTGAGCTAATGTGTGATGCTAGTGACTATGCTGTTGGAGCTGTGCTTGGGCAAAGGAAGGATAAAATTTTTCATGTGGTTTATTATGCTAGTAAAACCCTTAATGATGCACAGCTTAACTACACCACTACGGAGAAGGAGTTGCTAGCAGTTGTCTATGCTTTCGAGAAATTCAGATCTTATTTGCTTGGTACTAAGGTGATTGTGTACATGGATCATGCTGCTATTCGATATCTCATGTCGAAGAAGGATTCAAAGCCTAGATTGATTCGTTGGGTGCTTCTTTTGCAAGAGTTTGATGTGGAAATCAAGGATAGGAAAGGCACAGAAAATCAAGTAACGGATCATCTCTCGCGCTTGGAGGACCATGGTATGGATTCGCATAACAAATCTCTTATTAATGAATCTTTTCCAGATGAGCAGCTTTTTGTCGTGCAAGATGAAGAGCCATGGTTTGCAGATTATGTGAACTATTTGGTGAGCAATGTTATTCCTCCGGATCTTTCGAGTGCTCAAAGGAAGAAGTTTCTACATGATGTGAAGTGGTACCGTTGGGATGAACCGTTTTTATTTAGACAAGGAGCAGATCAGATGATCAGACGTTGCATTCCGTATAGTGAGACGGAGAGTGTTTTGAGAGATTGCCACTCAACTGTGTATGGTGGTCATTATGGTGGAGAAAAGACAGCAGCTCGTGTGCTTCAAGCAGGTTTTTATTGGCCTACCTTGTTTAAGGATGCTCATCGGTTTGTAATGAGTTGTGATCGATGTCAAAGGGTTGGCAATATTTCTAGAAGGAACGAGATGCCTCTTAACATGCTTCTTGAGGTAGAGATCTTTGATGTTTGGGGAATTGACTTCATGGGACCTTTTATTTCTTCATGTAATAATCAGTACATCTTGCTAGCTGTGGATTACGTGTCTAAGTGGGTCGAGGTGAAAGCTTTACCGACCAATGATGCTAAGGTAGTGCTGAATTTTCTTCACAAGCAAATTTTCACGCGTTTCGGGACACCACGTGCTATAATCTGTGATGAGGGGACACACTTCTGTAATCGTCAGTTTACTACGTTGATGGCAAAGTATAATGTGACGCATCGTGTTGCCACTGCTTATCACCCTCAAACTAATGGTCAAGCGGAAGTTTCTAACAGAGAGATCAAGAGAATTCTGGAGAAAGTGGTGAATCCGTCTCGTAAGGATTGGTCATTGAAGTTGGATGAAGCTGTGTGGGCGTACAGAACTGCCTACAAAACTCCTCTAGGTATGTCTCCGTTTCAGTTGGTTTATGGTAAAGCATGTCATTTGCCTGCAGAGTTAGAACACAAGGCATATTGGGCATTGAAGAAGTTAAATTTGGATATTAAGGCTGCGGGTGCAAAACGGTTGCTTCAATTGAATGAACTTGAGGAATTTCGTGAGAAAGCTTACGAAAATAATAAAATGTATAAGGAGAAGGTCAAGAGGTGGCATGATAAAAGGTTGACGCCCAAGGCATTTGTACCGGGACAACTAGTGTTGCTATTTAATTCTCGCCTCAAGCTTTTTCCGGGAAAACTCAAGTCACGGTGGTCGGGTCTGTTTATTGTTAAGACGGTGTATCCTCATGGAGTTATTGAAATTTACGAAACAACACCGGATCATACTTTCAAAGTAAATGGACAGAGGTTGAAGCATTACTATGGAGGTTCGTTTGATCGCGAGAAGGTTTCCGCCATTTTGGCGTCGACGTGAATTATCGGAAGAAGGTCAAGCTAATGACATTAAACGAGCGCTTCTTGGGAGGCAACCCAAGCCTTGTTGTATACATTTTTAATTCTGTCTGTTAAAAAAAAAAAAAAAATTTGGGCAGTAACGCAGGCGCTACCTGCGCAACAGAGCGCAGGCTGCGCTGGTCAGAGCGCAGGCAGCGCTGATCCCCCTGGACAGGTTCGATTTTTACTCTAAAAAACCCCAAAAATTTCATATTTTCATTCCCAAATCCAATTTCCACTTATATTTCCTCTCCTATTCAAACCCTAACCTTTCTCAAATCTAATTCCTAGCCTAAACACATCTCTAATTCGAATTTACATCCCCTATATCTATATATACATACACCCATATCCATAACAATCTCTATAATTCCAAATCTTCATCTTATATCCATTCAAGGCTCAAGGGAGGAGTAATTCGAAGTTTGAGGCTAATTAGACAAGTTCACCTCTTCAATTCGATTGGGTAACATTTTAATTCATCTTTTATTGCGAATTTGTGAATTTGTGAATTTTTGGTTAGGGTTCTTGGTTGAAATTCGAATTTTGGGAATTTGTGGCTTGTGATTGTTATTGTTATGGCTCCGAAAAGGCAACGAATTGTGGGAAGTAGTAATGGTACTCGGCCGTCTTCGGACGAGGATTCGAGTTCGGTGGGTGCAACGGAGAGATTTATTGCACCGGAGGCTCAATCGGAATATGAAAGGTTAATGTCGAAGGCGGTGCTTAAGGAGAGAAATTTGTTACCTACTTATCAGTTTGACATGATTGACATGATTAGTGAGCGTGGTTGGGTTACTTTTTGTGAAATGGCAAGCATGGTTCCGGTGAATTTGGTTCGTGAGTTTTATGCCAATGCCAAGGTGGAGAAGAATGGGTATTCGGTAGTGAGGGGGTTGACTGTCGATTACACACCTCGGGCTATTCGGAGGCTTATTAGGCAGGGTGCTAGGCCTAGAGGGGAGGAGGATTGGATGCAGAAGTCTAGGGCTGATATTGATTTGAAGCAGATTGTGTTAGAGTTGTGTACTCCGGGCACAGTTTGGAAATATAAAGCTGGCACTACGGAGCATCAGCACTTCCCTTCATCTAGGATGAATACAGAAGCTCGTATGTGGTATCATTTTATTTGTGCAAACCTGATGCCGTCTTCTCATACGACGGAAGTCACAGTTGATAGAGCTATATTGTTATGGGGCATTCTTCAGGGGAAGTACATTGATTTGGGTGAGTTGATTCATCAGGGTATGTTGCGGTTTATGAGAGGAGGTACTTCGGGTGGTATGCCTCATGCTTCTGTTATCACTGGGTTATGCGAGGCAGTTCGAGTGAGGTGGTCTGATGAGGAGGAGATGCAGCCGGCTGGTCCTCCTATTGATGAGACTACTTTTGATCGGATCACTATGGGAGTTGGTGTTGCTGCTGGTGGTCAGAGAGCGGGCGCTCCGCCATGTGTGTCAAGAGCTGATGTTGCTGGGAGTTCCAGAGCAGCTCCATCTCAGGGTATGGTGGTTATGTCAGTTCTTGATGGTTACTTTCGTGGTATGACTAGGCGTATGGATTCTATGACACGGAAGATGGATGCGTTGAATGTCCGACATCAAGAGTATTCGGAGGACATGGCTAGTGCTTTGGATTCAGCTTTTCGGTCACCAGGTACTCCTGTTGAGGGGCCTATTTTTGGAGTACGGACTCCGTATCCAGATTCACTCGAGGAGGGTGATGATCCTGAAGAGTAGATATGTTGTCTGCTTTCCTTTGTATTACTTCCATTCAATGAGGGCATTGAATATTTTAAGTTTGGGGGTGATATGGGGGTTAGTAGTTGTATTTGATGTTGTATTATGTGCTCATATAGGATATCATGTTTGCATTGTAGTGATAGCTCATGCATGATTGTTATGTTTGTGGTATTTATGTGTGTTTCATATAGGGCATTCTGTTATTTTTGTTGTTTTACCATGTGAGTTCATATTAGTTGCATTATCATGGCATTCATATTTCATGATCCCTTAGGACGAGCTGATTCTGATTGATAGGTGGATGTTGATTTGGGTGTGATGGTGATGAGTAGAGGGCTGATTTATAGTTCCTAGGAATTGACTTGCATATTACGGGAACAAAATCAATTACACAGTCTCATTGGGGTGCTTTTGGGTTAGGTTAGGGTCATGCCTGTTGGATGTTTTGAGATTTAATCACTTGTTTATTCTTAGAATTTTCGTTATTCCCTTTATAGCGTAGGAACACTAAAATCTAAGTTTGGGGGAAAACAGGGATTTCATGCTTGTGGTAATAATTGTCAATAAAGGCTAGGCGTCAAATGGCTAGT
This sequence comes from Kitagawia praeruptora, assembly GCA_037693485.1. Lineage (NCBI taxonomy): Eukaryota > Viridiplantae > Streptophyta > Magnoliopsida > Apiales > Apiaceae > Kitagawia > Kitagawia praeruptora. Next base: position 157,990,907 of record CM075348.1, on the reverse strand, counting down.
AGCCGGCTCATATTTATATGAGTAGTCTAGGGTTGGAAATGAGAAAGGCTCATTCCAGATTGCGAAAAAAAAGAGAGTCAATTTTTGTTTGTTAATGCAAAATTAACCAGAGTGAGCTCTTTAATACTAGAGTAATTAAGTCTGAGGGGACTTAGTCCTAGTAACCTAAAGCCCTTGTGGTTTGGGATTGCTGACCTAACACTCGCTACATGGGTATTATTGTATAAGCCTTTTGGGGTCTCATTCATTGCACGGTTAAATAAGCATGCGTATTGTATGTGTAGTGTCGTAGTATAGTAATAAAGCATGAGTTTCTGTCTACCTTGGATAAGGGTGGAGGTGTTCCTAGGTTATGAAGTGTCTATAGTCTATTCTAGTTATAAACCTGTGATTGTCTTGACGGAAAGCATGTATGGTTTTTGACCTAGTTTTGGGAGTATTTCTGGTGAGCATTGCACACACGCACGTTTCTGTTCATGTATTGTTAGTATACGGGGACTTAGTCGAGCTCTGCTTGGAATTGTTGCATTCTTTGAGATATTTGCTTTTTAGTTGGTTTTGGTGAGTTTGAAGGGGATCATTGCATTTTTCATATTAGTTGCATTCATGCATTGCATTGCATTAGGTTAAATGGATTTTGTGGGTACATTCGCTATAGGCCCTCTCGAGACCTTACTCGTCTACTAGGGCTGCCTAGGGGTTTAAAGGGCTTGTTGCATATGCCAAATGCAACCGTGATCACCTACGGAAGTGGTACTAATTAGTTAGTGTAATTGTTTATGCTTGAGGACAAGCATCGGTTTAAGTTTGGGGGTGTGATAAGTGGATTTTATATCCACTTGGAACAATCCGTATCGGCTTAAATTGGTGTATTTGGCCTCAAGTTTGTCGTAGTTTTTATGTGTTTTATTTACTTATGCAGGTTTGGAGAAATATCGATTAAGGGTGAATTTTCCGTTGATTTTGGAGTTGATTATGCTATGGAATGAAGAATGGTGACTTAATATCAACTATCAAGAGTGTTGCAAGACATTGGAATAAAGACGGGAAGTGAATGCAAAAGGAACGGAAGAAAACGGACGAGTAACGAAAGAAAAAAAACTGCAGAAAAAATCAGCCTGGACAGCCAAGGCAGCGCAGGCTGCGCTTGGAGCTGCGCAGGCTGCGCTCTGGACAGAAGGAGCAGCGCAGGCTGCGCTGGTAGCTGCGCAGGCAGCGCTCCTGCGGGAGAAAAATTGCTGAAAATTGTTGTTTTGCTGAAAAATCTCCGTTTTACCCTTATTCGAATTTTAATTGTATTTTAGGCATCCAAACCTATTTCTAATTGTATTCTAGGTTGTTTTTCTTGTTGGACAAGATATGTAGGCTTATATAAACACCTCTAAGCCTTGTAATTCGTGGATTATTATTGTAAGTTAGTTTCGCAAGGGAGAAAAGTGGAAAAGGATTCAAGCTCGGTGACAAGCACGGATCTAGATCTACTTCATCTTTTGTATACGTTGAATCATAGATTTGTTTCTCAACTCTTACTTTATTAATATCATTAATTCTTTCTTTTATATCTTGTTAATTATCATGTCTTCATCAAATCCCATGACGATGAACGGTTCAATTATGGGCTAATCGTTGTCATGGGATCCTAGTGGATTTATCTATGTAGCTTAGTAGTTTACATGCCTTAAAGATTTGTGTGTGGTGTATAATTGATATCCTCGTATGGTTATGCTTAATAGATAGATGCGTCGCGAACATCTAATTTGTTAATCTCTTGTGAAGTGAAAGTGGATCTTGAGATTTAGAACTTGCCATGCTAGCATAGGTTCATAATTGTTTATCAATATGATTTGTGGTGTGAGATGAAAATACTTATACTGCCCCGTGTGATCTTTATGGATAACTTGTTCTTCAACCGTTATGTTTTCAAATTCTATAGACATATAGGGTCTAAGCATAATTGGTGACTATTCATCTTCTATCTCTTTTGTGGATGTATGTTTAGTTTGGTATGCGTATGCTGATAGGTAGCGTATACTTATTTCGTGTTATCCGATCAGATATCAAAACCATTGCACATAGTGATTAAAGGCTGCAACTCTAACTGAAGTAGATGATGAAACTAGGATTCCATGTTTTATTCTCATATTAGTAATTCGACTTTAATCTCTTTAATTAGTTAATCTTTAGTTTGATAATTAATTTAGTAGTTAATAAAAATCCAATTTGTTATTTGTCTTAGCAGTGGATAAAAACCATACATCGGTGCATAGGTACATTAATTGAATTGAACACCATTCTAGATCTCTGTGGGAACGAACTTGATTTAATCATATATTACTTGTGACAACGTGCGCTTGCGTAAATTTTGCATAACAGGCGTGCCGACCAACTCTGGCTCGCTATTACCCTCTATCTTTTTCTTAAGTTCCATAATAGTACGCATCATATCTGCGTTGGTTGGCTGTGCGCTGTCGACCTCTATCAGGCGGACAGGGGATCGTTCTCTCTTTCTTTGCTTTTCGTATTCAGCTACAACCTTTTCATAGGCGGTTTTTTTGTCGATGATCACCTTCCTCAGGTCCCTCTGTTTTCTATTTTCTTCCCATGTTTCGGGTTGATGATGCTTTTTATTGTGCCTATCAGGATTTGTCTCTTGAGAAGAGCCTAGGCGGGAAAAGGCGGAATTGGCCTTCCGACGTCGGCTGTGTGCCTCGCTGCGGTCATCGTGTATATTTACTTGGGAATCTCATTGCTCAGGTGGTGGCTCTTGGGCCTGTTGTGGGAAAGCCGAGGCTATCTGCATGAGTAAATCTATTTGTTGCTGACTATAGCCCGTTAAGTTCAGGCTAAGGATTTGTTCGTGGTTGTCTCCCCGAGGGGGGTTAGTCTGTATGCGGTGCTCTGGGTTTAGTAGCGGGTTCTTCGGCGGAACTCCATTTGTGTTTCCTTCTTTTTCTATTAGTGGTATTTCATCTGGGTTTGCTGACGTCGTGGTGTTGTGGGCCATTTTAGTAGCGTGTATTCTGTTTGTTTATGATTGTTTTGTTTGTGTTTTGTCTCGTGAAGTTAGTTCGGGTAGAGCAGGCGAGGGATTTCTCTTTAAGAAAAATGACACCCTCATTCTAGCGCCAAAAGATAACTCCCACGGCTGATTAGAGGCTTCCGACTACTGTTCCGTGACGTGTCACCTGAGTTTGGGTATCTGCAAAACAATGTTTGCCCGGGGGTGGTGGCTGTCAAGCTCCTCCGGTGTAAGAATCAGTAATCGGAAATGATAATAATCAAGCTGGTAAGAGTGCATCGGATGTAAAATGAGAGAATATGTAGAGAGCTTTTGTGTTGTTAAAGTTGTGTAAGCTTAATTGTGTCTCTCCTCCTTTACCTTATGTGCAGAATGGGTATTTATAGGTCAAGCCTCCCAGCCACTATAGGCCACTTGGTAGCCGCAAAAGCTACAGTGAGCCCCACTTGATAACCGCAAAAGCTACAGTGAGCCCCACTTGGTAGCCGCAAAAACTACAGTTATTGGTGTGACCATTCCTGACACGCCGCCATTCTACAACTTGTTTTGCACTCCTCAGAGTTTGTCTGCTACAACTTGATGTCCTTGTGTTCCCTTGAATAGTTTATTGTTCCCTGTCTTGTAGAGCAAGATAACAAGATATTTTGTACAAGAATATTTTTGTGACAATATTTATTTGTCAAGTTGAGTAATTTAAGAAGCTAAACATCTTTATAACACGTGTTTGTGAGAGTGACAATTGCTGACTGTAGGCGGGCACCTACTCGCGGGTGCGTGCCCGGCGAGTGGACTTTCTTTACAGCGGGTACCTATCAGTACCACTTCAACACCAACTGAAACAACTCCAAGTACAAGTTCCAAAATACGATGTCATCCAATAATGGCAAGGATTTTTTCGTGCGATCTCCGCTAATTAATTGAAGCCTCCAATTCAACTGTCATATTATGAGTAATTTAAATTCCTTCAAAATTTGTTTAGCAGGAATAAGAACAGTAAAATGCTAGGTATCCTGAATTGGTTTCCAAAAACATTCCCGAATGGCAAAGGTATGAATTTAATTGTTATAAGAGTAATTAGCATTTTGCACCCTTTATCTTTGGGCATATTTTCAATTTGGTCTCAAACTAATGTTTTTTGGCAGATTGCACCTCTATGGTTTTAAAATCGCTTCAATTTGCACCCTTTTGATCAAATTTTGTCCACTTTGACCGCTACTAATAGGTTAATCAAGGGTAAATTGACTGTTTCTTGAATAATTTTTTGTATTTTTACCCTCGCTCATCCTAATAGTAGCGGTCAAAGTGGATGAAATTTGGTCAAAAAGGTGCAAACTGAAGCGAGTTTGAAATCATAGAGGTGCAATCTGCCAAGAAACATAGTTTGAGACCAAATTGAAAAAGCGCCTAAAGATAAGGGGTGCAAAGTGCTGATTACTCTTGTTATAATAATGTAGACTCCCTGCATTCACACCAACTACTCCAATAAAATTTGTTCATTATGCCATATAATCGATGTCACGTCATTCAGGAGCAATTTTTGGGTACCAATTCGGGAAACCTAGCATTACAGCTCATAAGAACAAGGCTCCTCTGTTGATGGTTAGCAAGTTTGAGAAAATATCATTTTAATCATGGATAATCACGATTGACCCAATCAAAAGATTGATTGATTCAATCACTTTCTGTTTTAATGTAAATATCTCTATATCTCTAGTTGTAGTTTATTATCTTTGTAGAGTAATTGTAGTACTAATCTTAGGAGTGAATTTCTCCAACAATTATTTTGTGTGATTAATTATGTTCACACATTATACATTAGCATGTGCTTTTGAGTGAGGGTAAATGTTAGAACATAAAATAAGATCAATAAGATCCAGTTGGGGGCTTGGGCCTTCTTCTTCTAATACCTTAAGGTTTTAGACAAATTGATTACTTAACACGAAACATGCAAATTTATGCACGTGTCCCAAAAGAAGTGACAATACATCTAATGGATGCTTACAATCAGCCAGCTGAGTAAATCATTTTCAATATCTTGGATGAAATTTGTGATGCTCCTTTTCTTTATAGAGAAAAATGGGTCTGAGGTCGTCCTTTAGTATCTCCCCTGAGATTATAAAAGATTTGTACTATAAAATTAGGGGCCCCGCAAGGGCATTTTTATAACTATCTATGTTTTTATTCAGTAATTTACATAAATACCCATCAATTTGTATGAGAATTGTTTTAACCTCAGGGTTTTACCTGAGGTGGCGTTTGGGAACTACAATTTAATTTGAAATCCATGATTTCAATTCCAAAATTTGAAATTCATGATTTCAATTCCAAATTCTTTGTTTGGTAAGTATGAGAATTTCAAATTCAGAAATTTTAAAATTTGAAAATTTTTTGCTTAAAAAATTTTTGTTCTCGAGAAATTTTTCCCGGGAAAAAATTTCACGAGAATTTTTCCCCGGAAAAAATTTCTCGAGAAAATTTTCCCGGGAAAAAATTTCTCGAGAAAATTTTCCCGGGAAAAAATTTCTCGAGAAAAATTTCCCGGAAAAAATTTCTCGAGAAAATTTTCCGGGAAAAAATTTTTTCGAGAAAAATTTTCCCGGAAAAAAATTTCTCGAGAAAATTTTCCCGGAAAATAATTTCTCGAGAAAATTTTCCCGGAAAAAATTTCTCGAGAAAATTTTCCCGAAAAAAAAATTCTCGAAAAAAATTTTCCCGGAAAAAATTTCTCGAGAGAAAATTTTCACGGAAAAAAATTTCTCGAGGAAAATTTCCCGAAAAAAAATTCTCGAGAAAAATTTTCCGGGAAAAATTTCTCGAGAAAAATTTTCCCGGAAAAAATTTCTCGAAAATTTTCCCAGAATAAAAATTCTCGAAAATTTGCAAGAAATAAAAGTTCTCGAAAACAATTTTCCTGAAAAAAAATTTCCGAAAAAAATTCCTCGGGAAAAATTTCTAAATTTCCCCAAAAAAATTCCTCGAGAAAATTTTCCCGGGAAAAGAAAAAATTCTCTAAAAATGTTTCCCGGAAAATAATTTCTAAAAATTTCTCGAGAAAATTTTCCTCGAAAATAATTTTTCAAAGAACAAATTTCCCGAGAAAAACTATTTCTCTAAAAAAATTCCAAAAAAAAAAAAGTAATGCTCATGTATTTTGGTGGAGAAGAATTTCAAATGACTATCTTTCACTTGTAATTTCAAATTACAAAAAAATAGTTAATATTGAATTGGTATGGAATTCATCAATTCCAATTCCAAATTTTTTTAATCTTACCAAACACTAAATTTGGTCAATTCCAGGAATTCAAATGAATTCCAAGTTACCAAACAAGCCATGAGATCAATCTTAGGCACATGAAACCCTTCTTTATATTGCAATATTTTACAATGGTTAACCAAAATATACCTCAAACTTTTACTCAATCAACCAGATGTAAAACTGTACCTCTTTCACAATGGAGAAGCATTAGACAAAGCTGGGCTGGTAGACCCATGTATTCAGTTGATTCAAGTGCAATCGGTAAATGATGGAGGAAAGCAGAGCTCAACTGCGTCATTTCCGTGTTCAGAGCTACTTCCACATTTGGGGTTGGGTGGATAGCAGGAGGCTGAAGGAGTAGTCATAGAAGCCATCTGCCTGGTACTTCATAGTACAACCTCTCACATGTTATATGCATACGCTAATGATGTAACAGTGCAGCTTGTAGTAACTATTGAGCCTTGTGAGGCCATGATCTGATAAAAAATGAGAACATCCCAGCTAAAACTACTGTAAGGATGGATAGGTTGGAGTGTTGGACCCATATATCTTAAGCTTTTCTTGGATAACTTTTATAAAATATTTCATATTCATGCCGAAAGTGACACAATTCATAATTAGAAGTACTGGGTTTATAGCTTGATGCGGTAATTTTTCTCATTCTGTATTGCATATTACCTGTCGAAGTCTTTAATTCCCAGAAAAGATAAGCTGAGGTTTAACAGATAACTGTGAGCATTTTAGTCACTATTTCTTCATTTCTGTTCTAGCAACTAGCTAGCAATGTCTTTTCTACAGTATCACCAAGTCCACCTTTGCTTTTGCAAACTCCTGCTCTCTACGTTATTTTTATCTTTTCTTGTTTCTGCATTCTCCTTGAGTAATTTTGCAAGTTTTCCTATAATTTTGGCATTTCTTGTCAATAGAAAAACGCATGATATGCAATATTATTGGCAGATTGATTTGGTCCTTTCCTTATTGTATTACAGTTCCATAGTGCGTAGTAGAATTTGTGTCGAAAATTGTCGGTGAATTTAGGCCAATTCTGTTCTTCCAACACCCAACAGCAGCTCATATAATATAAACGAGCTGGGATCCTCTGTCCCCTTCCTCCGTGTTTCCTTTGTGTCCCCTGTTGTTTTTAATAAAAAAAAATGCTCTTGTGGAGCCCATTTTTATTATTTATTAAAATGGGCCGTGCAGGGGCACTCTTTTTGTACTAAAAAGAGCAGGGGACACAAGGGGACACGGAGGAAGGGGACAAAGGATCCGGACCCAATATAAACTCTCCAGTAAATGTTATCGAGATCATTTATTTAATGCGCCCACAACATACCTTAGTCCTTGGCCACCACTTTCAAGGCAAGATCAGTGAAACAAGGTAACAATAATTTGTAAACCAGACACTCTGCTCAATAAACTAAGGATCCAAAGTACTCATAAATATAGTAATGGAACTTCAATTTATATATGGAGCTCAGACAGCCTTTTACTTGTACACTGAGTACTACTAACTATTGATCATGTTACATCTTTGACTTGTTTTTTATGTTACAGCTAGAACTAGTATATGGTGCACCACATTCTCTTTCAGATAATTATTTTTTTCTTTTAGGGAATTAATTTTTCATTCCTCATATCATCTACCCAGTAGAGTATTGAATCTAAGGTTTCGTACATGTCCTTTAGGCCAAGCCTGTTGGCCTTGTCCCGTGTGGCAAGCATCTTAGTCGGGCAACGAAACAAATGATCCAGAAACTGGAAGTTTGCCAAATCCTCCATTTCTGTTCCAACTAATCCTTCTTTTGCAACTATCTCCTTCCAAACTGCGCCCTTATCAGCCATTGCTGCCGAAAACATGAAATCTTCGGAAAACATTTCATCTGGCACCACTGCTCCAAACTTGAGCCCAATATTTTTCCAGATTTGCTTCCATGTGAAACGAGGTCCGTTGATGGCATTGAAAGCATGGCCATCTGTTGAAAGTATTGCATCATTTGTTGCAGACCATATTTGCTGTTCAGCCACTAAGCGAACATCTGAGCCATCAATGCACATCTCCTCCCAACATTCCCTAGTCCCCCCAAACATAAACGGGAGATTTAAATGTTTACAGATTGTCCCGTAAACGCACAAACTCCCCATAAAGTTATACACTGCTCTCTGTGAACTTCCCAGTATCAGTCCAGGCCGATGAACAGACCAAGCAACTTTACCTCCTAGTCTCTCTTTGACCAAATCCTCAAGTGTGTAGTAAAAATTATTTTCAGAACTCAATCTTGGATATTCTTCGTCATAGTAACGAACTTCATTAACATTGGAAGGCCCAGGCCCCTGTAATGATATGTAATGCTTTACACCAGTCTGAAGTGAGAAATGCCTTAATGATTTAGCAGTTGGGAGGAGAGCATTCAGTGCATTAGACATCATCGATTTGTTCTGTTGACAGCATTCTCTGCTGTCCAAAGGAAACTGACTAGCCCAAGTGATCCAAAAAATATGGGTCACATCTTGTAAACGACACAGCTTATCTCGGGTTTCCGTAGGCTCAAGAAGATCACAGCTAATGAAATGGTAGTTTGAATTTTGGATGTTTGTCACATCGGCACTTCGGGCAACACCGTAAACCTTCCAGCCACCTCGGGAAAGTAGCCTTTTAGCTAGTTCCTTCCCTACAAGCCCCGTTGATCCGAAGATCAAAGCAACATTTTTGTTAGGATCTGTTAAATCTTTAATGGCCATATGTAGTACTGAAGAAACAATGATTGGCTTAGTTTTGAATATGATGCATCCCTTGATCAGAGCAAGGTTTATATAGAGACACCTTATGAATTAACAAGTTTTTAGGGGGTTGTCACCTCATTAAAATATTATTCAATCAACATCCTATTTTCTAGGAACACTTGAATATTACTATATGCTTGTTCATATATTTAATACATCTTTGTATAAATAATTATATTTTCTTGGTATATTATGAAAGGATCATTGATACCACTTGGTCACTGCAGATCCTTGCCGTGTTGAAAGCCCCACAGAGGGGATGCTGATACTGACAAGCGGTAACTTTAGTAGCATGGAAGCAAGTGAAATGCAGTATAATTTTCTAAAGTTTCCTCTAAGACAAAATGTTGAAGGCCTGATAAAAGACCCTTCTTTATAGCTTATTTCTGAAATACTCCTATACAGGGGCGGACGCAGGCCGCCGGGGCCAAAAAAAACTGGGGGGGGGGGGGGAATCATAAAAAAAAAAAAATTACATGGTGAATTTAAAATTAAAAAAAAATTACATGGTGAATTTTCAGAAGGGGGGGCCAAGGCCACCCATGGTCTCTTAATAGGTCCTCAAATGTTGTTTTCTCCTGAGTCCCTTCACCAATTTTTTCCTCCCCACAAGTCTATAAGGCTTCAAGCTGTGCAGCACTACTAAGACAGCCTAACTACTTGTACTGCTGTACATCTATTATGCTTTTAGTTTTAGGGTAGTTAGAATAATCGGTGTTCAAATTTATAAATAAATTTTAGTTGATTTTCGGGTTTCTAGATTACTGATGATGTATGTGTGTTTAAAATTGTTGCATAAGTGTTGGTGCCAACTTTCTTAAGGAATGGTCTCGCAAGTCAGAATTCAAATCTCCAAACTGCGTCGTTTAGTATGTATGAAGCAAGCTCGGTGTTACACAAGTAGGAAGTATTCTCTCTGGCAAATGCGTATCTTGTACAGACAAGAAATGGGGAGGAAGGAACCGAACCACTAATATATTGTCAAATGGGTATGGTTGTACATAGTTTTACACTTAAGAAATTAATAATTATTAATTACATGGAGTACTTGCTTTCCAGATCAATGTTGATGCTCATAACCTTAATAGAAACGGGATGAGTTTGGCAAAATGCTGATTGCAGCAGCTAGGAGAATTAGAGCAGATTAGACTTTCCATTTAGCCGAGGCTGGTGCAGCTAAGGACGGGCCTCGTTTGTTTCGTCAATTCTGTACTCCCTCTGTCCCATTCATTTGTTTACACTTTCCTTTTTGGGATGTCTCATCCAATTCTTTACATTTCTAAACTTTCCTAAAATAGTAAAGTTATATAATATAAAAATCAACTACATCCACTAATTTTCTCCATAACTCATTTTATACATTATATAGTGATGGGTCCCACCACTTTACTCATTTTTCCTACTTCTCTTCTCCTTCTTTATATTTTTCCTTGGTCTCCGTGCTCAAAACAAATGTAAACATTTGGTTGGGACCGAGGGAGTAGTTCGTTAGGAAAACACCAATGAGCTGAGCCTCGTTTGTTTCGTCAAATGTGTAGTTAGTAAGTTTCATATCTGCTTGCCTGGATCGGATGCACGATTGAAGTGGCTAAAATTATATAATACCTAACTGCAATTATATCATTGATAATTATGCAACACCAATGATTACTTAATTGTAGTTTATAAAGTGATTCAACTGTATTATCTTAATACAACATGGATTCAAGGAGACATTTTCTGATCTTAAAGTAAATATATAGCATTGTTGGCATCATTTTCACCTTCAGATTTTTGAAAATGGTCAATGTTTCATGTAGCACACAAGTTTAGCTTATGATTAGCATCTTGTCAAGGGGACATAGCTTGGTTGAAAACAGAAAATTTTGGAGGTACATTTATTTTTCTCCCTACTAGTAAAAGATTAGTTATACATAACAGCATTCGCCTTAGTCGCCTTACTCAAGGGCCGGTCGGTCCTGTACATAAGATAATATTTGTCATCAAATCTTTATAACAAGTGATTATTGCAGCATTAGCGTGTAAAGTAACATTTTTGGTGTGAACTTTTACCTGCGGTAAATTATCGCGATATAATATTACTATAACACACCCGTTGGCCTGCATAAATAGACATATGTGTGTTACAAGTTTGTATGCGTATTCCATGTGCCAAGTTTTCATAGTTAGACGAACAAAAAGCAAGGTGTGAACATGCTAACATGCGTACACTAAAACTATGAATAATCATGACGAGGAGAATTTATAAAAGATTTATTCTTGTTAAACTGATCATCGGTGTAAAATCGAAAGATTCGGAATTCATCAGAGGACTTATTAATATAATAGCAAGGCACACAATGTATTAGCTATTTAGCTCTTTGGATTCATCACTGGTTCTAAATTCGTTCATATTGATGATGAACAACATTCTGCAACCTAAATACTTAGTTCGCATCGTTGTAAGTTCGAATCCTATGAGCTTGGAATAGTTCATTAAATAATAGCCATTGTTCACTTAGTCGACCGAGTACTCGTAAAAAGATCTGATTCCAGAAGCCAGCCACCTTAGACCACATAGCCACCCATGTGCAAAATTAAAAGTCAAAAACACTACCTACTCCACCTACTCCACCTACTCCACCTACCATCATTTATTTGCATTTAAGGACCTCATTATTTGCATGTAAGGACCTCTAACATTAGTATAAATAAGCATGCTTAGAGCATTGTAAGGGACATTGAATTTGAATAATAAAAGTGAGTTTTTAGAGAGTTTTTCTCTCTTGTTCCTGAGCCATATTTTGGTATCAGAGCAAGTTTTTAGATCCCGGAGTTGAGTGAAAAAAAAACAGAAATTCTGGTCACTATTTCGGTCGGAAATTACTGTTCACTATTCACTGTTCACTGTTCATCGTCGGAGAAGACGACACTGTTCAGGCGGAGTTACTGTTCATCACCGGAGAAGGCGACACTGTTCATCACCGGAGAAGAAGGCACTGTTCATACGGTACTGTTCATACGGCACTGTTCATACGGTACTGTTCACACGACACTGTTCATACGGTACTGTTCATACGGTACTGTTCACGAGCACTGTTCACGGGCACTGTTCACTGAAAAATTTATTTTTCAACATGCCTCCACGAAGACAACCTCTGCGAGACGTTGAAATGGCGGACATGCGGAGACAAATTCAGGAACTTCAAGATGCTTTGCAAGCCCAACAAGTCTTGTTAAACGAGCGTCAACCAGAAGATGAAGAATCTTCCAGTGATTCTTCAACACCTAGAAATCGTCGACCTCAAAGGCCGCAAGTCAGACATGATGACATTAAAGTTGACATTCCTAACTTTGAAGGAAGACTTCAACCGGATGATTTCATCGATTGGCTTCAAACAGTCGAAAGGGTGTTTGAATATAAGGATATTCACGAAGAAAAAAAGGTGAAGATTATTGCTGTGAAATTAAGGAAACATGCTTCCATTTGGTGGGAAAATCTTAAAAAAAGGCGAGACAGAGAAGGAAAAAGCAAGATCAAAACATGGGAAAAAATGCGAAAGGAATTAACCCGAATGTTTCTTCCTCCTCACTACTACCAAGAAAAGTTTATCCAACTGCAAAATCTTCGTCAGAAGAATTTATCAGTCGAAGAATACACAAGAGAATTTGAGAAGTTGATGATGCAGTGTGATATACAAGAAAAAGAGGAGCAGACCATTGCCAGATACCTCGGAGGATTAAATACTGATATTGCTGATCGTGTTGAACTTCAACAATATTGGTCGTTAGAAGATGTTATTCGTCTTGCTACGCGAGTAGAGAAGTAGCTACCCAAAAGATCTACCACGAGAAATTTCTCTCCAGCAAATCAACCACCTTACAATCAAAAGCCATCTACCAACCATGCCAGCTCATCCACCCAACCCTCTCCTAAAACCATTTCTACAGAAAACAAAAACAAGGCCATTAAATGCTTTAAATGCCAAGGTTTTGGTCACATTGCTTCAAACTGTCCAAACCGGAGAACTATCACAATTATCAAAGGAGAAGCCTATGAAGTTTATGAGGAAGAAGAGACTCGAGAAGACACTGAAGGAGAATATTACACAGATCCAATATACGATGAAGAAATTACTGCTGCTGATCAGGGTGAGTCCTTAGTAATCCGACGAAGCCTAAACACAATGGCCAATAAGGAAGAACCTTGGTTGAGACGCAATATTTTCCACACTCGTTGCACTTCTGCAGGAAAAGTCTGTGATGTTATCATAGACAATGGGAGTTGTGAAAATGTCGTTTCAAGTTACATGGTAGAAAAATTGGATCTACCAATCCAGATTCATCCACACCCTTACAGTTTGCATTGGCTCAATAAAGGAAGTACAGTCAAAGTTGATAAGCGTTGCCTAGTGACATTCTCTATTGGTCAGAAGTACCAGGATCAAGTATGGTGTGATGTTGTGCCTATGGATGCCTGTCATCTTCTTCTAGGTAGGCCATGGCAGTATGATCGTCAAGTACTTTATGACGGTTATGCAAACACCTACTCTTTTGTCAAAGATGGAGTAAAAATCAAGCTAGCTACTCTGCCGCCGAGTGAGCTTGATAAAAACAAGAAGGAAGCCAAACCATTAGTGTCCCTAGTCACAAAGAAACAACTAGAAGAAGCTATAGAGGAAGTTCAAACCATGAGCTTATTTCTATTATTCGAATCAAATAAGGAGACTCATGTTCCAGTCGAAATTAAACCATTACTTGAAGAGTTTCCCGATGTGGTTCCAGAAGACATTCCATCTGGACTACCCCCCATGCGAGACATCCAACACGCTATTGATTTCAGTCCGGGAGCAACGATTCCAAACCGACCCGCATACAGAATGAGTCCTCAGGAGCATGCTGAAATTCAAAATCAAGTTGAAGGATTATTAAAAAAAGGATTAATACAGGAAAGTGTTAGTCCTTGTGCGGTTCCTGCCATTCTAGTCCCTAAGAAAGATGGAAGCTGGAGAATGTGTGTTGATAGTCGAGCTGTCAACAAAATTACCATCAAGTATAGATTTCCAATTCCTAGACTTGATGATTTGCTAGATCAGATACATGGTTCCACTATCTTTTCAAAGATTGATCTTCGAAGTGGATACCATCAGATCAGAATTCGACCAGGAGATGAATGGAAGACTGCCTTTAAAACAAGAGATGGTCTTTATGAATGGACAGTTATGCCCTTTGGGTTGTCCAATGCGCCAAGTACATTCATGCGACTTATGAATCAAATCCTTCGACCCTTTATTGGTAAATTTGTCGTCGTCTATTTTGATGACATTCTGATTTTTAGTAAGGACAAGGAGGAACACTTGGAACATGTCCGACAAGTGTTACATACTCTTCGTGAACAAAAACTCTATGCCAATTTGAAGAAATGTGCTTTCCTGACAAATGAAGTTACTTTTCTTGGATACATCATCACATCCGAAGGCATACGAGTTGATCCAGAAAAGATAGAAGCAATCAATAACTGGCCAGTTCCGCAATCAATCCATGAGGTCAGAAGTTTCCATGGATTAGCCTCTTTTTACAGAAGATTCATCAAAAACTTCAGCACAGTTGCCGCTCCCCTCACAGATTGTATCAAAGGAGACAAGTTTCAATGGACCGAGGCTGCACAGAAAAGTTTTGACAAGCTGAAGAAATATTTAACTGAAGCACCAGTATTAGCCCTTCCCAATTTTGATCAAGTCTTTGAAGTTAGCTGTGATGCTTCCCACACTGGAATTGGTGCTGTTCTAAGTCAAGAAGGTCATCCTATAGCCTTCTTCAGTGAAAAGCTTAACAATGCTAAACTTCGGTATTCAACATACGACAAGGAGTTTTATGCAATTGTTCGAGCCTTGCACCATTGGAGTCATTACCTGTTAAATAAAGAATTCATTCTTTATTCTGATCATGAAGCTTTAAAATATTTGAACTCTCAACAGAAGATTAGCCGTCGACATGCATCTTGGAGTGAGTTTTTACAGTCTTATCCATTTCTAATTAAGCACAAAGCTGGAATTCAAAATGTTGTTGCAGATGCTCTCAGTAGGCGCCATACTCTACTGTCTACACTCCAAACAAAAGTAGTTGGTTTTGAAATGATCAAGGAGTTGTACCCAGATGATCCTGACTTCCAGAAAATTTGGAATACTACTGAAGTGCAATCTTCCAAAGATTACTACAAGCATGAAGGATTTTTATTCAAAGAGAAGACTTTGTGTATTCCTCGATGTTCACTACGAGAAGCCATTATCTGGGAAGCCCATGATGGAGGATTAGCAGGTCACTTTGGCCGAGATAAAACTATGGCCCTGGTAAAGGAAAATTTTTATTGGCCAAGAATGGAAAGAAATATAAATCGGCATATTCAAAGATGCAGAATCTGTCATTTGGCTAAATCCAAACGCCAAAACACTGGTTTATATATGCCACTTCCCGTACCGGAATCACCATGGGAAGATGTTACTATGGATTTTATTTTGGGACTTCCACGAAGTCAACGTCAGAAAGATTCAATTATGGTCGTGGTGGATAGATTTTCAAAGATGGCCCATTTCATTCCTTGTCAAAAGACCAATGATGCTGTTCAAGTTGCTGATTTGTATTTCAAAGAAATAGTTCGTCTTCATGGAATTCCAAAAACGATCACTTCTGATCGAGATGTGAAGTTTTTAAGCCATTTTTGGAGAACTTTATGGAAGAAGATGGGAACTAAGCTGCAGTTCAGTAGTGCGAGCCATCCTCAAACTGATGGACAAACCGAAGCTGTCAACCGACTGTTGGGAAATCTACTTCGAAGTTTTGTTGGTAAAAACTTGAAGCAGTGGGATCTTATTCTGGCTCAAGTTGAATTTGCTTACAATAATTCAACTAATCAGTCCACGGGAAAGTGTCCTTTTGAAGTTGTATATGGCACCCGTCCACTTAGCCCACTTGATTTGACTCCGTCAACCAACAAACAACAATTCAGTTCTGATGCAGATAGTCGAGCGAAGGAAATCAAGAAACTTCATGAACAAGTTCGAGAGCAGATACGGAAACAAAATTCCAGATACAAAAATCAGCGAGACAAACATCGGAAGCAACAGATTTTTAAAGTTGGAGATTTGGTCTGGATTCATCTACGAAAAGAGAGATTTCCTAATCAACCAAATGCCAAGTTGTCACCTAGAGCTGATGGACCATTCAAAGTTGTACAAAAAATCAATGACAATGCTTACAAAGTAGAACTGCCTGGAACATATGGTGTTTCTGCTACTTTTAATGTTGCTGATCTTTCGCCTTATTTGGACAATGAAGAAAACTAAAACTCGAGGTCGAGTTCTTTCCAACCCGGGGAGTATGATTCCAGAAGCCAGCCACCTTAGACCACATAGCCACCCATGTGCAAAATTAAAAGTCAAAAACACTACCTACTCCACCTACTCCACCTACCATCATTTATTTGCATTTAAGGACCTCATTATTTGCATGTAAGGACCTCTAACATTAGTATAAATAAGCATGCTTAGAGCATTGTAAGGGACATTGAATTTGAGTAATAAAATTGAGTTATTTAGAGAATTTTCTCTCTTGTTCCTGAGCCAAGATCCCATCCGAGTCATATCGATTTCAATCTAAACCCGATTTTTACATGACTTAGTCAATATTTGGTCAAAATCCGAGTCTTGGGAGTGAAATCCAATTTTAAATTATTCAATTTTTTATAGTTACTAGTCGATAAAGCCGCGCTTCGCGGCGGCGTTACAATATTTTTTAAAAAAATCAATATATTTACGTTATATTATAATACTAACATTAAATTTTAATAATTAAATAATTTTCTCTAATGAATCGATTTCTTATTAAACATGATTCTTTCGATTTGAGCCGCTCTCTCGTTAAAACAGAAATCCCAACTTTAACATATATTATAAAGACTTATATAATAATTTTTATCCATAAAATCGAACCGTAAAAATAAAAAAAAATTATGACATCAGTATCAAATTCTAATAGCTAATACAATCTTTTCCGGTGAGCCGTCTTCCCGTTAAATACATTTCGAGCCGCTCTTATTTGGAACCGAAATTCTAACTTCATAATATAAAGAGAGTAAATTCCAATTTTTATATTCTTTAAACTTTCTAATATTTTGGAGTTTTAAAAGATGAAAACATTTTATATTTTCTGTATATTATAAATATTCATGTATTTATTTACAACTTTCGCATGGAATGTCTTTCTATTATGTTAACATATCAAAAAAAAATACGAAGACTTTTCGTGACGGGAATAATATTAAATTTATGGATATATTTTTCTAATGCAAGTAAAAATAACTTCTATAAAAAAGTTAAAATAAAGGATTTCTAGGAAGAAAAGATACATAGTTTTAAAAAAATTGTATAAAACGTCTCCACCGTCCTCGTATTCTACTTCCAATAAAATATTTTATTTTATGTATTCCTTATATATTCAAACATCTTTTATACGGTCCCTGACAAAAAAAACATCTTTTATACGGTCTTCTCTAATGAACCGCTTTCTCATTAAACACGGTTATTACTATTGGTCCGCTATCTCGTTAAGACAAAAAACCTAACTTTTACATATATCATACAATGTTTATCCATAAAAGTCAAATCCTAAAAGAAATTGAAATTTATAACATCAATATGATATTTTAATAGTTAATACAATTTTTTATAGTGAACCGTCTTCCCGTTAAAAACGTTTCGATCCGCTCTCGTTTGAGATCGAAATTCCAACTTCAATACATATTATTGATGATACTTATCTTACACAAAAACTCTTTTCCTTAAAATCAAAACCTAAAAAATAGAGTGAATTCCAATTTATACTTTCTCTTTTCTAATATTTATGGAGTTTTAGAAAATGAAAACACATCTTATTTTCTCTTTATATTAAAGACACTTCTGTATTTATTTAGGATTCCTGCATGAGAATGTTCTTTTATTATGTTAACACATCAATTTTTTTCTTTTTAAATACGATGACTTTTTTTTATGACAATAGTATTGGATTTATGAATATATTTCCTGCCGGTTTGTTAACATTTCAAAATAGGGTGTTTGACACGCATTTTAAGGTGGATTTTAAGGGTAGTTTCATAATTTATTTTTAAAATTTTCTTCTTTTTTTATATAAAAGTAGAACAATCCTATTTTTATACAAAAAAGAAAATTTTAAAAATAAGTTATGATCTGTCCTTAAAATTCACCTTAAAATGCGTGCAAGAAAATGACAAAAAAGTGTTAATAATTGGGTGGGACGGATGGAGTAATATAAAAAATTATAATTTAAGAAGATTGTACTTTCTATAAAATATTTAATTATATGTCTGCTCTATATATTCAAACACCTATTTTACTTCTAATACAACGTTTATTTATATGTTTATTTCTATAAAATTGAACTCCTATTCTACTTCCAATAGAACTTTTAATCATATGCCTTATAAATACTAATTCTACTTCCAATAGAACTTCTAATCATATAATTTAAGAAGATCGTACTTTCTATAAAATATTTAATTATATGTCTGCTCTATATATTCAAACACCTATTCTACTTCTAATAGAACTTTTATTTATATGTTTTTTTCTATAAATTCGAACTCTTATTCTCTATAGATTCGAACTCCAATTCTACTTCCAATAGAACTTTATGCATATGCGTTATTAAAACTTATTCTACTTCCTATAGAACTTCTAATCATATGTCTTCCCTATAAATTCGAACTCTTGTTCTCTATAAATTCGAACACATATTCTACTTCTAATATGTTAAATGATATTTTTATATTTATTAGTGTTTAAAATTCAAAAATTTTAGAAAATTAGAAAAATTGATTGAGACGATCTTAGAGCGCCACATAAGTTCCCGCGTACCCTCCTTTATATATATATATATTGATTTTAAGTGCTGTTGAAAAATGTATTTTTTTATCATCATAACTTGTTTTTAAGTTGTATTGATAAAAATTATCAAGTAAAAGGTATTAATATTTTGACAATACCATTGTTAGTACATTGTTAAAATTAATACTAATTATAATTTTGTTATTTATATTAGATTATTAGTAAATAACAAAAAATGTGTAACTTATAAAACTAATACACTAAATTATGATATATGAATTTAATATTTTTAGTGAAACTTATGAAAATAATATCCGATTAGTTGTCCGAGTACTCACATTCCGAGTACTCTTTCCATTTTCACAACCTTGGTAACAGCAAGTATTATTCCATTTCTTCAACGGTTCAGCCTCTAGTTTCGGATTCTCAACTGCAAAAGATCTAGAATAAATTCTTAAGTATTACTTAACTCACTTTGAAATCCGTACGAAGATTGTTTAAAGATTTTATTCCAGATTTGATGATCAATACACAAGGTAATATACAACTCCACTTCATTTTTGGGATCATAAAACAATCCAGACTCTAGATTCCACAGCAACTAAAAAGGGACAACAAATTTAGCAAAAAACGGAAAAAGGGACAACATAATGTTACAAAGAAAAGAAAGAGAATAATATGTCAAACAGGTACATTCAAATGATGCTCTTGATCACGATGTACATTTTCGGTTTCAATTTCATGATCTTCCACTGCAGGTAATGGGGTCTCAGTCTGTAAAATGCATAAGAAGTGTAAGAATTAAGCTTTAGGTTTCGATTAATTTTATCTAGTATCGAGCTCTAGACTCACTTTTATGATTTTTTTTGTACTGACAGTTGAGAATGTTCAAGCTTGAGGATGATGCACCACTTCCACGTTCGTCACAGAGATTTGATCTACACTTATGTGAAATTGTTAGTAATGTTTTGCATGAAGATAGTATGAGACGGTAGCTACCAAAAATATCGATCAATTGTAGGCACTTACTGCTTGAAGGAAGTTTTTGAACAAAAAAACAAGCAGCAATCACCACATAGGCAAGACAAAGAACCAATCCCTTTAAGTAATGCGAAGTACCATCCTGTTTATATCAGAAACATGTATTTGGTAAGGTAAAGTGTAGTATGACTATTACTTTTTGCATCAACAAATGACCAAATTCAGAATTATGCTAAATACGACATATTCGGTTATCTTAACATGCTACATAAGATTTAGGTTGTTGATTGAAGCGTGGTTACTATGCTGTTGACTGAAGAGTGATTACTTTTACAGGCAACATAGTAAAAGAGGGTGTTCTTAGAAGACCTGCAATGTCAAGGGTGTCAGAACAATCGCAAAAGCAAGGGTAGCAGTTTGGAGTTGTCCGAAATCAAGATCCATGGGGATGCCGGTGATCCACCCAACAATCACACAAAGGGGAATCTACAGAAAAAAGATAACAGTTTCAACACAATTATTTTTATCGATTTTTCTAGTGTGTGCCCAAGGGCACATGCTAAGAATCCGTGCTAGTTTAGTTTTCAAATTTTGATTGGAGGGGATTTCATTATTAATGATGGCCCCCCTGCATTCACATAAATATCCACCAATTAAAATTTGACAACTCATCAAACACGGATTCTTAGCATGTGTCCTTGGGCACACACTAGACAAACCCT
The DNA here is from genome assembly GCA_037693485.1 of Kitagawia praeruptora. Taxonomy (NCBI): domain Eukaryota; kingdom Viridiplantae; phylum Streptophyta; class Magnoliopsida; order Apiales; family Apiaceae; genus Kitagawia; species Kitagawia praeruptora. The sequence continues at coordinate 157,970,267 of CM075348.1, read as the reverse complement.
ATTTTTATAAATGAATCAATTAACAAGTATATGACTGAAATTGTTACAGGTAAATGCTATAGTAGTACTAACCACAAACATTGAAATTTGTGTAGCAGACCCCAGAGAAACCCCCAAAGATATATCCTGTTTAATCCCAAAAGTGTTAGGGTCAATATACAAGTGGTGCTTAACAAACTAGACATTCTGAGGATTATGCATATACCAGCTTGTTTTTTAATGCAAATATGACCGATCCAGCGTGTTCTGCTGCATTTCCGACTATTGGTAGCAATATAATGCTAATAAAGCTTACAGAAATACCCCAAGAATCTGAAGCATCCTGATGAGAAAGTATAGCACATCTCCATGAGTGATCAGCATAAATACATATCATGTTAAAACACTTAATTCGATTTATGATTAACAGTAAACGTATATTATTTACCTCAATTGTCCCAACAACATACTCTGACAGGAGAGCGATTGTAATTGTCATACCAATCAACCAAATTATTCCACTTGCAATTCCAATCACAGGCCTCTCTTCTGTTTCCTCATCACCTTCAGCTTCCTGGCAAATTTCACCATCAAAGAATATTAGAACATTGCAATCGTGATAATCCACATATTTAATTATTATTAGTCATTACATTTATCAAAAAGACGGGGAACATTAGTCAAATTGAGTATACATTAAATTTACATAATATTACAACAAGTTTCATATATTGTCACCTCTTGTGCTTCAAACAACTGATGAGTCCTCAACTGGAAAACAAGATATGCAGCATATGCTATAAGCATAGCAATGCTGCTCACTCTGGAAAATCGAAGAATGACTCCCTGCACGAGTGGGTGCACATGATGACTAGCAGGGCTTACAGCATACTTAAACATCAATGGTAACACATGGCAAAGCAATCCAAAAATTAGCAGTAGCGAATTCATATCGGCCTGCTTCTGTCAAATTTTAAACAGGATATGTATTAAACACAAAGTGTAAAAATAAATAAAAATAAATGTCGAACAAGTAGATTATATACTATCTTACTCTGTCATATATCTGCTCTTTGTCTAGATTTTCCAATCCACCACATAAAAGGGAGCTTCCAAGAACAAGCAGAAGGTTCGATATAATGGAACCATAAAGAGAATACTTCACCACATCTATCTTCCCTTGATGCAGTGCTAATAATGCTATTATCAGCTCTGTTGCATTACCACATGTTGCATTAAGAAGTCCTCCGACTGCAATTTTATTGTTGTGAAATTAAGCCCCTCATTGTTTTCAATGCCAATATATAATGTCATTAATTTTTGTTATAATTAAATTTCATCTCTTAATTATGTCATCCCCGTGTATGAACATACCTGTTGGACCTGTGAAGAACGAAATTTGCCTACAGGATATGAGAATAGAGGGAAAAAAATTGTTAAATACAAAAAATTGGAGACATCAATAAAGATCTATCTATTATATTCCGATCTGTTAAGTTAGCGATAAACCTCTAACTCGAAAACCCACTTTTGGGATGGAAGAGCGGTGTCTTGGTGTGCAAATCACAATTAAGCAGAGGTTTACATATTGAAAAACTCTCCTAAAACATTGTTTCATAGGTACATCCCGTATATAAATTATAGGTAATGTACTAATTCAATGAAATTAAATTGAACTTACTCAGTCACGAAGCTAATACGTTCAGCAAGTGGAGCGAGTCCTAGTAAACTCAGAGCAAATATCCATGGCTGCAATCATTTGTTAATTACAGAAACAAATCAATAAACAATGTCCAATTAATTCAATTTCGAAACTCGATCCAATTTAAAGCGTGCATATATTATGTAACAGAAATGAAAAAATAAAAATTTATCTCTAGATATAAACTCACTTCCCCGATATTGTAAGATTTAGCCATAATTGCAGCTGGGATAGCTGGAAAGAGCACAAACAACTTGGTACCAAAAATCACTTGTTGCAAATTTGCTACAAAAATCTTAAGCAATCGAAACCGGACATTGGTAACAGGCTCCTGCTCGGAATTTTTCCGGTGATGCTCCTTCACCAGGCCCTTCTCTTCACCTTCTTCAACATCCCAGTTATTCCCATGTGAACCCATTTTTCAGTTAAATTTTTTGCTGAAGCACAAGTTATTGTGTTCTTGTATGGGCGTATATTACTAGTATTTTGGTATTCATTACATGTATACGGATATAGATAAACATGTATACATACATATAACACAAGTGCTGCGTCAATGCAAATTCTGGAAATTTTGGTTTTGGTTTGCATGAGTTTACACGTAGCACTGTAGCAGGATGATGACTTGAAAGGAGTTTTAGAGGTATCTGCATGGGAGTTGCAGCTTCCGAAATAGCAGATATCATCACTTCTAATTTTAGATTATCGATCCACCGATTTATAAAGTTAATTAATTACGTGCTTCAGAAGTGCAGCTTTATTTTAAACTTACCTTATTCTTGTTGTATTTCAAATTGAAATTCTTTACATTCATGAACACCCGCGCTATATTTTACAATTACCATGCAAGAGGTTGATTCAAATGAGAACCACTGCCTAAAAGAGAACCGGAGATCCGTTAAATCATCGTTGGATCAGTATTTAATTAATGGTTAAGATTTTTTTCTGAGACGATTAATGTGGAATATTCACAAATCAATAAAAAAGGTAAATAATTGTAAGATTTTTTGTAAAATACATAATTTTTGTATGTTTCTTCTTCTACGTATCCGTACATGTATTCTTACACACAATATTACTTCTCCTAGTTCAACACTTGAACTTTGAATATTATGGAACTAAAATTGAAAGTTCATGTGAAGAACATATAGTGCAAATACGTAAGTTCATACACAGAATGCACATATTTCTATTAAATTACATAAATTATGCGCATGAATTTTGAAAGTTCTACATTTAAACGTGTTTCTGTCTTACATGTGAATTTGGAGATCTAGAAAGTTCTTGGGTAGAATATGTAGTGCAAATATGTAAGTTCATACGCAGAATATATTTATTTCTATTGAATTAAATAAGTTTCGCACATGAACTTCAAAAGTTCTACATTTGAACTTCCTTATATTTTAAATTTGAAATTGGAAATTGATGATATCCACCTTGATTAATGATTTTATTACGTGATTAAATTTATATATTTAATCTATATTATAAATATGGTAATTATATCTTTATCGTATTTATGTATAATGTATCTATATTTTATTTAAGAACTGGTTCTTAGGTTCTCAATTAGAGTGGTTCTCCATTGAACGTGACCCTGCCATGCCATTTTAAAGTTGAGTCTTCTATTTAAACTAAAGAAATTACATCAGCTAATACAAATTATTGGGAGGAAAACTTAGGTGCGTAGAGCATCTTCAACGGTCTTGGTTAAATTGTTTAGCTAAAATGATATAAAATATTGATTATATAAAATTTATTGAATCTGTAAAATTTATTGATGTTGTGCTCCGATTGGCTATTTTCTAAACATAATATGTTATTATTATTTCAAGTTGTTAGAAATAGAATTTATTATTTTATTATGCACATGCAGATGATGTGGAATCTTCTTACAGCTCTTTAGAGGTTCGACAAATATAACCAACATCACGGGATTGGCTAATTTTTAGACAAGAGGAATGCGAGGTTGGAATGGAAACTTTTTTAAATATTCTTTATAATTTTTATTTATGCTATCATTTATCCAATATTAACTAAGAATTTTAGAGGGTTGGAGATGCCCTAATCATCAAGTTCTAATAAGTTTTTTTTTAATAAAAATAAATATATTTATATATTTTATAATAGAATATCTGTTCTTTAAATATAAGCAATAAATTAATCGAGATTCTATATCGATAAAACATAAAATATTATCACTTGAATTATTTTATTACGTTGAATCCAAAAAATTAAGAATAATTTAAAGTTACGTACTTACTTCATATTAAATCAGTTTATTATTGTTGTGATCAGAGCCTTTTTTAGTATGCTAGTTTAAAACCCGTGCAACATGCAGAACTATTTAAAATATTTATAATTATATTAATTTTTTTAATATTTACTTGTTATTAGTTTATATATATGATTTTACATGATAAATTTATCATGTATTTTATCTTGAATTCTTAAATATATATATATATATATATATATATATATATATCTATATATATATATATATATATAGGGTTAATTGACTAATTCATCACTGAATTGAGACTCAACTTGCAAGTGGGTAATTGAACTCAAAAAACTTGCATTAACGTCATCAAACCAATTAAACTTTGCAATCTCATAACTAAACTATTAAAAATCTGCACGTCCGTTAACTTTTGTTGACTTCTAACGAAAGTCCGTTAATTTTGTGCACATAAGCTGCCACATAGACTTTTCTCTTTCCTCACATTTGACAAATCAGTTGTCACACAGACTTATAACCTGAATCAATCAAAAAAATAAATAAAATAAATATATTTTATAAATATATACCTCTCATTCCTCACTTCACCACTACCAGCCCTCTGTTGGGCTGCGAGCAAGCCATAACTCCACAATAGTATGATATTGTATGCTTTGGGCCGAGCCCGCACGGATTTGTTTTTTGGCACATCCCAAAAGGCCTCATACTAATAGAGTTTTATTGGCTGCTTATATACAAGAGAACTTTCTCTTATCTTCTCGATGTGGTACTTGGGTTGACACTACCCAACAATCCTCCCCTCAAACCAAGAACCACATAACCCGTGGTCTTTAAAACCGCGATAAATCTGTCCACATCTTGCACCGCCGCCATACCCGCAGAACCCGCCGCCTGAACACCTTTCAGGAAGACTTTCGACACAAGGAACTCAACAGATGTCCAATCGCCACCGAAGGGAACCTCCCACATCGCAACACCGCAGCCCATTACCCCCAAGATCCAATTACCGAACCATGGGCTCTGATACCACTTGTTGGCCCCTCAAACCAAGAACCACATAACCCGTGATCTTACACCCGCGATAAATCTATGTACCTCTTGCACCGCCACAATTCACCTCGTAGAACCCGCCGCCTGAACACCTTTCAGGAAGACTTTCGACACAAAGAACTCAACAGATGTCCAATCGCCACCGAAGGGAACCTCCCACATCGCAACACCGCAGCCCATTACCCCCAAGATCCAATTACAAAATTTGTTGGCCAAGTGAAAGAGCCTTTTTCGCAAAAAAAGGCTCTTTCTTCACCCACCATCTCCACTCATCTCCTGCACAACGCCGGCCACAACACAGCACATACACATAGTTTTCCGGCCACAACACAGCACATACACGTGGTTTTTGCCATTTCTAACACCAAACAAACACAAACAAGCTGCCCATCTATTGAGCATCAACCACACAACAACACGAGATCAAAATCTGACAGAAACCGACCAAGAACATCAAAATCCTGCGACCTTCGACAAGAACTCCGGCGGAAAACTTTTTGGTATAAAACGTAAACAAAACTTAACGTTCTTGATGTCAAAACGAAGCTTAAAACACATAAAAACTACCCACGATAACCAATTACATGAACAATCAACAAAAATGATGGACTATTGATTTTAAAATCAACCCAAAACTTATATAATCGTTTTTCACATAAATGGATACCAACAATGAAATTGAACACATAAAACAACTCCCTAGGATCATATGAAGCTATACAACCCATCAAAACAAGCAAACAATCCACCAAACGAAAAGCCCCAATTTTTTATTCAAGAACCTTAATTTTCGAATTGGACAAATCTGAAATCAAACATTGAAATTGAGCACATATTTGGACTCCTTACAACCACACGAAGCTATACATATCATCAAATCACATGGACAAGCTCAGAATCGAAAAACCCTAAAACTGCAGAATTAAAGAATAATTCGTAGAAATTCAGAAAATTATCCCATATAGAAATTTATGATAGATTATGAAACTAGGTTTCAAGAGATTCGATTTGAATATAAGAACACCAGAATCCAAGAGATTATAGGAGAAGAGAGATTGTGAATAAAATAATAATAATAAAAAAAATGTAAGAGTTTTAAGAGTTTTAAAATAATTTAAGAGTTTTCAAAATAATTAATTTTAAATTATTTAACACATCAGCACACAGGTGTATAATTTTTAACACATCAGCACACCATGTCAATTTTTCGTCACGAATGTTATATGGAGTTAACGGCGATTACCCAATTGCAAGTTTTAATTAATTCGATGAGTTGACTGCAAACTTTTTGAGTTCGATTATCCAACTGCAAGTTGAGTACGAGTTCAGTTATGAATTTGCCAATTAATCCTATATATATATATATATATATATATATATATATATATATATATATATATATATATATATATATATATATATATATATATATATATATATATATAGGGGTTGATTCAAATGAGAACCATTATCTAAAAGAGAACCGGAGAACCATTGGATCCTACTGTAGAACCTATTTTATTTCGTAATAAAAATATAGTGTCCTGCTATTGAATTTCAAATTTATGCACATGAAATTAAAATTTTTACAATTGAACTTGCTTCTTTTTCAAAGTTTTCCACATGACATTAAAAGTTCTACAACCGAACTTATTTTTCTACAAAGTTCTACGACTGAACTTACTTTTTTCAACAAATATTCTGTTGTTGAACTTAATGTTCCGCTGCTGAACTTAAAGTTCCGCTGCTGAACTTAAAGTTCCGCTGCTGAACTTATTATAGTTCTCAGTTTAGCGTGGTTCTCCATAGAGCGTGACCCTATATATATATATATATATATATATATAGGGGATGGAGTTTCTAAAGTAGAACAATATAGAAGTTCTCTATTAGTGCACCTTAAATCTTGTATTTTATTATTATTTTTCATAATCCAACTGTACGGATGAAAAGTTTATGTCAAAATAACATTGTATACAAATTTTCATTATATTAATTTGAAATAGTGGAGCATCACTTTTATAATAATACTATTTTCTATCTATACTAGCTTTTAACTCGTGCAATGCACGTCTCCTTTTTTAATATCTATAATTTTATTATTTTTTGAAATTTATATGTTATTAATGTACATAACAAATTGCTGTTAAAAATTTGATATTTATAACATTTTACACATTCAATTTAATATTTTTACTCTATCTTTAATTCTTTAAATTTGACTTGAACGATTTTACAGCCCACGTAAAATCAACAAAATAATCTTTAATTTAGAGAGGGTCTAACAATTAATTTTCAATTAAACTTACGCAGAAACAAAAGAGAGAAGAAATTGACGATTTTTTATGTAGAAATTTTGTTCAATTTATGAATTCTACTTATAATTCGTTTTGATTATCAAAATACTCTTGTTATTATTTAAAGATAGTTCTACTACTAACAAAATATAATTGTAATAATAAGTGTATGAGAGATTTTGTCCAAAACTTTGACAATCAATTATCTGGTGTGAGAGATTTTTTATTTTACTTATAATAAGAACCGTTAGATCTTAAAATAAATAGATGAAAATCGTTGGATCTATCGTAAAAAAAATGTTATATTTTAATATGTGATAAACTAAAAAATTGTATTTATATTGAAATGCGAAAAGGTGTCAGTGATTTAAATTATATACAATTAATTTTTCTACATTGAATAACATTATCAATGTAGGTATTCGGCATTGAATAGGATTAATGCATCGTAATTATATTTTCTCATGAGATTCTGAGTGTTTCTATTTGAATAATAATTATTAAATCATCACTAAATTAAATATAATTTTATGAGTTTCGCTTGGATTGTAAAATAATCCAAATTAGATTTCTAGATCTTAAGATAGAGCCTAAATATTACATACGAATTTTTTTAAATACTAATAAAAAAATAAATATAATTCAATTCTAATACAACATTTTTAATTATATTTTTTTTCAAGATTATATTTTTCTTTTTAAAATTCAATTCTAATACAACCTTTTTAATTATATCCTTTTTAGATTATAATTTTATTTTTAAAATTCACTTCTAATGCAACTTTAATTTTCTAATTATATCCTTTTTAGATTATCATTTCCTCTTTTAATATGATATAATCTTGATCGTCTATTTTCAATGATATTAGATTCGACGGTTGAGATTATTTTGGTAGTACAGTGATGAAATTTATGGATAAGATCCCTCTTATGCTTATTATAAGGATATAATATAATTGTCTAGAAACCCTATTCATTATTTTTGAAATAAGGTGTACTATTTAATAATATTATAAATTTCTATTTAACCTTATTTAAGAATATAAGAAATAGTATTTTTGAAATGACACACAACCAAACCACTTGAAGTTCTTTACACCAATTAAATTATTTTTGAAATAGGGTGTACACTTTTATAATATTATAAATTTATATTTAACCTTATTTAGGAATGTTAAATATAGTATTTTTGAAATGACAGTTATGCCCCTGACTACCAAACCAACCACATGATCTCCTTTACACCAATTATATATTGGATATAATTCAACGACACAGATTAATCATAATCTTATTGAATTTATAGTTCCAAATAATTAATTACATGAAAATTTGTACATTCACGTATTTTTGTATGAATTTAAGATCCGTACGGTTGGATTTTTCAAATTATAATTAATTTATCATAATTTAAGCCGCACTAATAGAGAATTTCTCTATTGTGTGCTTTAAATACTCTTTTCCCATATATAAATGATTTTACATGATCAATTTATCATGTATTTTACCTTCAATTCTTAAAACTTGATTTGGATGATTTTACAATCCATTAACAAAATAATATTTTGTTAAATATAATTGATGCGAATAATATCAGTGTTTAAGTGTTACAGTGATTCATCAGAGTTTAACTATAAGCTGGAAGCAATCAGAGTTTAATTAAACTCTGACGGTTGGAAGCTCGACAGAGTTTGCTAAACTCTGTAAGGAGGAAGCGTTTACTGGTCATCAGACTTTGAAGAATTATTGAAGATAATTATGGAAGCGATATCTTTGAAGATTGGATAGTTGTCAAAGAGATCGTGTTGACTAAGAAGACGTGTAGCAATCATAATTGATAACAATTGTATAGCTGATTTATAGGAGTATCAATTATTGATTGTATCGTAGTTGTATATCTTTATAAATACAGTTAGGTTAACCCTAGAAGGCTCTCTGTGATATTTTACATCACTGAGAGAGGAGTTTTTAATTCCAAACAGTTTTTGATTGTTCGAACGTGTCTTACTTGTTATTCTCTCATACAAACTTGATTATAATTGTGTATTCGGCCTAACATATTTAATTTTGTAATGATTTAACATTATTTTTGAATTCAAACTATCAGGAAACAAAAAAGTGAAAAATTGATGATTATAATTGTGTATTCGGCCTAACAAGTGATATCAGAGCATATCTGTTACTTTAATACAGTTAAAGATCCACACACAACTATAATCAATGGCAGAGATTCCTCCTCCATCAGGTTCAGGTTCTGAGAAGGCTCCTACTACTGTGAGTCGTTATGAGACAATTAGGGTTCCTATTCTCAGGCCAGCTGATTATGCAATCTGGAAATTGAAGATGACTATGTTTTTGGAGGCTACAGATCCATAATATCTTGACAGAATTTATGAAGGTCCTCATAAGCCTACAAAGCTATCTGTTGCTACTGCTGGTCAAGAAGCTAAATCAGTTCCAAAGGAGAAGAAAGATCTGACTCCTAAGGATATTTCATCTATTGATAAGGATGCAAAGGTTAGACATATGCTTCATAGTGCCTTAGATAATGTTATGTCTAACAAAGTGATTAATTGCACAACTGCCAAAGAAATCTGGGATGCCCTTGAAGTTAGATGTCAAGGAACTGCTGTTATCAAGAAGAATAGAAGGAACATACTCACACAGGAGTATGAACATTTTTATGCTAAATCTGAAGAAACCATGACAAAAACATTTGACAGATTCTGTAAGCTGCTCAATGATTTGTCATTGGTAAATAAAGAGTATGATCTAGAAGACTCAAATCTCAAATTTCTTCTTGCTCTACCTGAAAAGTGGGATGTGAAGACAACCACTATCATAGACAATTATGATCTTGCTGATACTGAGATTGATGAAATCTATGGGCTGCTCAAAACTTATGAACTGGAAATGGAGCAGAGAAATAAGAGATCAAGCAAGAAGACAAAGTTTGTTGCTCTTAAGGTTGTAGAGAAATCCTTGAAGAAGGAAGCATCAAGGAAGAAAGCTAAGGGAAAAGCTTTGGTCATACACTCTGAGAATGAGTCATCAAATTCTGATGTTGACTCAAACACTGATGAATCATCTGACTCTGAGGATGATGAAGAAGAAATGTTGCAAATGGCTGCTTTGATGGTTAAGACCTTCAGGAAGATGGATTTCAAGAACTTCAAGAAGGGAAAAAGATTCTTTAACAAAAATTCAAACTCTGACAGAAAGAGTTTCAGAAAGTCTGAGAGGAAGGATACCAAATCTGGGAAGAAAGACAAGTTTGAGATTCAATGCTACAAGTGTAAGGAGATGGCTCACTATGCTCCTGAGTGCAAGAAGGGTAAAACTGAAAAAGCACTCATCACAAAAGACAGAGATTGGGCAGACACTTCAGACTCAGATGAGGATGTCAACTATGCTCCCATGGCTTCTATTGAGAATGATTCTGAAGATTCTGAAAACAAGGCACCCTTAAATACCTATGCTTATAATACTGATAATATATCTGAATTGAGAATTTATCTTAAGGCATTGCATATCAGTTATAGGGATCAGACTTTAGAGAATGAGAGAATCAAATCTGAGAATTCTGAACTTAAAGAAAGAAATGAAATTGTTGAAGAGAAACTTGTTAACATGCAACAAGTTCAGAAAGAAAGAGATGATGCTGTTTATTTAGAACAGGAGTTGCTAGGAAGATATAAGCAACTAGAATCTGAATTGGAGAAGGCAAATCACATAATTAAGACTTGGACTCATTCTGGAAAAGTCACTCAAGAGGTTTTTCAGTCAGACATAGTTGGTTTAGGTTACTGTGTGGAAGATGAACTTAGGTTTCAAAATCAAGTCAAAATTAGAACACATCTTCCATCTAGAAAATTTGTAACTGGAACAAGTGAACCTAAGTCTGAAATTGAAAAATAAGCTGTTAAAAGAACCAGTAAAAACTTGTGTTAAACAGATCAATATTGGTTCAATAACAGATAAACAAATCAAGCATAAGCTTAAGGAGTTAAAATCTGTTAAGAAACACAAAGTGTCTAGGAAGAATATAAATAGAAAAGAAGGTATTACTATAAAAGTAATTATCCAATGCTTGCTACTTTTGCTCCAAGAAAGACATGTCATAACTGTGGTAGTACTAATCATCTTGCTAGTTTCTGTAGGAAGAATAAAAACATTAATTCTTTACCCTCCAAATCTGGAGTAAAGAAAGATTATGTTAGAACTAGACCACAGACTTTATGCAAACATTGTGGAAGTACTTGGCATTCTATTTATACTTGCAGGAATTATCATGCTATTTATCATAATTACTATGAACATAAGCCCAATTTGAAATGGGTTAAGGTTAATTCTGCAAGTGTAAACTCTGAAAATGTTAGCTTAAACTCTGATAACAAAAATTCTGCTGCTAAAGCTAACAAAGTTAAGAAAGCCAAAGGATCCAAGCAAGTCTGGATCCTTAAATCTGACCTTCAGTGAATGTTTATGATTGCAGGGCATCAGGGAGAGTACCCTAGTCGTGGACAGTGGATGTTCAAGACACATGACTGGAAATAAAGCCCTGCTATCAGAGTATGAGGAGAAGGCTGGCCTAAAAGTTTCCTATGGAGATGGCAACGTAGGACGTACTCTGGGATATGGCAATATCAATCTTTGAAGTGTCATCATCACAAATGTAGCTCTGGTTCCAGGACTCAAGCATGATATGCTATATGTGAGTCAAATCTGTGACAGAGGTTATCATGTAGATTTTCCACCTGAATACTGTGAAGTTATCAGTAAATCTACAGGGAAAGTTGTTCTAGTTGGACACAAGCGCAATAATATCTATGAAATAAGTTTGTCAACAAACTCTGATGGAAAAACTGTGTGTCTGTCAACAAGAATGTCTAGTGAAGAGAGTTGGAAGTGGCATAAGAAACTCTCTCATTTGAATTTGAACAACATCAATGAGTTGATAAGAAAGAATCTTGTAAGGGGACTCCCAAAGTCTTTATTAAATATTGATGGCCTGTGTGATTCCTATCAAAATGCCAAGCAAAGGAAGTCATCTTTTAAAAAGCAAATCTGAATCTTCAATTGTTGATCCTTATCATCTTCTACATGTTGATATGTTTGGACCAGTGAATGTCTTGTCTATTGGAAGAAAGAAATATGCTTTGGTCATTGTTGATGAACACACCAGATAAACTTGGGTGTATTTTCTAGCAAAGAAGGATGAAACTGCATTAACTCTGATGGAGCATGTAAAGCTACTGGACAAAGGATCAAAACACAAAGTCAAAATAATCAGGAGTGATAATGGAACTGAATTCAGGAATGCAATAATGGAAGAATTCTGCAAGAACAGAGGAGTGGAGCAAGAGTTTTCTACACCTGGTACACCACAGCAAAATGGTGTAGTTGAAAGAAAGAACAGAACCTTGATAGAAGCTGCCAGAACTATGCTTGATGAAGCAAAATTGTCAACCTATTTCTGGGTAGAAGCATTTCAAACTGCCTGTTTTACTCAAAATGCCACTCTGATCAACAAACATGGGAAAACACCATATGAGATGGTGAAGGAAAAGAAGCCAAACCTGAAATATTTTCATATTTTTGGGTATAAATGCTTTGTGTTGAAACTCATCCTGAACAGTTGACCAAATTTGAGTTAAAAGCTGATGAAGGAATTTTTGTTGGCTGTCCGCTGTCAACTAAGGCATTCAGAGTTTATAATCTGAGAACCAAAGTGATTATGGAGTCAATTCATGTGTCATTTGATGACAAGAAAATTACTGGACTTGAAGATGTAGATGAACATGATCAACTGCGCTTTGAAAATGAAGAATTAATCTCTGATGAAGTAAACTCTGATGAAGCTGAGTCGATAAACTATGTTGAAGCAAACTCTGAACCTCTACTGGTAAACACTGAAGAAATTTCTCAGCCACAACCAAGGGGAGAACCAGTTGAGGGGGAGCATGAAGGATCACTTCAAAGTGATGACTCAAATACTGAAAGTGAGTCAGCTGAAAAATCCGGATCAAACTCTGAAAGTTCAAAATCTGACAGTTCAAACTCTGAGTAATCAAATTCAGAGGGAGCCTCAGAGAATGAAGAAAGGCAACAAGAAAATCAGGAGAGCATGGATCAAGGGGGATGATCAAATACTAATAGAAGTCATTTACCTTCAGCAAGGAAATGGACAAAATCTCATACACCTGATCTAATTATTGGAGATCCAGATGCAAAAGTAAGGACAAGGAGTGCTACAACAGATGAATGTCTATTTCATGCATTTTTGTCTAAATCTGAACCAAAGAAGGTAGAAGAAGCTCTTCAAGATGCTAACTGGATAACAGCAATGCAGTAGGAGTTAAATGAATTTGAAAGAAATGAAGTTTGGACCCTTGTACCAAGACCAAAGAATAGATCTATCGTTGGTACTAAATGGGTTTTCAGAAACAAAACTGATAGTGAGGGAGTTGTTATAAGGAACAAAGCTAGACTTGTGGCAAAAGGCTATTCACAACAGGAAGGAATAGACTATGATGAAAATTTTGCTCCAGTTGCAAGATTGGAAGCAATAAGGATTTTTCTAGCATATGCCTCTCATAAGAAATTCAAGGTATTTCAGATGGATGTAAAAAGTGCTTTTCTGAATGGGAAGCTTGAAGAAGAAGTATTTGTTGAACAACCACCAGGATTTGTGGACCCCAAATATCCAGATTATGTCTACAGGCTAGATAAAGAACTTTATGGACTTAAGTAGGCACCAAGAGCATGGTCTGAAACTCTGGCTCAATTTCTTCTAGAAAGTGGGTTTCACAGAGATACAATTGATAAAACCCTGTTCTATTTTAAATCTGGTAGTGACTTGCTTTTAGTTCAGATATATATTGATGACATAATTTTTTGGTCTACTAATGATAAACTCTGTAAGAAGTTTGCCAAGCTCATGCAGTCCAGGTATCAAATGATTATGATGGGAGAGCTTAGTTATTTTCTAGGCCTACAAGTGAAGCAAACAGATGATGGGATTTTAATAAATCAAGAAAAATATACCAGAAATCTTCTCAAGAAATTTGGTATGTGTGACGCCCCCAGATCCGGGGTCGGGAATCTAGGCGCTCACGGTCCATTTTCCATTAACAATATACTTGTTCTTGCACATAATATAAATAAACAACCATCGACCCCACAATAACTCACACCGCACACACACACACACACACACGGGTTAGAGTCTCAGAAACGTCATACATTTGATTAAGCAAAAGTAAAAGTTTTAGAGTTATTACAGACCAAATTAAATAGCATTTATGCTACCAGCAACACTTCGATATATGAAGCGAAGTTGGCGGCTTGAAAGTTTGTTGCGGTACACTGCCTTGCACAGGTCATTCTTATAAATAAAACGTACTAACAAAAGTTGCCGACCAATCCGGCTAATGGGGCCTACCGGTGGAATCTCGACTGCAGCCTGGGGTCTAGTCACCTGCTTTCGAACAGTCTGACTGGTTCTTGCCATTTCTCTTAGCTGTTGTGTTTGTAAAATTTGAAAACAAGCAAGAGTGAGCAACTATAGCTCAGCAAGAATATATGTATAAGATAAGCAATATAACATTTCATATGTATAATAGTCATTAAACTCGTTGTATCAATCAGTTATAGAATCACTTGTCATTATTGGTAAATTTCAAAGGTGCACCAGTACGTGCCCTTGTTTTCAAAATAACCTTGCAGTTCTAGCTACTGCATAAAGTCAACATCTTTCTCATCAAAATAGGACACTATCTGCAACTGGCACGTAGGCCTAAGATGCGGTGTCAAAGCATTTTTCCAAAGTGGAGGAATGGGACTTAAAGAAAACATAAAACCTGACAGGGATTGACGATGATCAGTCGCCACATCCGAGTCCAATAATCCGCGGGTCTTCTCTACCGGTAGAAGGATAGAAACTACATCCGTAACTATCCCTGAGTGAAAACTACATCCGTAATCACCCTCGATGAAAACTACATCCGTAATCATCCTTCGGCAACACCTGGGCCGGAATAATAAGTGATGGACCGCCTGGCTCACGGCCGCTTACACATCCCGGGAATCGTTCGTCAACGGTTCCCACACCTGCCAGAGTCCCCTTTTTCTTTTTCTTTTTAAAACCAGATTTTGATTGAAAACAGAGTAGTTGTGGTTCGACATCAGTCGATCGATAATTCTTGAAATCATACAAGAAGCGAATCCTGACCGGGGGTTTTCGAAAAGGTTTTGAGTTCGAAAAAGTTCGAGTTTGAAAGTATTAAAAGGTATCTTGGATTAACTTTGTTTTTAAAATAGTGAACAATAATCATTAAATGATATTTTAAGATTTAATATTAATAATTAATAATTATTTAATAAGTAAACTTTTAATCCAAGATAGGGTTTCGAGTATTTACGAAGATATAATAATAGTTACTTGAATATACGATACCACCCGAATGACCCTTCGGGTTTTCGCAATGTAGATACGATATAATAATATACCGCTCCCCGGTCAATAGTATATACGGACCGCTATGACCTCTATTGCTAGAGTCGTTGTCCGAAGAAAACATTTCAATCTAAGTTCAAGGGGTAAAAGCATACATGTACTTGTTCAATCTCAATTGCATCAATGCTTCGATAAACATGGCATTTGATATAATTTGAAAACTACAAACACAACAGTGAAAATCCTTGTATATGTATAAGTTTTGAAAAGTAAACTTGCCTTGGTTTGGTTGGGGTGGTCGAGCGTGTGAGTTCGAACGATCTATACATAAACAATAATCGTTCGTTAGTACCTTAACAATTTCTTTCTAATTACGGGATTTTAAGGGGACACGAAATTAACTTAACGACTCCGTCTTATGACTCTCTAGCCCCACTATAGGTTCATGTCATCACTAGATCACGATCGTCACTTATTCGACCTAATTTAATTACCACGCTCGAATCATAATCATTAACTTAGAATTTTGGTCCACTAATCGACTTTTTCCCTTGCGCGAATTTTACTCTATCATTTTTATAAAATCCAAAAATTCATATTTTAATCAAATTCTTTTTGGGTGGTCTTCCCCACTGCATTCCCTATCTTCTCAGATTTTTCCATGATTTTACACATATTTCTAGGGGTTTAAACAAGGTCCACAAGAGGGTCACTTAGTGCAGTCCATAGTCCAGAAACACAACTCACTCTTCCGGCTATAACTTAAAATCTATACATCACAAAATTATGAACCTTACATATTCAGAAACTACAGATCAAGACCTTTCCAACAATATAAGGTAGGTGTTCAGGGGATCAGTTTAAGGGTTCCGAATTACAGTTTCAAAAAGGGGTCAGTGCAGATTGTCCAACAACTCCTTTACCACAAGTCATGTCTCTTCTCAAAATTCCACCAACTCCAAAAATCATCACAAATTCCCAACAAAATTCTCATACACTTATGGGACCTCATACCACATAAAAATAATTTTCAATATGACAATAACCATCAACATCCATGATTTTTCATAAATCAAACTATAATCAACACTTTTGTGCACCAATCTTTTAGATCTACTAATACTAAGCAATGTTCTTGCCATGGCTACTAAGGGTTAGAATTTATACCTTCCTTGAAGCTCTTAGTAACTTAACAAAGCTTGAAATACTCTCCAAACACCTTGGTTGATCAATCTATGGCTTAATCTTCAAGATCAAACAAAGTTTTTTACATGAGTTCGCTATTCATCAAGCAACTTCATGAATTTTTCTACCCTATCTATACTCCATGGAAAATTATGAAATTAAGAACGTACCTTGAGTATATCTTGAGGAAGCTTAGGATTAAATTTGGTGAATTATGAGTAAGAGAAAGTGGGAGAAAAAAAATTTTCTTTTCCCCCTTGGTGAAGCAGTTTGGCCGGGAGCAAAATGGGAGGAATGGAGTGAGTTGTTTTGTGTTTTTGCCTTGTAATAATGCAATAAGGTGCTGATATCTTGGTTATGTAAAAAGCCTACAAGCTAATGGTAAGAAAATCAAAGCCTAAAAAGGCTAGGGATAGCATTTGGTGCTCCATGTTTTGTGCTAACTTGTTTGCCAACTATACGGTTTGTTTCTAACTAAGTCCTAACTACTTAGTTGGCTTCTAGTTGGCTTGGTTACTTCTTGTAGTCACCACCTTGCATGTAATTAACTAGCATTTGCATGGTACTTGTCACCTTATTTATTTTCCAATTTTTATTCCATAATTTTCATGCATACTAATTATAAATCCATGAAATATTTCTTTGTGAATAAAATCTTTTCAAGTGTTCTTCACTCCACCAATTCTCACCCTAATACTCATTCCATATAATTTCCATGTTTGTGAAGTCCTTGGTCGTGTCATGGCTTTCGCATTTATCGCTTTCTCGAAAATCGCAAGTTATTAACGAAGTAGGATTTTCTGATTTTCGACGGCTTTTACATACACTCATTTTACTTATATAATATTAATATGGATTTAAAATCCTCAAATTATCATTACTCAAAAGCGGGTAGGATTTGTTTTTCTTACATACCGAACTTACTATTCATCCGGGTCCTTTTACAATAGTACAAAAATCAGGGTTCTTACAGCCTCCCCTCCTTAAAAGGATTCCGTCCCGGAATCAGGTTGAAAACAGTTGGGGGTGCTTTTCACGCATCATGTTGATTCTTCGACATTCTGATTCCTCCACAAGACTCTCACTAGTTTGACAACCTTGTTCCTCAGCACCTGTTCTTTTCTATCCATGATTTCTACAGGTTGCTCCACGTATGTTAAGTCTGGTTGCAGATCCACTTGATCATGTTCTATCACATGTCGGAAGTCGGTATGGTAGGGTCGTAGCATGGACACATGAAACACATTATGTACTTGCTGTAAGCTCGGAGGTAAAGCCAATTCATAGGCTAACTTTCCAACTCGTTTCAAAATCTCAAAAGGTCCAATGAATCTCGGGCTTAGTTTCCCCTTCTTACCAAATCTCATCAATCCCTTCCACGGTGATACTTTCAACATCACGAACTCTCCTACCTCATATTCCTTATCTTTGCGGGACTGGTCCGCATACTTCTTCTGTCTGTCTTGGGCCGCTACCAGCCGTCCTCTTATAAGCTCGATAGTTTCTCTTGTCTGTTGGACCAGTTCAGGCCCTAAAATCTTCCGTTCTCCTACCTCTTCCCAACACAATGGAGACCGACATCTTCGTCCGTACAAAGCTTCATATGGGGGCATGCCTATACTCGCATGGTAACTGTTGTTGTAGGAAAATTCGATCAATGGCAAGTGGTCGTCCCAACTTCCCTTGAAATCTATGGCACATACTCTCAACATGTCCTCGATGGTCTGGATGGTTCTCTCGCTCTGTCCGTCTGTTTGGGGATGGTATGCAGTACTCATGTTTAACTTAGTCCCCACACAATCCTGAAAACTCCTCCAGAACCTGGAGTTGAATCTTGGGTCTCTATCTGATACGATGCTCACAGGAACCCCATGCCTAACCACAATCTCTTTTAAGTAAATATCCACCAGCTTGTCGACGGTGTATCTCTCGTTGATTGGAAGAAAATGTGCTGACTTGGTCAATCGATCAATAATTACCCAAATGGCGTCATGATTAGTCTTGGTCCTTGGTAATCCGACCACAAAGTCCATCGCAATCTGTTCCCACTTCCACTCGGGTATCTCTAAGGGTTGCAACAATCCACTGGGCCTCTGATGTTCGGCCTTCACTCTCTGACATGTCAAGCATTTACTTACCCACTCTGCTATGTCCTTCTTCATGTTTGGCCACCAATAATATTCTTTCAAATCCCTATACATCTTGGTGCCTCCAGGATGAATCGAATACCTTGAGCTATGAGCCTCTTGCAAAATCTCATCTTTCAATTCTTGAACGTTCGGGATCCATATCCTAGATGCGTACCTCATAACTCCATTCCCGTCCTTCTCACACCTAATTTCTTCGCCAGTCAAAATTTTCTCCATCGAATTCTTTTCTTCTTCTATCTTCTTTTCCTGGCATAACTTAATCTTTTCCAATAGCGGTGGTTGGACTTTTATTTCCATTAGACTCTCTTGGCCAATTCCTGGCAACCTCACCTCAATCTCCAGCCTCTCGAGGTCCTTGATCAATTCGTCCACTGACGTTATCATCTTAAGCTTCTCCTTTCGGCTAAGTGCATCGGCCACTATGTTGGCCTTCCCTGGGTGATAATGAATCTCACAATCATAATCCTTGATTAGCTCTAACCATCTCCTCTGCCTCATGTTTAACTCTTTCTGAGTGAATATGTACTTTAAGCTCTTGTGATCCGTGTAAATTTCACACTTTTCTCCGTAAAGATAATGTCTCCAGATCTTCAAAGCAAAGACTATTGCTGCTAACTCCAAATCATGGGTGGGGTATCTTATCTCATACTCCTTAAGTTGTCTGGACGCATACGCAATCACCTTACCGTGCTGCATAAGCACACACCCTAAACCTTTATGGGACGCGTCGCTATAAATCACAAAATCTCCCTTATCATCGGGTAGGGCTAGTACTGGTGCTGTCACCAACCTCTTTTTCAACTCTTGAAAGCTCTCTTCGCATTTCTCAGTCCACACAAACTTCTCGGTCTTGCGAGTTAGCCGGGTCAAAGGGGCTGCTATTTTGGCAAAGTCTTGGACAAATCTCCTATAGTAGCCGGCCAATCCTATGAAACTTCTCACCTCTGTCGGAGTGGTTGGTCTCTCCCAATTTGATACAGCCTCTATTTTGGCTGGGTCCACTAGGATGCCTTGTTCGCTAATCACATGCCCCAAAAACTGAACTTCCTTCAACCAAAATTCACACTTCGAGAACTTAGCGTACAACTTTTCTTCTCTTAATGCTCCCAATACAATCCTCAAATGCTCTGCATGTTCCTCTTTTGTCTTGGAATAAATTAAGATGTCGTCGATGAAGACTATAACACACTTGTCCAGGTACTTCTTGAAGACTCGATTCATTAAATCCATGAAAGCTGCGGGTGCATTCGTTAACCCAAACGACATTACTAAAAACTCATAGTGTCCGTACCGGGTGCGAAAGGCCGTCTTTGGTATATCTTCTGGTTTAATCTTTAACTGGTGATACCCGGTCCGCAAATCAATCTTAGAGAAATAAACTGCATCTTTCAATTGGTCAAACAGGTCATCTATCCTGGGCAAGGGATACTTATTCTTGATGGTCACCTTATTCAACTCCCTGTAATCTATGCATAATCTCATACTGCCATCCTTCTTTTTCACGAATAGCACCGGGGCTCCCCACGGTGACACACTAGGTCTTATCATTCCTTTATCCAACAGCTCTTGCAATTGGGTGGCCAACTCTTTCATCTCCACTGGGGCTAGCCTATACGGGGCCTTTGAAATTGGGGCCGTGCCCGGAACTAAATCTATAGCGAACTCGATGTCTCTATCAGGTGGTAGTCCTGGAAGATCATCCGGAAATACGTCCGCGAACTCATTAACGACTGGGATTTCCTGTAGGTTTGGCGCCTCCTTATTGGTATCCTTTACATAGGCTAAATAGGCCTCGCATCCTTTACGTAACAGCCTTTTAGCTTGAATCATAGTCAGGAACTTTTGGGTTTGTCGTTTTCCACTAAACACTACTTCCTTATCCCCTGGCAGTCTTAAACTCACTTTCTTCTTCACGCAATCAATCTGAGCTCCATGGGTTGTCAACCAATCCATACCTATTATTACGTCAAACTCCCCTAATTGAAAAGGTATTAAATCTACCTGAAAGTGTCGCCCTTCTATTTCTAGGTCGCAACCTGGACAAACTTGGTTAACAGGAATAATTTCATGATTAGCTATCTCTACTTGCAGTCTGTCTCGCAGTGGTTCAGTCTTAAGGCCTAACTGACTTACAAAATCTAGAGATATGAAAGACTTGGTGGCTCCCGAATCAAATAAAACATTCGCATTAACTGAGTTGAGTGGTAGGGTACCTGCGATCACATCCGTGTTCCTCACGGCATCTTGCACAGTCATGTTAAAAGTTCTTGCAATAGGGGCCCTGTTAGAAGCAGTTCCACTCACTCTTGATGCAGCTGGCCCAGAGGACATACATTCCCTCATTCGGTGCCCTGGTTTCCCACACTTGAAGCAATTACCTCCGGCACTGGTGTTATTACTGGTCCCTCGACAGGTGTTAGCATAATGTCCCGTCAGCCCACACTTGAAGCACTTCACATCTTGCAGATTACACACGCCCGCATGTTTCCTTCCACATTTATTGCATTCCGGGAGTGGGGCTCGGGGTGGGGTAGAGTACGATGATCCCTGTGGTCGGCCGCCCTGGCCCACACTCCAACTTTCAGCTTTCTTGGTTCCAAAGTTCCCACTGGGTTGGGACATTGTTCCTCGCTTAAATTTGCTCGGAAAGCTACCTCCCGCAGAGTTCCCCTTTCGACTATCAAACTTCCTCTTCCTTCCCTCTCTCTCCTTCTGCATCTGCTCGCCTCCAGCCTCAACAATCGATGCTTTCTGTACCAGGGTGGCATAGTCTGTCAGCTCAAGAACCGCCACACGATTCTGAATCCATTGCTTTAGCCCCAATTGAAACCTTCGGGCCCTCTTCACCTCAGAGTTCACATATTCCGGCACAAACCTTGACAGCTCAGTAAATCTTGCCTCATACTCGGCCACCGTCATGTTACCTTGCTTGAGTTCCAAAAATTTCAGCTCCATTTGTGTTTCCATGAACCTAGGGAAATACTTTTCCAAGAACAACTCGCTAAACCTCTCCCAGGTCACCACACCTCTTCCCTCCAAATTCTTTTTGGCTTCCCACCAGTAGTTTGCCTCACCCTTCAGCAGATAGGTGGCGAAAACAGTTTTCTGCTCTTCAGCGACTCCTAGTATCTCAAAAGATTTTTCCATTTCTTTCAGCCAGGCTCTTGCCTCGACTGGGTCCGCAGTTCCCTTAAACTCAGGGGGTTTCAGAGATTTGAAATTCCGAAAGGCATTGGCGTTGGCATTGTTGGGTGGTGGCTGAACCGGGGGACGGTCCAAGTTCTGCCTGAGTAGGTCCATGAATCGCTCCATAGGGTCTCTCCTTGGGTTTTCCACCTCCAGGGTATCATCTTCAGCTTCCTCTTCATCATACTCAGAGTTATCAAACAGGTTATAGTCACTACCTTCATCCTCGCTCAGGTTCTGATCCTCTCTCTCTCGGTTTTGGTGGCCTTCCGGCCCATGGTGGCTACCCTGGCCTTCAGAGCTGGCTGGGTGAGCTCGAGTGTTCATTCTTCTGGGTGGCATGATTCTGATAATAAGACAAAAATGGGTTAGGGTTTTCAATTATTTGACCGTATTTAGAGAAGTCAGGAACGTATTGTTCCTCCTTACACAGGGTTAAAATTTCGAAAGTCGTAGTGCTCTTATGATGGCGATAAACTGTAAAAACTTTTTAGGGGAAGTCGTTACGTGGTTCGAAAACATTTGTAGGAATTTCCAAAATTTCGAAACTTCGCAATCTGTAGAAATATTTTCAAAATTTTTTAAATAACTAAAACCGTTTTTTTTTTTTTTTTTTGAAAGGTTTATTTTAGAAAAATCGTAGGAATATTTTGGAAAATGTGGAGAACAATTTGAAATCACATATCATAAATTTGAAATAGCATGGTTGTATTTGGGGCTTGTAGCAGTTGTATAATCACAGTTGTATATCAAAACAGTAGAGCATGGCATCGGAAAGTAAAGCAGTTGAGACAATATCAAGGAAACTGAAACTAAATAAGTACGGTACAAGGGTGGTCACAAGTTCGGATGTTAGAGCCAAATACATAGTTCCGATGTCAAAGTCTAGCAAAAGTGGAACAAATACAAGTACATAATCCGAATAGTCAAGGCTACACAAAAGTAGGGCTACATCCATACATACTATCTGAAGTCACATCTACATATATGTAGGTCAGTCTACTCATCCACTGGTCAGAAAGGACGCCACTGCACAAGTCAACTGTCCCGCAAAATCGACACACTAATGTCATCTGAACCTAGGGGACTGAGCTATCAGTAACACATCACGGGGCCGCACCGCGACGGAGCAAGGCCCTCACTCGGGCAAATGCACGACGCACAACACGCCTAACATCCCTAGCCCGGATCACTCCGCCCCCGCGGATCCCCAAACCGAGAACCCTCTCGCGACTCCTCCTCTCAATCCTGTGGAGTCGAGCTCTAGTCCTCCTAGCAACAGTAGTCCTCATCTCAGCCTGGATCCTCAAGCGCGCCTCGCGCTCCTCCACTATCACCCTCCTCGCCTCGTTAAGTCGGGCCTCCGCAGAAAGTAAGTCTCGGGTCATGAACTGCACGACATAGGCGTGCTCAGCGCCCGACACCGGGGGTAGGTCCAGTGGTGGGGGTGGCATAACAGGGGCAGGAGCAGGAGCAGGGGTAGGGTCACGCTCCTCCTCGCTAGAAGTGTCCTCCTCGGGATCATCATCATCAGAAGAAGTGAGGCTCAATAACTGTGGAGAGGGCGGGGGTGACACAACACGGTCCTCACCGGGTCGCACACTCTCCTCATCAGTGGCCACAGGGGAGGGGGTAACAGGCTCAGGCTCCATAAAGGGCTCCTCCTCGGGGTCCTCATCATCAGTATCCCCTAATATCGTAATCCAGGGGCCCAGCTCAGGGTCAGCATCAGTATCCTCAACAGGGTCCTCAGTCTCTCTCAGTAGTGCCTCATCATGCTCCCTCTCATAGGCCTCAGGGTCTGGTATATCCTCCATCTACACAAGGGAAATAAGCTAGGTTACTAACCAAAAAGAAGGGTTTAAGAAGTAGTTCCCTCACGGGCCTTAGAAGTCAGGGCTACATCCGATAACCCGACTGTGAACTCGATGAGAGCTCTAGGTATTAATGGGATTATTATTAGTGTTATATTATTCGTATTATTATGGTTGCTTTCCTAAATTACTATCGTTTCTGAGAACTGTAACCTTCTCTCTGATACCATTTCTGTGACGCCCCCAGATCCGGGGTCGGGAATCTAGGCGCTCACGGTCCATTTTCCATTAACAATATACTTGTTCTTGCACATAATATAAATAAACAACCATCGACCCCACAATAACTCACACCGCACACACACACACACACACACGGGTTAGAGTCTCAGAAACGTCATACATTTGATTAAGCAAAAGTAAAAGTTTTAGAGTTATTACAGACCGAATTAAATAGCATTTATGCTACCAGCAACACTTCGATATGAAGCGAAGTTGGCGGCTTGAAAGTTTGTTGCGGTACACTGCCTTGCACAGGTCATTCTTATAAATAAAACGTACTAACAAAAGTTGCCGACCAATCCGGCTAATGGGGCCTACCGGTGGAATCTCGACTGCAGCCTGGGGTCTAGTCACCTGCTTTCGAACAGTCTGACTGGTTCTTGCCATTTCTCTTAGCTGTTGTGTTTGTAAAATTTGAAAACAAGCAAGAGTGAGCAACTATAGCTCAGCAAGAATATATGTATAAGATAAGCAATATAACATTTCATATGTATAATAGTCATTAAACTCGTTGTATCAATCAGTTATAGAATCACTTGTCATTATTGGTAAATTTCAAAGGTGCACCAGTACGTGCCCTTGTTTTCAAAATAACCTTGCAGTTCTAGCTACTGCATAAAGTCAACATCTTTCTCATCAAAATAGGACACTATCTGCAACTGGCACGTAGGCCTAAGATGCGGTGTCAAAGCATTTTTCCAAAGTGGAGGAATGGGACTTAAAGAAAACATAAAACCTGACAGGGATTGACGATGATCAGTCGCCACATCCGAGTCCAATAATCCGCGGGTCTTCTCTACCGGTAGAAGGATAGAAACTACATCCGTAACTATCCCTGAGTGAAAACTACATCCGTAATCACCCTCGATGAAAACTACATCCGTAATCATCCTTCGGCAACACCTGGGCCGGAATAATAAGTGATGGACCGCCTGGCTCACGGCCGCTTACACATCCCGGGAATCGTTCGTCAACGGTTCCCACACCTGCCAGAGTCCCCTTTTTCTTTTTCTTTTTAAAACCAGATTTTGATTGAAAACAGAGTAGTTGTGGTTCGACATCAGTCGACCGATAATTCTTGAAATCATACAAGAAGCGAATCCTGACCGGGGGTTTTCGAAAAGGTTTTGAGTTCGAAAAAGTTCGAGTTTGAAAGTATTAAAAGGTATCTTGGATTAACTTTGTTTTTAAAATAGTGAACAATAATCATTAAATGATATTTTAAGATTTAATATTAATAATTAATAATTATTTAATAAGTAAACTTTTAATCCAAGATAGGGTTTCGAGTATTTACGAAGATATAATAATAGTTACTTGAATATACGATACCACCCGAATGACCCTTCGGGTTTTCGCAATATAGATACGATATAATAATATACCGCTCCCCGGTCAATAGTATATACGGACCGCTACGACCTCTATTGCTAGAGTCGTTGTCCGAAGAAAACATTTCAATCTAAGTTCAAGGGGTAAAAGCATACATGTACTTGTTCAATCTCAATTGCATCAATGCTTCGATAAACATGGCATTTGATATAATTTGAAAACTACAAACACAACAGTGAAAATCCTTGTATATGTATAAGTTTTGAAAAGTAAACTTGCCTTGGTTTGGTTGGGGTGGTCGAGCGTGTGAGTTCGAACGATCTATACATAAACAATAATCGTTCGTTAGTACCTTAACAATTTCTTTCTAATTACGGGATTTTAAGGGGACACGAAATTAACTTAACGACTCCGTCTTATGACTCTCTAGCCCCACTATAGGTTCATGTCATCACTAGATCACGATCGTCACTTATTCGACCTAATTTAATTACCACGCTCGAATCATAATCATTAACTTAGAATTTTGGTCCACTAATCGACTTTTTCCCTTGCGCGAATTTTACTCTATCATTTTTATAAAATCCAAAAATTCATATTTTAATCAAATTCTTTTTGGGTGGTCTTCCCCACTGCATTCCCTATCTTCTCAGATTTTTCCATGATTTTACACATATTTCTAGGGGTTTAAACAAGGTCCACAAGAGGGTCACTTAGTGCAGTCCATAGTCCAGAAACACAACTCACTCTTCCGGCTATAACTTAAAATCTATACATCACAAAATTATGAACCTTACATATTCAGAAACTACAGATCAAGACCTTTCCAACAATATAAGGTAGGTGTTCAGGGGATCAGTTTAAGGGTTCCGAATTACAGTTTCAAAAAGGGGTCAGTGCAGATTGTCCAACAACTCCTTTACCACAAGTCATGTCTCTTCTCAAAATTCCACCAACTCCAAAAATCATCACAAATTCCCAACAAAATTCTCATACACTTATGGGACCTCATACCACATAAAAATAATTTTCAATATGACAATAACCATCAACATCCATGATTTTTCATAAATCAAACTATAATCAACACTTTTGTGCACCAATCTTTTAGATCTACTAATACTAAGCAATGTTCTTGCCATGGCTACTAAGGGTTAGAATTTATACCTTCCTTGAAGCTCTTAGTAACTTAACAAAGCTTGAAATACTCTCCAAACACCTTGGTTGATCAATCTATGGCTTAATCTTCAAGATCAAACAAAGTTTTTTACATGAGTTCGCTATTCATCAAGCAACTTCATGAATTTTTCTACCCTATCTATACTCCATGGAAAATTATGAAATTAAGAACGTACCTTGAGTATATCTTGAGGAAGCTTAGGATTAAATTTGGTGAATTATGAGTAAGAGAAAGTGGGAGAAAAAAAATTTTCTTTTCCCCCTTGGTGAAGCAGTTTGGCCGGGAGCAAAATGGGAGGAATGGAGTGAGTTGTTTTGTGTTTTTGCCTTGTAATAATGCAATAAGGTGCTGATATCTTGGTTATGTAAAAAGCCTACAAGCTAATGGTAAGAAAATCAAAGCCTAAAAAGGCTAGGGATAGCATTTGGTGCTCCATGTTTTGTGCTAACTTGTTTGCCAACTATACGGTTTGTTTCTAACTAAGTCCTAACTACTTAGTTGGCTTCTAGTTGGCTTGGTTACTTCTTGTAGTCACCACCTTGCATGTAATTAACTAGCATTTGCATGGTACTTGTCACCTTATTTATTTTCCAATTTTTATTCCATAATTTTCATGCATACTAATTATAAATCCATGAAATATTTCTTTGTGAATAAAATCTTTTCAAGTGTTCTTCACTCCACCAATTCTCACCCTAATACTCATTCCATATAATTTCCATGTTTGTGAAGTCCTTGGTCGTGTCATGGCTTTCGCATTTATCGCTTTCTCGAAAATCGCAAGTTATTAACGAAGTAGGATTTTCTGATTTTCGACGGCTTTTACATACACTCATTTTACTTATATAATATTAATATGGATTTAAAATCCTCAAATTATCATTACTCAAAAGCGGGTAGGATTTGTTTTTCTTACATACCGAACTTACTATTCATCCGGGTCCTTTTACAATAGTACAAAAATCAGGGTTCTTACAGTATGCTTGACTGTTCATCTACAACAACTCCCATGGCAACAGCAACAAAGTTAGACAAAGACACAGGAGCTTCAGTAGATATGACAAGCTACAAAGGCATGATAGGGTCTCTCCTTTATCTGACAGCAAGTAGACCTGACATGATGTATGCAACTTGTCTCTGTGCAAGGTTTCAGGCAGACCCTAGAGAACCACATCTCACAGCTGTGAAAAGAATTTTTAAGTATCTCAAGGGCACCATAACCTTAGGTCTGTGGTATCCCAGAGAATCAGATTTCAAGCTACTTGGTTACTCTAATGCAGACTTTGTAGGCTGTAAGATAGACAGAAAAAGCACTAGTGGAAGTTGTCAATTTCTGGGTGACAGACTTGTTTCTTGGTACAGCAAGAAACAGAAATCAATTTCTACATCTACAGCTGAAGAAGAGTATATTGCAGCTGGTAGCTGTTGTGCACAGATTCTGTGGATGAAGAATCAATTGCTGGATTATGGATTAAGGTACAGTAAAATACCTATTTATTGTGATAATCAAAGTGCTATTGCAATGACAGGTAATCCAGTACAACATTCAATGACCAAGCACATCAGCATAAGGTACCATTTTATCAGAGAACATGTAGAGGAAGGAAATATTGAGCTTCATTTTGTGTCTACAGAACAACAGCTAGCAGATATCTTCACCAAGCCATTGAGTGAAGCTACATTTACAAGGCTGGTAAATGAACTAGGAATGATCTCTGGTTTTGACTAGAGACACTGGTTAGACTCAAATTTCTCTTAAATAATATGTTGCTCATGTTTCTATGATTTTGTTCTCTGCTATGCAAACTCTGTTATTAAACACTGTTAGAATACTCTGTAGATCATACACTGTTGAAATCAATATATTCTAAAGGTTTACTAGCACTAGGTTTTTCAAATGACAATATTTACCCTTACCTTTTTTAAACCTCCTTCTATTTTATGTCCTTTTTTGTAATTCTACTTTTGAATGGATCCTCTCATGTGGATAGTCCAATCTCACTTGGATCACCCCACGATTACAAAATATACTTTTTTGTATGTAAATCATATGGAGTATATGGATCAAGTGATCAACCCAGTATATTTGTTTTGTGTCTACAAAGTGTAACTGTTTCCACGTAATTTTAACATTACATTTAAACTAACTTGATAGCCTATCTATTCATCAATCACGTTAATTTCAAATTCAAAACACCCTTAACTAGCTATATAATTTTTTTATAAATTTTATTTTTGTGTTCATTTTATCTTAAAATAAAAAGAATATAATTAAATTTCTAGCAACTCATAATTAAATTTAAATTGTCATTTCAATACCAAAAATAAGATATATCATAAGTTAATTTTAAAAATGAATTTTTATTAATCTAATTCATAATAACATATGTAAAATATCAACTATCATTTACATATTAATTAATGTACCCTTATTTTTTTAAAATGTACTCTTAGTTTTGTTATTTTTTAATTTACATTCCAACTATCATTTATATGATAATTAATGTACCCTTATTTTTTTTTATAAATTTACCCTTAGTTTTATTATTTTTTAATTTATATTTCATTTATCAGATTAACAACGTTGTTTAAAATAAACTCATATTAATTACAGTCTTAAACTCGCTATATGATTTTTTATAAATTTATTTTTATGGTCATTTTTCTTAAAAAAATGAATTTTATCCAGCACTAATTTCTTAAGAGAAATTTATCTATACATTTAAACTAACTTGATAACAGCCTATCTATTCATCAATCACGTTAATTTCAAATTCAAAATACCCTATACTCCTAAGCATAATTGACTTGCTATATGATTTTTTATAAATTTTATTTTTGTGTTCATTTTATCTTAAAATAAAAAGAATATATTTAAATTTCTAGCAACTCATAATTAAATTTAAGTTGTCATTTCAATACCAAAGATAAGATATAATATAAGTTAATTTTAAAAATGAATTTGTATTAATCGTATTCATAATAACAGATGTAAAATATCAACTATCATTTACATATTAATTAATGTACCTTTACTTTTTTAAATGTACCCTTAGTTTTTTTATTTTTTAATTTACATTCCAACTATCAATTTATTTGATAACTAATGTACCCTTACTTTTTTTAAATTTACCCTTAATTTTGTTATTTTTTAATTTACATTCCATTTATTAGATTAACAATGTTGTTTAAAATAAATCCATATTAATTACACTCTTAAACTCGCTATATGATTTTTTATAATTTTATTTTTATATTCATTTTTCTTAAAATAAAATGAATTTTATCCAGCACTAATTTCTTAAGAGAAATTAACTATAAATTTTCGCAAAGCCATGTATACTTTTAGCCAATTGTTTTCTTCAATTGTAGATGCTTTAAGCCAAATACATCATTAGCACGTACACTTCTAGCAAATGTGATTTTTAATATTGTTATTTTTTTTAAATTTCATTTATCAGATTAACACCGTTGTTAAAAATTTATCCATATTTTTTTTTACAAAAAAATGTACCCATACTAATTACACTCTTAAACTCGCTATATGATTTTTTTAATAATTTTTATGTACATTTTATTTAAAGTAAAAATTATATAATCAAAAATCCAGCAAATCATAATTAAATTTAAATTATCATTTTAATACCAAAGATAAGATATATCATAAGTTAATTTTAAAAATAAATTTATATTAACCGTATTCATAAACTATCATTTACCTGATAATTAATGTACCCTTAGTTTTGTTATTTTTTAATTTACATTTCATTTATCATATTAAGACCGTTGTTAAATATATACCCATAATAATTACACTCTTAAATTCGCTAAATGATTTTTTATAAATTTTATTTTTATGTTCGACTTATCTTAAAATAAAAAGAATTTTATCCAACACTTCTCAAAAGAAATTTCTCTATAATTTTTTTAAGGCAAAGCCACGTGTACTTTTAGCCAATGGTTTTCGTGGGGTTGCTGTAAGCCAACTACATCCTTGCCACGTACACTTTTAGCCAATGTATTTTTAGTTTTGTTATTTTTTAATTTACATTTCATTTATCATATTAACACCGTTGTTAAAAATATATCCATATTAATTACACTCTTAAAATCGCTATATGGTTTTTTATAAATTTTATTTTTAAGTTAATTTTATCTTAAAATAAAAAGAGTATAATTAAATTTCCAGTAAATCATAATTTAATATAAATTGTCATTTTAATACCAAATATAAGATATATCATAAGTTAGTTTTAAAAATGAATTTGCATTAATCATATTCATAAATGTAAAATATCAACTATCATTTATATGATAATTAATGTAACTCAATCATATCGTCAATTACCCGATCCTGTAGTTGATTTTTTATTTTCCCATATAATCCACATTCTCCTCCTATAAAATAGTAGTTTAATATTTCCCCTCCACCACATGCACATTTTTGTGCACTACTCGTAACCATGCTTTCTTTTTCCCTATAATATATTAATGTATCATGAACATATTTGTTATATATGTTTGTAGCATTTCATCATCACATTTATTTTTTTGTTTCCAGAATGGTACCAACAATTAACTTTCATCTCTCGATATGTCTAGAATATCATGGAAAATAAAAGCAAGAGTTACAAGGATGTGGCCTTCGATCAGTTTCTAACACATCCAATGGAAGTGATGATATCAAGGGATACAATCTCATATTGCTGGATGATAATGTAAATTTCCTTAATGATATAACAATATCTTCTTCTAATACCATTGTGTATGCATACTTTTTTATAATTTAATTTTTGTATGATATTTTTATACATGGATTCGGAAATTTATGGGTTCATGATTTTTTATTTACAGGATTGTCATGTTCATGCATATGTCATCTATGATGATCTATCTTTGGTTTCTGTTGTTATGAAGGTGAAGTAAATGAACTTTCTGGCATTGGCATTAGGAAACGTGCACTAAGTGAAGTATCGAGCAAGGGTTGCAGACTTTTTCTTTTTATTGTTGAATAAAAAACATGGTTTGAACTATTATCTTTTCATATTTAATTGTTTCATTTCTATTGATTGCATCGAAACCTTTATGTATGCTTGCTTTATAAATATTGATCAAGTTTATTCATATAAAAAATTTATGATTGTTGGTTATAATATTTAATCATATATACTTTTACAAATTCAAATTACTAAATTAGTATATACTCGAATTTTTGAAGACCACTTTTTAGTACTTCCTTAATTTAATATTTTTTTTCTTTTATACAAATATATGTATTGATTTTTTTTTATAAAAACCTTTAAGTATTATAAAAAAATAAAAAAAATAATGTTACAGTTGTTCAAACAAATTATTGATTTATAATAATAACGTCACCAATTAAATCAATTACTTTGCAAAGTACAATATAGTTATTTATATAAAAAAATTAAAAATTTATATTTAAATTCATTTTTATATTAAAAAAATCATTTTATATATTGGAAAAATTGCCCAGTGTGCGAAGCACGGGTTATATTGCTAGTGTTGGATAAACTCTGACAAACTCTGATATTGTTATTGTCTGAACATAAACACCGATGATGAAATCTGTATGAAGCATGATTCTCAGTAATTAATCATGAATCCTTCTAAGTTATTTATGATCTAATCTTAGACTGTGCAGAAAATTAACACAGCATGATACTATTTTCATATTTATAGCATCTCTTAGTTTATCTATCTTAAACTCTGAGTTTGTAAATGTTGTGTGCATTGCCTCTCATGAATAACTTATGATGTTGATGACTTCTAAACTCTGTTAGTTAAACTCTGTTTTGTTAGATGCTGTAATTAGTCTACCCCCAAAGAAATTGTATAAAGGATGTTAGAATTCCTTTCAGATTATGTTGTGTCTAGGACGACCCAGGAACTTGCTGGTAAAAAGTAAGGGCTAAAATTCTCTGATTTTTGGTGACTAATCAAAGACTAGGAAGAACTAGGAACTTATCAAAAAAGATAAGTGCTAAAATTCTCTAATTTTTGGTGACTAGTCAAAGACTAGGAAGACCCAGGAACTTATCAAAACGATAAGGGCAAAAATTATAGGATTTTTGGTGACTAGTCAAAGATTAGGAAGACCCAGGAACTTATTAAATTGATAAGGGCTAAAATTATAGGATTTTTGGTGACTAGTTCCAACCTCTGATTAAAAAAAAAAAGTTAGAAGGGGGGTATAAGTTAGTTTAGAGTTACTATATATCATTTTTCTACAGAGTTTAGTATTCATCATATATTAAGAGTTTACTATAAGAGTTTGTGCAAACAGTGTTTACTGATTTATTTTATGGATTTTATGAAATATTAGATGCTCTAAATATTGAATTAGTAAACTCTGCTATACACACACATATATTCACAACTGTGCAGTTTTTGAAAGGGTTATAGTGATAAAGTTGGAGAATTGACAAACTCTGATGAATTTTGTCTAGTACTCTAAGGTACATTTTATTTCATACAATTTACATACTTGGGGTAAAAAGAGTTTTTGAAAAATGAGATAAAGAATTGCCAACTGTTAATGAGTATTAACGTGTTAAAGTGTATTGGAAATGGGAGAGAGAGAGTAGCAGTAATTAATGCTATAATTACTGAGCGTGAGAAAGTTGTTTCATTGAATGTGTGCCACGTGTCCCACTCACACATTTAACAAGAATCGTGTCCCACTCACACCTGTAACTGGTTGCGTGTATTAATGATAAAATGATTTATTCTAATTTTAAATTACATAACTAATCATTTTACACAAACAATTCATATTTCTATTGCACACCAGTATTCTCTTTCTACACAACTACTCACAGTTACTTTGTTCTTTCAATTGCACATTTTCTCAAACACCTTTCATCCATATCTTTTTCTCTGATATTTTCTTCTCTAATGGCCACCAAATCTTTTAACGCACGAGGGTTAGTGTTTGTATCTAACAACTATGCAGCTCCGTTGAATAATGAGAATGTTCCTGAGGCGTTTCATCTAATTCAAAACTTTTTGCGAGACTCGGAGATTGGTCGAGCACTAGTCGAACCTACAAAGCTTTCTGTTGCACAGATTACTTCTTTCTGGAAAAACTTTACTTATGACGATGGAGGAGAGAATGGGACTCCTTCAATCATTTTCACATATGAGGAAACAGAGTATGTCATTACTCCCACGACAGTCAGAGAATCTCTTGGCTTTGACACACACAATTCATACAGTGTTGTTGGTGAAGCACATCTGAAAAGGCTGTTGCAGCAAATTAGGTACTCAGGCCCTTTAGATAAGTTTAGTCAAATAAAAAGGCCATAGTTGAGGAAGGAGTGGAGTTTCTTCTTTGATTGCATCACAAGGGCGTTTTCAAAGAAAATCACAAATTGGGATGCTATTCCTATTGACAGTCTTCAAATTGGGTATGCTCTTCTTTATGGAGGTAATTTTGATTTTGGTAGACTTGTCTTGATGAATATAGGTGAACGATTGTCAGAGTCTAGTACAACTGTATATTTTGCTAGATTTTGTCAATTACTATTTTCTGCTTGTGTGCCTAGTGTTGAAATTGCTGAGGAAGACACTATTCAGGCTTTTAAGTGTCATAAGAGAGTATTCTCTGATTTGACCAAAAAGGATGAAACCAAAGGGTAACTACCTGACTTGTTTTTGCCTCTTGCTCTTCAAAACTTCTTAAATCAACCTCAAGAACCACAACAGCCTGAGCCAAACACACCTGTAAACACTGAACTCTTACAATCTCTATACACTGAAACACAACCTCAACCCTCTCAACCTGAAAATGCTGAGCCAAACACTTACCAAATTCAACCAACATCCACTCACACTCCAACTCAACCTCAACCTGCCATCAATGAGGAAGTTGCAACCTCTGAACAAAATCCACCACCTACACAGGCTAAACCAAAGAAGAGAGGTAGAACCAAGCACATAGCTGTAAAAAGGGTTAAAAGGGCTAGAAAGGAAAGAGCAAATAAGCCTCCATCACCATCTATTATAGAAGAAGATTCTACTAATGAAAAAGTGGCAGCTGAGGAGCCTCAATCAAAGAGGAGAAGGTTGATAGTTGAAGAGTCTGATGAAGAGGTTAATTTTGAAGCTCTAGAGGTGATTTCTAAGGAGATACCTACTATTAAGATGCATACTGCAGAAGAAGTTGTCAAGCCAACTGAAGATGCGCAGATGATTGCAGAAAACAGAGATGGTTCTGCTGCTATGGATGATTTTTTGAGACATTCAAACCATTCTCTGATAACATTGAAGTTCTTATCTCACCTGTTATTGCTCAATCTGAAGAAACTGGTGCAGCTGATCAACCTACTGTTGAAATGCATACTGTAGAAGAAGTTGTCAAGCCAACTGAAGATGCATAGATGATTGCAGAAAACAGAGATGGTTCTGCTGCTATGGATGATTTTGTTGAGACATTCATACCATTCTCTGATAACATTGAAGTTCTTATCTCACCTGTTGTTGCTCAATCTGAAGAAACTAGTGCAGCTGATCAACCTACTGTAGTACTTGATGAAACAGTAGAAACTCATACTGAGTTATTTCCTGATGCTCACCAAGTTCCTGAACAAGGTGCCAAAGTTGATCAATCCACCAAGGCTGTAATCTCTAAGCCTGTGGATGAAGTTCTTGAAATTGCAAAGTCTATTGCAGCTGGGGAGCAAACTGCAGAGAATGTTGCAGAGCTTACTATTGAAAATGTTGAACCTGCAGTGGATACTGCACAGACTGAAAATGTTGAAAATGCAAATGCTAATGTTGCAACTGAAGGAAGTGCTGAGTCTAACTCTTCTCAGAGTATACCAGTACAAACTGATGCAAAGCACACTGGTTTTTCTGGACCTTCACATCAACATGAAATTGAAGAAGAATATTATGCCAAGTTTTTGAAGAATTGGTATAAAGAAGATTGCATTTTTCCTACTAAAAGGGCAGCTAAGTTTGTGAATAGAACTGCTACAACAATTTCAAATCCAGATATTCTTTCAAGTCTGAAAGTAACTATTGTTCAAGTCAATACTCTGAATGAAAGGTTTGATGATTCTCAAAAATCCATTACTGATCTGAGAGCTGAAGTTGTTGCAAGAGACATGAATATGCAGAGAGATAATCAACTGAAGTTTCAGACTTTCTCTAAAGCTCAAGAAACTCTGCTTACAAGGCTAAGCAAAGTTGAAGAGAATCAAACTGAATTGTTTGGTAAGATTGACTCCATTGCTACCTCATTGGAATTGATAACATCTATCTTGATTCCTGATGATGTCAAAAAAGGGGGAGAGAGTTGTGTTATAGCCAAAATTCGGTCCGGGTATTTTCAAAATGGATTCGGGTCAGATACGGGTTCAATTTGGGGAATTCTAGGATTAATTAGGGTTTTGGCAGAAAATGGAGAAGTCAGGACGCACCATCTCTTTCTCTACAAAGAGGGCGCGCCCTAAATATTAAAACATAATGAAGGGTTATATTTTCCAAGAAGTTACTAGAGGGATCTCTCTTGGAATTCTACTCAAGTTGGAATTCTATTCAAGATGGGATTCTAGAAGTTGAAGAATTCCCTCCTGTCGTATCTCAGGAGGGGGATGTCCGTCGTAGAAGGCCTCTAGGGGTTTTCCTAGATTTAGGGATCTTTCTTATACACTGAGGGCATGTTCTCCTTGGTGCAAAGATTGGTCTCTCTCTGGTGTGTGCTTTGGGAGCTCTGTTCCTGTAGCCAATGGGCGCGCTCTCATTGGGGAACTTTGGAGTAATCCTACACTTTGCACCCAAAAGCTCTGGATCACCTGTCCTGCTATCTGGTGGGTGCTTCTCATTCGGGGGACAAGGATGCGTTCTGCACTAGGGGTAAACCATGGCTATACCTGCATCCTTGAAATCAAGAAATAGCTCGTAGGAGATAGGAGTAGTCCTCGACGGGGGAAGTTTCCTTATCTGTGAAGTCTTGAGATCTTGGATGAGCCTTGGGCCTTTTGTGGTTAGGCCTCATAGTAGAGCATTCCGGAAGATGGTCCGTTATCCAAGCCCATTTGGGTTTCTTGTTCTCCAAGAACTACGTATGGCTTGATCCCCTGTAAATACCGGGGTACGTAGGCCGATTGGGGGGTTGGAAGTCGAGAGCTCTGAAATAGCCGCCACTAACCCTATCAATCTCAGCCACCAATTACAAACAGCCACCACACACCACCACTCTTTTCCGCAAAGAACCACCGCTGTAGATCTTGTTTCCGGTGACGTACCTCGAATTTTGTTGTTACCAAATTCCTCTATCAACAAATTGGCGCTAGAAGGAGGGGCAGTCAATCAAGATCTTCATCTTAGGAGGAAAAGATGTCTCGTAATCAAGGTGGAGGTTTTCACGAAAGAGATGACTTCGATTCAGAAGATAGCTTGGGGGTAACCAAGCTCGTCACGAAGCTTGTCCCGGAAGAAATCTCTGCTCCTCCGTACCACCATGGAATTTCAGCCGCCGCCGGTGGACAACCACCTGTTCTTATCAGTAATTCGGCATTGGTGGAATAGCTGTATCGTATGGGAGATACCATAAAAAGCTTCGGGGTAAGATTGAATTCTATGAAGGAAGTGCAAGAAAGTAGGAGAAAATCTCGGAGTATCCCACAATATCGTCGCCGAACAGGGAAAGCCCTCCCAAGTTAGGAAAGTTCTCGAAGAAGTTGTTGGATCC
The DNA here is from genome assembly GCA_037693485.1 of Kitagawia praeruptora. Lineage (NCBI taxonomy): Eukaryota > Viridiplantae > Streptophyta > Magnoliopsida > Apiales > Apiaceae > Kitagawia > Kitagawia praeruptora. Next base: position 157,932,687 of record CM075348.1, on the reverse strand, counting down.
TCAAGAGAGGACGCTCCCTCACCCTCACTGCTCTGGGCGCACCCCTCGTGAGATTTGACGTAATAAAGAAAAGATGGTACCGGGTATGTTCAAAGGCGGTGGTTTCCGGTCATTGATGTTGAGCTATGTTTTCCAAGGGATGATTTCAAATATGATTCGAAGAAGGATGTTCTAGGGAAGAGGTGTAATTTTCGGGAACTCGTCCTCAACATCAGGGAGTGCCCTCACCATCAGGATGCGCCCTCAAGGTAACCCTAGACTTGTTTTGTTGAGATTTTTGTTGTTTTCTTTTTGGACTTTGGCAGGATAATCCCCAAATTAAAGATGGTGAAGGAAAATTCCCAATAACTCTCAGGGCTCGCCCTGAGGGTGGTAGCCAAGGCTTGAATGATTTCCAACTTCTAGAGAAATTCGATAGTTTAACATGTCATCATCTCTAGGCTATGCAATATTAAAGGTTTCTTGTTGATCCCCTACTGTGGAAAATCGTAACGAGGAAGCTGATGATCGAAAGGGACCTATTGTTCAAGAGAAGGCGGCTCCTCACGCACATAGGTCAGGACCCGCCCTCAATGAAATTCAACGAAATGAGAAGAACTTCGCTGCTATGAGGAGGAGCTTTACTAGCTTGAAGGAACGCCTAAGAGCAAGGCTCGAGAGTGAGGCCCTGTGATCCACAGCGCGCGCCCCCTGATTACAGGTTGAGGCCCCTTGGACATGAGCGAGCCCTTCCTCAGAAGTGATGATCCACAGCGTGCGCCCCCTGATTACAGGTCGAGGCCCCTTGGACATGAGCAAGCTCTTCTTCGTAATGATATTGGAGGAAGTAGCCGTGATAACTGCGATAGAAGAATGGAGAAATATCAGGGGGATATGCGATCTCGTAATAAAGATGGTGCGCTTTCAGGTGGTAGATTCTCCCATATTTTTCAAGTTCCTTCATGTACCTCCAGTGAAAGAAAGTCTCAATGAAACCTTCTTGGAGATCCACAGCTTCGTGGAAATCCATAGCCTCATGGAAATCCACAGTCTCATGGAAATCCACAAGCTCATGGAAATCTCTAGCCTCAAGGACATCCACAGCCTGAAGGTCAGAATCAAAGGAATGATCAAATAACAAGTCGACCTCCACCTTGGGGGGTATTCAGCCAGCTAGTACCCCAGAAGTTGGAGTTTTTAATGTTGAGTTCTTCAGAAGGCTTTTATATAGAGAACGCTTCTTTAGAGGACGCATCCTCAAGAAAAATATTGATGTGCTGGTGATTTCCAATTTCTAAGAGAATTCGATGATTAAAAATATCCTCATCTTCAGGACGCGTCCTCCAGGTAACATCTAAGATTTTTTATTGATTGAGTTTTTGCAGGTGGAATAATCCTAATTGAAAAAGATCTCAAGAATTATCAGACATATCATCCCAACCTATCAGGGCACGCCCTCAGTGAAATCCGACAAGATGAGGAGGACCTTGCTTGAATGAGAAGGCCTCCAGGGGTTGGCCTGATGTGAAGGCCTCCAGGGGTTTTCCTGATGCGAAGGCTTATAGGGGTTTTCCTGGCCAGCAGAAAGAACACATGGAATCGGGGCCCCGTGATTCATAGAAAGTGCCCCTAACAACAGGTTGAGGCCCCTTGGACACGAGCGAGCCCTTCCTCAAGATGATGTAAGCCGTGATACACGAATAGCACCCCTGATAACAGGTCAAGAACCCATGGACAGGAGCGATCCCTTCCTCGAGGTTCTACAAGAAGAAGAGAAGACCATTATTATGATGATATTAGAATAGACAGGTATATGGGGGCATGGCCGCTCTATGATGAATAGGGTGCGCCCTCTGGTGGAAGAGCTCCCCTTATGATCCCCCTTCTTTCAGAGAATTCTGCAAGAGATGATAAGTAGAGGACGCGTCCTCAGCGTCAGGAATATCCTCAACATGAGGGAAATCCCCAGCCTCCGAGAATTCCATAGCCTCCGGGAATTCCTTAACTTCAGGGAAATCCTCAACTTCAAGATCAGAATACTCATGTTCAAAATCAAGGCCAAGTGATAATTCAACCACAACCCCAGATTGAAGCTCATGTGAACAACCAAGTGGTGACTTAACCTCTACCCATGGGGGGTACTCAGCTAGTTCTACAGCCAAATATCCAAGATATCCCGAGAGTTGGAGTTTTTAATGTTGATGATTTGAAGAAGCTTCTTGCTTATTGGAGGGAGGAAATGTGTTAGCCACTATTCAAACTCTCATCCCCAGAGGAATTCTTCACGGAAAATCCACGATTAGAGGATGCGCCCTTAGAGATCTCCTTATCAAATGACCCCTCTAGTGAGGGCGCGCCATCAAGGTTAGTTAAAGATTTGATAAAAGGAGATTCTACGTAAAGGGGATCCTATAAATTCTCAAGGGGCGACCTGATAGTGATCCCCGAGGCTTCAATGATGTCTGGAAAAATTTGTTAGTTGAACACTTCCCCATCTCCAAGAAGTATACTTTAGGTGGGAGGAAGTTATTGGATGACATTCAATGACATTCTAAATGGAGCATTCATCATGATTATCATCAAGACGCTCATCTGGGTTAGAAGAAATTGTCATTGCCCTCGACCACTTAGGGCGCACCCTAAGCAACAGGGCACGCCCTCGACAACTCAAACGACTCTCTCTTAAAATTCCCCTCTTGGGATGCCTCTTTAAGAAACGCTTCTTTAAGGAATGATATTCTGATGTTGGGGGGTAGTACTGATGCACCTCCCTAGCCCTACATATACATGTATTTTAGGACAATTTGTGTGAACAGCGGAATACCCCCATGGGGATGCCTTTTCGTGAGATGATTTTCATAGGATGCCTCCTTGTGAGATGCCCTTTATTGGATTCCTCATAGTGAGATGCCTCTTCGAGAGATGTTATTCATAGGATGCCTCATTTTGAGATGCCTCTTCATGGGATGAATTTGAAGTAGCCCGTGACCGGAGAATGCACTCTTTCTACCAGAAGTTGATTGAAGTAGAGCAATGCCTGAATAGTAGACTACAAGGTAAATTAATTACCTCCTAGTCTAGGGGGTAGTCCATGTACACTTTATGTACACTTTCCCTAGTCTTAGTTCAGTGAAATTTTCAACTTTTTCGAAAATGCAAGTTTATGCCTGTAGGGCACGTCCTGAAGGGTGAGTTTGAATAATTCCCGTACAATGGTGAGATGAAATTATTTTTTGCAAGTATAGAAAGTGACAAGTACAAGCACACCAAGAGGAAGTTCATGAAAATTAGGTAATCGAAGGACAAGCTTAGGAAGACTTTAATAATTTAGCTGCGGAACTGTTAAGATGTTCTGATGCGACGCGCCTTGGTCATGTGCCTTGAGTCAGGATTAAGGAACAAATTAAAGTACAAGGGCACGCCTATCAAGACTTTCACAAATCTATGCAAAATAAAATTCGAAAACGTATAGCGATTAACAGTACGAAGTCAAAATTAAGACATGCATGTGATGTGAAGAAAGAGATTCAAAAATGAAACATAAAAGGGCGTACCGTCAAATAAATTTTTTGAAGACAACGTCTTACTAAAATGAAGACAAAGGTACAGTTTGTTGCTATTATAGAAGTGCGGTGTCGATAAAAATTATTATCATTGTGTGAAGGAAATGACAAGGTGATGACTATGAGCCAAATAAAAAGAAAAATATTGAGGCACGCCTAAAGCAGAAGGTGATGTTGCTCTGTGTACTCTTTGTCAAAATTATTGATGTAGCAAACGTGGGAAGGCGCGCCGCATCAATAAGAAAAAAATGGAGATAAGTGGGGCATTCATTATGTATCACTGTAGTATAAAAAATTGATGCGGTTTTTGGTGTCTTGCAAAGAAGAGGGGAGTGCGGTAGTGGCATTTAAAAAAAATGATGTCGACAGGCATAACAGCCAGATAAATATCGAACGTATGTCCATGATATTGCATTTACTTCGCGTCTGAAATTCAAAGATGACAAACTAAAAAGCATGGGTTTGCTTTGACAAAATCATAAAGCAGTCAACATGCTCTAAGCTTCACTGAAAAACTATTTAACAACATGGGGTCTAACAGGTCTCGACAGTTCAAACAGGAAAAAGCCAAAAAGGTCATTACATGCGCTATACAACACTCTGCTAGTTATATTTAGATCATTTTTCATGTTTAGTTCAGAGAAAAAGAACTGGCAGGTTTTGGCCGAACACGTGGGCTTGGTTATAATGTGTACAAAGCTAACAAAAAGAAGCGTGTACCAGGAGAACTAAAGAAAAAGGTGACAGAATGCGCCTATTAAAAAGAAATATACTGAGGCTTAAATGGATATGCAGATGAGTAAATTGAAGGCGCGCCCTCCAGAATAGAATTCAACATGTATGTCTATGACTGAGATTATGAAGTAGATACCCCATGAACAACTTCACATACAGGCTCTTAAGGACTCTGGAGTAACCTTCTAAAATGGGTTTTCCTACATCCTGAAAAGGTTGAAGAGGAGTCAACATCTGTATAACGAAAAATAATATAAAGGAAACTGATTATTGTTCATAAATTGGATCTTGGTAGTGTCTAATGACGATTATTGTTCAAATATGATTACTGTATAAATAAAGATAAGCATGAAGACGCGCCCTATTGAAGAAAAAACAAAATCAAGGCTTCATTTGTGGAACTTGATCAAGAAAATGTTACACATGTTTAACTACGATGATACCAAAGATCTTCCGGCAAGTAAAAGTAGTTGAACATGACTCCAAAATAGTAAGGATTAGATAAATGGAGAGGGCTGCAATGCTATTTATTCATCCAGTAAAAAAAATAGCTTCAAGATCATGAGATGGAAATGCTAGTCTAAAGTCACTGAACTCGTGGAAAAGATAATAAATAAATATATCTGTGAAGATCCAAGGTGATAAAAAAAAAGTTAACGAAGAAAGGTTTGATTTATAAATTCAGCAGCAACACCACTCCCTTTTTCATCACAAGGGCACGCCCATGCCGCGGCTGTCAAGCTTTCTTTGTCAACTCTTTTGTGGAATTTGCACTATTTGATTTCTAGTTTATGTTGAAGCAAATATCAAGATTCTGTTCGTTGGCTAGCTGTTGAGGATGCATTGGTGATTTCTTTTAACCGTGAAAGAAGAGATATATAGCATGGTGTCGTCCTACACACATGCTGTAGATGGCCAATCACTGATATTTAAAATACGGTAAGAGGAAGTGATGAGGAATGACCATAAGGAAATATGAGGTTTACATTGTTTAAAGCTAACAACAGGATATGAAGCTTGCAAGAAATAGGAAAAAGTGGAGCTTTTATTACCTTCCGGACAACGGCAGGACATCAATGTCGCAAGTGATCGACGGAGAATATGTTGTTATTTTTTTTTAACTGCGTACATGACACTTGATATTAGTTGCAGATTTATAATCCTGAGTATCATAAAACAAGGTTATAGAGACCTCAAAAGTTTAGGAATTATGTGTCAAACTGTTGACATTACAAAGCTTCTTTAGATACTAGAGACACATATGTGCACAAGTTGGAGATTAAACCAATCACGAAGGTAATTACTAAAAATAAAAACAACAACAATGGGAAGAGGTAATATCTTCAATCCGCAAGCTGGATCTCTAATCTCCCTCAATAGCCATAATCTACTCATCATCTACTCATCTTAAGAGACGTCCGACTTAGCGTTGAAAGTGGTCATCTCCGCAAGAATGCAATAATGAGACCATTCTGGATGTGGAACGAGCAAAACATCTTGTACCCGACCAACAGAGAAGAAAGAGATTCATTTACGTTGGTAACATGTCAAAAAGGAGAAGCTGTTTACCTCTATTATTATAAAGGCAATGTTGAAGGGATACGCATTGAGTTCTAGAATTGGAAAGTGGAAATAGTACATCGAAGACACACGCGACTTTGAAATACATGGCAGTTGGCAAAAAATATGCATAATAAAAAAAATGATGATGCATGAGCTAAGTTTTGGAGAGCGCGCCCATCAAACAAAAAATATGTTATGAATATATAAAATACGTGATGGACTCAGGCTTGGAGATGGTGTGCCTACAAGAGAAGTTCATGGCCGGGCAATAAATATGTTAATCCAAAACGTATTTTTATTTGCACTCCATGTGGAAACGAAGATAACAAGTATTTTAGAAAAAAGGGAAGAGCAGTTGGTTTGTTTAAAGGGTGCGTCTCTAATAAAAAGAAAAAAAAAGGAAGGATGATGCATCAAAACAATGAAGAAGAGGATGCAAGTAAAAAAAATGTTTTGCAAAATGAAATGAATAACTACAAATATCCATGCATAGTGGTGTACGGGAGAAGCCAGGAGGTATAATATTTAAAGATGGTGGTAGCTTGTTGGTGGGCCCGATAGCATTTATAAATGAAAAGCAAAGATGAAATACTTGTTTTCAAAAGTATGTACGTGAATGTTGATTTGTGTTGATTGATCCTGGACCCGCGAGATCAACTCAATTCTTAAAAGATAACTCCTGCATATATGGGCACAGCTTGAAAGCTAAGAAAGCACATTGTGAGCTTAGAGTTTGGAAAGTAAAAAAATTATTGGGAGATTGTACTTTTGTTAGGATCCAAGCGCTTATCACTATGCCAAAAGTAGCTACTTGTGGAGAAGGCGCAACTCATAACCTTTAAAGTACAGTAGTCAGCGCCACGCTTCGATTTAAGAAGATGTTGGCACCTCCAACAACTTTGTCTAAGGACGAGCCCTAGGAGAGGTTTACACTTATGCATAACATCTCTTGTTTCTTACGCCGAGTTAGCTCATGTAAGCTTAGAGATGTGAGGCATTTGTGTTATTCCTCTACGAAGAAATCAAAAGTAGAGTTGTCAAGGAGATAAAATTTTGGATTGAATTGAAGGACGCGCCCTCCGCATACAATCTTGAAGATAAGCAGAATGAGGACGCGCCATGAAGAAGAAAAGCTACAAAGATTTTGGTGTCATTTGAGACTGAAATTCCATGTTTCATCTTTGATTTTACATGGAATTGGGGGTAGTTGTTATAGCCAAAATTCGGTCCGGGTATTTTCAAAATGGATTCGGGTTAGATACGGGTTCAATTTGGGGAATTCTAGGATTAATTAGGGTTTTGGCAAAAAATGGAGAAGTCAGGACGCACCCTCTCTTTCTCTACAAAGAGGGCGCGCCCTAAATATTAAAACATGATGAAGGGTTATATTTTCCAAGAAGTTACTAGAGGGATCTCTCTTGGAATTCTACTCAAGTTGGAATTATATTCAAGATGGGATTCTAGAAGTCGAAGAATTCCCTCATGTCGTATCTCAGGAGGGGGATGTCCGTCGTAGAAGGCCTCTAGGGGTTTTCCAAGATTTAGGGATCTTTCTTATACACTGAGGGCATGTTCTCCTCGGTGCAAAGATTGGTCTCTTTCTGGTGTGTGCTTTGGGAGCTCTGTTCCAGTAGCCAATGGGCGCGCTCTCATTGAGGAACTTTGGAGTAATCCTGCACTTTGCACCCAAAAGCTCTGGATCACCTGTCCTGCTATCTGGTGGGTGCTTCTCATTCGGGGGACAGGGATGCGTTCTGCACTTGGGGTAAACCATGGCTATACATGCATCCTTGAAATCAAGAAATAGCTCGTAGCAGATAGGACTAGTCCTCGACGGGGAAAGTTTCCTTATCTGTGAAGTCTTGAGATCTTGGATGAGCCTTGGGCCTTTTATGGTTAGGCCTCATAGTAGAGCATTCCGGAAGCTGGTCCGTTATCCAAGCCCATCTGGGTTTCTTGTTCTCCAAGAACTACGTATGGCTTGATCCCCTATAAATACCGGGGTCGTAGGCCGATTGGGGGGTTGGAAGTTGAGAGCTCTGAAATAGCCGCCACTAACCCTATCAATCTCAGCCACCAATTACAAACAGCCACCACACACCACCACTCTTTTCGGCAAAGAACCACCGCTGTAGATCTTGTTTCTGGCGACGTACCTCGAATTTTGTTGTTACCAAATTCTTCCGTCAACAAGTTTCTAAGTCCAAATGCAGGCAATCTCAAACTCTGACTAAGAAGGATGATGCTGAAGATGGAGGAGCGAATGACAGAGGAAAGAAATTAAGAGCTGATCAAGATATGAGTTTAAGATCTGGCAAGTCTTCTAAGTTTATGTCTAATGGAATAAATACTGATGCTCAGGGTACTTCAAAGACCCAGAGTTTGTTATTAACTGATAATCCACAGACAGATGAAGAATTGGCTGCTAGATTGTTTCTTGAAGAAAATGAAGAAGGAATTACAATTAAAGACATTCAAGCTGAGGAAAAGAGTTTACAAGAAGAACATCAAAAAGCTTTGAAGTCTGGAAAATTCAAGAAGGATAAAAAAGCTCTTAGGCCTGTTCTTAAAGGCATTGTTATCAAGGAAAATGTTGGTGCTGATCAGAGGTTACAAATGTCTAGGAAACCAACAGAAGAAGATGCTACACAAGTTGTACAGAAACCATTGTCTACACAGATGCAAATGTATTTTGGAAAACCAACTACTCTTGATCAAACTCTGAAGGATCAAACTCTAAAGACTGGAGATACAAATTTTTCACATGGCGGAGCTTATATGCCCAAACAAAGTCGAGATACATCTGCCTTGGGCTCAAGAAAAGAAAAGATAGTGAATAATAGTCCTTTAGATCCTTCATCACTGGCTGTTCCAGGTCAAGGTGTTACTCAGGAGAGTTTAGACAGAGTGGAATCAGTACATTTGATTCATCAAAAGAGTTGGAAGAAAGATTTTCTACTGTACTTCATGGCTGATGGAACTGTGTTTAAAGTCAGTGAGGATGATATTGGTTTGAAGATATGGGAAGAATTGGAATATGTTTTATATATCTTCAAAGTGAAAAACCAAAGGACTCAGCAAGCTACTAATGTGCTAAGGAATAAGATGTTGAAAAACATGGCGATTCGTGGTGCAAAATATACGAGTGAGTATATTCCAAAGTACAGAGATTATCATGGGAAGATTGTTGAGATGAAGAGAAATTGTGCTCGATTGAAGACAGATCTGGGTATAACTATTTTAGATTTTAATCCAGAGTCAGAGAAAGCACATTTTATCAAACTGGGTAATGATATGAGGAAGAACAAAATATATTCTCTGAGATCTGTAATTTATCAGACTGGTGAAGATGATCCTAAACTGAAAGAGATTAAGAAGATCATGCAGAGAGAACTCGAGAATTCAGAAAGAAGATTGCTTATAGACTATCTCAGATCAACACCAGATGTTGAGGAAATTAAGTAATTAAAGCTCTGTAAGTATTTCTTGTTTTCTGTAAATTTTGTCCAAGTAGAAGTTTAAACTCTGATTATTTGTTAAACACTGCATTTGTCTATTTGTTTTGACATCATCAATTATTATTATTAACTTATGCATTTTTGCTAATGAACAAGTTGGGGGAGATTGTTAAATATAATTGATGTGAATAATATCAGTGTTTAAGTGTTACAGTGATTCATCAGAGTTTAACTGGAAGCTGGAAGCAATCAGAGTTTAATTAAACTCTGACGGTTGGAAGCTCGACAGAGTTTGCTAAACTCTGTCAGGAGGAAGCGTCTACTGGTCATCAGACTTTGAAGAATTATTGAAGATATTTATGGAATTGATATCTTTGAAGATTGGATAGCTGTCAAAGAGATCGTGTTGACTAAGAAGACGTGTAACAATCATAATTGATAACAATTGTATAGCTGCTTTATAGGAGTATCAATTATCGATTGTATCGTAGATGTATATCTTTATAAATACAGTTAGGTTAACCCTAGAAGGGTATCGTGTAACGTATTATCATTCATTGTAACCTAAGCAGCTCTCTGTGATATTTTACATCACTGAGAGAGGAGTTTTTAATTCCAAACAGTTTTTGATTGTTCGAACGTGTCTTACTTGTTATTCTCTCATACAAACTTGATTATAATTGTGTATTCGGCCTAACATATTTAATTTTGTAATGATTTAACATTATTTTTCAATTCAAACTATCAGGAAACAAAAAAGTGAAAAATTGATGATTTTTTACGTTGAAAATTCTATTCGATTGGAAATCTACTTATATTTTGTTTTGATTATCAAAATAACATTTTGGTTATTTGAAGATATCAATTGTCCAAAATTTTGATAATCGGTAGTTTGATCTCAATACGAAAAATTAAATAAGAATTATTATATTTTAAAATAAATAGATGAAAAATGTTGGATCTAGCATAAAAAAATATTTTATATTTTAACATGTAAACTAAAAAGTATATTTATATTGATACAAAAAAATTATCAATGTTCTACACTGAATAGGATTAGTGTAAAAAATCATAATTACATTTTGTTTTCCTTGAGATTCTGAGCAGTTCCATTTGGATAATAATTATTAAATCATCAGTAAATTAAGAATAATTTTATGAGTCATCAAAATCTAATTTCTAGATCTAGAGATAGAGCCCAAATAATAATACAGTGAAACCTCTATGAATTAATAATGTTGGGACCGGCAAATTTCGACAATTTTAGTTAATTTATCGAGATTATTAATTAATCGAGGTAAAATTTATAATGTTGCTATTATGTTGGGACCAAAAATTTGCATTCAAAATATTAACTTATCATGGTATCGAGTATTAATTTAACGAGGTTTTACTGTATGAACTTTTCTAATATTAATAATAAATAAAATTCAATACTAATATAACCTTTTTTAATTATGTCATTTTCTATCAATAATTTTCTTTTTAAAATTCAATTATAATACAACCTTTTTTAGTTATATCCTATTTAGATAATAATTTTCTTTTTAATTTGATATAATGTTAATCGTCAAGTTCTAAAACTATTACACTCGATAGTTGAGATTATTTTAACGGTATAAGGATCAAAATTATGAATAGAATCCTTTTTACTCTTATTATATCTAAGGATATAAATATAATTATTATTTAATATCGCAGCTATACTCAAAACCAATAACTCCTTTTTCCTTTAAATAATTTTACTCTCATACATTTAATTTTTTGTCTCAAAATAATTGCTTCTGTTCAATTAATTTTATTAAATTTATTATTAAAAGTTTTATAATAATAAATTTTTTATAATGTTTAATTTTGATGAAAGTTTCATATGTATATACTGATATCAACTTTAAAATTCATACATTATATTTACAATTATACCCTTGTACACTTATATAATTTTTTTTTTAGTTTTTTTTTTGACAAATAAGAAGATTTTATTAACATTCAAACATCGGAACCTGATAAGTGGATTTTATATCCACTTGGAACATTCTAAATCGGCTTAAATTGATTGTCTTGAACTCAAGTTTCTTGTAGTTTTGATGTGTTTTGCTTAGTTGTGCAGGTTTACGAGAATGTTGATTAAGGTGGATGCTTCTATAATTTTTTGGGAATTAATTGATTAAAATTCGGATTTTCTGGGAAGACTGCGCAGCTTATACTGTTTTGGCCATATCTGGAGTTCTGTAAGTCCGTTTTCAGCGATCTTACTGCCCACGCGAAGCTTGAGAGATTTTCTACAACCTGGAATAGGAATCACGTGCAAGTAAAGTGCTGAATAAAATCGCGCGCGTATTCTTTGTGAAGTATGGCTGAGAAATTCCTGTTTTGCCCTTTTCAAGTTCTAATTATATTCCGGGCAGGTTTTAGCACCTAAATTAAATTCTAATTGTAATAGAAGATAAAATTCTTGCTGGGCAAGAAATCTAGAGCCTATAAAACACATCCTACCATTGTAATAGAGATATACACATTATCATAATTTTATTATTGTAACCAGCTTAGATCTGCAAGGGAGAAAAGGAGAGAAGGATTCAACGCTCGTGACAAGCAACGAATCTAGATCTACTTCATCTTTTGTTATAGATTTGTTTTCTCAAACTCTTGTTATTAATATAATTATTTCTTTTATTCATATCTTGTTATTTACCATGTTTTCATCAAATCCCATGACGATGAACGGTTCAATTATGGGCTAATCGTTGTCATGGGATTCTAACGGAGTTACTTATGGAACTTAGTATCTTGATGCTTTAAAGATCTGTATGTGGTGTATATCTGATATCCTCGTATGGTTAATCTTAATGCTTTTAGATGCGTAGCTAACATCTAAATTGAATTGTTAATCTCTTGTGAAGTGAAAGTGGATCTTGAGATTTAGAACTTGCCATGCTAGCATAGGTTCATAATTGTTTATCAATATGATTCGTGGGTGAGATGAAAATACTCATACCGCCCTCTGTGATCTTTATGGATAACTTGTTCTTCAACCGTTATGTTTTCAAATTCTATAGACATATAGGGTCTAAGCATAATTGGTGTCTATTCATCTTCTATCTCTTTTGTGGATGTATGTTTAGTTTGGTATGCGTATGCGTATGCTGACAGGTAGCGTATACTTGTTTCGTGTTATCCGATCAGATATCAAAAACATTGCACATAGTGATTAAAGGCGTCAGATCTAAGGGAAGTATTTAATGAAGTTAGAGTCCCATGTTTTTATTCTCATAAGTAACTCGATTTCTATTCTTATTAGTTAATTTAATTCTTAGTTTTATAATTTGCATCTTAGTTTAATTTAGTAGTTAAAAAAATCCAATTTGTTATTTGTCTTAGCAGTGGATAAAAACCATACATCGGTGCATAGGTACATTAATTGAATTGAACACCATTCTAGATCTCTGTGGGAACGAACTTGATTTAATCATATATTACTTGTGACAACGTGTGCTTGCGTAAATTTTGCATAACAAGTTTTTGGCGCCGCTGCCGGGGATCATCGGTGTTTTTATTTTAGTTTATGTGCTTGTCATCAGTGGTCGTTAGCGTTCACTGACTCGGATTCTTACTTAGTTTGTTTGTTTCGTGGTGTTTCAGGTACTTAAGTTTGTATGCAAACACGTTTGCAAGCTCGTTTACAAAAACTGGCAAAAGACGATCTTGTAGAGAATTTAGAGAATAAGGAAGAGGAGTCTGAAACTACAGTAGCAATGGCAGATGCAGCAGCAGCAGTTAAGGCTTTGAAGGAGTATTCTCAGCCGAAACTCAATGACATCCTGTCTAGCATTATTAGGCCAGCTATTGCAGCAAACAATTTTGAGATCAAGTCTGGCACAATTCAGATGGTGCAGAATTCAGTCCAGTTTGGGGGTGCTTCTACGGAGGATGCCAACATGCATGTTCGGGACTTTATCGAAATATGCGACACTTTCAAATGTAATGGTGTGACGGATGATGCTATCAGGTTGAGGCTTTTCCCATTCTCTCTGAGGGATAAGGCTAAGAGCTGGCTACACTCTTTGCCACCTGGTTCCATTACTACATGGGAAGATCTTGCTCAGAAGTTCCTTACTAAATTCTTCCCTATGGCGAAAACTGCAGCATTAAGGAATCAGTTGACTCAATTCCAATAGCAATCTGGCGAGACCTTGTGTGAGGCTTGGGAACGCTACAAGGAGATGCTACGCAAGTGTCCTCATCATGGCATGCTTGATTGGATGGTTATTAATGGGTTCTACAATGGGTTGGGAGCACAGTCTAGGCCCTTGCTAGATGCAGCATCAGGAGGAGCTCTGTGGGCAAAGAGCTATGATGAAGCTTATGATCTTATAGAGATGATGGCTGCTAATGAATATCAAAATCCAACCCAAAGGCTATCTCAAGGCAGGGCATCAGGAATTTTTGAAGTAGATACAGCTGCAATGATTACGGCTCAGTTGAAAGCTCTTGCTATGAAGGTGGATTCTCTTGCTAATTATGGAGTTCAGCAGGTGGCTAGTGTTTGTGAGTTATGTGCTGGCGCACATGAGACGAATCAGTGTGCTATCTCTTCTGAATCAGTACAGTTCGTGAGTAATTTTCAGAGACCTGCTGCACCAGTTCCAGCCACTTATCATCCTAATAATCGGAATCATCCCAATTTCAGCTGGAGCAATAATCAAAATACTCAACAGCCTTATCAGCAAGCAAAGCCATTCAATCAAGGCTATCAACAGCCTTATGCTCCAAGGACACCATATCAACATCCTGGATTTCAGCAGCAACAGTCCCAGGCTCATGCGGGGCAGTCTTTTAATGAAAAATCTGAGATGGATGATTTGAGGATGACGGTAAAAAACTTACAAGCTGGCCAGAAAGTCTTGGAAACTCAGATAGGACAGATTGCAAGTGCCTTGGTAAATATGCAACAAGGAACTCTTCCGAGTGATACGGAGGTCAATCCAGGCAGAAGGGAAGGCAAAGAACAGGTCAATGCAGTTACTTTGAGATCTGGAAAAGTCACGAGTGATCCTAAATCAACAACTGAAGAAGATGAAGATGTTCAGAATCAGCACGATGAAAAATCTGCAGTGCCAGAAATTGAGAAATCTTATTTAGTGGCTGATCAGCTTGATGGTGAGAAGAGCAAGAAACCTGTTGAAAAGTCTACTCCAGAACAATCTTCAAAGAATAATCAGATCTATCCACCTCCGCCATATCCTGGACACTTGAAGAAAAGTCAAGAGAAACAGTTTCAGAAATTTATGGATGTCTTCAAGAAACTGTCCACTAACATTCCTTTTGTTGAAGCATTGGAGCAGATGCCAAGATATGCTAAGTTCATGAAGGATATTTTGTCAAGGAAGAGAAGGTTGGAAGAATTTGAAACAGTGGCATTGACGGAGGAGTGTAGTGCCGTTCTGCAGCAGAAGTTGCCACCTAAACTTAAAGATCCGGGAAGTTTCACTATTCCATGCACTATTGGCAACCTTTCATTCAGCAAGTGTTTATGTGATTTGGGAGCTAGCATTAATCTTATGCCCTTGTCTGTTTTCAAGCAACTTGGTCTACCGGAGCCAAAGCCAACCAACATCTCTTTGCAGTTGGCTGATCGATCTATCACTTATCCGAGGGGTATAGTAGAGGATGTTTTGGTAAAAGTTGATAAACTCATATTCCCAGCTGATTTTGTTATCTTGGATTTTGAAGAAGATAAGAAGATTCCCATAAACTTGGGAAGACCGTTCTTGGCTACAGGAAAGACTTTGATTGATGTGCAAAAAGAAGAGCTTACAATGAGGGTGCAAGATCAGAGTGTCACCTTTAATGTGTTCAAGGCAATGAAATTTCCGATAGAGGATGAAGAGTGTTGCAGTGTGGAAATAGTTGATACGGGTCAGAGAAAGAAGTTTGATCAGTTATTGAGCGAAAAATCTGACATGCATGTGCATCCTATTAGTGATTCTATTGACAGTTGTTCGGTTCGAGATCTTTCGTGTGTAAAGCTTGGGAAACTTCCACCACATTTGAGGTATGTCCTTTTGAATAATGAGCTAGTGATTTTTGAGGAGGGACATGATAACGTGTTGCGAAGGTGGAAAGCAGATGATAAAGAAGAAATTTTTGTTCAGCCGGTTGAGTCGGAGAAGCACTTTAGAGGTGTGAAGAAGAAAAAGAAAAAGATTTGGCCTTTGGGTAGTAAAATTAGGTTGAAGTCTGAAGGAAGAGATTTGTGGAAAGCAAGCAACCAAGATGTCAACGTTCGAATGAATGGTTTGTCTATTGAGAACGGTTCGGTTATTCTTTTGAAACCGCCATGAGTTGAGGAAGTAACGTCAAGCTATTGACATTAAAGAAGCGCTTGGTGGGAGGCAACCCGCATTAGTGTAGGAAGAAAAAAAAATTGTGTTGTACTTGCAAAAAAAAAAAAAAAAAAAAAAATCAGCAGGAGGTTACTCGCGCCGCAGCGCCAAACAAGCGACCCAGCGTTCCAAAGTTTCTGTCCAGGCCATGTTATAAGGATAGTACTTGTGTTTTGTTTTAAAAAAAAACAAAAATCGGAAATTTTGTTTCACAGAGACTTCCATTCCACGCGCCATAGCCCCTTGCTCGCGACCTGGCCGACCACATCTACTGTCCAGGTGAGTTTTGTTCGTGTATATATATGTGTTAAGTGTTAACACATATTTTATTAAAATCAATTCATCTCCTAAAATTAATTCCATGTAATAACCCTAACTTTAGTAAAGCTACAGTGATCACATGAATAGTAAATTTCGAGGATTTAGAGAAATGGTATATAGGTACTCTATAATGGAAATGGAAAATGAATAAACAGAAACCATATTAGTGTGGTACAATGAAAATAAGTGACTCGAAATGACGATAGATTTTAGAAATTCCTGAAACATGGATTTTGAGGATTTTGATTTCGAATAAGCTTCTATTGGACATTAAGGAGCATGGAAACATTATAAGAATTATATATTGAGAAATTAGTGAATTTAGATTTAACCTAGGGATTATTAAGTTAAGAGAATACCAAGGGAAATTAGATTCGTAAATGGTTTCAAAACCACTGAGATAATGAGGTACATTCGAAACGAATCACAATTTGACGAATATGGAGGTTAAGCAACCAAGATTAGTAATATAACAAGGAGACATACCACATTATCATCTACCAAGATTATTAGCATGCTATTTAGAAAATCAAGTGATAAGAATATTACATCATCTTAATAACATCATTATTGATGTCATTTTCCACTAACTTAAAACTAAGGGTAAATTAGTCAATTGCTAAGCAAAATATCTACTAAATTCTAGAATTGGCAAGAGATTAAGATGAGATAAGATTAGCCAAAAGAAGCAAAAGAAATCTCTTCCCATTTCCTTTCTTTTCCATTCGGCTACAACATAGGAAAAAGAAAAAAAAAATCCAAAACCCTAGCTAGCTTCAAGATCAATTCAAGAGAAAAATTATGGAGTTTCTTGGAGGTTAGGAAGGAGTACTCACAAAGTTTCAAAGCCAACCAATATCATCTTCATAGGTAACAAAATTCTTAAAGATGATGATGAATAGTGAATGAATAGTGTTTTATAAGTTTTAACTTTGTTTTAATGATTTATTTAGTTGATCCAAGCTATACTAAGGTTGTTAAAGGTGTGCCCAAGGATTATTAAGGATTTTAAAAGCTTCAAGAAGGTATAACTATTCTTGCTTCTTTGTATTTATGGTGAAAATGAATTGGTTAGGAGTTAAGTGATGTTAATGTAAAGTTTATGATGAATATGTGTTATGAATGGTTGGATTTGATATGAGATTTGTGTTGTGAACTTGGAACCATGGCTGGAATGTAGTCCACATGGTGTAGGGTTTGGATTGAGTGTGGAATGATGGTTTTGGAGTGGTGAAATTTCGGAAAGTATGAAATTACAGCAGTTATAATGTCCGATTTTCGTTAAACCGGAAAACTGCCCTGTTTTTAGCAACTGTGCACACACGGTAGGTTACTGTCCAGCACACTAAGGGACCATGAGATGATAGAGCTTAGTTCATAGATCGTTTTGATATAAGGTGCGTTAAAATCTGATGAACGGTTTAGGAGAAAAGTCAGTTTTAGTGAAAGGCGTTCGATAACCGAGAAAACGTAATTGTATCAACTTTGAGGCTAAAGTTACCATACTTAGACATTTTTATAAGTCACGAAATTTTGGGATAGTGTAGTAGGGTGGTCAGAGGACCCTTGACAGTTGACCTTACATTAAAATTCGAAATCCATATTTTCTGAGAATTTTTACAGTTAAGTGTGGTCGTTAGGGATAATGGTGAAAACCACTGGAACTTCGATTGAACTTATAAATGGTTAAGTTCTTGAGCCTTTGGGATAATAATAATACGTTAAACATATGTTGAAGTGTAAAGGGTGTTGTTATACGAGAGGGTAGTGAGTAAGAGATGTGGTATTCTAATGACGGTCCTTTTGTGTTTATAGAAATTCCGGAGGAGGAACCAGCCATACTGTTAGGATACAGGAACAGAGGCAAGATTTTTCTATCCCTACTTTGAAGATTATTTATCCTTGGAATAAAAATGACATTATGGAATATATATATATGATGTTATTGTTATTATGTTGCAAAGAATATATTTCCTTGATTTTGGGAAACTAAAGAGATATGGAAAGAATGGTATCAGTTGTTATCCAGGGTTATATGGTTTATAATACTATATTAAAGATATTCCTTTTAGTGTTAGTAGTATTACAAATATTATTTGATTATTAATTACTACCCTTTAAGTAGACGGTATATGATATAAAAGCATATTTGAATTCTTAAGTATAAAAGAGATGTCTGAATCATAATCAGAGTATTATGTTATGTATATATTTTATAGAAATAATGTGCGAGAATGGAAATGAGATGAGTAAATGATATGTGGAAATGAAAGTGAGAAAATGGAAATGTGGAATGACATTTAGTAAATAGAATAATGATTTGACAAAAAGGGGGATAGTAATAAAAAGCGTAAGAGGCTGTGTGCTGCATAGTCCAGCAATCAATATTTTAATTCGGCCCAAGAGTTGCCGAAGGAGGATGTAGTGGTGGACCTTCCTCCAGGGGGATGTAGTGGTGGACCTTCCTCCTTCTACCGGTAGTAAAAAGGGACGGATACAGAGGGCGACTGATCATCGTGCCTCACGTATTCGGCAACAGTGAAAACCCCCAAATATTTGAATAAAGAGTCAATGATAAAGTCAGATTGGTATACTGAAAAGAGAAAATGATATGAAAGATAGAATTATTGTTATAGATGAAGAGAAACTGATTTTATATTAATTTATAAATTGTTGCATAAGAAGGAAATGATAAGGTGCTAGTGAGAGATTTATTCAAGTATTCGCGTTACCTTGGAATATTACATGAAAAGGTCATATTGATTGTATATTATTAAGAAGAGAAACTGATACTGTGTTATCCTAGATTTCTTTCTTATAATATTAAGTGGATGATGTATTATTAAATAAGAGTTTTATTCTCCCTTGAAGTTCATAATTTGGTTACTACTTACATATGTATATACATGTATACTTGGTTACATTTTAAATTCTAGTTACAATATTATCTTGCTGAGCTATTATAGCTCACTCTTGCTACTTATCTATATACAGCTAGGTATGCCAATACTACGCAGAACGCCCCGCAAGAGGGTAAGGGAAAGGCGACCTTCTGAGAGCTCGTTAGCATCAATTCCCGAGGTAGACGACCAGCGCAAGGGGTTTAGTGGTCTTATGTACATTAAGTGTGTAAGTGTGTAAGGTTGTAATAAATTTGGTTGTTGAAATGCTTCTTGTAGAAGCATCACTCAACAATGTACTTAAGTATGATTCTGGGTTTGTAATAACTTTCTAACTCTAAACTTTTATTATGGTGAATGTTGTTCTCTGAGCATATGACTGGTGTGTGTGTGTGTATTACTGTGGGGTCAACTGCATAAGTATTAATTATATAAAAAAAAACCCAAGAGATATTGATTTTGAATGGAAGTTGGTCCGTGATGGCCCAGATTCATGACCCCGGATTTGGGGCTGTCACAGTTTGGTATCAGAGCTAAGAGTCATAATGCTCAGGAACAAGAGTGATAATAATATTGTATCATTTATAATATAAATTTTGAACTTCCATCAAGTTCAGGGGTGGTATATCGCAGGTAGTATTTATTTTAAGTATTGTTTATAATTTTATAGATCGTTACTAATAGAATTTTATGTTTTATTATAGGGAGCAGAGATGGGTGAGCCGAGTCGAGACCCCCAGTGGCTAGGATTGTCCGAGCGGGAGATTATAGACTTGCAGCGGGTAGGAGTGGAGGTTCCAGAGTATGCTATTGATGACCTCAGGGAGAGACGACGGGCGAGTGCTAGAGAGAGATATGAGCAGAGACTGAGGGAGGAGGCTGAGGAGCGCAGGCAGAGGGATGCTGTGGCCATAGTGCCATATTCTGGTAGACCACATGTAGGACCTGATGGGGCCGGACCTTCCCGAGTGCGGACGGATATTCCTGAGGAGGAGATGCCCTTACGTAAGAGGCCTAGGCTATCTGTTATACCTGAGGAGCCGATTGAGTGGAGGGACATTCACGTGACTCCTACTCCTGTCCCACCTGTCCCAGTGCCATCACCAGTTCCATCTCCTCTACCTAGCCCCGACCCTTTTGAGGACCCAGTTGAGCAGTTCACTCCACCGGGACACTTTATCTTGTCAGAGGATGAGTTGGAGGATGACCCTTCCGAGGATGCGGACACAGAGCCTGTTCCTCCGTCTCCACAGGCAGTTCCATCCCCACCATTTGCACCACCACCACCTCCACCAGTGGATGCACCCCCACTTGTAGATGTACCTCCCCCAGATGCTATGCCACCTCAGGAGGCACCTATATTTCCAGCTGGTCAGTTGCCAGCTATTCTCTTGTCAGAGTACTTTGTCCTACAGGGACAGCTGGAGGAGTCCCGTCGGACTATAGATACACTTGTGCAGAGGTTAGACAGGGCGAGAGGAGGAGGAGGTGTGATACCAGATGGGTTGACTTTGAGCATAGTTAGTATCGAGCTGCGGGTACTCGGTGATATTAGGACGATGTTGGGAGACAGAGGGGATCCAGTATGGAGGGCTCAGATAGTTGATACAGTCACCACTATGGTAGTGCAGATCAGAGACGTTATCAGGGCGTCGTTACCATGATTAGGAGTAGTAGTTTTGGATACTAATCAGACTAGTCATCTTGTGGATGTCATTTTAGGGATTAGGTTAGTTGTTTACTGTCTTAATCCCAGTCTGATTAGAGGACAGCTAGTAGTGCTTTTGTTATAGCGAGTTAGTATGTACAGTTATGCTTTTGGGGTTTCGAACCTTGTACTTTATGATGTATGATATTAGTAGTAAAAGACGTTGTACCCAAGTTGTAAAATATTTATGTAAATTAATGAAGTTTATGTACTTTGCCTAATTTTATCGTATTTTGATATTAAATGTTGAGATTCAGAAATATTGATATATATGAGGTGATTGACTTAAATGAAAAGGTTATTGTGCTAAAGGTACTAAGCTTATTTGTCAAAGTTGTATTATGATTAAATATTACTTGTGTGAAGTTAAAATTATTGGGATGCATAAATAAGATTAACTAATGATATAGTTGTGCATATATGGAAATGATGTATATTGTACCCTAAATTTGGTGATTAATGAAGAATATTATTATATACAGAATCATGCCGCCTAAGCATAATAATAGAATGAATGCAAGGGAAAATGAGAGAGAGGAAGCAAGTCATAATAGGCAGGGTGAAAACGCTCATAATGAACAAGATCATGAGGAAGAAGAAGATGAATCAACTGGCCAACAGGGAAATCAGGGTGGTAACCCTTTTAACCAATTTATGGAACTTTTGAGGCAGAATTTAGCTAATCCACAGAATCCGCCACAACCACCTGTTCTTCCCAACCAGGCAGCTAACTCTTTTCGTGCTTTTAAGTCACTAAAACCCCCAGAATTTGAGGGAACTGTTAACCCAGTAGTAGCCAGTGCCTGGTTAAAAGAGATGGACAAATCTTTTGAGATACTGAGGATAGAGGAAGACCAGAAAACAGTTTTTGCAGCCTATCTCTTAAAGGGAGAGGCAAATTACTGGTGGGAAACTAAAAAGAATCTCGAGGGAGCGGGAGTGATAACCTGGGAGCGTTTCACTAGGGTGTTTCTAGACAAATATTCCCCTAGGTACTTGGAGAACCAGATGGAAATAAAATTTTTGGAGCTAAAGCAGGAAAATCTAACAGTGGCTGAGTATGAAACGAAATTTACTGAATTTTCTAGGTTTGTTCCAGAATTTGTGCGTACTGAGGAACAACGAGCGAAAAGGTTTCAACAAGGATTGAAACCATGGCTACGGACTAGAGTGGCACCATTTGAGTTGACCGAGTATGCTGCGGTGGTTCAGAAGGCATCTATTATTGAGGCCGAGAGTGAACAAAACCAATTAGGTCGAGAGAACAAGAAAAGAAAATTTGAGGGTCCAAAAGGAGGTTCAAGTGAGGGAAGCTACTTTAATAAATTTGGTAAAGGACAAAAACCCCAGTTTGGAAAGTCAGGAAATAATAAGACTATCAGTGAGACGGTAAATCAGGGTGGTAGGTCCACAGGAACCTTTCAGTCTAATCAATCGCGACCACCATTGCCAGATTGCAACACATGTGGTAAAAAGCATATCGGAGAGTGTAAGATGTTGGGAGTAACTTGCTTTAAATGTGGATAGAAGGGGCACTACTCTAACAGGTGCCCAACAGTTGATGCGAACCCTAAGAATGACGTCAAGTGTTATCAATGTGGGAAATTAGGACACCTTGCTAGAGATTGCCGTTCCGGTGGGTCATCTGCGCCGGGACGAAGTATGACTGCTTCAAATAGACCTAGTGCCAGAGTGTACAATATGACCTTAGGGGAAGCATTGAAAAAGCCGGATACAGATGCAGGTGAACATTTTCTTTTAGTATTTAAATTTTTAGTGTAAATGTTTGGGTAAGAATCAATGTGGTCAATGAATGGTGTACATAAGTTAACAAAATAGATAAGAATGATCTATCTGAGTTGGAGGTAAGATATGTCCATCCAGAAAGAGAAAGAAATAGTATTTTGGGGGAAACCACAGACTTGTTTAGATACGAACAGGAAATATATATTATAGGTGGTATTTTCTTACAATTGTTTCAAGGAATAATTTTGTAGTCAAATTTCTGGAGGATTTTACAGATACAAGATATAATAAGATTGAAGTGTTCATCTTTTATGTCATGATAGAGATCAAAATACAGATAAACCATAATGAGATACACTACCATTCAGGGGAGGCCAATGTGGTGGCCGATACCCATAACCAAAAGAGGAATGTTGATGAATGACAAGCAAGTTTATGTTGGTGTATTCTGTGCAAACAAGATAGAGATATTATGAAGGAAAAAGGATGGAGAAAGTGGTATAGAACTTATAAGGTGTAGATGAAAAGGTATCTATGGACATTTCCGACGTGATTCCGGGACGGAATCCTTTTAAGGGGGGAAGAATGTAATAACCCTAACTTTAGTAAAGCTACAGTGATCACATGAATAGTAAATTTCGAGGATTTAGAGAAATGGTATATAGGTACTCTATAATGGAAATGGAAAATGAATAAACAGAAACCATATTAGTGTGGTACAATGAAAATAAGTGACTCGAAATGACGATAGATTTCAGAAATTCCTGAAACATGGATTTTGAGGATTTTGATTTCGAATAAGCTTCTATTGGACATTAAGGAGCATGGAAACATTATAAGAATTATATATTGAGAAATTAGTGAATTTAGATTTAACCTTGGGATTATTAAGTTAAGAGAATACCAAGGGAAATTAGATTCGTAAATGGTTTCAAAACCACTGAGATAATGAGGTACATTCGAAACGAATCACAATTTGACGAATATGGAGGTTAAGCAACCAAGATTAGTAATATAACAAGGAGACATACCACATTATCATCTACCAAGATTATTAGCATGCTATTTAGAAAATCAAGTGATAAGAATATTACATCATCTTAATAACATCATTATTGATGTCATTTTCCACTAACTTAAAACTAAGGGTAAATTAGTCAATTGCTAAGAAAAATATCTACTAAATTCTAGAATTGGCAAGAGATTAAGATGAGATAAGATTAGCCAAAAGAAGCAAAAGAAATCTCTTCCCATTTCCTTTCTTTTCCATTCGGCTACAACATAGAAAAAAGAAAAAAAAAATTCCAAAACCCTAGCTAGCTTCAAGATCAATTCAAGAGAAAAATTATGGAGTTTCTTGGAGGTTAGGAAGGAGTACTCACAAAGTTTCAAAGCCAACCAATATCATCTTCATAGGTAACAAAATTCTTAAAGATGATGATGAATAGTGAATGAATAGTGTTTTATAAGTTTTAACTTTGTTTTAATGATTTATTTAGTTGATCCAAGCTATACTAAGGTTGTTAAAGGTGTGCCCAAGGATTATTAAGGATTTTAAAAGCTTCAAGAAGGTATAACTATTCTTGCTTCTTTGTATTTATGGTGAAAATGAATTGGTTAGGAGTTAAGTGATGTTAATGTAAAGTTTATGATGAATATGTGTTATGAATGGTTGGATTTGATATGAGATTTGTGTTGTGAACTTGGAACCATGGCTGGAATGTAGTCCACATGGTGTAGGGTTTGGATTGAGTGTGGAATGATGGTTTTGGAGTGGTGAAATTTCGGAAAGTATGAAATTACAGCAGTTATAATGTCCGATTTTCGTTAAACCGGAAAACTGCCCTGTTTTTAGCAACTGTGCACACACGGTAGGTTACTGTCCAGCACACTAAGGGACCATGAGATGATAGAGCTTAGTTCATAGATCGTTTTGATATAAGGTGCGTTAAAATCTGATGAACGGTTTAGGAGAAAAGTCAGTTTTAGTGAAAGGCGTTCGATAACCGAGAAAACGTAATTGTATCAACTTTGAGGCTAAAGTTACCATACTTAGACATTTTTATAAGTCACGAAATTTTGGGATAGTGTAGTAGGGTGGTCAGAGGACCCTTGACAGTTGACCTTACATTAAAATTCGAAATCCATATTTTCTGAGAATTTTTACAGTTAAGTGTGGTCGTTAGGGATAATGGTGAAAACCACTGGAACTTCGATTGAACTTATAAATGGTTAAGTTCTTGAGCCTTTGGGATAATAATAATACGTTAAACATATGTTGAAGTGTAAAGG
This sequence comes from Kitagawia praeruptora, assembly GCA_037693485.1. Lineage (NCBI taxonomy): Eukaryota > Viridiplantae > Streptophyta > Magnoliopsida > Apiales > Apiaceae > Kitagawia > Kitagawia praeruptora. Next base: position 157,908,036 of record CM075348.1, on the reverse strand, counting down.
GTGTTGTTATACGAGAGGGTAGTGAGTAAGAGATGTGGTATTCTAATGACGGTCCTTTTGTGTTTATAGAAATTCCGGAGGAGGAACCAGCCATACTGTCAGGATACAGGAACAGAGGCAAGATTTTTCTATCCCTACTTTGAAGATTATTTATCCTTGGAATAAAAATGACATTATGGAATATATATATGATGTTATTGTTATTATGTTGCAAAGAATATATTTCCTTGATTTTGGGAAACTAAAGAGATATGGAAAGAATGGTATCAGTTGTTATCCAGGGTTATATGGTTTATAATACTATATTAAAGATATTCCTTTTAGTGTTAGTAGTATTACAAATATTATTTGATTATTAATTACTACCCTTTAAGTAGACGGTATATGATATAAAAGCATATTTGAATTCTTAAGTATAAAAGAGATGTCTGAATCATAATCAGAGTATTATGTTATGTATATATTTTATAGAAATAATGTGCGAGAATGGAAATGAGATGAGTAAATGATATGTGGAAATGAAAGTGAGAAAATGGAAATGTGGAATGACATTTAGTAAATAGAATAATGATTTGACAAAAAGGGGGATAGCAATAAAAAGCGTAAGAGGCTGTGTGCTGCACAGTCCAGCAATCAATATTTTAATTCGGCCCAAGAGTTGCCGAAGGAGGATGTAGTGGTGGACCTTCCTCCAGGGGGATGTAGTGGTGGACCTTCCTCCTTCTACCGGTAGTAAAAAGGGACGGATACGGAGGGCGACTGATCATCGTGCCTCACGTATTCGGCAACAGTGAAAACCCCCAAATATTTGAATAAAGAGTCAATGATAAAGTCAGATTGGTATACTGAAAAGAGAAAATGATATGAAAGATAGAATTATTGTTAAAGATGAAGAGAAACTGATTTTATATTAATTTATAAATTGTTGCATAAGAAGGAAATGATAAGGTGCTAGTGAGAGATTTATTCAAGTATTCGCGTTACCTTGGAATATTACATGAAAAGGTCATATTGATTGTATATTATTAAGAAGAGAAACTGATACTGTGTTATCCTAGATTTCTTTCTTATAATATTAAGTGGATGATGTATTATTAAATAAGAGTTTTATTCTCCCTTGAAGTTCATAATTTGGTTACTACTTACATATGTATATACATGTATACTTGGTTACATTTTAAATTCTAGTTACAATATTATCTTGCTGAGCTATTATAGCTCACTCTTGCTACTTATCTATATACAGCTAGGTATGCCAATACTACGCAGAACGCCCCGCAAGAGGGTAAGGGAAAGGCGACCTTCTGAGAGCTCGTTAGCATCAATTCCCGAGGTAGACGACCAGCGCAAGGGGTTTAGTGGTCTTATGTACATTAAGTGTGTAAGTGTGTAAGGTTGTAATAAATTTGGTTGTTGAAATGCTTCTTGTAGAAGCATCACTCAACAATGTACTTAAGTATGATTCTGGGTTTGTAATAACTTTCTAACTCTAAACTTTTATTATGGTGAATGTTGTTCTCTGAGCATATGACTGGTGTGTGTGTGTGTATTACTGTGGGGTCAACTGCATAAGTATTAATTATAAAAAAAAAACCCAAGAGATATTGATTTTGAATGGAAGTTGGTCCGTGATGGCCCAGATTCATGACCCCGGATTTGGGGCTGTCACATTCCAACCCCTTTTCTAATTATTATCTCCACCTAAAATCCTAATTCTAGTCCATATTAATTCCAAATTATTCCTAATCCATCTCTTATTTCATATTATTTTTTTTTACCCATCTATATATACACCTATAGACACACAAATCCTACCCCATTTCAATTATATTTCCTATAATAAATTTCAAGGCTTCAAGATTCAAGTTTGGGGGATTTTTAATTGCAAGTTTCACCTCTCCGGTTCGTATTTGGGGTATATTTCTTCTTTTTATTTTGATATTACGAATTGTGTTCTTGCATTATTAAGGATGTGTGTTCTTGATTATTTGGGGGTATTTGTGAATTCGAATTTTTTGTGGATTTTGGTGAATTTTGTGAGTTGGGTATTGATTTCTATGGCACCAGATTCAACCGAGGAGGATGAGGACTTGTAGGTATGTTTTCTACTATCCATCGTATTTACTTCCATTCAATGCGGACATTGAATATTTTAAGTTTGGGGGTGGTTTGAGGGATTAGTAGTTGTTGTTGTATTATTTGTTCATGTGGGATTTCATGATTGCATATTAGTATTAGTAAATTATGCATTTATGTTCGTGTTATCTACGTTTGTTTCATATAGGACATTTTGTTTTTATGTTTGTATACCGTGTGAATTCATAATAGATTGCATTTGCACCCATGCTTGATAGGAATTTTGTGTTGTTAACGCTTTTGATTGAGAAGTGATATGCTTTGTTCTTGTACACACACATACACTAGTAAGTTGAAGCTAGTAGACTTTTTGAATGTTGTAAGTGATTAGAAGGACATGAATATGTGCAAGATGATTTAGTTTGCATGCTTTGAATACAAGTAGGTGCGTTAGAGAGATTTTTGTTTGGGATTTAGTATGTTTTTCCACCAAGTGAGTTTTTTAGCCTTATTGCATATTGCATATTTGCAATTTATTCGTTTGCTTGAGTGTCCACGGATTGTTTGCATTGGTAGCAGTTGTTTGAGGTCTTTCTTGAAACGCATGACATTATTTGACGATTAAAATGATAAAGGCAATTAGGAATTACCGCAAATTTTCCCATATTACCACACCATGTTTACATGATCAATTAGTTAACCCGTTGAGCTTAATCCTATTTTTTCGGTGACATACCACATTACTTGCCTAGATCTTTTTCTTGTATTGACCTTACATTAATTTGAACCCACATTGTCAAAGGCTAGTAGAGTGCTTAAGGGAGTAATAAGGTGTGCAAGGAGGGGTTTATTGTTGGTCATAATTTTGGGGGAAATATTGAAATTGGGTTTGGTTGTTTACTTGATAGTCGGCATATGTAATAAATTTTGGGATCATTGTTATTGTTTATATTATTGTTTGTGTTATATTTAGCTCTCGAAAAAAAGAAAAAAAAAGAGAAAAAAATAAGAAAAAAAAAGAAAAAATATATTATGAGAGCATGTTTGTGTTTGTTATGATCCTACTTTAGTCGACTCGTCGATTGTTTTTGTTGGAAAAAAAAGTATTAAATCCATGTGTGGGGGGGACATATGGTGTTGTGTACGATGTATTATGGTACTTACTAGCTTTTGACACTTCACCTGATTTGGCTTATTTAACATACCTTGTCCCTAGCCCCGTTACAACCCAATTAAAGACCTTTGGATCATCGTCATTGATGTATGTTGTGTTAAGAGTTAGATTGATACCAAATGTCAAGCATGTTTATGATTTTGTTGGAATTGAGTGATACACTTACCCTTGTTCTTGAGTGAATATTCTTTTGTGAGTGGATTGTGAGTGTTTGCTTGTTCTTGCGTATGAGATCCCGAGTGTTGTCTCAAAGATGTGCTCTTGTAGGCTTAGCATGTTTACTAACTTATTCTTCCACTTGACATGGGCTTGTGAGAACTTATGCATGTTCATTGAGTAGGCTATGTGAATACTTGCACTTTCGACACCAAGACATTGTGTATTTACGTTGATTCTTAAGTTGATATGGCATGAGAGGATTTGACGGTATGGTAGAATATTAGTTGCATTTTCATTTAGTTGCATTCATGCATTGCATTGCATTGGATTTTGTGGGTACATTCGCTATAGGCCCTCACGAGACATTACTCGTCCACTAGGGCTGCCTAGGGGTTTAAAGGGCTTGTTGCATATGCCAAATGCAACCGTGATCACCTACGGAAGTGGTACTAGTTAGTTAGTTAGTTGTAATTGTTTATGCTTGAGGACAAGCATCGGTTTAAGTTTGGGGGTGTGATAAGTGGATTTTATATCCACTTGGAACATTCTAAATCGGCTTAAATTGATTGTCTTGGACTCAAGTTTCTTGTAGTTTTGATGTGTTTTGCTTAGTTGTGCAGGTTTACGAGAATGTTGATTAAGGTGGATGCTTCTATAATTTTTTGGGAATTAATTGATTAAAATTCGGATTTTCTGGGAAGACTGCGCAGCTTATACTGTTTTGGCCATATCTGGAGTTCCGTAAGTCCGTTTTCAGCGATCTTACTGCCCACGCGAAGCTTGAGAGATTTTCTACAACCTGGGATAGGAATCACGTGCAAGTAAAGTGCTGAATAAAATCGCGCGCGTATTCTTTGTGAAGTATGGCTGAGAAATTCCTGTTTTGCCCTTCTCAAGTTCTAATTATATTCCGGGCAGGTTTTAGCACCTAAATTAAATTCTAATTGTAATAGAAGATAAAATTCTTGCTGGGCAAGAAATCTAGAGCCTATAAAACACATCCTACCATTGTAATAGAGATATACACATTATCATAATTTTATTATTGTAACCAGCTTAGATCTGCAAGGGAGAAAAGGAGAGAAGGATTCAACGCTCGTGACAAGCAACGAATCTAGATCTACTTCATCTTTTGTTATAGATTTGTTTTCTCAAACTCTTGTTATTAATATAATTATTTCTTTTATTCATATCTTGTTATTTACCATGTTTTCATCAAATCCCATGACGATGAACGGTTCAATTATGGGCTAATCGTTGTCATGGGATTCTAACGGAGTTACTTATGGAACTTAGTATCTTGATGCTTTAAAGATCTGTGTGTGGTGTATATCTGATATCCTCGTATGGTTAATCTTAATGCTTTTAGATGCGTAGCTAACATCTAAATTGAATTGTTAATCTCTTGTGAAGTGAAAGTGGATCTTGAGATTTAGAACTTGCCATGCTAGCATAGGTTCATAATTGTTTATCAATATGATTCGTGGGTGAGATGAAAATACTCATACCACCTTGTGTGATCTTTATGGATAACTTGTTCTTCAACCGTTATGTTTTCAAATTCTATAGACATATAGGGTCTAAGCATAATTGGTGTCTATTCATCTTCTATCTCTTTTGTGGATGTATGTTTAGTTTGGTATGCGTATGCTGACAGGTAGCGTATACTTGTTTCGTGTTATCCGATCAGATATCAAAAACATTGCACATAGTGATTAAAGGCGTCAGATCTAAGGGAAGTATTTAATGAAGTTAGAGTCCCATGTTTTTATTCTCATAAGTAACTCGATTTCTATTCTTATTAGTTAATTTAATTCTTAGTTTTATAATTTGCATCTTAGTTTAATTTAGTAGTTAAAAAAAATCCAATTTATTATTTGTCTTAGCAGTGGATAAAAACCATACATCGGTGCATAGGTACATTAATTGAATTGAACACCATTCTAGATCTCTGTGGGAACGAACTTGATTTAATCATATATTACTTGTGACAACGTGCGCTTGCGTAAATTTTGCATAACAGAACCCAACCGGGACAAATCCTCGAATTGTCAACTACAACCTGATTGTGAAACAAAAAACGAGGTAAACAAATAGCTGTTCTATTTTCAAATCGCTTAACATATAAAATATTTAAATTCTTTAATCGAAAAAGTATTACAATGACATCTCGAGCAATCCAATCTACATCAGCTATGAAACTAGTAGTATCGCAATTCACCTTCACATAATTTATTAGAAGTGGACAATAGAGTGGTTGTACCAGCCAAAACTCATCTATGTATTATTGTAACACCTGCTGATGTACCTCATAGTTGGGCTGTACCTTCTTTAGGTGTAAAATGTGATGCTGTACCTGGGCGTTTAAATCAGATCTCTATTTCGGTACAACGAGAAGGAGTTTACTATGGTCAGTGCAGTGAGATTTTTGGAACTAATCATGCCTTTACGCGTGCGCCCGAAAAGATAGGCCGACTGTTGAGCCCACTCTGGCTCAGCCGCACCACCCAGGGTGCGAGCCACCCGAGAAGCAAGCTATTACAGCGAGCGGCTGGAGCAGTATGGAGCCGAGGGGTAAAGCAGTAGATAAGATTGAAGAAGGTTAAACCGCAAGTAAACAACCCTTGACGGTGTACACAGCTCCCTTCCGATAGGGGAACCATTCTTGCGATAGAATGCTAAATTGAGAAAAAGCATATACACTCAACACGTTAGTGAGTAGTTGCTACCCCCTTCTAGAGTCAAATTAGTAGAATATGTCCGAAAGACTTCCCTTGATGTGTAGATGTAGTCCTCAGTTTGGATTGTTCTCTGCAACTCGGGAACATGAAGTTGGAATCGCTAGTAATCGCGGATCAGCATGCCGCGGTGATATGTACCCGGGGTGTTGCGCTCGGTTCGAATGGTTTTCAGTATGTCTCCAGATAGGGCCCCACTAGACCGACTAGCGAGTGAGCGGTTCTTTCGGGCGGGAAGCAGGTCGGGCCCTACGGGCGGGCATCTCTCGCAACGCAAGCAGCATTGTTCGCCACCACCCAAGAAGCAAAGGATTCGAGAATACAGGCTGAAAATACATGCATAAATAGTGGTCTAATGACATACCAGACTCGAGGCGAAGAGGGATTTACCATAAATAATAAATATGAGGGTTAAAGCACTTGCTTCGTCCTTAGCCCGGAACTCGTTCCTAGCGTAGACTGAACTTCTTCTTTCTTAGCGCCTCCTTGTTTAGTATTGAATCACTCTCCCCCTTCTACCCTAGGGAATGTTAAATGTAGTGTGTTAACGAGTAGGGTTCATAGCTTTTGGTTAGAAGCAACATTATGTTGACTGTAAGCGAGGAGTTATATGCAAGTATTGCTAACTAGCCCATAGAAGACACCATCTGTAACCCAATGTTCAAAACTGTCAGTTACATCAACTAATATCGGAGCAACAAATATCCCCAAAATATGAATAATTTTTGTTGTGAAAGGTGAGCTTTTGCGATATTCACCACCATCCCAAATTCGATGCGAGTCTTACGGATCTCCCAAAATATCATATAAATCCTTCTCAGAAAAACTATCAAAACCCGTAATAAGACACACATAAGCATCAAAACATAACACAATAACATCCCAAAAAGATGGGCATGACTAACATAACCTTGATAACAAGGTACTCAACAAGATCTCACCCAAAAAGGATTAGATCTCGATTTTATTGAAAAACTGGTAATAGAATAGATGATGGGACAACCAAGGGGCTTAATCGATAAAGGGGAATGAAGATCTAGAAGGTGGAGAAGTGGCAGCTACAACCCTAATTATGGGATATCAACTTTAAAGTTCATACATTATATTTACAATTATACCCTCGTACACTTATATAAATTTTTTTTTAGTTTTTTTTAACAAACAAGAAGATTTTATTAACATTCAAACATCGGAACCTAGCCGGGACAAACCCCCGAACTGTCAGCTACAACTTGACTGTAAAGTAAAAAATGAGCTAAACAAATAGCCAATCTATTTTCAGATCGCTTAACACATAGAATATTTAAATTCTTTAATCGAAAAAGTATTACAATGACATCTCGAGAAATCCAACCTACATTAACTATTAAACAAGTAGTATCGCAATTGACCTTCATGTAAGCACCATCTATTGTTGGGTTTGTGGAGTCTATCAGGTTTCAGAATTAGAATTGGATTCTAACTTGAGTTAGGAATTCCTGAATTGGACTCTAAATAGAGTTAGGATTAGAGTTGGGAATTTCAGAATTAGACTCTGATTTATTTTGACCCAGTTTCTTCTCTTATAAATACACATGTAATTGTAACATAACAAAACAACACAACACAATTGTGAGAGATCGATACAAAATTAGTGCGGCTTGTGGAGTAGGAATTTCCGAACCACGTTAAATCTTTGTCTTGTGTGATTGTCGTTTATTTTCTTGTTCTTGTTTATTCGCTTTGGGTTTTGCTTTCGTTGTTGTATACTCAACAACTGGTATCAAGAGCCTAGGTTTTCAGGCAAGTGGGAGCGATGGCAGAAGAAGGGAAAGTAAAGATCGACAAATTTGATGTCAGAGATTTTGGGTTTTGGAAGATGCAAATTGAAGATTATTTGTATCAGAAAAAACTACACGAATCGCTGGAAGAGAAAAAGCCAGATTCAATGGATGAGAAAGAATGGAATCTATTGGATAGGCAGGCTTTGGGTGTTGTCAGATTAACTTTGGCAAAGAATGTTGCTTACAATATCGTCAAGGAAACGACAACTTATGGATTGATCAAGGCGTTATCAAATATGTATGAGAAGCCGTCTGCTTCGAATAAGGTATATTTGTGTCGCTTGTTGTTTGCCACAAAATTGAATGAAGGTGATTGTGTTGCTGATCATGTGAATGAATTTAACCCTATCCTATCAAGATTGACATCAGTGGATATTAAATTCGATGATGAAGTACAATGATAGAATATATTTTATATATATTTTAGATGATTTTATTCTCATATTTATTATGTTTTGCACTGATTTGGATTTTTATTTAATGTATTTGATTGTTTTATTGTAGGAAATAAAGAATTCATGACTTGGAAGGATTTGGAGCAAAAAGAGCTATTTTGGAGATAAAATAGGAGAAAATACGTATTGTTGGGCTACACAGGCTGCCTGCACTGTTTGGGCCATATCTTGAGTTCCAGAAGTCAGAATTTGACGATCTTACTGTCCACGCGAAGCTTGTGGAATTTTCTTTAATTCAGAGGTGGTCCAGTAAGCAAAATCCAACTGGAAGAGCCCAGAAATAGAGGAGAAAAAGAAGTGACGAATTTTACAAGAAAATCCTATTTTACTATGGATATCTTTTTGTAAATTAATTAGAATATTAAACATACTTTTATTAGGAGATAGAGATCAGATTTTATTAAGGAGTTTTATTATAAAAGAGAGATATACAGACGTATTTTTACAAAAGGCTAGGGTTTTGGTTGTTTTTGCTCTCTTCATCTCTTCCTTTGTAAGCACTTGGTTTAATTTGGATCTTCATTGTTCTTCGTTAATACAAAGTTTAAGGTATTCTTTATCTCATCTTGTTTATTAGTATATGTTTTATATGGCTTTCTTCATTATTTTTGTTAGTTTTAATCCTAGAATGAGTGAGTAGTTTAATTCTAGGGTATTAAGGGGAGCCATGTTTGCACCATGATTTGGGCGTAATTTGATTAGTAGATTGATGGGTAAAGAGTAATTCTGATTGATATGTTATAATTCTTAATTTGTGTAATTGCGCAATATCATGGATTAATCGATTGCAATAGGAGTAATAGATCGAAAGATTTTACTACTAGAGGCTTACATACAATTAGCGGAATTGAAGGTGAGTGTGAAAACATCATTAGATATTCTGAGAGTGTTAATGCTTGAAAAAGATTAACCATTGCTTTAATTACTTTATCCCATTGAAAAGCTATACTTTTGTGATTTGTTTGGTGTAAACATGGTGAACCTGAATTGCCCTAGATCCTTTAATTAATTGATTTAAAACTTTGTTAAATTTGCATTAATAGTTAATAAAAGTCCCAAAATAATCGTTTGTGACTAGAAGCAATTGATAATAGTTGAATTGAAATTGAAACTGTCTCCTTGAGGAATCGACCCGTATTTGCTAGTATCTACTACAACTGATACCGTACGCTTGCGGTTAGACATAATTTAACACATCATACAAGCCTTGTTGTTGGTATCCTCGTTACCTGACAGTTGGTCAGGATTTGTCACTGCTATTTGTAATTCATTTGGGAGTAGTAAGATAACTTTTGATGGAGTTCGAGATGCGATTCTTGGACAAGATAATCGTAGGAGAAACTCAGGAGAGTCGTCAAGTTCCTTGTTGAGTACGGAGAGTAGAGGCAGAAATTCCGATAGGGGGCAGAATCAGGGGCGTAGCTGATCGAAGTCACAGAAGAGAGGATAGTCCAAAGATCGCAAGAAGATTGTTTGTTTGAATTGTCAGAAGAAAGGTCACTTCAGAAATCAGTGTACGACTCCCGCAGCTCCTAATGGAAAGAAGAAATAGGATAATTCAGCTAATGTAGTTGAAGAAGTGGTGGATGACGATGCTTTTATTTGTTGTGTTGAATGTTTAGTTGAATCATGGGTTATGGATTCTGGTGCATCATTCCATGCTACCCCTTGCAAGGATTTGATGTTAAATTTCAAACTTGGAAATTTTGGTAAAGTTCGTCTTGCTGATGATGAGATTTTGGATATTACGGGCATGGGAGATATTAATCTCAAGACCTCTTTGGGGACTAGCTAGACGTTGAAAGATGTAAGGTAGATTCCTGGACTGAAGAAGATGCTGATATCTGTGGGTCAGTTAGATAAGGAAGGGTATCGGGTTACTTTCGGAGACGGACAGTGGAAGGTTATAAAGGGGAATCTAGTTGTTGCTCATGGAGAGAAAAAAGGGGTCGTTGTACATAGTTGAACAATCTAGCTATGAAGCAAATGCAGTTGCTGATGAGATTGAGTCTTCAACTTTGTGGCACCAAAGACTTGGTCATATGAGTGAAAAGGGTATAAAGCTGTTAACTTCGAAGGGGAAGATTCCAGAGCTGAAGAATGTGGAAGTTGGGTTCTGTGAGCCATGTGTTCTTGGAAAGCAAAAACGAGTTACTTTTGCAAAATCAGGGAGGACACCCAAGGCTGAGTGGTTAGAGCTAGTTCATACAGATGTATATGGTCCAACAGCAGTTGCGTCGTTGGGAGGATCTCGCTACTATGTCACTTTCATTAACGATTCCACTAGAAAGGTATGGGTTTATTTTTTGAAGAATAAATCAGATGTGTTTGCTACTTTCAAGAATTGGAAGACTGAAGTTGAAAATCAGACCGGTTTGAAGGTTAAGAGTTTGATGTCAGATAATGGTGGTGAGTATAGTAGTGATGAGTTTAAAAGGTATTGCGCAGAATATGGGATTAGAATGATCAAAACTATTCCAGAGACACCGCATCAGAATGGTGTTGCAGAGCACATGAATAGAACCTTGAATGAGAGGGCCAAGAGTATGAGGTTGCATACTGGGTTGCCAAAGACTTTTTGGGCAGATGCAGTTAGCACAGCAGCGTAACTCATAAATAGAGGACCTTCAGTTCCTTTGGGGTTCAAGATTCCTGAAGAAGAGTGGCAGAAAAAGGAGGTAAATCTTTCACACTTGCGAGTTTTTGGTTGTGTTTCTTATGTATGTGTTAAAGATTCAGACAGAGACAAGCTTGATCCAAAAGGAAAGAAGTGTGTCTTCATTGGTTATGGCTCAAATGATATGGGTTACCGTTTCTGGGATGAACTAATGAAGAAGGTTGTTAGAAGTAGAGATGTTACTTTTAACGAAAGTGCAGTGTACAAGGATAAGCTTGTAGTCGATTCTGAGTTTGCAAAGGAACAACCTGAGAAAGAGAAAGCAATACTTGAAGATATTACAGAAGAAGATCTTGCAGGAAATAGTGGGTGTTTGGGGAATGGTGATGACACAGTTCCAGTTACTCCACAGGCTGAAGTAAGAAGATCTAGCAGAATTGTGAGGCCACCACAAAGATTTTTACCTTCAGCATATTATATGTTATTGACCGAGGATGGAGAGCCTCAGTGTTATTCAGAGGCAGTTCAAGTGGATGATTCAGTTCAGTGGAAATCAGCCATGGAAGAAGAGATGAGTTCTCTTGAGAGAATGAAACTTGGTCTTTAATAGAATTACCAGCAGGAAAGAAGGCTTTAAAGAATAAGTGGGTGTTCCGGATCAAAGAAGAACCTGATGGCAGTAAGAGATACAAGGCGAGGTTAGTAGTCAAGGGTTATCAACAGAAAAAGGGTATTGACTATACTGATATATTTTCTCCGGTTGTTAAGATGACTACAGTTAGAATTGTGCTAAGTATTATGGCTGCAGAGAAGTTACATCTAGAGCAACTAGATGTTAAGACTGCGTTCTTACATGGTGATCTTGAGGAAGACATCTACATGGTATAGTCAGAAGGATTTCAGGTAGCTGGGAAAGAAAACCTTGTTTGCAAGCTTATAAAAAGCTTGTATGGTTTGAAGCAAGCACCAAGACAATGGTACTTGAAGTTTGACAGCTTTATGATGAAGAATGGATACACTAGGAGTGCTATGGATCATTTTTGTTACTTTAAACAATTTGGTTCATCTTATATCATATTGTTGTTGTATGTTGATGACATGTTGATAGCAGGATCAAACATGAGAGAAATCAACAGGTTAAGGAGACAGATGTCTGATGAGTTTGAGATGAAGGATATGGGTGCAGCAAAACAGATACTTGGTATGAGCACATAAGGGATAGATCTGAAGGTACTTTGAAATTATCTCAAGAGAATTATATTGAAAAATTGTTGCAAAAATTCAGTGTCCAGGATGCGAAGACCAGAAGTACACCGTTGGCGACTCACTTTAATCTCACGAAGAAGCAGTCACCTAAAACGGATGAAGGCAAGAAAGATATGGCTAAAGTTTCGTATGCGTCTGCAGTTGGCAGTTTGATGTATGCTATGGTGTGTACATGGCCAGATATTGCTCATGTAGTGGGAGTTGTTAGCAGGTTCTTGTCTAATCCAGGAAGAGAGCAGTGGGAAGCAGTCAAGTGGTTGTTGCGCTACTTGAAAGGCACATCCAAGGTTGCGTTATGTTTCAGCAAGAAAGATGTTATCTTGGAAGGGTTCCCTGATACAGATTTGGGTGGATGTTTGGCTACAAGAAAAAGTACTACGGGATATATTTTCACGTTGGGTGGCACAACAGTTAGTTGGATGTCTTGACTTCAAAAGAGTGTTGCTCTTTCAACCACAGAAGCAGAATATATGGCTATCTCTGAAGCTAGCAAGGAGATGATTTGGTTGAAGAATTTTCTTGAGGAGTTGGGCAAGAAACAAGTGGACAGTGCTTTGTATAGCGACAGTCAGAGTGCTATTCATGTTGCGAAGAATCCTGTGTTTCATGCTAGGACAAAGCATATTCAGCTGAGATATCACTTTTCAAGAGAGTTGATTAGCAATGGTACTTTGTCCTTGAAGAAAATCCTTGGTTCAAAGAATCCTGCAGATATGTTGATTAAGGTGGTTACTAATGAAAAGTTGAAGGCATAGCTTCAACTGGCCTTCAGAATTGATTGATGAGAAGGCGCTACACTATTTAGAGAGTTAGAGTTATTGATCGAGGGATTATTTGTTACTAGATTTACAAGAGTGAAGCGAAGATGTGGTCAGACTCCAAGTGGGAGATTGTTGGGTTTGTGGAGTCTATCAGGTTTCAAAATTGGAATTGGATTTTAACTGAACTTAGGAATTTCTAAATTGGACTCTAAATAGAGTTAGGATTAGAGTTGGGAATTTCAGAATTAGACTCTGATTTATTTTGACCCAGTTTCTTCTCTTATAAATACACATGTAATTGTAACATAACAAAACAACACAACACAATTGTGAGAGATCAATACAAAATTAGTGCGGCTTGTGGAGTAGGAATTTCCGAACCACGTTAAATCTTTGTCTTGTGTGATTGTCGTTTATTTTCTTGTTCTTGTTTATTCGCTTTGGGTTGTGCTTTCGTTGTTGTATACTCAACATCTGTAACCCAATATTCAGAACTATCAGTTACATCAACTGATAATGGCCAACAAATACCCCAAAAATATGAATAGTTTTTTGTTGTGAAAGGTGAGCTCTTGCGGTATCCATCACCATCCGAAATTCGATGCGTGTCTTACGGATCTCCCTGATAGAGTATATTTTTATATATATTTTAGATGATTTTATTCTCATATTTATTGTGTTTTGCATTGATTTGGATTTTTATTTAATAGATTTTATTTTTTTATTGTAGGAAATAAAGAATTCATAACTTGGAAGGATTTGGAGCAAAAAGAGCTATTTTGGAGATAAAATAGGAGAAAATTCGTAATATTGGGCTATACGGGCTGCCTGCACTGTTTGGGCCATATCTTGAGTTCCAGAAGTCAGAATTTGACGATCTTACTGTCCACGCGAAGCTTGTGGAATTATCTTTAATTCAGAGGTGGTCCAGTAAGCAAAATCCAACTGGAAGAGCCCAGAAACAGAGGATAAAAATTAGTGACGAATTTTACAAGGAAATACTATTCAATTATGGATATCTTTTTGTAAATTGATTAGGATATTAAAAATACTTTTATTAGAAGATAGAGATCAGATTTTATTGGGGGATTTTATTATAAAAACATGAAAAGAGGGATAGAGAAGGGGGACATATTTTTTTTTACATAGGTTAGAGTTTTGGTTTTTCTCTCTTCATCTCTTCTTTTGTAAGCACTTAATTTAATTCTTGGATTTAATTGTTCTTCGTTATTCAAAGATTTAAGGTATTTCTTATCTTCTCCTTATTAATTACATGTTTATTATGGCTTTCTGGATTATTATTGTTAGTTTTTATTCTACCATGAGTGAGTAGTTTAATTCTAGGGTATTAAGGGGAGCCATGTTTGCACCATAATTGGGCTTAATTTGATTAGTAAATTGATGGGTAGAGAGTAATTCTGAATGATATGTTTTAATTCTTAATTTGTGTAATTGCGCAATATCATGGATTAATCGATTGCAATAGGAGTAATAGATCGAAAGATTTTACTACTAGAGGCTTACATACAATTAGCAGAATTGAAGGTGAGTGTGGAAACATCATTAGATATTCTGAGAGTGTTAATGCTTGAAAAAGATTAACCATTACTTTAATTACTTTATCTCATTAAAAAGCTATACCTTTGTGATTTGTTTGGTGTAAGCATGGTGAACCTGAATTGCCCTAGATCCTTTAATTAATTAATTTAAATCATTGTTAAATTTGCTTTAGTAGTTAATAAAATTCTCAAACAATCGTTGTGACTAGAAATAATTGATAGCAATTGAATTGAAATTGAAACTGTCTCCTTGAGGATTCGACCCGTATTTGCTAATATCTACTACAATAGATACCGTGCGCTTGCGGTTAGGTATAATTTAACATATCAAGTTTTTGGCGCCGCTGCCGGGGAGACAGCGAGTTTCTATTGATTTTAATTTAGTTGTTTAGATTGTTTCCATTGTCTCGTTGGAACCTTTGTTCCAATTGAGGCAGATTTTACTACGTTTTCTTGGCTTTGTGGAGTGTCTACAGGTTTGCAATGGGTGAAGTTGATACTTTTGCACTACTTTCTTCCATGTTGGAGGCACGCACTCAAGAAATTGCCTCATTCAACTATACAGAGCCCATTATGCGTCCAATGAGTATCAATGAGATGTCACAAGTGGCCCCTAAAACTTACAACTTCTGTCAAATTTGCGGTGTGCAGGGTCACTATGGTTTTGAATGCTCTTACAATGTCTATAATTCTCAGAGTGCTCAGTTGGGACAAATGAATTCTTTTGAAGAAGGATATGGGTACAATCAGTATTCAAACACTTTTGATCAAGAATGCGTGAATCAACCAGATTTCTACTACCAGGACAATGGTGCTCAAAATTTTTCATATCATAATCAGCAACAGTTTGAGCAACAATATTATCAGTCATATGAGCAGCCGCCACAGCAAGAATATCAATATCCTCCTCTACAAGAAGATCTACATGTTTCTCAACCCAGTGTAGATGTGCAAGCTGATCAGACAAATGAGATGTGGGATATCTTGAATAAACTGCTAAAGAGTTCTGAAGAACAAGCCGAGAAGATCAAAGACTTAAAGACTCAAAGTTTGGCGATTGAATCTCAAATTGCACAGTTGGCTAACTCTTCTACTACAGGGCAGCTCGACTATTTACCATCATCATCTATCCGATCCGAAGAGGACCTGATTGCTATCAATCTCACAAGCGATCAGGAATATGATAGTTTCTCCATGTATGTTGATGATGAGGCCATTGATAAAGAGAAGGAGCATGCCACCGATGACGAGATCAATGATGTTGCTGCTACCGAGAACAATGTGACTGATGATGAGGCTACAAAGGAAAGCAATACAGAGATGGTTGTTGTTTCTCTTCCACAACCTGTGCCTAAGCTACCATGTATTGATAAATTTGCTCTCGATCTAGCCTCTACTTACAAGGCTTCTTGCTCAAGAACATTTATTTCAAGGTTGATGTGATAACAAATATTGTCCAAGATGATATTTCTCAAATTCTGGTTGAGGATCCATACAAAGTAGCTCCTACGTTTGTAGCTCCTACGTTTCAAGCTCGAGAAGAGGGAGAAGATGGAAGTGTCTTATTAGCCAATGATGTGATAAGCCAAGATGTCCGAATGACTCCAGTGAAAGTGAGGAGTGAAGAAAAGCCACCACCAGAGCCTCCACCTTATGTCAAGGGAGTTCAATATTTTCGTGGTGTCGAATTTTATCGCTGTTTTATCACAAAGTTTTCCAAAACTGCACAAGCACTCTCTCTATTGCTTATTAATGACATATTTTATTTTACTGATGCTTCTTTGGAGACTTTCTGCAGGATAAAGACAATCACTAACACTCTTGATACTTTTTGTGGTGGCGAGTTTATGATCGAGAAAGTGGATATTACGTCTTTACCGGAGTATTTTTGAGGAGGTCAAGCTAATGACTCTAAAAAAAGCGCTGCTTGGGAGGCAACCCATAATTTTTATAAGTGTTTAAAAAAAAAAAAAACACAAAATTTTTTAGTCGACAGAAACAGTCCAGGCCGCAGCGTCCATGTTGAGGCCACAGCGCCGAATTGCCTCTGTCCAGATTACAGGAGTAGTGCAAGACTTGTGGCGCCAGCTCGCGTGTGTCCACGCTCCGTACCATGTTGTTAGAATCAATCCAGGTAAGTTTTCTTTTGGCCACGATTTATGTTATAAAAAAAAAAGTGGTCAGCAGATGAGGTTTGAGGACGCGGCGCGAGTTTTCACCGCTGCAGCGCCAGGTAGTTTCTGTCCGAAGCATTATATTGTACGAGTATGTGTGTTTTTATAACACAAATTTCTCACATCTCTCCTTCTATTATTATAATCCCAATCCCTAATTTTTAATTCTTTTCCCATTTCAAATCCAAAACCCCCCATCTCTCCTTAAAAATTCTAAACCTATATCTATTCTAATTCTTATTTATTATTATTATTTCTTATTTATTATTATTATTATTATTATTATTTTTTATTATTATTATAATTATTATTATAATTATTATTCATATTTATTATTATTATTATTTATTATATTTATTATTATTTATTATTATTATTATTATTATTATTATTATTATTATTATTATTATTATTATTATTATTATTATATACCCACCTATACATACAAATCCAATTCCTCTTCTATTTTCTTTAAATCTCTAAAAATTCAATTCTAAAGAGGAATTAATTGCAAGTTCACCTCTTTGATTCGTAGTTGGGATATCTCTTCTATATTTTCTTTTTATTACGAATTTGTGTTCTTGTCAATTTGGGGTTTTGTAATATTCTTGTTAATTGGGTATTTTTGGAGTGATATTGCTTGGTGGTTTTTGGTGGGATATTTCTTGGTGGATGTTGGTGCAGCTATTGTTGAGTGCGACACCTTGATTCCAGGGGAGTTTTCTTTCTTTTCTTTTTAGTGTAGTTTTATTTTGTTTTTAGTTGTAGTTTTGTATCTTGTTCATTAGTTCATTGGGGACAATGAACCACTTAAGTGTGGGGATGAGTTCTCGATGATTAAAAAAAAAAATTAAAAAATTAAAAAGACCAAAAATAATTCTGGCCATGCAATTTGATTAGTTGTTGTATTTTGCTTGATACACCCATGCATGCGTAGAATTCTTATGTTCTTGACGCTTTTGTATGAGAAGTGACGTGCTTTGTTCTTGTGCACACACTTACTCTAGCAAGTTGAAGCTAGTAGACTTAATTGGATGTTGTAAGTGATTAGAATGACATGAATATGTGCAAGATGACTTGGTTTTCATGCTTTGAGTACAAGTAGATGCGTTAGAGAGTCTTGTTACCTGGGATTGATTATGTTTTGTCACACCAAGTGAGTTTTGAGCCTATATGCATATCTTTTGCATGATTTTTCGTTTGCTTGAGTGTCCACATGTTGTTTACATTGCTAGCACTTACTTGAGATCTTTCTTGAAATGCATGACATTACTTGATGATGAGATGATAAAGGCACTTAGGTTTAACCTCGTATTTCCCATATTTCCACACCTTTTATATATGATCAATTAGTTAACCCGTTGAGCTTAATCCTATTCTTTCGGTGACACACCACATTACTTGCCATTATCCTTTTTATTCTATTGGCCTTACATTGAATTTGAACCTAAATTGTCAAAGGCTAGTATCGTGCTTAAGGGAGTAATAAGGTGTTCATAAAAGGGGGGTTATTGATGATCATACTTTTGGGGAATATTGATTTTGGGTTGATGCTTGCTAGTCGATATCATAAAAATATCTATGGATCATTGTGTTTATTCCTTAGCTCTCAAAAGAAAAAAAAAAGAAAAAAAAAACAGAAAAAAAAAAAGAAAAAAAAAACAGAAAAAAAAAATAAATAAATTCGAGAGCATTCTTATATTTGTATGATCCTTCTTCATTCGACTAGTCAAGTTATTATGTAAGGGTTATTGAAAAATCCAAGTGTGGGGAAGTATTTGTTTTAATAGAAAGGGAATGGAATGAATTATATTGTTGGGTACTAGCTTTTGACATTAACCTGTTTTAGCTTTACTTGACATACCTGGTCCCTAGCCCACGCTACAACCCGAATAAAGACCTTTTGATTGTCATCAGTAATGTATGTTGTGTTGAGAGTGAGATTGATTGCGAGTGTCAAGTTGTGTTTATGATTTTGTTGGAATTGAGTGATACACTTAACCTTGTTCTTGAGTGAGTATTCGTTTTTGAGTGAAAGGTGAGTTATTACTTGTTTTGGCATAGGAGATCCCGGGTTTAGACTTAAAGATGTGTTTCTTGTGGGCTTAGCATGATTACCAACGATTTTTACACTTGACATGAATTTTTATGACCTTCTGCATGTTGGTTGAGTAGACTACGTGAATACTTGCACTTTCGACACCAAGACATCGTATGTTTACTTTGATTCTTAAGTTGATGTGGCATGAGAGGACTTGTGTGTGTGGTGTTGTGTTAGCATTGATCTTTTGCATGGTTGGATGAATTTTGTGGGTACATTCACTATAAACCCTCACGAGACAACACTCGTCCTACTAGGGCTGCCTAGGGGTTTAACGGCTTGTTGCATATGCTTAATGCAATCGTGTCATCTACGAAAGTGATGTTTGTTAGGACTTAGTTTTTATTTCACTTATTTGCCCGAGGACGTGCAAATGCTAAGTGTGGGGATGTTTGATAGAGTATATTTTTATATATATTTTAGATGATTTTATTCTCATATTTATTGTGTTTTGCATTGATTTGGATTTTTATTTAATAGATTTTATTTTTTTATTGTAGGAAATAAAGAATTCATAACTTGGAAGGATTTGGAGCAAAAAGAGCTATTTTGGAGATAAAATAGGAGAAAATTCGTAATATTGGGCTATACGGGCTGCCTGCACTGTTTGGGCCATATCTTGAGTTCCAGAAGTCAGAATTTGACGATCTTACTGTCCACGCGAAGCTTGTGGAATTATCTTTAATTCAGAGGTGGTCCAGTAAGCAAAATCCAACTGGAAGAGCCCAGAAACAGAGGATAAAAATTAGTGACGAATTTTACAAGGAAATCCTATTCAATTATGGATATCTTTTTGTAAATTGATTAGGATATTAAAAATACTTTTATTAGAAGATAGAGATCAGATTTTATTGGGGGATTTTATTATAAAAACATGAAAAGAGGGATAGAGAAGGGGGACATATTTTTTTTTACATAGGTTAGAGTTTTGGTTTTTCTCTCTTCATCTCTTCTTTTGTAAGCACTTAATTTAATTCTTGGATTTAATTGTTCTTCGTTATTCAAAGATTTAAGGTATTTCTTATCTTCTCCTTATTAATTACATGTTTATTATGGCTTTCTGGATTATTATTGTTAGTTTTTATTCTACCATGAGTGAGTAGTTTAATTCTAGGGTATTAAGGGGAGCCATGTTTGCACCATAATTGGGCTTAATTTGATTAGTAAATTGATGGGTAGAGAGTAATTCTGAATGATATGTTTTAATTCTTAATTTGTGTAATTGCGCAATATCATGGATTAATCGATTGCAATAGGAGTAATAGATCGAAAGATTTTACTACTAGAGGCTTACATACAATTAGCAGAATTGAAGGTGAGTGTGGAAACATCATTAGATATTCTGAGAGTGTTAATGCTTGAAAAAGATTAACCATTACTTTAATTACTCTATCTCATTAAAAAGCTATACCTTTGTGATTTGTTTGGTGTAAGCATGGTGAACCTGAATTGCCCTAGATTCTTTAATTAATTAATTTAAATCATTGTTAAATTTGCTTTAGTAGTTAATAAAATTCCAAAATAATCGTTTATGACTGGAAACAATTAATAACAGTTGAATTGAAATTGAAATTGTCTCCTTGAGGAATCGACCCGTATTTGCTAGTATCTACTACAATTGATACCGTGCGCTTGCGGTTAGACATAATTTAACATATCACTCCCAAAATATCATATAAATCCATCCGAGAAAAATTATCAAAACCCGTAACAAGACACACATAATAAGCATCAAAACATAACACAATAACATCCCAAAAAGATGGGCACGACTAACAACCTTGATAACAAGAACTCAACAAGATCTTACCCAAAAAGGATTAAATCTCGATTTTATTGAAAACTAGTAAATAGACAGAGAATGGGAGAACGAAGGGGTAATCGGTGAAGGGGGATGAAGATCTGGAAGGTGGAGAAGTGACAGCTAGAACCTAATTACGTTTTAGATTGAATATTATGAAGTTTTGGAAAATCTCAACAGATTATTTAGATTTGAACTTTTTTTCTTTTAATTTTTAGTTATCCTCATATATTTAAGAGATTTCTTTAATTAAAATTATATATCTGTGAATTTCTAAATTTTAGAAAAATTTTATGGAAAAAAAACTCAATTTGAAGGACATCTACAACATGACTTTCCCGTAGTTTGTAATAGATCTGGCAAAATGTATTTAGATTCGAAGAACCAAATTGAAATTCATGGAATTAAATTTGATTTCATATTTGAATTGAAAATTTTGATAATTATTTGATAATTAATTTCATTCGATTTTAAAAATATTCGAACCGAAAATAATTTGAAATACTATATTCGATTATTACCTGGAATCGATCAAAACCGAATAATAAATTATCCATACCGATTATAACTCAAAATACTAGATCCGATTTATATTCTAATTAAAAAAATGATAAATTAAGTAGTTTTTATAATTTTAACGGATTATGACGAATGGCATATCTATACTATTATATAAAAGCCGAAATATTAAAAGTTTGGTTCAACGGTACCTATTGAATTTACCTAATTACCCTTACTCAATTACATATCTATTAACTAATCAATTTCCTTTTTCAGGTTACGCATATTATCTTTTCTATTTTCAAGAACTAAGTAATTTCCTTTTCCAAGTAAAATACAATATCTTTTATATTTTATCTAACTAAAATTTCTCATTAATTAATCAATTTCCTTTTTCAGTTTAAACATATAACCTTTTCTATTTTTCAATAACTAAATAATTTCCTTTTTCATTTAAAATAAAATATCTTTTACATTTTATCTAACTAAAATTTCTCCTTTTTAAAAACACTACGAGCAATTTTGTTTTAAAAAAATAACTTAATTATATATAATTGCTATTAACTAATCAATTACCTTTTTCAGTCAAAACACGTTACCTTTTCTATTTTCTCTAACTAAAATCTCTCTTTTTCCAATTATATTATGGATGGTTACATTTTTCAGCAAAACACATTACCTTTTTTCTTTCTTCTTAATAAAACCTCCATTTTTCTAATTATATTACAGGCGTTTCAATTTAATAAAAAAATAATAATATTATAATACTAATAATTAACCAATTAACATTTCAGATAAAAAATAACATAATTATATATAATTATTATTAACTAATCAATTACCTTTTTCAGTCAAAACACGTTACCTTTTCTCTTTTCTCTAACTAAAATCTCTCTTTTTCCAATTATATCATGGACGGTTACCTTTTTTCAGCAAAACACGTTACCTTTTTTCTTTCTTCTTACTAAAACCTCCATTTTTCTAATTATATTACAGATGTTTCTATTTAATATAAATAAAATAATAATATTATAATATTAATAATTAACCGATTACCTTTTCAGCTAAAATATATCATCTTTTCTATTTTTTCTAATTACATTCCCTTTTTTTTAGAAATATAACGGGTAGCGTTAATTTCTCATTTTCTAAAAACTATGAACAATTTTATTTCGTAAAATAACATAATTAAATTATAATTACTATAAACTAATCAATTACTTTTTCCACATAAATCATGCACGTTACCTTTCTATTTTCTCTAACTAAATTTTTTTTAATTATATCACGGACGGTTCTATTTAATAAAATAAACTAATAATATTATAATATTTTTAATTAACCGATCACATTTTTCAGCTAAAACATATCATCTTTCCTATATTTTCTAACTAAAATCCCTTTTATAATAGAAATACCACGGACAATATTATTTTCTCATTTTCTAAAAACATTACGAGCAATTGTATTTAGTAAAATAACGTAATTCAACTATAATTACTATAAACTAATCAATTACCTTTTTCACCAAGAACATATAACCTTTTTTTTTAGCTAAGTAAATTCTCTATTTTGCTGATCATACCACGGACATTCTATTGAATAAAATGAAGTAATAATTTTATAATTATTAATAATTAATTGATTATTCTTTTTAACTAAAACCTATCATCTTTTCTATATTTTCTAACTAAATCCCTCCTTTTCTAGAAATATCACGAATAACATTTATATAATTATTATCAAATCATCTCATATAAAAAAGTAAGTCTCCAAAATTCATGTTTTAAAAAAAATTAATTTTAATTAATGAAATTTTTTATATAATATAAAAAAAATCCGTGCATCGCACGGGTTTTAGGCTAGTATACATTAACGTACATTTTATTTAATGTTTACTCATTCATAAATAAAATATATATTTAAAAAAAAATATGTCAAATATATCATAATTATTTGATCATCCTCTTTTGAAGAAGTACATACATTTATACTAGAAATATTATATTCTACTAGCTTATAACCCGTGTAATGCACGGTTCCTTTTTTAAATTTTAAAATAATTTTACTTTTTTTAATTTTATATGTTATTAATTTACATATAAAATTATTGTTAAAAAGTTGATAATACATAAGATTTTACACTTTCGATTTAATATTTGTACTCTACCTTATTATTAAAATTTGATTTGAAAGATTTTACAACCCACGTGAAATTAACAAAAAAATCTTTAATTTAGTGATAGTTTAACAATTATTTTCCGATTAAACTTACTTAGAAACAAATAAGAGAAGAAATTGGCGCTTTTTTACATTGAAAATTCTATTCGATTTATGAATTATACTTATAATTCGTTTTGATTTTCAAAATACCATTGTTATTATTTGAAGATAGTTCTACTAATAATAAAATACAATTTTAATAATAAGTGTATGAGAGATTTTGTCAAAAACTTTGATAATTGGTAGTATGGTCAAAATAAATAAGAACCGCTGAATCTTAAAATAAATAGATAAAAACCGTTGGTGTTTCCATTTGAATAATAATTATTAAATCATCAATAAATTAAAGATAATTCTATAAGTTTCGCGTGAATTGTAAAATCATCCAAATCTGATTTATAAATCTCAAGATAGAGCCCAAATAGTAAATATGAATATTTTTTAATAATAAAAAATAAATAAAATTTAATTCTAATGCAACTTTTTTTTAGTTATATCTTTTTTCAAATTATAATTTTTTTTAATTCAGTTCCAGTGCAACCTTTTCTAATTATATCATTTTTAAATTATAATTTTATTTTTAAAATTCACTTATAAGGCAACATTTTCTAATCATATCCTTTTTAGATTTTAATTTTCTCTTTTTAATATGATATAATCTTGATCGTCTATTTTTTAAAAAATAGATTCCACGGTTGAGATTATTTTGGTAGTACAGTGACGAAAATTATGGATAAGATCTCTATTATGCTTATTATATATAAATAGCTTATAACCAGTGCAACGCACGACTCCTTTTTTAATATCTTTAATTACATTATATATATTTTTTGATTTCATAAGTTATTAATTTGCATAACAAATTTTTATTAAAAATTGATATATATATATATATATATACAAGTTTTACACGCTCGATTTAATATTTGTACTCTATCTTGAATTCTTAAAATTTAATTTGGACGATGTTCGCACTTATTCACGCAAGAGAACGTGGTCAACGAGTAATATATGGTAAATAGGATTCGTTCCCACAGAGACTCAAATTGTTCGTTTTGTTCACTTATACACCAGCTTATGATATACAGCAGCTTATGATTTACACTCACTGCCAAGACAATCACAATTTTGGTTTTGGTTAACTAATGATTAATTACCAACTATGGAAATTACGAGAAAATAACTTAACTATTAATTTATAATAAACAAACATGGGATTTCAATTTCATTAACCACTTCATCTAGAATCTTATGCCCTTTAACCTAGTATGTGACAGAGTTGATTACTGATTAGATGCACTAAACTGATACACACCAACTTTCGTTGTGCATATACCATCCTACTGATCATCCACAATTGATAGAAGTCAAGTAGTCACCAAATATTTGTAGTTCCTATATTTCTATAGCAATTGAACACATACCGGTTAAAAATCAAGCATCCGTTAAACCACATAGTCAATGCAAGACGGTTAGAATTACACCACAAATTAATACATGTTCTTCACATGCAAAAACCTATGCTAGCATGAATTGTTCTAAACCCTAGATCCACTTTCGCATTCACCAGGATCAAACACACAATTACAGGTGTTCGCGACTCACCCATAACGAATAAGCATAATCATACTAGGAAATCAATTCAATCCATCACACACCAAGGCATAAATAACACTTAATTACTAGAATCCATAGAAAAATCCATTAAAATCCCATGATAACGATTTAGCCCATAATCGACCTCATCGCCATCATGGGTTCAATTGATAACATAATTCTAGAAAACAAATAATAATAAAAGAGAAATAGGGTTAGAAATAAATCCCCAATAGTGAGAAAGAGTACAAACGATCCAAAGATTAAGCCTCCTTGCTTGTCACTAGCTTGGAGAACTCCTCTTCAAAATTGTTATAAGAAATAATGATAGATGATATGAAGTACCGAACAACCTCTAACTCCAATGATAGATATGTTTTTAGGTCCAAGACATTACATAAAAAGATGCCCTAAAAATAGGCCCAAAACAATTAGACCCGACTTAACTGTTAGGTCGAATACACAATAAGCAATCAAATACTGTATGAGTAACTTAACAAGAACACACTGTTTAACACTTTAAAAACTGTTTGGAATTAACAATTCCTCTCTCAGTGATGTAAATATCACAGAGAGCTGCTTAGGTTACAATCAATGAATTTCTCAATGTTCAATACCCTTCTAGGGTTAACCTAACTGTATTTATAGAACATACAGCTTCATACAATCAGTAACTGATTCTCCTATAATCAAGCTATACAATTGATATCAATCACGATTGCTCCAGTCTTCCAAGTCAACTCAATCTCTTTGACAGCTTTCCAATCTTCAAAGATATTGCTTCCATATTTATCTTGCATCAATCTTCAAACACTGTTGACTCTTCAGACAATACCGCTACAGAGTTTAACAACCTCTGTTGCGCTTCCAGTCAGTGTTTAACTAAACTCTGACTGCTTCCAGCTAAACTCTGTTTTGTCTCTTTAGCTTCCAAACACTGTTCTCATCAATCATTTCTAACAATCTCCCCCAACTTGTCCATTAGCAAAAATGTACAAGTTTTACAGTAAATGATGATGTCAAAACAAATACAAAGTTTACAGTGTTTAATCATACAAACAGAGTTTAAGCTATTACTTAACAAATTCTACAGAAAATAAGAAAATTCTTACAGACTTTAATTTCTAATCTCTTGCAGATCAGGCATTGTTCTGAGATAGTCTATAAGCAACCTTCTTTCAGCATTTTCAAGCTCTATCTGCATAGCTTCCTTGATTTCTCTCAACTGAGGATCATTCTCATCAGTTTGATAGATAGCAGCTCTAAGATCGTAGATTTTGTTTCTTCTCATTTCATTTCCCAGCCTTATGTATTTCACTTCCTCAGATTTCACATTAAAATCCAGAACAGTGATTCCAAGATCAGTCTTCAGTTTTGTAGTCCCCTTCTCCATTTCTATCAGATTGCCATCCCAATCTCTGTATTTAGGAACATACTTACTGTTGATTTTCATTTGCCTTCTTGTAAGGTTTTGAATAATTCTCTGTCTAAGCACATTTGCAACTGACTGAGCTCTTTGATTTCTCACTCTGAAAATATACAGGACATATTCAAGTTCTTCCCCGTATTTTAATTCAATATCCTTTTCAGAAACTTTAAATACTGTTCCATCAGCCATGAAATATAGCAAGAAATCCTTCTCTAGACTCTTCTGATATACAAGCTGTACTGACTCCAGTTTGTCTAAACTCTCTTGAGTGACACCACGACCTGGAACAGACAGTGAAGAAGGATCTCTGGGACCAACATATTGCCTTTTATCTCTGTGTGAGCCTATGCCTCCTTTGTTGTATCCAACTTTACCAGATAAAGCTCTACCATCAGTAAAATCCATTGGAATTGTAGCTTCTAGTCTTGAATCATGAAGAGCACCTTTCTTAAATGTTGATTTCAACTGAGAAGACAATAATGGTGTGGTCACAACTTGTGCAGCAACAGAGGTTGTGTCTTCATTTTTCTGTACAACATGTGTATCAACAGAGGTTGTAACAATACTTTTCAGCTTTTGCTTAGCTTCTGCATCTGTTGGTTTTCTGAATACTTGCATTCTTTGATTTGTACCAACTGGTTCTTTGATTTGAATGCCTTTAAGAACAGGCTTTGCAGCTTTAGCAACTTTCACATTCTTCTTGACTTTTTCAGACTTTAGAGCTTTCAAATGCTTTTCTTGTAAACTCTTCTCTTCAGCTTTAGCATCTTCTATAGTAACTCCTTCTGCATTCTCTTCCATGAAAAGCTTAACAGCTAACTCCTCATCAGTCTTTGGATTTGAAATTAATTCCAAACTCTTGGTTTTTGAAGTACCTTGAGTTTCAGTGTTTATTCCAACAGACTGTGACTTAAGAGATTTGCCAGATCTCAGAGTTAGTGTTTCAGAGTTTAAAACCTTATCCTTTTCACTTGCCCCTCCATCTCCAGCATCATCCTTTTGAGACAGAGTTTGAGAAACTTTGCATTTAGACTTAGTAACTCTCTCCCCCTTTTTGACATCATCAGGAATGAGTATTGATGTAATGAGCTCCAAAGAGTTAGCAATGGAATCCACTTTAGAAAACAAAGCAAGTTGATTTTATTCAACCTTTCCTAGCCTGGCAAAGAGAGTATCTTGACCTTTGGATAGCTGTGCAGCTTTTATTTTTGACTCTCTTTCCATCTTCATTTCTCTTGACTGAATCTCAGTCTTCAAGGAAGCAATTTCTTGTTTTGTATCAGCAAAATTTCCCTCCAGAGTTTTGACTTGTACCACAGTTGCCTTTAAACAGGATAAAATCTCTGGATTTGAAATTTGCTTTGCAGTCTGCTTAACAAAATCAGCTGCTCTCCCTTTTGGAAAAATACAGTCTTGTTTATACCAATCAGCAGCATATTTAGCAAGATGCTCTACTTCAATTGCATGAGATGGACAAGGCTGATCAAAAGGTGTATGTTTATTATCTGTCTGTGCTGGTGCACTCACAAAAGAATCAGAGTTTGCACTACTGTCAGATTTATCTTCAGCACTTGCATCTTTAGCTTGATCATCTTTTAAAGAACCACTGTGCTGAGCAGTGTCAGCCACAGTTTCTTCAACAACTTCTGCAACCTTTTCAATAGTCACCTCATGTTGCACAGGCTCTGCAACAGAGTTTGCCTTTGTAGCTTCAACAGGCATAGATTCAGAATTTTCCTTTGTTGCCTGATCAACTTCATCACCTTTGTCTGGAATTGGAGAAGCAGTAGATATCAGCTCTGTGTGTGATGCTGCAGCTTCAGGAACATTTACTGCAGGCTCATCAGCTACACCAGGAGCTTCAGTGTTAGCAATAGGTGAGATAGGATCAAGAATTGACTCAAGAACATCATTCACTGGTGAAAAACCATCTCTGTGACCCTCTTCTATAGGCATGTTATCCTCTGTAGGTATTTCAACATTAACAGTATCCTCTGCAGGCATTTCAACCTCTGCAGGTATTTCAACATTCACTGTAACCTCAACAGTAGGTGTTTGCTGTGAAACCACCTCTGGAGCTTCAATAATATTCTCATCATCAGACTCAGAAAGAATTAATCTTCTCTTCTTGACTTGAGGCACTACAATCTCCCCTTCATCTTCACTTGAGCTCTCTCTTGGTGGTGAAAGTGAAGGTCTGTTTGCCTTTTGTTTCTTCCTTCTTGTATAAACAGCTCCAGGTAGTGTCTGTTTAGCCTTTGAGTGTTTAGTGTTTTGGGCAGTGTGTTTCTTTCTTTTTGGTTTGGATTTGGATTTGTCAGTAATTGCTGGCTCAGAGTTTAAGGTTTCAGTGTTTAAGGTTTCAGAGTTTAGTGGTGGAGAGTTTATTGTTGGAGAGTTTATTGGTGAAGAGTTTAAGGTTTCTGGTTGTGGTTGATGAGATGTAGTAGGTACAGTGGTTGTGGGTGTTGTGGGTGTTGGTTCAGAGTTTATGGTGTCTAATGGTTCAGGCATTTGCTGTGGTGATTGAGGATCTTGAGGTTGGTTAACATAGTTCTGTAAGGCTAGTGGCAAAAACATATCAGGTATGTGCTGTTTAGTAACATCTTTGTTTGTCAAATCAGAAAACATTCTTTTAGCAACTTGAAAAGGCTGAATCACATCAGCTTCATCAATTGGAATGTTAGGCACACAAGCAGTAAATAGCAGTTGACAAAAACGAGCAAAATAGACAGTAGTAGGCTCAGACAAACGCTCTCCCAAGTTCATTAACACTAGTCTACCAAAATCAAAATTACCTCCATATAGTAGAGCATGACCAATTTGGAGAGTATCAAGAGGAAGTGCATCCCAGTTTGTTGTCTTCTTTCCAAAAGCTCTTGTAATGCAATCGAAAAAGAAACTCCATTCCTTTCTCAAAAGTGGCCGTCTCAAAGACCCTATCTTATTCAAGTTTCCTGCACATCCAATTTGCTCCAACATTGTCCTCAAGCGATCATGACCAACAACACTGTAAGAAGTGTGAGTCTCAAAATCCAGAGCATCTCTAACTGTAGTTGGAGTAATGATATACTCTAATTCATCATGAGTGAAAGTGATTGTTGGAGTGCCAGACTCTTCTCCATCATCATATACAGAGTTTGTCCAGAAGGCAGCAATTTGTGAAGCAGATAATGTTGGTGGTGCAGTTAAAGCCTTCCCTATTTCAGAATCTTTCAAGAAATTTTGGAACAAATGAAACGCCTCTGGAGCATTTGCATTCTCCAGTGGTGCCGCATAGTTGCTAGGAAGAAAAACTAACCCTGCTGCATCAAACGCTTTAGTTGCCATTAGTAAGATATGATACGAAGAGAGTTAGAGAAAAGATGTATGTGAAGTGTTTACCAAAATGTGAAGGAGAGTGTATGAGAATTTTGAAAGTGAATGAGTATGCAAGTAACTGTGAGTGGGTGAATGTGAATCGATATGGAGTAAGAGACTAAAGACGATTAGAGTAAAATTAAAACTCAATCGTTTATTTAGTAAAAGCGCGCAACTGTTGTAGAGTAATGTGTGAGTGGGACACTATCATGGGACACGTGTCAAACAATCAATGGATCACTTAATAATTACCGCAGTCATTCCTATAATTACGACATATTAACACTAATTAACAGTTGTCAACTACCCCAATTACTCCATAATAGTCAAATCATCTCAATGAAACTGTTACCTTAGAGTACTTAACACAACTCAACAGTGTTTATCAATTATCCAACTTTATCACTAAAACCCTTTCAAAAATTGCACAGTTGTGAATATCAGTGTGTGTGAAGCAGAGTTTACTAAAATCAATTTTTAGAGCATCTAGTATTTCATAAAATCCATAACAAAAATCAATAAACACTGAATGCACAAACTCTCATAGTAAACACTGATTGTTTGATGAATGCTAAACTCTGTAGTTACTGTAATACAGAAATCTGAAAACTTCTATTTCCTTTGATGTCCATAATTATCCAAGTAAGCACACAGTCTTTGAAGACAAAAAGATCAAGAGATAGAAATCAGAGCATCATTCAGTGAATAACAGTCATGAACTGAATAATCTCACAAACTCTCAAACACACAAGTGTTTAGGTGAAGTGTTTACACTCACATTCAATCAGAAATAGCAGAATCTACCATATGCTTGAATGTCCACCAAATCTACACTACTTTGAGTACATGTATGCACAAATCAAAAGGACTTTATTCAGGGTTGTAATGAGGTAAGATCAAACAGATGAAAAAAGATGTTTTATTCATGAGTGACTTTAAGCTAAACATTTTAATAGAACAAAGTGTTCAGTCACATTGTTAGTACATATTTGTACAAGATCAGTATATATGCCTCCTTTTTTTTAATTTTTTTTTATTTTTTTTATTATTTTATTTTATTTTTATTTTATTTTTTTTTTATTTTTTTTATTTAGCATATATACTGAATAAACTTTTCTTTTCTTGAGAAACACTCATCTGCTTGAGAAAAAAAAATATAACTGCTCTTAACACTTCAGAGTATAAGAAAAATGAGCAGTTAATAAGGCTCAAAGGGGTTTACTAAGGATGGAAATTATGAACAGTGTTTATACCATTTATACAGTGTTTGAACAAAGTTCAAAAGAATTTTGAACAGTGTTTGAAGAGATGGTGAATCCTATTGCATTTATCATTTTCATGCACACACATATCATGTAGTCTCAAAATGGTTTAATACAAGTTCTAGAGAAACATACTTCCTGATGAATATCACACAACAATAAATACTGATTGATAGAAAATGTATCAATCACTGATTTGGCTCAAACTCTCACAGGGTGTAGACATGAATCTGAACTCACCAAACTAATCAATGACCCATCTCAAGTTTTATGGTTTTCACAAGTACAAACAAGGAATCATCAGGAACCATACCTTTGGAAACAGAATGTCACTAATCAGAGTTTAGAGTTCATCAATAACCAAAATTATTTATGAGAGGCATGCACACAATATTCATAAACTCAGAGTTTAGGACTGAATAAACTAAGAGATGCTATAAATATGAAACAGTATCATGCTGTGTTGATTTACTGCACAAAGTCTGATTAGATTACAGTGACTCAGAAAGAATCATGATTTACTTACTGAGAATCATGCTTCATACATTTTTCTTCATTGGTGTTTTCATTCAGACAATAATCAATTCTGAATTCACTGAGTGTATCTAACATGTTAACAGTGTTTAACAGACAGACATGCTGACAGAGTTTAACAAGTTTTAAACATAAGCATGCAGAACAGAGTTTAATACTAAGGTTCACATAGCACTTAACAATTTTTAACATATGAGCAATAGGTTTTTGAGTCTAACCAACATCTCTAGTCAAAACTAGAGACCATTCCTAGTTCATTGACCAGTCTTGTAAATGTAGCTTCACTCAATGGCTTGGTGAAGATATCTGCAAGTTGTTGTTCTGTAGACACAAAGTGAAGCTCAATGTTTCCTTCCTCTACATGCTCTCTGATGAAGTGATACCTTATGCTGATGTGCTTTGTCATTGAATGTTGCACTGGATTACCTGTCATTGCAATAGCACTTTGATTATCACAGTAAATAGGTATCTTGGTATACCTTAATCCATAATCCAGCAGTTGATTCTTCATCCATAAAATCTGTGCACAGCAGCTACCAGCAGCAATATACTCTGCTTCAGCTGTAGATGTAGATATTGACTTCTGTTTCTTGCTGTACCAGGAAACAAGTCTGTCACCCAGAAATTGACAACTTCCACTGGTGCTTTTTCTGTCTATCTTACAGCCTGCAAAGTCTGCATCTGAATAACCAAGTAGTTTAAACTCTGATTCTCTTGGATACCACAGCCCCAAAGTCATAGTGCCCTTGAGGTACTTAAATATCCTCTTTACTGCTGTTAAATGTGGTTCTCTTGGATCTGCCTGGAACCTTGCACACAAACAAGTTGCATACATGATATCAGGCCTGCTAGCTGTCAAATAGAGTAAAGAACCAATCATTCCTCTGTAACTTGTCATATCTACTGATGACCCTGCATCTTTGTCCAATTTTGTTGCAGTTGCCATGGGAGTTGTTGCAGATGAACAGTCAAGCATACCAAATTTCTTGAGAAGGTTTCTGGTATATTTTGCTTGATTTATAAAAATTCCATCATCTGTTTGCTTCACCTGTAGGCCTAGAAAATAACTAAGCTCTCCCATCATACTCATTTGATATCTTGACTGCATGAGTTTGGCAAACTTCTTACAGAGTTTATCATTAGTAGATCCAAAAATGATGTCATCTACATATATCTGAACTAAAAGCAAATCACTACCAGTTTGGAAGTAAAACAGAGTTTTGTCAATAGTACCTCTGTGAAATCCACTTTCTAGTAGAAATTTGGCAAGGGTTTCATACCATGCCCTTGGTGCTTGCTTAAGTCCATAGAGTGCCTTGTCTAACCTGTAGACATAGTCTGGATATTTTGGATCTACAAAACCTGGTGGTTGTTCCACAAACACTTCTTCTTCAAGTTTTCCATTCAAAAATGCACTCTTTACATCCATCTGAAACACTTTGAATTTCTTATGAGAGGCATATGCTAGAAAAATTCTAATTGCCTCCAATCTAGCCACTGGAGCAAATGTTTCATCATAGTTTATTCCCTCTTGTTGTGAGTAGCCTTTTGCAACCAGTCTTGCCTTGTTCCTTGTGATAACACCCTCACTGTCAATTTTATTCCTGAAAACCCATTTAGTACCAACAATGGATCTGTTCTTGGGCCTTGGTACAAGTGTCCACACTTCATTTCTTTCAAATTCATTTAGCTCTTCTTGCATTGTTGTTATCCAGTCAGCATCTTTAAGAGCTTCTTCCACTTTCTTTGGCTCAGATTGTGACAAGAATGCATGAAACAGACATTCATTTGTTGTTGCACTTCTTGTCCTTACTTTTGCATCTGGATCACCAATAATCAAATCAGGTGTGTGAGATTTAGTCCATTTTCTTGCAGAAGGCAGATTGCTTCTGTCATCATGTGATCCTCCCCCTTGATCCATGCTCTCCTGATTTTCTTGGTGCCTTTCTTCATTTTCTGATGCTCCCCCTGAAAGTGACTGCTCAGTATTATCAACAGAGTTTGAGTCAACAGAATTTGATTCAGAATCATCAACTGAGTCACTTTCAGTGTTTGAATTATCACTTTGATGTGATTCTTCATGCTCCCCCTCAACTGGTTCTTCCCTTGTTTCTGATTGAAGAATTTCTTCAGTATTTACCAGTAGAGGTTCAGAGTTTAGATCAACAGAGTTTGTAAAATCAGTCTGATCAGAGTTTACTTTTTCAGAGAATAAATCTTCATTTTCAAAGTGCAGTTGATCATGTTCATTGACATCTTCAAGTCCAGTTATTTTCTTGTCATCAAATGACACATGAATTGATTCCATGATCACTCTGGTTCTCAGATTATAAACTCTGAATGCCTTAGTTGACAGTGGATAGCCAACAAAAATTCCTTCATCTGCCGTTAGGTCAAATTTGGTCAACTGTTCAGGATGAGTCTTCAACACAAAGCATTTGCATCCAAAAATATGAAAATATTTTAGATTTGGCTTCTTCTTCTTCACCATTTCATATGGTGTTTTACCATGCTTGTTGATCAATGTTGCATTTTGAGTAAAACAAGCAGTTTGAACTGCTTCTGCCCAGAAATAGGTTGGCAATTTTGCTTCATCTAGCATGGTTCTGGCAGCTTCTATCAAGGTTCTGTTCTTCCTCTCCACTACACCATTTTGTTGTGGAGTGCCAGGTGCAGAAAACTCTTGTTTTATCCCTTTACTCTTGCAAAATTCTTCCATAGATGAATTCCTGAACTCAGTTCCATTGTCACTTCTGATTATCTTCACTTGATTTTCTGACCCTTTTTCCAGTTGTAATATATGTTCTGTCAGTGTTAATGCTGTTTCATCCTTCTTTGCAAGAAAATATACCCATGTGTACCTGGTATATTCATCAACAATGACTAGAGCATATTTCTTCTTTCCAAGAGACATCACATTCACTGGACCAAAAAGATCAACATGTAGTAGATGATAAGGATCAACAATTGAAGACTCAGATTTGCTTTTGAAGGAGGCTTTTCTCTGTTTAGCCTTTTGACAAGAATCACACAGGCCTTCTACATTCAACAAAGACCTTGGTAGACCTCTTACAAGATCATTCTTGATTAGCTCATTGATGTTGTTCAGGTTCAAATGAGAGAGTTTCTTGTGCCATTTCCAACTCTCTTCACTGGACATTCTTGTAGACAGACACACTGCTTTGCCATCAGTGTTTGTTGACAATTTAATTTCATAGATGTTATTGTGTCTTTTTCCAACTAGAGCAACTTTCCCTGTAGATTTACTGATCACTTGACAATATTCAGGCTTAAAATCCACATGATATCCTCTGTCACAGATTTGACTCACAGATAGCAGATCATGCTTGAGTCCTGGAACCAGAGCTACATTTGTGATGATGACACTTCCAAGATTAATATTGCCATATCCCAGAGTATGTCCTATGTTGCCATCTCCATAGGAAACTTTTGGGCCAGCCTTCTCCTCAAACTCTGATAGCAGGGCTTTATTTCCTGTCATGTGTCCTGAACATCCACTGTCCACGACTAGGGTACTAACCCTGTTGCCCTGCAATCACAAACAATCACTGATTATTAGTTTTAAGGATCCAGACTTGCTTGGATCCTTTGGCTTTCTTAATTCTGTTAGCTTTTGCAGCGGAATTCACATTATCAGAGTTTAAGCTAACTTTTTCAGAGTTTACATTTGCAGAGTTTACTTTAACCCATTTCAAATTTGGCTTGGGTTCATAGTAATTATAGTAAATAGCATGATAATCTCTGCAAGTGTAAATAGAATGCCATGTACTTCCACAGTGTTTGCATAAAGTCTGTGGTCTAGTTCTCACATAATCACTCTTTACTGCAGTTTTAGAGGGCAAAGAATTAATGTTCTTATTCTTACTGCAGAAACTAGCAAGATGATTAGTGCTACCACAATTAAAGCATGTTTTTCTAGGAGCTAATGAAGCAAGCATTGGCTTAATTCCTGATGTTATGCCTACCTTTCCATTTTTGTTTTTCTTAGGCAATCTCTGTTTGTTGACAGATTTTATCTCCTTAAGCTTATGCTTGAGTTGTTTATCTGTCATTAAACCAATGTTAGCCTCTTTAACAAAAGTTTTAGCATATGACTCTTTAACAGCCTTTTTCTGTGCTTCAGTCTTAGGTCCACCTGTTCCCATGACATTACCTTCAGATGAACGATGTGGTCTAACTTTTACCTGATTTTCAAATCTAAGTTCATCTCCTTCAGAGTAACCTAGACCTACTGTATCTGACTGAAACACTTCTTGAGTATCTTTACCAGAGTGTGTCCAAGTTTTAATGATGTGTTTAGTATCTTCCAATTCAGATTCTAGTTGCTTATACTTACCTAGCAACTCCTGTTCAATAAACACTGCATCATCTCTCTCTTTCTGAATTTTATTCATGTTCTCTAGCTGTTCCTCAACAAGTTTATTTCTTTCTTTGAGTTGAAAGCACTCAGTCTTTATCCTCTCATTTTCTAAAGTCTGATCCCTATAACTGATATGCAAAGCTTTAAGATAAATTCTCAATTCAGTTACATTATCAGTATTATAAGCATAGGTAGTTGGGGGTACCTTGAGATCATCATTTTCAGTCTGAGTAGTAGCCATGAGAGCATAGTTGACTTCCTCATCTGAATCTGAAGTGTCTGCCCAATCTCTGCCTTTGGTGTAGAGTGCCTTTTCAGTTTTACCCTTCTTGCACTCAGGAGCATAGTGACCCATCTCCTTACACTTGTAGCATTGAATTTCAGACTTATCTTTCTTACCAGATTTGAAGTCCTTTCCCTCAGATTTCTTGAAATTCTTCTTGTCAAACTTTGAGTAGTCCTTGGAGAATCTCCTTCCCTTCTTGAAGTTCTTGTATCCCATCTTCTTGAAGGTCTTTACCATCAATGCAGCCATTTGCATCATCTCTTCATCATCTTCAGAATCAGATGATCCATCTGTGTTTGAGTCAACATCAGTGTTTGATGACTCACTTTCTGAGTGTATGATTAAAGCTTTTCCTTTTGCCTTTCTCCTTGATGCTTCCTTCTTTGATGGTTTCTCCTCAACCTTAAGAGCAACAGACTTTGACTTTCTACTAGATCTCTTGTTTCTCTGCTCCAATTCCAATTCATGGGTTTTGAGCAGTCCATAAATTTCATCAATCTCTGTTTCACCAAGTTCATAATTATCTCTTATAGTGGTTGTTTTCACATCCCACTTTTCAGGTAGAGAAAGAAGAAACTTGAGATTTGAGTCTTCTAAATCATACTCTTTGTTAACCAATGACAAATCATTGAGCAGTTTACAGAATCTGTCAAATGTTTCTGTCATGGTTTCTTCAGACTTTGCCTCAAAGTGCTCATACTCTTGAGTGAGTATGTTTCTTCTGTTTTTCTTGATTGCAGGAGTTCCTTGACACCTAACCTCAAGTGCATCCCATATTTCCTTTGCAGTTGTGCAATTAATCACTTTATTAGACATAACATTGTCTAATGCACTGTGAAGTAAGTGTCTTACTTTTGCATCCTTTGCAATAGTTGAAAGATCCTCAGCAGTTAGATCTTTCTTTTCTTTTGGAATGACCTTTGATTCCTCACCAGCAGCAGCAGCAGATAATTTTCTTGGTTTGTGAGGACCTTCATATATTCTATCAAGATATTCTGGATCTGCGGCTTCCAGAAACATGGTCATCTTTACCTTCCAGATTGCATACTCTGATGGCCTAAGTATAGGAACCCTTATTGTTTCATACCTACTAACAGTAGTAGGGGCTTTCTCAGATGGTGGAGGTATCTCTGCCATTGATTACTATTGTGTTTGGATCTTTAACTGTAATAAAGTAACAGATTAGGCTCTGATACCACTTGTTAGGTCGAATACACAATAAGCAATCAAATACTGTATGAGTAACTTAACAAGAACACACTGTTTAACACTTTAAAAACTGTTTGGAATTAACAATTCCTCTCTCAGTGATGTAAATATCACAGAGAGCTGCTTAGGTTACAATCAATGAATTTCTCAATGTTCAATACCCTTCTAGGGTTAACCTAACTGTATTTATAGAACATACAGCTTCATACAATCAGTAACTGATTCTCCTATAATCAAGCTATACAATTGATATCAATCACGATTGCTCCAGTCTTCCAAGTCAACTCAATCTCTTTGACAGCTTTCCAATCTTCAAAGATATTGCTTCCATATTTATCTTGCATCAATCTTCAAACACTGTTGACTCTTCAGACAATACCGCTACAGAGTTTAACAACCTCTGTTGCGCTTCCAGTCAGTGTTTAACTAAACTCTGACTGCTTCCAGCTAAACTCTGTTTTGTCTCTTTAGCTTCCAAACACTGTTCTCATCTAGGGATGGCAACGGGTCGGGTCGGATCGGGTTTGGTCAAATCCAAATCCAAATCCAAAGTTTTCGGATCGGATCGGGTCTGGATCCGGGTTTGAAAATCAAGATCCAAATCCAAATCTTCGGGTTTTATCGGGTTTCGGATCGGATTCGGGTCTAAATCGGGTTTTTAATTCAAAATTCAGAAATTAAAATAATCACATTAAGCAAAACATAAAAGAAAAAATATATTTTAAAATTTTAAATATAAAAATATTATAGTTGCATAAAAAATATAGATTATTATAAATAAAATTTAAAAATCATAATAAAATAAAGATTGTATATATGTATTTATATAAATATATTAGAATTTCAATAAAAAAAATAATATTGTGATTCGAATAAATAAATCAAAATTGTGGATATATATATATATATGTGATCATTTTGTATATTTGTTTGATATGTATCTCAAATATATAAAATGATATACTAAATAATAATAAATATTAAATGTATGTAAATATATTATATATATATATATATATATATATATATATATATATATATATCGGGTTTTTATCGGGTTTCGGGTTCGGATCGGGTTTCGGGTTTCGGGTCGGGTATCGGATCGGGTTATCTAAGATCCAGATCCAGATCCAAACTCTTTCGGGTCCAAAAATAAGATCCAAATCCAAATCCAAATCCAAAAAATCGGGTTCGGGTAGACCCAAACGGATCGGATCGGATCGGGTATCCGTCGGATCGGGTTTTTTTGCCATCCCTATTCTCATCAATCATTTCTAACATTAACGTTCTGAAAATATTCTGAAAAAACACCTCTAGCGCTAAAGCCCATCCTGGAGCGCTGTTGCGCTACTTATCTCCTGGAATTCACCATGCACAGCGCTGTTGCGCTCTCCCCAAGCGCTGTTGCGCTCTCCTGACATGCGCCATAGCGCCTCAACACGCGCTGTTGCGCCTCCTCCAGCGCCATAGCGCTTGGCAGCCCCTGGACGGCTCAAATACTTCTGCTACTTGACTTAGTCCCACTCCGAATTTCTTCCACCAGTTCTAAATTAAATTCACACCACCCATAACACCATTTTAGAACCATAATGCCTTCAACGCTACCACCTACACAATTTACACAAAAACATATCAAATGTTAACAAAACTCGAGAACTTGCAAATGATTAATGTTCAAACGGAAGGTAAATAGTGGATATAAAATCCACTTATCAAACCCCCAAACTTAAACCGTTGCTTGTCCTCAAGCAAATCAAACTCAACCTAACATGATGCATGAATGCAAACAATAACTAAATGTCATGATAATGCAAACATGTCCTAATGCAATGATCCCACAAAAGTTACCAAACCCAACTCAACAAGCAAACGCCTCAAAGAATGCAACAACTCCAAACAGAGCTCGACTAAGTCCCCGTATACTAACAAAACATGCTCGGAAACGTGGTGTGTGCATTTCTCACTAGATATACTCTCGAAACTAGATCAAAGGCATAACCAATTCTTCACCAAGACTATCACATGTTTATAAACAGAATAGACTTTAGACACTCCATGACTCAAAGACACCGCCATCATCATTTAAGGTAGACAAGGCTCATGCTTAATTTACTACATAAAACACCACAAAACACAAAACACACATGCTTTTGACTGTGCAATGGGTGAACCCCTAAAGGCTTATACAATAGCACCCTTGTAGCGAGCGTTAGGTTAGTGGATCCCAGACCGAAAAAGTCTTAGGTCACTAGGCATAAAATCCCCTCGAACTTACTTGCTCGAATACTAAAGAGCTCACCCTAGCCAATCAGCATACACACACTCTCACAATCCCTCATTTTTTATTCTCACAACTCTTTTTTTTTTATTATTATTTTTTTTTCTTTTCTATTTTTTTTCTTTTGACTCTTTTTCTTGCCTTTTCTTTTTTTTTTTTTCACTTGGGTGCACTATCTCACCCCCCTAGACTACTCATATCAAATATGAACCGGCTACTAGCCATTTGACGCCTAGCCATTATTACACTACGACACAACACTTAGCATGAAATCCCTGTTTTCCCCCAAACCTATACTTAAGTGCTCCTACGTCATCGAGGGAATAACGAAAATTCTAGATATAAATAAGTGATTAACTCCCAACAACCAAACCAGGTATGACTCGATCTAGCTCAAAAGCAAACATTGAGACTGTGAAAAGATTGTGTTCCCGACACATGCAAGTCAATTTCATAAGTACTTAAATCAACCCTCTATTCATTGTCATCACACTCAAATTAACGTCGACCTATCAATTTCATAAGTACTTAAATCAACCCTCTATTCATTGCAACTATATGCAATGCAATGACTCTAGCTACCCTAAAATCACCCCCAAACTTAAAAATTGCAATGTCCTCATTGAAGGTAAAATTAAATGGTACAAGAGATACTCCCCTACTCGCCGGCATCTCCACCCTCCTCGGGTGGTGTATCTGGTGGTGGATACACGTGGTGCGTTCCGAAGGTGGGCAATGTGACCTAGAAACCCTGCTGTTGATACATTCCATCCAATGACTGAGTTAAATCTGTAGCAAATCGGTGAAGCATGGCATGCGTAGTATCATAACGCCTCAACATGCCTCTAAACTGAGCATCACTAAAAACCACAGTACCCTGACTCGTTTGGCTCGTCTGCGCGTGAGAAAGTCCCGCTCGGTCTCGGTCTGGCTGTGGAGGCACCTGCTCAACCGGTGGCGGATCACCACCTCCCTCAAAAGTCTCAACATAACCAAGACCCCTAGGGTGAGGAATACCACCCGGCCACTCCACCATCTTCTCAATCGCCGAGTGATTAATAGAACCCCTCGGCCTGTGCAGCGTCTCATCATTATGCCAACGAACACTCACATGAACACACAACTCAGCAATAATGACAGCATGTGGAATCCCGCCTGTCGTGCCACCCCGCAAGAACTTCAAGATATTCTGATAGACTAGTTCACCAAGATCAATATACTTCCCGTTCAGAATACCCCACAAAATGATGGCACGATCAACAGTAACATCAGTAACATGGGAAGTTGGCATTACGCGTGCACACATAAACAAGAACCAAGCTCGAGCATACCTAGTCAATGCAGCTGCAGGAAACATACTCGGCATGGTCGAACTTGCCTTGTACTTCCAAACCGTACCCGGGATACACATCCCCGCTATGATAGCATCTAGGTCAACATCATCCCTAGTTTTCTATGCCCAATCCTCAGCATTTCTAGGCTTCGGCGATTGAGACAAAACGCGCCGGATATACCCAGGCTTATAAGCCACTGCTTGACCCCTAACCATAGTGATTCCATTCTTGTCAGCCTTGGCATTGGCATAAAATTCCCTTACAATAATTAAAGGAACTGCCACAGGCTTAGCACAAAACATCACCCAACCTAACTCCCTAACCATATCTCTCAACTCGCCATCCTCGCTCGAAGGCTCAAAACCCCTCTCCTGGACCACGGCTTTCGTCAATAAAATTTCAAACTCATCTTGAGCCGC
Source organism: Kitagawia praeruptora (assembly GCA_037693485.1). Classification (NCBI taxonomy): domain Eukaryota; kingdom Viridiplantae; phylum Streptophyta; class Magnoliopsida; order Apiales; family Apiaceae; genus Kitagawia; species Kitagawia praeruptora. The sequence continues at coordinate 157,866,520 of CM075348.1, read as the reverse complement.
CACTTGAATTGAAGATGAGAACCTTAAAAGCACTCCCCCAAACTTGAATTAGAGAAATCTTGAAGCTTTTATGGAGGTTGAATGATTTGGAATAAAGAGGGGATTTGTGTGTATAAGTGTATGTATAGGTGGGTATGTAGAGATTATTAGGTGGGTTAGGAGGTGAGATGGGTTTGGAAGGATGTAAGTTGGAGGTGATTAAAAAGAATTAGGGATAGGTTTTTGGGTAGATAATTAGGGATAGGAATATGAAAGGGGGAAGAAACTTGTGTTTGGGTTTGGGGTTGCTGCGTGTATTTGACTAACACATATTTTTTTTTGTACTAAACAAGAAAATGTAGTTTGCGTCCCACGAAGCGCTTCTTTTACGTCAGTAGCTTGACGTGACTTCCATGATTCACTTAGTAGTTGCAAGAACCGCGGTTTCAGCCCCACGATTCGATACCTCACCAAAGTACGATTTCAATCTCTGACCATTGACTTTGAATGACTGATCAGGTGATTTCTCAAAAATCTCAACCGCTCCATGCGGAAACACTGTTTTGACAACAAAGGGACCTGACCATCTCGACTTAAGCTTTCCTGGAAACAGACGAAGGCGAGAATTAAATAACAACACGGGTTCGCCAGGAACAAATACCTTGTTGACTAAACGACGATCATGCCATCTCTTCGCTTTTTCTTTGTAGAGTTTATTGTTCTCATAGGCTTGCAAGCGAAACTCGTCCATCTCATTGAGTTGCACCATTCTCTTCTCACCCGCGGCTGTAAGATCAAAATTTAGCTTCTTCAAACCCCAATAAGCCTTGTGCTCCAATTCCGCCGGCAAATGACAAGCTTTCCCGTAGACAAGCTGATATGGCGACATACCCAAAGGTGTTTTATATGCCGTTCGATAAGCCCAGGCGGCTTCATCGAGTTTCAGAGACCAATCCTTTCTTGAAGGACTCACCACCTTTTCCAGAATATGCTTGATTTCACGATTAGACACTTCAGCTTGGCCATTGGTCTGAGGATGGTATGCTGTAGCTACCCGATGATTGATATTGTATCTGACCATAAGATTAGTGAACTTGCGATTGCAAAAATGAGTGCCTTCATCACTGATAATGACTCGAGGAGTGCCAAATCTGGTGAAGATGTTCTTATGAAGGAAATTAAGCACGACTTGGGCATCATTAGTCGGAAGTGCTTTGACCTCAACCCATTTAGAGACGTAATCAACGGCTAGCAAGATATATTGATTGTTGCATGAAGAGATAAACAGTCCCATGAAGTCGATTCCCCAAACATCGAAAATTTCCACTTCCAACATTACATTAAGGGGCATCTCATCCCTTCGCGATATGTTACCAACACGCTGACAACGGTCACACCTTAAGACGTACTGATGAGCATCCTTAAAAAGAGAAGGCCAATAGAACCCCGCTTGAAGAATCCGAGTAGCAGTCTTTTCACCTCCATAGTGGCCCCCATATGTCGTGGCGTGATAATCCCTCAGAATAGCCTCTGTTTCACTATACGGCACACATCTTCTAATAATCTGATCAGCTCCCTGTTTAAACAGATATGGTTCGTCCCAACGATACCATTTAACTTCATGCAAGAACTTCTTCATTTGTGCATAAGAAAATTCGGATGGAATCACTTGACTAACCAGAAAGTTCACAATGTCTGCGTACCATGGCTCCTCTTCTTGCACCCTAAACAATTGCTCATCCGGAAAGAATTCATTAATGATGGTACCATCTCGAGAGGATTTACCAGAGTCCTCCAGATGAGAAAGATGGTCAGCTACTTGATTCTCTGTCCCTTTCCTGTCCTTAATCTCCACATCAAATTCTTGTAACAGAAGTACCCAACGAATTAAACGAGGTTTGGAGTCCTTTTTAGAGAGCAGATATCTAATAGCCACGTGATCCGTGTACACCATTACCTTTATACAGAGCAAGTAAGAACGAAATTTTTCAAAACCATAGACTATGGCCAACAGCTCCTTTTCAGTAGTAGTGTAGTTCAACTGAGCCTCATTAAGAGTCTTGCTTGCATAATAGATAACATGAAACACTTTCTCTTTCTTTTGACCAAGAACAGCCCCCACTGCATAATCGCTAGCGTCGCACATCATAGCGAAAGGTTCACTCCAATCAGGAGCAATGCTCACTGGTGCTGAAACCAATTTCTTTTTCAGAGTCTCGAAAGCGGTCAAACATTCTTCATCAAATTTAAAAGGAACATCCTTTTCCAAGAGCTTACACAACGGTTTGGAGATTTTTGAGAAGTCTTTGATAAAACGCCTATAGAAACCTGCGTGACCAAGGAAACTGCGAATCCCTCTCACTGAATTAGGTGGTGGAAGATTTTCAATTGTCTCTATTTTTGCTCTGTCCACCTCTAAACCTCTCCGTGACACCTTGTGCCCAAGGATAGTTCCCTCCTGCACCATGAAATGGCATTTCTCCCAGTTAAGCACTAGATTAGTCTCCACACATCTTTTCAGAACCGCACCCAGATTTTTCAAACATTCATCGAAAGAGAGACCGATTACAGAAAAGTCATCCATGAAAACTTCTACGGTCTTACCAATCATGTCTAAAAAGATAGCCATCATACACCTTTGAAAAGTGGCAGGTGCACCACACAAACCAAAAGAGACTCGCCGAAAAGCAAATGTACCGAATGGACATGTGAATGTCGTCTTCTCCTGATCCTCAGGGGCAATACAGATTTGATTATACCCAGAATATCCATCCAATAGGCAATAGTACTCTTGACCTGCAAGTCTGTCCAGCATCTGATCGATAAAGGGCAAAGGAAAATGATCCTTCCAGGTGGCCTTGTTCAATTTCCGGTAGTCCATACAGATTCTCCAACCAGTGACTGTGCGAGTGGAGATAAGTTCATTCTTCTCATTAGTGATTACCGTCATGCCACCTTTCTTCGGCACACATTGAACTGGGCTTACCCATGAACTATCAGAAATGGGATAGATAATCCCTGCATCCAACCACTTGATAATTTCTTTCTTCACAACTTCTTTCATGATTGGATTTAGACGTCTCTGATGTTCCACTGTTGGTTTACTCCCTTCTTCTAATGGAATTTTATGTTGACAGTAAGCCGGACTAATCCCCTTGATGTCTGCTATGGTCCATCCAATAGCTGATTTGAATTCTCTAAGAACTCTCAAGAGCTTGTCTTCCTCAGAATCTGACAAGTTAGCAGCTATAACGCCCTAGAAAATATCGTAATTATTATTATTATTATTATTATTTAATAATTTAATATTAAATGTTGATTATATGGTGTGATTTTTTTAAAAAAGTTAAATATATGTGGCATCGTGTTTGCATGTTTATATGATGATTTATGTGTGGAATGTGAGTCTGTGTATTTTTTATTTGAATTTTGTGACTTAAAATATATTTAATTTATGCATTATTGATCTTCGTAAGATTTTATAAAATCGTCAGAGTATTTAAAAATCATGAAATCATTTGTAATATCATATTTGTATATTTAATTAGTTTCTAAAATTATAGGGTGAATTATTTTGAGTGCTTAAATATTTTAAAATGATTTTTAGAGTTTTATTTCATTTAAAAGATCAAAATTTATAAAATTCATATTTAATTCATTTTTGATCCTAAAAATATTTTAAAAATATGGGAAGGCTTGTAATTTCATAAAATTTATTTTAAAAAAAAAATTTAAAATTTATTTTTCTACAAATTTGTTTTTATTTAATTTCGATTTTTGAGATTGATTTAAAGTGATTTTTTTTAATTGATTTTAAGAATGTTTTAAGTACATTTTTTTTGCCCTGCTTTTATCCAGTTGAAACCCAGCTCTTCTTCCCCATTTCCTGATTGTTCTCGATTGTTCTGCTCGGGAATACTCTCTCTCTCGAACTCTCGCCCTCTCCTTAATCTCTCTTGCCCAATCTTTCTCTTTCAATCTCTCTCTAGCAATCTCTCTCTTCTCTCTCAAACTCTCTCCCTCTTCACTCCTACGATTTAATTGCGTGTGTATGTATGGCAAATGTTTAAGAATTGGGGGATGCTCTGTTTCTTCAGCTCGATTCTCTCGAGTTCTCCTTCTATCGGACTCAATCTCTCTCTCTCTCTCGGGTCAATCTCCTCTCTCTTCCTCACCTCTCCAATCGTGTGTATGCAAGAAATCATGTGTGCGTGTAAATAGATGTATATGCGAAATTCGTATGTGTACCATGTATTAACTGCTATAATCGAGTGTGTGTTGCTGGGTTGTGTTCGTGAAATTACTGTGTGTATATGTATAGAATCAAGCATAAGGACTTCGAAGTTTTGTAGCTGATTTGGTTGAGTTTGACTCGAGCTAGTAGCTGAGTGATGTGCTTTAGTTAGTTTTTTTTTTAAAACTCTGCTTTGTTGATTGTGGTTGCTCGAGTTGTTGGTTTACAGTCGATGTGTAGTTTGTTCCAACAGGGTGTAGTATAGTTATGTGGGTGGGTACAGGAACCGAGAAGAGGATTAAGGGAGGCAGTAGTGTGCGTGTTTTGTGTATGCTGGTACGCAGGAGTAGTGTGGGTGTAGAATCATCGTATATGTATGTCACGAGCGTGAGCTAGGAAGGGACCAGGAGGATGGGAGTCAATATTCGAAGGTGTATGAGATAAATGTTGGTGAAGTGAAGTGAGGGTTGAATGGGTATGTCGAGTTTAAAATAAAGTTTTATGTGGGTGTTTGTTGGTGAAGGGAGAACATTCGGCAAGAACATAGGGTGTAAATGTTGATAAGTATGGTGGTGGGTGAAGAATGAAGGATGCAACTGTATTGGATGGATTGTACTAGTGGGTGTGGTGGTTGTTAGATGAATGCATATAAATTGTTAGTATGTTGGAGTTGATGGAGGGCGGATGAAAGTACGGGAGGTAGTGTAGGAGTCATTCAATAAGGGGTGGCATGTGGGTGCATTGGCTGGTGATTGTATGTTGTCGATGTATAGAGATTAGTTGTAAGTAATAATGTTAAGTATAGAGTTGTAAGTTTATGGTGGTAAAAGAAAAAGGGGGGGAATAATGTAACCGTAGGTGGTGTTGAGGGTGTTAAGTCGAAGGAGTCAAGGGAAGGGGTGGCAGTGTTGTGAATGTTTGTTCATGTCGGAGTGGGTTTTTCTTATGTGAAGGTGATGGTGTTGGTTTACATATGAGATAATGGTGTGGGAAAATTGTGTGAATTGATAAATGTTATCGTAATAAAGTATATAAATTGTTGGGATGAATGGTGAACTTGGTTTAGTGGATCGATTATACGGTATCAGTAGATGGAATTTTGAGAAGAAAGACATTTATCAAAGTAGACGAGTGTGTGCACGTAGAAGCTGACTGGTGATAAGGAAAGATGAATGGATGACCGAGTACAAAGCTGACCAATAAGAAATAGAGACTTGTATACAATGAGTAAAGAATCGAGATGTTGAAACTAGAAACTTCAGGTATTGAGGCAAGTTTACTATCCCTCACTTATCGTTCAAGTGATGTGAAATTGTTTCTATTATTTATATATGCGCGTTCTTTCAAATCTTTTCTTGTAATCTTCTGTATCGTTCATTGTCAATTTTAATTAATGTGAACTTGTCTTGCCAATTATACGGTGTTCTTTCATATCATTTTCCTAGTGCTTAAACTCTTCATTTTTATTGCCAGTGAAATTCTTCTTCTGTTAAATTACAAACATTCATTCTCAAATTATTCTGTCATTGTTTATGTTCCTCACCTATTGTTCAGGTGTTGAATTGTTTTAAAATTAATTTATTTCAATATTCCTCGTCTTTATTAATATTTTTCAAAGAGCATTTTTCTTCAAATTATTGTAAAATAATTCGAGGTTTATACTGTTGTTGAGGCATGTGTTGCTCAGTGACGGTTAAAGCCGAGAATGAATTGGGATCTTCTTAATTATTCAAACTCATTATTGTCATGCCGGTTTGGCAGCTGAAGCCTATGAGTGCTTAGCTGACAAGAGTGAGACCTTGGATAATTGAAAATTTCTTAAATCTTCATTTTAAATTATTCAAATCTTTTATGTAAGTTCGAAATTTGGACATGAAAATTTTATCAGTTAGTAACCTTTGAAATAAATGGTTATAGCTTGTGTAGTGCTCAAATCTTTTGTTGAACTTCAGATCACTTTATTCCTTGATTTCCTTATAAATTGTTGTTCAATTTTAGAACCTGAATAATTGCTCTGTTCCTTAATTAATTAATGTTTCCTTGCTGATATGTGATTCTGTTTTGCTGAGCGATACTCTGCTTAGTTAAATCTTATTGTTTTGTTGTCTTTAATTTTCTTATATCAATTGCTTCCTCGATCCTTAATCTTATAATGTTGCTCCCTAAAATGGTTTAATTAATTAAAGATGTTTTTAAAATTCCTTATACTGGGCTGATCTGTTATCAGTGAGTATAAAGGACTTGAAAGTGAAATGTTTTAAGGGTTATAAAGAATTGATATGGGGGAATTCCGTTAAAATGTTTTCCACGGATTCCTTCGGATTGGAGGCGTAAGAGGCCGGGTGACGCCGATCCAGCATGTTTTATTTTTGTGCTGTAGTTCTGGTGGGACCAGTCCAGCACTTTTAAAGGCCAATGTGTTGCCTAATTGGGAACCCAATTTATGTCCAGACGGATCTAGTGTCCGGGCTGGGGACTTTACGTGGCTGATCACCCGTATTGTCCGTAGTCGTGAAAAAACTCCAATCAACCGAAATGATTTTAAAAAAGGTTTTATGAAAAATATGTTAATGATGGAATGGTTTGAAGAAAAAGAAGGTTTTCATGAAAGTTATGGTTTGAAGAAAAAGAAGGTTTTCATGAAAGTTATGGTTTGAAGAAAATGGAAAGATTATCCTATGATGGAAATTTAATTCTTTCCTTGAGATTATTTGATCATTGATATTATTCATCAATGAATTATCGAGATATTGTTGTTTCACTATACTATTAACTTGCTGAGCGTTCTTTGGCTCACTCTTGCTCTATTTTCCCTAACCTTTCAGTTAGGATTAAGGATGGATGCCTACACCTTACAAATCATATGAGAGCGAAGAGGCAGTCTATACAGGATAAAGTGCGAAGCCAGAGCGGGTAAGCACAATTGAGATTAAGTTACAAAATAGACGGTATAGTGGTTTATATTCAGTGATAGAAGTTGTAATAATTTGTATAATTTAGATTCTTGTTTCATACCATAACCTGGAATCGATCCTTGGTGAGGAATCGTTGGTGTATTAAATTTTATTTGTATTTATTAAATTGGTTTGGGTTGAATTACAGGTGGATAGTCCGATTTACGAATACTTCATGCCGAATTTTTATAAAATTCCCCTGTATCAAAGTCTATTTTATTATAAAAAGTATATTTTCAGTATTGAAAAGTCGGGGCGTTACAGGTTGGTATCAGAGCCACAGGTTATGGTCACTGAAACAAGTTAGGATGATTAAGTGTAAGTATTTAAGTGGGACGTTAGATAGAACCATTTAGGATAAGATTCGTCTTAGGTTATTAGGACAATGGTTGCGACATTAGTTAGAATTTCGACATATCGCGCGAGCTAGAATTTGATTCATTCAAAGGTACGACTTTGGATGAGGTAGTTGATTCGGCGCCGCCTACGTTAAATAAACGACCGGAATTACCAGCTTGGAGGATGCTACGTGTAGACCTTCGTGTATGTTCTAGAATTTCTTTTGCAACTTTAGTTACCCCGTGAACGACATAGAAAGTGCGAAAGGACGGTAAACAAGATGTGAAATGTGATTTCGGGCATTTGATGGAGTAAGGACATGGTTATTCATTACTAGCCATTGATTTCATTGGATTTATTGATTACGGAGATTCAACCTTTCAAATCTGTTTCTTCTTATTTGATAATACCCCATCACCTTTGATAATCAACTATATTTCAAATGATGATGAATTTTTTTCAAATTCATTTAAACACATTCCTATTTTTCAGAGATACCCCTATTTTCCAGGGGATCACTTGATTCAACATGATGTATATAAATTATTGAGACCCTTGAATTCTTTATATTTTTCCCGAATATTTGATATTCCTTATTCAACATTATATGTATATAAATTTTTGAAACTTTTGAATTCATTTTGTTTCTCTTTGAATCCTTAACCTTATTTATTCTAACTGGGATGAATAACCCTATGTATATAGGGGATTCAGGGACATCTTATCTATGTGATAGAAGTCTGGTGGGACGCCACTGATTGTGTTTGTCATGAAAGTACAGAAGACTGGCCCCCTTCTTGTACTATGGTGGTTGACCTAAGTGACAAATGCAACCTGAAATTAGTTCAATGATCATATTGATCTCTCAGTTAAAAATTCTTTTATTAAATCCTTTTTCAAACACCTGTCCATTTTATTGATTTCTTTCGTTATAAACCCATATGATTTCTTAAGTCATCAGGGATTGAAAGCGGTAAGATGGAGACGATGCATTTTGAGTGGTTCAAGCTACATTTATGTCGATAGAGAACTGGCTGATCGGGTTTGAGAATTGAGGTTAAAGCAGAGATAGAATATCAAGTTAGATTACGCAGTGGATTGACAACACACGTACAAGATTCAATAATACGGAGAGACTATTTTGGCTAAGGAGCATATGACAAAGACATGAGAAGAGCATATATACGATTTCTAGGTACGAGCTTTGCGATTGGAAGAACTATAATTTTCAGGATATGACGAGAAGATCGAAGTGAATGCCGTGACGACGAAGCAGTAATGAATCGGGAAAGGCCTAAGACGCTAGCAGAGATCGAAAACTGTGAAGGGTCAGTTGGAATTATCGAAGGTTGTCAAAGATTTAACCAAGAAAGCTACAGTAGTGGATAAGCTTACAAATCAGGAAAACGAAGGGATGAAGGTGGAGAAAGCTTTTAGGAGTCAAAGAAGAGATCGAAAACTGCTCAAGTATCAGTGCAACCGGATGAATCAAGAAAGATCAAATAGGCATTCAATGCGTAAGGAAATGTTCAAAGAATTTGGGAAGTTATAGATGGAAGATCCAAAGGTCTAGATTATTTCGAATAAATTGTTAGAGGAAAATAGGAAGTACCAAGTGGAGTTGATAGAAGCAGAAGGTGAAGTTTATGAATGTAGAAGAATGGAATAGTTTAAGAAAATGAGTAGTGGATGAGTATTTTATTTCGTTTATTTAGCTATTGGTAAATGATGGAGTTGGTAGGTGTAGAGTCTAACCTTTAGGATTTATAGAGTATGTAGGGTAAGGTTTCAGAAGATGATTTCTCATGGAATTGGATACAATGAGGTTTAAATGAGTTTTGAAGGTTGTAAGTTAATTATTGGTGAAGGATACTTGGGTTACGTATCTTAAGTCGAGTTTTGATATTAGTGGATATTAGAGTGTGGAGCTCAATTTGGATTGAAAGTTTGATTTTGAATGGTATTGAGGGGCAGTGACCCCGGGATAGTTGGTATTGCGAATAAGATATATATGTTTCCAGGTAATGGTTATTAGTTTCGGAAAAGTTACCCAGTAAAACAATGAGATTAAGGATGGATAGAAGTTTCCTAGTTATTCCCTCATCGAGTAACATTGTACGTGAAAGGGGAGTAAGAATGATTGGGGGATTTCTTGATATTCTTTTTCTCAAAGTTTTATCTGGGCAATCTGAATTACGAGGAGGAGCGTGGAAGTGGTATCAATTGTTAGTCGCGTGGATTTCGTTTTAAATATTTAATTATTTACCTAATTATTTCAAGTCAAGACAGGTCTTGTTTTAATGTTGTATAGGAATGAATTGATTATGGATGATTGAATTGGTAATTGAGGTACTTGCATGCGGGGCATAGTCCATTATACAAATAGGTCATGCCCGATTTTTGGTAGAAAAGGATAGTCACATACGAGTGATACATATATAGAATTAACGAGACATGTTAAACCAAAGGTTTAAGTTTATGTTTGAAATTCGAAGGCCTACAGGATGAGCCTATCGATATGTGAATTGGATATAAAGGAATTCTAGAATAAAGGAAACGACTCGGAAATTTAAAGAGGACTGGTTGAGTAATGTCGTCATTTCATTTTCTTAAGATTGATTCTGAGGACAGAATCCTATTAAGGGGGAAGGATATAACGCCCTAGAAAATATCGTAATTATTATTATTATTATTATTTAATAATTTAATATTAAATGTTGATTATATGGTGTGATTTTTTTAAAAAAGTTAAATATATGTGGCATCGTGTTTGCATGTTTATATGATGATTTATGTGTGGAATGTGAGTCTGTGTATTTTTTATTTGAATTTTGTGACTTAAAATATATTTAATTTATGCATTATTGATCTTCGTAAGATTTTATAAAATCGTCAGAGTATTTAAAAATCACGAAATCATTTGTAATATCATATTTTTATATTTAATTAGTTTCTAAAATTATAGGGTGAATTATTTTGAGTGCTTAAATATTTTAAAATGATTTTTAGAGTTTTATTTCATTTAAAAGATCAAAATTTATAAAATTCATATTTAATTCATTTTTGATCCTAAAAATATTTTAAAAATATGGGAAGGCTTGTAATTTCATAAAATTTATTTTAAAAAAAAAATTTTAATTTATTTTTCTACAAATTTGTTTTTATTTAATTTCGATTTTTGAGATTGATTTAAAGTGATTTTTTTTAATTGATTTTAAGAATGTTTTAAGTACATTTTTTTTGCCCTGCTTTTATCCAGTTGAAACCCAGCTCTTCTTCCCCATTTCCTGATTGTTCTCGATTGTTCTGCTCGGGAATACTCTCTCTCTCGAACTCTCGCCCTCTCCTTAATCTCTCTTGCCCAATCTTTCTCTTTCAATCTCTCTCTAGCAATCTCTCTCTTCTCTCTCAAACTCTCTCCCTCTTCACTCCTACGATTTAATTGCGTGTGTATGTATGGCAAATGTTTGAGAATTGGGGGATGCTCTGTTTCTTCAGCTCGATTCTCTCGAGTTCTCCTTCTATCGGACTCAATCTCTCTCTCTCTCGGGTCAATCTCCTCTCTCTTCCTCACCTCTCCAATCGTGTGTATGCAAGAAATCATGTGTGCGTGTAAATAGATGTATATGCGAAATTCGTATGTGTACCATGTATTAACTGCTATAATCGAGTGTGTGTTGCTGGGTTGTGTTCGTGAAATTACTGTGTGTATATGTATAGAATCAAGCATAAGGACTTCGAAGTTTTGTAGTTAATTTGGTTGAGTTTGACTCGAGCTAGTAGCTGCGTGATGTGCTTTAGTTAGTTTTTTTTTTTAAAAACTCTGCTTTGTTGATTGTGGTTGCTCGAGTTGTTGGTTTACAGTCGATGTGTAGTTTGTTCCAACAGGGTGTAGTATAGTTATGTGGGTGGGTACAGGAACCGAGAAGAGGATTAAGGGAGGCAGTAGTGTGCGTGTTTTGTGTATGCTGGTACGCAGGAGTAGTGTGGGTGTAGAATCATCGTATATGTATGTCACGAGCGTGAGCTAGGAAGGGACCAGGAGGATGGGAGTCAATATTCGAAGGTGTATGAGATAAATGTTGGTGAAGTGAAGTGAGGGTTGAATGGGTATGTCGAGTTTAAAATATAGTTTTATGTGGGTGTTTGTTGGTGAAGGGAGAACATTCGGCAAGAACATAGGGTGTAAATGTTGATAAGTATGGTGGTGGGTGAAGAATGAAGGATGCAACTGTATTGGATGGATTGTACTAGTGGGTGTGGTGGTTGTTAGATGAATGCATATAAATTGTTAGTATGTTGGAGTTGATGGAGGGCGGATGAAAGTACGGGAGGTAGTGTAGGAGTCATTCAATAAGGGGTGGCATGTGGGTGCATTGGCTGGTGATTGTATGTTGTCGATGTATAGAGATTAGTTGTAAGTAATAATGTTAAGTATAGAGTTGTAAGTTTATGGTGGTAAAAGAAAAAGGGGGGGAATAATGTAACCGTAGGTGGTGTTGAGGGTGTTAAGTCGAAGGAGTCAAGGGAAGGGGTGGTAGTGTTGTGAATGTTTGTTCATGTCGGAGTGGGTTTTTCTTATGTGAAGGTGATGGTGTTGGTTTACATATGAGATAATGGTGTGGGAAAATTGTGTGAATTGATAAATGTTATCGTAATAAAGTATATAAATTGTTGGGATGAATGGTGAACTTGGTTTAGTGGATCGATTATACGGTATCAGTAGATGGAATTTTGAGAAGAAAGACATTTATCAAAGTAGACGAGTGTGTGCACGTAGAAGCTGACTGGTGATAAGGAAAGATGAATGGATGACCGAGTACAAAGCTGACCAATAAGAAATAGAGACTTGTATACAATGAGTAAAGAATCGAGATGTTGAAACTAGAAACTTCATGTATTGAGGCAAGTTTACTATCCCTCACTTATCGTTCAAGTGATGTGAAATTGTTTCTATTATTTATATATGCGCGTTCTTTCAAATCTTTTCTTGTAATCTTCTGTACCGTTCATTGTCAATTTTAATTAATGTGAACTTGTCTTGCCAATTATACGGTGTTCTTTCATATCATTTTGCTAGTGCTTAAACTCTTCATTTTTATTGCCAGTGAAATTCTTCTTCTGTTAAATTACAAACATTCATTCTCAAATTATTCTGTCATTGTTTATGTTCCTCACCTATTGTTCAGGTGTTGAATTGTTTTAAAATTAATTTATTTCAATATTCCTCGTCTTTATTAATATTTTTCAAAGAGCATTTTTCTTCAAATTATTGTAAAATAATTCGAGGTTTATACTGTTGTTGAGGCATGTGTTGCTCAGTGACGGTTAAAGCCGAGAATGAATTGGGATCTTCTTAATTATTCAAACTCATTATTGTCATGCCGGTTTGGCAGCTGAAGCCTATGAGTGCTTAGCTGACAAGAGTGAGACCTTGGATAATTGAAAATTTCTTAAATCTTCATTTTAAATTATTCAAATCTTTTATGTAAGTTCGAAATTTGGACATGAAAATTTTATCAGTTAGTAACCTTTTAAATAAATGGTTATAGCTTGTGTAGTGCTCAAATCTTTTGGTGAACTTCAGATCACTTTATTCCTTGATTTCCTTATAAATTGTTGTTCAATTTTAGAACCTGAATAATTGCTCTGTTCCTTAATTAATTAATGTTTCCTTGCTGATATGTGATTCTGTTTTGCTGAGCGATACTCTGCTTAGTTAAATCTTATTGTTTTGTTGTCTTTAATTTTCTTATATCAATTGCTTCCTCGATCCTTAATCTTATAATGTTGCTCCCTAAAATGGTTTAATTAATTAAAGATGTTTTTAAAATTCCTTATATTGGGCTGATCTGTTATCAGTGAGTATAAAGGACTTGAAAGTGAAATGTTTTAAGGGTTTTAAAGATTTGATATGGGGGAATTCCGTTAAAATGTTTTCCACGGATTCCTTCGGATTGGAGGCGTAAGAGGCCGGGTGACGCCGGTCCAGCATGTTTTATTTTTGTGCTGTAGTTCTGGTGGGACCAGTCCAGCACTTTTAAAGGCCAATGTGTTGCCTAATTGGGAACCCAATTTATGTCCAGACGGATCTAGTGTCCGGACTGGGGACTTTACGTGGCTGATCACCCGTATTGTCCGTAGTCGTGAAAAAACTCCAATCAACCGAAATGATTTTAAAAAAGGTTTTATGAAAAATATGTTAATGATGGAATGGTTTGAAGAAAAAGAAGGTTTTCATGAAAGTTATGGTTTGAAGAAAAAGAAGGTTTTCATGAAAGTTATGGTTGAAGAAAATGGAAAGATTATCCTATGATGGAAATTTAATTCTTTCCTTGAGATTATTTGATCATTGATATTATTCATCAATGAATTATCGAGATATTGTTGTTTCACTATACTATTAACTTGCTGAGCGTTCTTTGGCTCACTCTTGCTCTATTTTCCCTAACCTTTCAGTTAGGATTAAGGATGGATGCCTACACCTTACAAATCATATGAGAGCGAAGAGGCAGTCTATACAGGATAAAGTGTGAAGCCAGAGCGGGTAAGCACAATTGAGATTAAGTTACAAAATAGACGGTATAGTGGTTTATATTCAGTGATAGAAGTTGTAATAATTTGTATAATTTAGATTCTTGTTTCATACCATAACCTGGAATCGATCCTTGGTGAGGAATCGTTGGTGTATTAAGTTTTATTTGTATTTATTAAATTGGTTTGGGTTGAATTACAGGTGGATAGTCCGATTTACGAATACTTCATGCCGAATTTTTATAAAATTCCCCTGTATCAAAGTCTATTTTATTATAAAAAATATATTTTCAGTATTGAAAAGTCGGGGCGTTACAGCAGCAATAATCACAGGTAAAGTAGATGACTCACCAAGAGAGGCATACCTTAAGTGATCAGGTAGTGGCTTGAGCTCTAGAGTTGGAGCTTCTTCAATGGATGGTTTCAACCGCTGTTGTGACCCCTTCAATTCAGACAGCCCTAAAGATTCCACTTGTCTCTCAAATTTCCTTTGCCAAGGAGTAGCATCAAGAAATAGCAGTTGCTCATCTATCTCATCTTCTTCCAATAAAGAATCACCAATCAGTGCTTTTTCCAATGTGTCATTCATGAGCAGATGCTCAATTTTTGATTGCACTGCCGACTCAACCAAGTCTATCTTCAAGCACTGCTCTTCTTCCGTTGGAAACTTCATAGCCTTAAAAACATTGAAGGTGACATTTTTATCATGCACCCTCATGGTGAGTTCCTCTTTTTGCACGTCAATCAAGGTCTGACCCGTGGCCAAGAATGGTCTCCCAAGAATGATAGGGATTTTCTTATCTTCTTCAAAATTAAGTATGACGAAATCCGCTGGAAAGATGAGTTTGTCCACTTTTACCAGAACATCTTCTACAATTCCTCGAGGGTAGGTAATTGAGCGATCAGCTAACTGGAGTGACATGTTTGTAGGCTTAGGCTCCGAAAGACCAAGTTGCGAGAAAACCGAATAGGTCATGAGGTTGATGCTTGCCCCTAAATCACACAAACACTTGTCAAAAGACACATTCCCAATGATGCATGGTATGGTAAAACTCCCCGGATCCTTCAGCTTAGGTGGCAACTTTTGTTGCAAGACAACACTGCACTCCTCCGTCAAATCGACGGTCTCTAACTCCTCGAGTTTCAATTTCCTCGAAAGTATGCCCTTCATGAACTTGGCATAAATTGGCATTTGTTCAAGTGCTTCAAATGGTAGTTTATGTGCAACTTTTTGAACACTTCCAAGAACTTTGCAAATTGCTTATCAAACTTCTGTTTCTGAAGCCTTTTAGGGAATGGCGGAGGCGGATAAACTTCTTTGCTAGCTTCCATAATTTCTGAACTTGTTTCCCCAGCTGACTTCTCCTTTTCTTCCTCACCTGATGCCTTCTGAATGACCGGAAGCGCAGAATTTGAAGACCGGACAGACCCCTCAGGCGCGCCCGCGCCCAAATCACTGTTCACGGCATTTTCAAGTTCTTCGTTAAACTGCTTTTTGACCTCCAGATCGTCTGTAACCTTTCCAGAACGCAACGTAACAGCATGAATCTGTTCCTTGACCTCCTTTTTACCCGGATTTGCTTCCGTGTCACTAGGTAATTGCCCTTGAGGTCTGTTCAAAAGAGCATTGGCCAGTTCGCCAATTTGGTTTTCAAGAGTTTTCAGAGATGCTGCTTGACTCTTGCACATCATTCGCAATTCTTCCATTTCTGACTTCTCATTCGATTGCACATGACTTCCTGGTTGTTGTTGATAAAATCCAGGTGGATTGTATGGTGGCCTTTGGGCATAGGGTTGTTGATAACCCGAATTGTTGAACTGATTTGAACCATACTGTTGGCCCTGAGATGGTTGTTGCATAGCATTCTGATTGTTGCTCCAACTGAAGTTAGGATGATTCCTATTGTTGGGATGATATGTGTTAGGGGCAGGTTGTGAAGGCCTCTGATAATTGCTGACAAAATGTGCCGACTCGCTAGAAATTGTACATTGATTAGTTTCATGAGCCCCCGCACACAATTCACAAACCATGGCGACTTGATGAACCCCCACCTTAGCCAATGAATCCACTTTCATGGTTAGAGCCTGTAGCTGAGCTGCTATAGCTGTTGTGGCATCCATTTCAAGTACACCTGCAACCTTACCTTGTGGAATACGCTGTGTCGGATTCTGATACTCGTTTGCAGCCATCATTTCAATCAAGTCATAGGCCTCTTCATAGCTTTTGGCCCACAGAGCTCCTCCAGATGCTGCATCGAGCATTGCTCGAGAATGACTTAACCCATTGTAAAAACTATTGATGACCATCCAATTTGGCATCCCATGATGAGGACATTTCCGAAGCATCTCCTTGTACCTTTCCCAAGCTTCACACAGTGATTCACCAGAATGCTGACTAAATTGTGTAAGAGCATTCCTCATGGCAGCAGTTTTTGCCATAGGAAAGAATTTAGTCAAGAACTTTTGTGCCAGATCTTCCCATGTATTGATGGAACCTGCTGGAAGTGAATGCAACCAGATTTTTGCTTTGTCTCTCAAAGAGAATAGGAACAACCTTAGCTTGACAGCGTCCTCAGAAACTCCGTTGGTTTTGAAGGTGTCACAGATCTCGATGAAATCTCTGATATGCATGTTAGGATCCTCAACAGGTGAACCCCAAAACTGGACTGAGTTCTGGATCATTTGGATCGTGCCCGGCTTGATCTCAAAATTATTTGCAGCAATAGCCGGCCGCACAATACTTGATTGAATACCATTAATCTTGGGCTGAGAGTATTCCTTCAGCGCCTTGTTATCTGCCATTTCTCCAGTAACTTCCAACTCTTCTTCAACTTCTTCCACTAATTCCTCTTCTTGCTTCTCTTCTTCCAGATTTTCTTCACGAGCTTGAGATCGAGTACGCATACACGCTCAAGATAGTACCTGAGAAACCCAAAAGTAAATGAGTGAGAAAAACGTCTGAGTCAGTGAATTTAATCCAAATTGATGACAAGATCTTAAACTAAACAAACAATGAACCGAGTCCCCAGCAGCGGCGCCAAAAACTTGTTCGCACTTATTCACGCAAGAGAACGTGGTCAACGAGTAATATATGGTAAATAGGATTCGTTCCCACAGAGACTCAAATTGTTCGTTTTGTTCACTTATACACCAGCTTATGATTTACACTCACTGCCAAGACAATCACAATTTTGGTTTTGGTTAACTAATGATTAATTACCAACTATGAAAATTACGAGAAAATAACTTAACTATTAATTTATAATAAACAAACATGGGATTTCAATTTCATTAACCACTTCATCTAGAATCTTATGCCCTTTAACCTAGTATGTGACAGAGTTGATTACTGATTAGATGCACTAAACTGATACACACCAACTTTCGTTGTGCATATACCATCCTACTGATCATCCACAATTTATAGAAGTCAAGTAGTCACCAAATATTTGTAGTTCCTAAATGTCTATAGCAATTGAACACATACCGGTTAAAAATCAAGCATCCGTTAAACCACATAGTCAATGCAAGACGGTTAGAATTACACCACAAATTAATACATGTTCTTCACATGCAAAAACCTATGCTAGCATGAATTGTTCTAAACCCTAGATCCACTTTCGCATTCACCAGAATCAAACACACAATTACAGGTGTTCGCGACTCACCCATAATGAATAAGCATAATCATACTAGGCAATCAATTCAATCCATCACACACCAAGGCATAAATAACACTTAATTACTAGAATCCATAGAAAAATCCATTAAAATCCCATGATAACGATTTAACCCATAATCGACCTCATCGCCATCATGGGTTCAATTGATAACATAATTCTAGAAAACAAATAATAATAAAAGAGAAATAGGGTTAGAAATAAATCCCCAATAGTGAGAAAGACTACAAACGATCCAAAGATTAAGCCTCCTTGCTTGTCACTAGCTTGGAGAACTCCTCTTCAAAATTGTTCTAAGAAATAATGATAGATGATATGAAGTACCGAACAACCTCTAACTCCAATGATAGATATGTTTTTAGGTCCAAGACATTACATAAAAAGATGCCCTAAAAATAGGTCCAAAACAATTAGACCCGACTTAACGTTCTGAAAATATTCTGAAAAAACACCTCTAGCGCTAAAGCCCATCCTGGAGCGCTGTTGCGCTACTTATCTCCTGGAATTCACCATGCACAGCGCTGTTGCGCTCTCCCCAAGCGCTATTGCGCTCTCCCCAAGCGCTGTTGCGCTCTCCTGACATGCGCCATAGCGCCTCAACACGCGCTGTTGCGCCTCCTCCAACGCCATAGCGCTTGGCAACCCCTGGACGGCTCAAATACTTCTGCTACTTGACTTAGTCCCACTCCGAATTTCTTCCACCAGTTCTAAATTAAATTCACACCACCCATAACACCATTTGAGAACCATAATGCCTTCAACGCTACCACCTACACAATTTACACAAAAACATATCAAATGGTAACAAAACTCGAGAACTTGCAAATGATTAAAGTTCAAACGGAAGGTAAATAGTGGATATAAAATCCACTTATCAGACGATTACGGCTCACGTGAAATTAACAAAATAATCTTTAATTTGGTGATGGTTTAATAAATTTTTTCTAATTAAATCTACGTAGAAGGAAAAAGAGAAGAAATTGACGATTTTTTATGCTGAAAATTTTATTTGATTTATGAATTCTACTTATAATTCGTTTTGATTATCAAAATACCTTTATAATTATTTGAAGATGGTTCTACTAACAACCAAATACAATTTTAATAATAAGTGTAAGAGGGATTTTGTCCAAAACTTTGATAATCGGTAGTCTGGGCCTCTATACGACAAATATCTTAAAATAAATAGATGAAAACCGTTGGATTTAGCATAAAAAATATTTAAATTTTAATATGTTATAAACTAAAAAGTGTATTTATATTGTAATACGAAAATATATATGTCAATGATTTAAATCATATATAATTAGGTTTTCTACATTGAATAGCATAATTATCAATGTAGGAATTCTACGTTAAATAGGATTAATGTAAAAACTCGTAATCATATTTTCTCTTGAGATTCTTAGTTTTTCCATTTGAATAATAATTATTATATCATTACTAAATTAAAATAATTTTATGAGTTTAGCGTGGATTGTAAAATCACCCAAATCTAATTTCTAGATCTCAAGATAAAGCCCAAGGAGTAGTAGTTATGATTTTTTTTAATACTAATAAAAAATAAATAAAATATAATTCTAATTTAAACTTTTTTAATTATATCCATTTCAGATTATAATTTTTTAAAAAAAATTCAAATTTAATAAAACCCTTTCTAATTATATCCTTTTTAGAATATAATTTTTCTTTTTAAAATTCACTTCAAATGCAACATATCTACTATGGTTAAATGGGGAGGGCCTGTCAAGAAGATTCCTTTCTTGACAGTTATATCCTTTTCAGATAAGCATAGTACTAAAAGATGGGGAGGGCCTCTCAAGAAAGAGAGGACGATCTAGAGTTTCCGTAACTGAAGAAGTTTTGAAATGGCGAAGATTATCATGACAGATGGTTTAATGCTTGCCGGTCAAAAAGTAACCGACCTAACAATACTGTAGTGTACGTTAACCTCGTCGTGCAGAATCATCTTCCAAGCGGCCTGCTTCCCATCGTAGCTGTGGTCATGATATTTCAATATGTATGTATTAATTCCTTGTACTTAATTTCTATCACATAATTTTTTTTTGCTAAATTTCTATCACATATAATTAAATGTTCCTGTGGACATTGTTAAACAAATTGTGTTGGTCTGCATATCTAAATATAAAGGACATCTGCTGGGCCAAAAAAAAATATCTTTTTTAGATTATAATTTTCTTTTTAATGCGATCTAATCTTTGATTTCTTTTTCGATTACAATTTTCTTTTTAATGTGATCTAATCTTGATCGTCTATTTTTAATCCAACGGATCATATGATTTTGATAGTACAGTGACGACGATCAAAAATTTGGATGAGATCTCCCTTATGCTTATTATATATAAGGTATTAATTAATGATCATCCAAAAATTTGTATAAGATCTCTCTTATGCTTATTATATATAAGGTATTAATTACAAGGTACTTTTTAAAATCTCAAAAATTTAAATAATAAATGAGTAATGATTCGAAAGGATCCGAATTAACTGTGATCTGAACCGAAATTCATCCAATCTCAATTCAATTTTTTTTCAATTTTAATTCAAATTTAACCGGAACTGAATCAAATCTGATCGAAACGAAATTCTACTCAAATATATCATAACTAAAAATTAATCCAATCTAAAATTGATCCGAACCCAAACAAATGAAATTATCTGAATTGTCATGTCTAGTTGGTAACAATTTTGTTCTGCCGACAACAAAACAGTTTTCATAATTTAGTAATTACAATCACTCTAAAATTTTCAACATAAAGTAATATAAAATTATGAAAAAAAAATGAGTGGATATGCGCAGAGGGAGGAATTTGTTTGATACTAACAGTAAATAACTGGTGAGTTGTCCATCCACGTGCAGTAAAAAAAAAAAAGTGAAGTGGGTTGAGTGAGTAAAACTGAAGGAGTGGGTTGAGTGAGTAAAACTGAAGGAGAGAGTCTAGAGGAAGAATTAGAGTAGTAAGTGTGTACGTACGTACGTAATACTAGTAGTAATTTACAGTACTCCCGCCACAAACATTGCTAATTATGCTGACCCAGAGATCATCAAAAAACTATCATCATTATTACTATTATGGGTTTGCTTTCTAAGTCCAAACCCAGATCTCTCTCTTTTTACCCTCGTTATGTTTACCCTCTCGCTGCCTTCATCTCTCTCTCCCTCTTCCTTCTTTTTCAGGTCTCTCCTTCTCCCTGTCTATGCATATTTATGTTAGTGATTCTGTTTGACATTGTATTCGGGGCGGAACAAGGGGGCTAACCTAGGCTGCAGTCTCAACTACATCTAGAATGTAGTGTAGCCTTTTTGGAATCCTGGTTCCGTCACTGTTTGCGATGATTTTAGTATAGACTAAATCTAAATTTTTATGTAATTGTGGAACCCAACATAACTTACGAGTAAAGATGTGGCAACATGCACAAGTTAGATGTGTTAATTATATGAAACGAACCGGATCATCAATTTGCTTACATTTATTACCTACCTAGCAGAGGCCATTGACTGATTATAGATTTTCTTGATTATCATGTACTCCCTCCATTTCAATTTATGTGTCCTGTTTCTTCTGTGGGCCTGTGTTGCGAAACAAGCAGTTTTCAAAACTCTACCGACAAATAATAATGTATGAAATACCAAGAAATTATAATCACCATACATTCTTTTTTGTTGGATTCTATTTTGTGTTCTTACTCCGATTAGAATACTAGTTATAGTAATTTTTGTTAGATTTAATGGGACGGAGGGAGTATATTTCAAGTTTGTTGTACAACATTTTTTTTTGTACATGAGTTGTAACCAGTTTTAACGGAGAACTGGGGCAATTGATAACCAGGTGCATAGTTATGTATCTCGGACCAAAACGATTGCAGGTCACAACCTAGAGCCAACCCCGTGGCAAATATTTCCCGACAAAGAAAAGAGCAATTTTGAAACTGGATACACTAAAGCCTCCAAGGTGATACATTGTTCTTATTTCAAATGTGGAAGCGGCACCAAATTTCCAATTCAAAGCAAAGTGTCCATGTCAAGTAGCCATGCTGAGAAGTGCCCTGATTTCTTTAGATGGATACATCATGACCTGGAGCCATGGCACAACACACGAATATCGTTGGCTCATTTGATGGCAGCTAAAAATACTGCTGCTGCATTTCGTATTGTGATTATTGACGGAAGACTCTATGTTGATACCTACTATGGATGCGTTCAAAGCCGGTCCCTTTTCACTGTTTGGGGTTTTGTGCAGCTCCTGAGGAGGTATCCAGGGCTGGTTCCAGATGTTGATTTGATGTTTGATTGTATGGACAAGCCCGTTATCAATCGGACCGAGCATGCATTATGGCCTTTCCCTCTGTTTCGCTATTGCACTTCAGCTGAACACTATGATATCCCATTTCCTGATTGGTCTTTCTGGGGATGGTGCGAATTTTGAACTTAAAATCTTTTTACCTAATTAGAATTGATCTTCACTTTCTGTGTCTGATGTTATTGATTCTCTTACAGGGCGGAGGTAAATATATCACCCTGGGACGAAGAATTCAAAAGCATTAAACGAGCTGCAAATAATAAAAGTTGGAAAAAGAAGATTCCTTATGCATACTGGAAGGGAAATCCAGATGTTGTTTCTCCTATTCGTCTACAGTTGCTGGAATGCAATGACACAGAGCTGTGGGGGGCGAGAATTATGCGACAGGTTTACAATGCCGGCTTTGTGACTAATTTTTTTTAAACAAAAATAATTTTGTTGATACATTTAGTTTCTTCATTCTTTGACCTTTAGTTTTTTCTGAATAATAGAATTGGACTGAAGAAAAAAAACATGGATACTCCAAGTCCAAACTATCGAACCAATGCAAAAATCGGTAAGAATATATTGATGCAATTGAATAATGTATAGTTCTGATGGGGCTGTGTAATTTTTAATCTTTATGTTTAACTTTTGCAGGTATAAGATCTATGCAGAAGGTTACGCTTGGTCCGTAAGTCTAAAATACATTCTATCATGTGGTTCTGTTCCTCTACTTATACATCCTGAATACGAAGATTTCTTTAGTCGTGGCCTTTTTCCGAAGAAGAACTACTGGCCTATATCTCCTTCAAATTTATGCCCATCGATAAAGTTTGCTGTTGAATGGGGTAACAGACATACTCGTCAGGTATTATCAGTTACTTTCTTCATGTGCCTTTTAAGCCAGCCTTGTGGCGTTATTAGTTTATATTTAGTGGTTAAGTTGTAAGTTTCGATTTTGTGTTGATTTTTTAGTTTCGATTTTGTTTTGATTTTTTTGCATAGGCTGAGGCAATGGGAAAAGCAGCACAAGATCTCATGGATAGTATAAGCATGGATGGGATATATGATTATATGTATCATCTAATCAATGAATACTCGAAATTGCTGGATTTTAAGCCTGTCCGACCTCAAAATGCTCTCGAAGTATGCTATGATTCTCTTCTTTGTTATGCTGATGAGAAAAAGAGAAGTTTTTTAGAAAGATCAACTGCATATCCATCTCTAAGTCCTCCGTGCAGACTACCACCTCACGACGATAATGTTATCCAAAGTTGGATGGAAAAGAAGAGTAAAATTATTCAGGAGACCGAAATTATACCCCCTAAACCTGAAGAACCACAGACAACTCCATAAGTGTTATGATGTATATATATGCTTTAAGCTGGTCATGTATTGGGAGATACTTTTCCATTTGAGATTTTTCATGTTTTATTCGGACCAAGGTGAAAGTGACTTCTTTATGTTGAACAAATCTTTCTGTGAAGGCGGATAAAGCATAAAAAAAACATTTCTACACCCTAGACCAGTTCAATTCATTGAGCTTGAGAGAGAGCATTCTGGGTATATCTGGATCAGCAACTCTGTAAGAAGTCCCTTTCCAATCTGCGTAGTTAACTGGTTAAGACTGTGGATTAGTTTTTTAGATGGAGGTGACATTTTATTAGTTATAGACAGTGGTCACTAGTTAGCTCTTAACTTTCATTTGCCAAGTCTATCTTTTCGTTATTTGCCTCAGTGAACATGATTATGTAGTGAATGGGCATAAAGGGGCGTCATTTCTGTAACGCCCCAACTTTTCAAAATTTAAAATATACCTTTTTATAATAAATCAAACTTTGATACAGGGGATTTTTAGAAAATTTTGACATGAAGTATTTGTAAATTGGACTATCCACCTGTATTACAACCCAAACCAAAATTCCAATCAACTTACAAGTAAAACTTAATACTCCAACGATTCCTCACCGAGGATCGCTTCCAGGTTATGGCATGAAACAAGAATCTATACTACAATAATTATTACAACTTCTATCTCAAAGTCAAATTTCAAACCTTTATACCTTCTAAACCATAACGCAAGCCAATTTAGCATATGCCCGCTGGCTCTGAATCTAGCTTCTAAAGAATGCCTCATCGCTCTCATATGACTTATAATGCGCAGGTATCCAACTCTTTAACCCTAACTGAAAGAAAAGGTAAAACGAAGCAAGAGTGAGCCAAAGAACGCTCAGCAAGTATATATAGTGATAACAATATCAACAACAGTTATAAGTTCTGAAATCAGGAAGGATTATCATATGCTTCGAAAAATATCAACCAAGTCAAATATCTTTATCATCATGAGAACCATCATCGCTTCACTGGAATGGGATGTATCACAATAAGAACCGATAAAAGTTCTGATAGGGAATAATAATCAACAATTTAAATGCTCAAAAGCTGCAAGGATATGCCATTTATTTACATCAGGAAATGGAATAGAATTGGACTATTATGCATTTTATAAAAAAAAACATCAATAAGGTTAGGCTGCTGATCAGTCACGCACTAACCCCGGACAAACGCACACAGCAATGTCCTTTAATTGGATCCATGGCACACATTGGCCTTAATTATTTCTGACCTTCACGGTCCGACCTTCACGGTCCACATTTTAAAAAAAAAAAACAACAGTCCAATCCTATAATTGACTACCAGGTGTCGGAACAATCGACCACCTCAATCCGCCAAACACCCTGGAAACTCACTTTCCAGGTCAACAACTCAAATCTCAAAAAGAAAGGAGGTCTAACAATTTCTGACCTAGATATCGACAAGTTCGATATAAAGTGGGGTATTGATTTAGAACATAACGCTCGAAGGGATCAACGAGTTCAATATTACTGATTTGGAATATGACAGACAAATATTCACATTTATCGAGAATTAAACGAGC
The DNA here is from genome assembly GCA_037693485.1 of Kitagawia praeruptora. Classification (NCBI taxonomy): domain Eukaryota; kingdom Viridiplantae; phylum Streptophyta; class Magnoliopsida; order Apiales; family Apiaceae; genus Kitagawia; species Kitagawia praeruptora. The sequence goes on along the minus strand of CM075348.1, from coordinate 157,841,558 downwards.
AATAATCTCAACAGAAATCAAGCTAATATAATGATCAAATTATAATAAGCAGGATTATGATCGGGTTATAATAAATGTGATTCACTTGAAAGATAAGTGAAAAGGTTTACTTGTAAAAAAATAATTACCGGATGATCAATGTCAAATTAGTATGAAGAACACATTCCTTGAAAGAATATTTATTGAGGGAAAATCATAAATTTTATTCAGGGATTATATTAAAATATTTTTATAAAGTCTTAAATTCTTGGATTCCCTCTGTTTTATATAAAAAAAAAATATCATTTAATTACTTTTAAAGAAGATAAAAAATGGTACCCGTCTGGGAAATCCGGTAAAATACCACAAAATAGAATATTAATAAACTGAGGAATATTTGTATAAATTAATTTTAAAATAGTCAACACCTGAACGATAGGTATTGAGGAATTCGATAAAATATCAAGTATTGAAACATTAATAAAGCTTTGGAATAATTATTTAAAATAAATATTATTTAAAATAGTTATAAAAGAATCAACACCTGAACGTTAGGTGGAGAGAATCAACAATGGTAAGATAGTTTGAAAATAAATTTTAAATACTAGTTGAGAGAAGATACCACTTGAAACAAAAGTAAGGGGTATAAACCCTAGCGAAATGATTTGAAAGAAAACTTCACAATTATTAAGGACATGTTCTTATCATTCAAATAAATATGAAGGGTATGATGCTTGCAAGAAAGGATTCGAAAGGACATATAAATAAAACATAAAGGTTCACATCACTTGAACGATAAGTAAGGGATAGTAAACTTGCCTCAATACATGAATTTTCCAATTCCAATATCTCGATTCTTTGCTCATTGCACATCAACCTTTATTTCTCATTCGCTGATCTTTACTTGATCATACATTCGTCATTCCTTTATCATTGTCAAGCTCCACACGAGCACACTCGTCAATCTCGATAACTTTCTCCTTCCTCTAGATTTCATCTACACGTGCACTGGCTCTCAACCGACCTCGTATTTGTACCTATGTACAGGTAAAGTACTACTTCAGTATGCTAATAATCTTAATCGTCTACTCTATTCTACCAAAACGCGTCATATAACGCTTTACCACTTATCATATACAACACGTATTAATTACATAATAATTCCAACAAAAATTGAACATCAACTCCTTTAAAGTATCACCTAACCTGTTGTCGTACAACCAACCCAAATAATAGTTAAGAAATCATGAAATCAATATCAACTCCATCTTATTCTTACAATTTACATTATGATTAGTCATTACAACTACATCTTGTAAGACGAATCCAAACACTATTTATTTACCTTACAATCCACTAAGAACCCCTATCTTGCACATTATACATATATACTCACATGGTAAATGTAGTTCCATTTTAACTATCCACTTCCCTTCTGTTTAGTAATAGTATCAATTTTCAAATCATCTTTGAGTGTATACATTTAAATCTTAATTTCTATCACTACTAAGCAAACAAGTAATTACTATAAACACACATAAATAACCACTGACATAATCTCACCCACACAATGTCCTACACTCACACACTATACAATTACCAACACTCAGCCACCTGTTTGTATTTACGCATGCACACCAATCCATACTTCTCCTGTAGGTACAATTACATAATCGAAATCCATTGCAAAAAATCTGAATATTCACAAAACTATTGAAAATATTTCAAGTGCACAATTGACTGCACTTTCACCACCAAAACTCGCCCAGAATCTCATAAAGCCCGTGACACATTCAACATCCGACCATACCTCAAATCTTTTCAACAATTTAAACCTTAACCAGCCATTAAACACGGTTTTAGCCAACTACAAAACCATAACAGTTATACTAACAAACAAACATCATAGCAACACTACCGAAGGTTTCAAACCAAAATTTCCACAACTATAACTAACAGCTGAATTTACAACATACTACTCACAGATACAACTCTATATATATCCTAATTAGCATAACAGCCAGGGAAAAATACACAACACAGGTATATATATACGCGCCCAAATTCATTCAACCGAAATCTCCAATTTCGTCCAAATTCTTAGCCTTACCTTACCACAATATACACACCCTTGAATTCACCCCACACCTCCTCTCCACTTCTTCCCTTCGCCTCCTGCAACCTCTGCACTCAGGACACCCACTACGAATACACTCCTTTAACACAACTAATAACCTCTTGCCTCCATCTTCCCTCTGTCGTACGCCTTCAACGTCCCACAAACTCTCTTCCCGCACACCCAACTGGACCTCTACACAAAACCCCCAAACTCGGCTGCTCATACCACACCCAACATACATAAGATGCACACACCCACACAACTGGACTATACATACACACACAGAACAGAGTCCTCGCCCAAGTTCATCACACGCATCAACTCACAAACATAATTTTAAATACACACAGTAGTATACGCAGCAACCCACACACACCGCCCACAGGCGCTCCCCTCACACACAATTACACACACAATACACAACTGCCGAGCAAAACAGAGGGGAGGAGTGAGAGATTTACAACAGCGAGAGAGAACCCGAGAGAGAGAAATGAATTTTGAGAGAGATATAGAGAGGATTTTCAGAGATATTGAGAAGAGAAATGTCGAGAGATTTTCTAGAGAGTTCGGAGAGATAGTTCGAGAGAAATCGAGAGATTGGTTGGGGATGAACTGAAGGAATTTTAGGGATTTAAGTGATTTGTTTGGGGAAAGAAAACCAGGGTAAACCGTGAATTACACAATGCTAATAAAACAATATTTAATCAATTTAAATCATTTCTAAATTCGAAATTCATTCAAAAATTTAGGAGATAAAATTATTTTAAAAAAATCTAAAATATATTTTATGAAATTACAAACATCTCCATATTTTTAAAATATTTTTAGGATCAAAATTGAATTAAATATTAATTTTACAAACTTTGATCCTTTAAATACAATAAATCTCTTAAAATCGTTTTAAAATACCAAAACACCCAAAATAATTCTCCCAATTTTTTTTTTAAAACTACATAATATCATAAGATAATATTACAAAAATTTTCATGATTTTTATCAACTCCCACAATTTTATAAAATCCCCAGAAGATCAATAATGCTTATTTAAATAAATTTAAATCGTCAAAAACATAAATAAAAATACACGTACTTACACGACACACATAATTCATCATATAAATATGTAAACATGATGCCACATATATTCCACCTTCTCAACAATATTCACATAATATAGTACACATTGAATATAAAATAAATAATTAAAAATACATGATTTTCTAGGGCGTTATAATTTCTTAAGTGAACATGATTATGTAGTGAATGGGCATAAAGGGGCGTCATTTCTTATATTAGTATGCAATCTATATCATGAGTATACACGGTTAAAAGAATAAGGTTTTAATAAACGATTCAGTTCTTATATCAAGTTGTGCTGTATCAATTTTGGATATGAATTTTTCGTTAAAACAAATTTGAGTCGATTTCAGATCTTGTCAGAAATCGCACCGTCCAATATGTTGATATGATTCACTGTGGTGGTTCATCTTTAGAGTTGTGTCATGTTTGCTACACTTTCTTGAACGGGCAGAGCTGTTCAAACTAGTATACATAAATATTCTGGTAGTTCTAGGTGATCAGCTGTCGTATGCATAGTATTTGAGTATCGGTATCCACATTCTGGCTACACTTTCATATTTATCATATAACGTTTAATTCTGATATTGTTATTCACAAGGAACTAATGTATAGGATCGATCCGTTCAGTTAAAAACTTTTATAGATGAAACGAGTAAAGAAAACAAATTGCGATAACCAAAAATCCTGCAGAACAAAAAGTCGAACCAAAAATTCTGCAGAACAAACTCTGCAAATCTATAAACTAAACGATAGCAGACCTTTTCGGTTCTCCTGATTAATAGGGGTCTGTAGTTCTCCACTTAATGTAGCACTATGTTTTCTAATGCAACATACCTTTTAATCTTTTAATACGTTTGCTGTCGGAAATGTCCAGATTTGTTGTAGTGATAGTTCAGGCCCATTTTTCTCAATTCATATGTTTTTCTGGGTGCATTTTCTCTATTAATTAGTGATAACCTTGCTAAAATATTTTTGAAACGGAGAATGCTAGGTATTCCAAATTGGTACCCAAAAAAATTTCCAAATACCAAATGTATAATTGTAATTGATTATAATAAAGTGGACCCCCTGCATTCACACCAACCTCCCCAATCAAATTCCCTCAATGTGTCACATCATCTATAACACATCATTTGGGAGTAATTTTTGGGTACCAATTTAGGATACCTAACATTATTCTTTTGAAAATCAATGAATATTCTAATAATTTACTGATTCTCTTAACTCCATTATGGTTCTTTTTATTGCAACTACTGAAAATGAAATAGAATAGTGATGTCTTTGCTATGAACAGCACATTAGGCAACTTGACGTTGAAAAAGTTGTTTAATGAAAGGCCTACATGTAAGTTTGATAGTAATCACTGAAAAGTAGTATAGAATTCATTATTTCGCAGTAATCATGACCGTCAGATACAAAATATTAAAAGTTGTTATATATATAAATCTAAAGTTTGGTTCCCGCCAAAAACATATTAATTTATATTTAATACTAAAAATTATTATATACAAAAATTTAAGGTTCGAATTATTCCAATACATATTAATATTTATAATATCATATTATACTACAAATAAATTATAAAAAATTAAAAATAATCCGTATTTTGCACGGGTTATAAGCTATTACTAACTTAATAGTTCAAAAGAAAATCTTAGTGTGACATAAATTTATAAAGAGTCCTCCTCTATGGAGACCCATATTATGGCTATTATTTTAGAAAGAACCATTTTATATAAAGTCTTCATTAATATGAACCCTTGGATTAAAAACTAATCCAACGATCAATACTAATTACAAACTAAAATAAGAATATTACGATAAAGTGGTGGCTAAAAATTGTATGTATAGGTCAGTCATACATACAATCAATTATCTTAATCTCCTCTTTGAGTGTGATCTTTCCTTCGAAAATCTCTCTCTCCGATAGCGTCTTTTTCGAATCAAGCTCACTTGTTTAATTTTTCGTCAGGTATGTATGTTACCAATTGTGATTTGATTTCGATTCGATGACTTAGATCGAGTTTTCTTTAGATTTTGTCAGGTTTTCATTCGATTCATGTTCATTTTTCAATCAATCCTCATATTTGCTTTTTTTATGTTGAAAATATTTCTAATTACAATGTTACGGTTGTAATTGCATTTGTTCTCACTACAATCAAATGATACACCTAAATTTTCTGATAGAAAAACTATATACTTGTATTTAATTCTGCTATAAAATCAAATACAAGTATATAAACAATTACTTATAGAACAGTTACTTATAGAATCATTTTTTGATAATATGCATATTTTGTTCTCAGTGTGTCGATAGTATTAATTAATAGCACATCCATATGCTCAATATTTTAGGTTGTTTTATGATTCTGCTGTAGAATCAAATTAGTATATATATTTGAGTTTGTTAATTCTAGTGTAATTTTTATTGTACAATAAACTCTTAGGGAGGTAAAATTTGGAAGGTATGAAGAGATACATTTTGATCTTAATCTTATTGTTCAAATCTCATATTGCTTGACAATATATTTCTTGTACAAATTTTTTATTCTATCATAGAATTTGATACGACAAGCAACAAATCTTATGCGTAAAATTTAAGGTTGGCTTTTTATTCTTCTGTAGAATCAACTTAGTATTTATTTTAATTTCATTTTTAGTGATTATACGTAACTCTTAGATAGTTTTGGAATTTGTCAAGAAAGGAAAAATTTTGCAGATCATATAAATGCATTTTACATCTACACAAAATTTTGATTCTACTGTTTCATATAAATAGTAAATCTAGTAAATAATCGATTGAACTGAATTTTTTTAATTGTGAGTATAATTGTTATTTGTTTTTTCATAATTATTTGAGAACTATTCTCACACTTTCTTGTTTGATCTTTGTTTATATTTAGTTTACCATAACTCCAAATTTTGTTTGTTTATCATACTAGCTGTCGTTATTGTATTTTTTTTGTGAAAGTTTTCTAACTATACTAAAAAATCATATAAATAATTTATAACAAACAAATCTTATTTTTTTTTCAAAATTTGTGATTCAACTATGGAATCAAAATAGTAAATCTATTTAAAAGTTATTCTTACTAATTGATTCTACCATTGAATTGTTGTTTATACTATAGAATTTTATTACATATTGTTTGCTGTTATTTGTTTGTGTTTTTTGTTTTTAGTGCTATTGTCGCACTTTCTTATTATATGCTAGTTGTATAATTTTATTATATAATATTATAATTAGATTCCACATTTGAATGTATTTCGAATATTGTTGATAAGTGTGCATTTAATCCTAATATTGTCCCTATATTTAAGTTATTTTGCATTGATTTGGATTTTTATTTAATAAATTTTAATGTTTTATTGTAGGTATCAAGGAGTTTTAAAAAAGGAGGGCTTGGAGCTTAAATAATTAATTTGATTAAAAATCGGATTTAACGGGGTGCTTGCGCAGTCTACACTGTTTGGGCCATATCTGGAGTTCCAGAAGTCCGTTTTAGGCGATTCAACAGCCCACAGAAAGCTTATGAGAAGGGCTTCAATTTAGAAGTGGTCTTGATATCAGATTCCAACTACATCAGTCAAGAAACAGAGCCAAAAAATCAATTACAAATTTTCTTTTCTTGGAATCACTAGTACAAAATATGCCTATCGCGTCTGTTAAAAAGGGCTTTTTACGTCTGTTGTCAACAGTTGCGTATGGCAGAGTAGTATCAGCTATAGAGCATATGCGACTGTTACTCAACAGACGCATATAGTTTATGCGGCTGTCAAGAACAGAAGCATATAGTTTACACCAGTCGCATAAAGTCTACATTTTGCGTCTGCTCCACTTAAACAGATGCAAAAGGTAGTTCTGCATCTGGCACTAACAGACGTATAAAGATAAAGAACAGACGCAAATATAGACTTTATATGGCTGTGATAGTAGAACAGACGCAAAAGACATTTTTTCCAAAAAAAAAATTTATATTTTCAGCTAGCACCTGTAGCATAAATACATTTATGCTCCACCCCAAAATTACCAATTAAAAGCAAATTCAATTTCCAATCTCAACAATAATAAAATTGATAGGGTAAAATGGAGTACTGAATTAACAAAACACTTGATAATCTCAAATTTTTAACTTGTAGCTAGTACAATGTTTCGTGATTACATTTATACAAGTTAAATACAACCTGTGATTACATTTTTGTTACAACACGTTTCCAGTGTTCATAGTCTGCAGTGAAATCCTCGGTGCAGCTTTTCCATACACTCCAACCTGTGAACTTAATAACCAGTAAGGTGGCTTCTCTGCTCTTGCAGGCCACTGTTCTGGCCATTGTGACCCTCGCTCTGATGCACCGACAGGGACTTTATGTATGCGCTTTTAAAGGCACATTCCTAGAAATATGATAGATGTAGTTCAGCAACAATGCAGCAAACTAAGAATTTAGATTGTTACTTCAGCAAAACAGAGAATACCATGCTGCATTTGGGTCATCCGATTCTTTGCATAGTGGTGGCTCCATCTCTGATCTTGTCTCATAGCACTCGTTAGAACTAGGCTTCTGATATATAGCAACACCTACCTTATTTACTCTGTAACACCCCCAGATCCGGGGTCCGAGATCGGGTCGTTACGGTCTTATTTTCCATGATTAATACTTTACTCGAGTCCACAATAAATAAATCACCTGCTGTGACCCCACAATAATAACCACTCACACACACACAGTTATAGTCCCAGAGATGAAATTGAAATAAGTCTTGCATTACTGGTTTACGAATAAAAGTTATTACAAGCCAAAAGGATAACATCATAAGTTTAAAAGTTTAGCCGTTGATTAATCATTATTGATACATATAAGTAAACTGGAAATCAAGGCTGCTGAGCTATGCTACCTCAGCAATGGCAACGATGATATCAACGGGTAGCCCTGCGGGGCGGGTAACCTGCTTGCGCCGAGTGCGCCTGACGCGGGCCATGTGACCTAGCTGTTGTTGTGACATAATAAATAAGCAAGGGTGAGCAACAGCCCACCAACAATATATAACTGTGCAGTAATACGTAAGACAGTTCAAAGATATGTTTGAAATCATATGCCATGCATTAGAGAAAATATTGCCAGTTTAATATAAAGGATGAAGTTACAAGGTAACTCAATAAATGTATATTTTGTGGAAGCATATGCTATGCCAAAATAAGCAAGATAGCATCATTTTCATAAACATAGGAACTTGCAGAATGATATTGCAATTCCAGTTTGAAATACTTTTCAACTCTGCCAACTATGATGATGTTGCAGAAAATTTTCCAACATTGAGTGATGAACTAATACGGGAGCATTGCCGCGCCAGATGCCCTGACATTTACGGGGATCAGTCGTATGTCATGCATCTCATCAGTCGTTCTCTACATGTAGAAGGTAGCTCCGACGGATTTACTTGTTTACCGCCCTCTGGAACTCCTAAGCCAACGGTTGGGCTATTGCTGGACCGGCGCCACTCGGCCACTTACGCGTCTCCTAGTTCATTCCATACCCATAACTTTGAAACATAAAGTTCGTCCCCCTTTCCCCAAGCATAATACTTGTTGATAAGACTCCACCAGGTAGTCATATCTAAATGGAAAGGAAAATTTACCAATATTTCCCAAGCTACTGCTTGTTAATGGATAATGACTTGTTCCAACATTCTTACCCCTCGAATAATGAGTGGGTACACGTAATACCATGAATAACAGCAACCAAGTTGCGAGTACACGAATAATTTATGACCGGGCAGTCACAAGATAAATAACATTCCTCAAGTAAGGTTCCCTTATAATAGAATCGAAGGGAGAATGAAATCACTGAGAACCTTCCTTGATAATATAATAATATTAATAAGACTCTGTAATAATTTATATAACGTTCGGAGGTCGATGATACTATGTGAATGACACCAAGTATCTTTGAAACGAGTTAGAAGAATTAAATAAATATTCCAAGAATATTTCTTGAGTCACGGGTATTGGAAAGGTGTTGCTCGGAATAATCTTTGAATAACTGTTCAGAATATTATTCATTGGACGAATAATGAATATTCCTATTAATAATAATAGTATTTTATTGATGAAATAATCGTCAAATGGATATTTGAAATAATATTCATTGAATAAATAATGAATATTCAACTTAAGAATGATATTTATTGATGAAGTAATTATCGATTGAATACTTGAGACCATATTCATTGAATAAATAATGAGTATTCGACTTAATAATAATTATCGAAGAATGAATATTGAATGAATATTTATAATCATGTTCAATGATAGAATTGACATTAACTGAATGTCGAAGATAATATTTATCGAATAACTGAAGTTCGAATCAATGCTCAACTAATATTTATAAAATAAATAGAGATCGAATGAATATTCGAAATAATATTCATTTAAATAAATAAGACTCGAATGAATATTAAAATAATATTCATTAATTAAATAAACTCGAATGAATATTCAAAATAACATTTATCGAGTAAATAAGAATGAATAACTTAATTGAGAGTTCGAAATAATATTCGAATATTTAATCGACTTTAGATGAATATTAATCATATAATATTCCTCGAATAAATAAACATATGATGAATAATCCGAACAATATTTATCAATTAATCTCAAGGGAATATTCCAATAATATTCGCCAGATAATAAATGGAAAATATTTACTTAGTTATTTTCCTCTGAAAATAACATCAATATATCAAGGAATAACGACTCCCGGTCTATAATCAAAGAATGAGATTCACTGCCCTTCGATTAAGGGTCTAAATAATTTCCGGCTTATAACTGATATATAACTATCTAGCTTATAAGCCAACAATAATTCAGGGAACAAGCATTTCAAAATAATTCGAGAATAGGCATGCATGCTATGGCATATGTATACTGAAAACACATACATATATATATATTCACAACAACAGCCTTTAAAAAGAAAGGTTCGAAAACTTGCCTGGAAGTCGAGTACGGGTAGGGGTAGTGGTAGCGTGTCCCGGGTCAGCCTGATGATCTATAAATAGCCAAGGCATTCGGGATTAATCACTTAACACCTTTCAAAAGGTTAAGTATAAACTTAACTTAGATAGAAACACGTTTTCAAGTCGTTTCGTTATACCCCTCTAATTCACTCTTATTATTGCCTTTATTACCCGACACTTGTTCGTTACTAAAGCATGACCTTATACTTACATATGGTAAGTATTTAAATCGTATAAGTTTTAAAGTCGAAAGATTAGACCTCGATATTTATCGATCGTTTTCTAAGTGGTTTACCGAAGTTATAACCAAGTATACCTCTTAGGGGTACTTTCGTACTTAACCATGATTCGAACATTTTTATAAAATCGGAAAACGATCCTTTTGACATGCGGTCTTCTCCCACACCTTCCTTTTTATCTCTATTATTTAATTATCACGATTCGCCACTGATTAAACAACATTAAAGGGAATCAATTTCAATTACGAACTTTTGATTACGGTTCCGAACCACTTTTACGAATTTAATCATAACTCCTAAACCGTAAGTCCGTTTCATGCGATCTTTATATCAAAACGAAGCTCATAACATAATCTAGCTAATCATGGCAAAAGTCGAAGCTAATCAGTGAGTTATACCTTCTGTCAAATTCGTGTTCTTAATGTTAACGAAATTTCGTCATTACGACGGCTATAAATCGAATATTTCTAAATTCCAAACCTTCCAATAATCAAGGTATCCATCCCAAACAACATATACATGATATATCACCATGAACTGAGGCCAAGCAATGCCTTTCCGTTCATCTAAACTATTTTTAACATTTATCAAATCTAAATCACAACCAAGCTTATAATCATGCTAATAACACATCTCATACTAAAACCCACCAAGATCATGCAAAATCTCAAAGTAAAGCCTAGGGTTTCAAGTTGCTATACCTTCCTTGGAGTATGATCTAGCCTCACTATGCTTGGTATGATCCTTAGAGGTGCTTAAGCTTGCTAAATCAACCATGAAAAACAAGAAAAAACAAGATTAGTTCATGAAAACACTATTCACCCTCCTCTTAAATCATTTTTTTGAAAATGGAAAAAGAAGAGATTGAAGCTAGGATTTTGAGGAGATCATTTATATGAAATGTAAGTCTCACCATAAAAGTTTCAAGATCAACAAATGGTTGGAAGTTGGATTTTGGATTTGGAATTATTGAAATAGCCGAATGTTTGTTCTTGGAGGGGGAGAGAGTATTTTGCTTGGTTGATTTTTTCAATAATGCATAAAGTGGTGTTTACTTGGATAATATCTTCTTAAAGTGGTGTTAGTGGAGTGTGATGCATTGTTGGATGAGGATTTACCAAGACAAGTGTTGAAGATAGGATGGTTAAGGCTTAACCAAGTGGTTTGTTTTCTAAGTACTTAGTTGATTCACTAAGTATTGGTTACTTAAGTAACTATATGGTTTCTAGATATTTATCACTTGCACACATGCATGCATCTTGCCTCCTCTGCTTGATTCCTTGTCCGTTTATTGCTTAATTCGTTGATCGTTCGAGGGAATAACTCATTCGTTTCTAGTTAGGGTTTTACCGAAAACCTTCTTAATATTCATAATACTATTCCTCATCTTTCTTAATACTTCTCGAATTTAAATTTCTTAATTCCCTTTTATAAATCCTTAAGTCTTGCAGTGTCCAGGGAAATCTCGGAGAAAATAAAAGTGCTCTTTTTCTGAATCCGACAGCTTTTACATACACTTATTTTCTTCCGGGATCACTAATACGAACTCAGAAATCCGTTCCGAATACCGGGTATAACATTATTATAATAATATTCCAAATTCCACCAAAATCACTATTCATCACTTATTTTTATTTAATTCTAATAATTAGGAAAATGAACCTGGTTCACTCTCGAGTGCTTCTTAACCTTTTTACGGAACCGCTGGACTTATAATAGATATTGATTTGGATGACATAAGAATAATCTTACTTGAAGTAATATACTTATATTCTTAGGAGATAGATCATTCTTATCTATGCCGTCAACCAAAAGTATTCTGCATGTCATATAAATAATTGAATTCAAATCCGTTCCATTCATTTAATAGATCTTCGTTACATCGCAGTCATAACCACTATTCATTCCCACATTATTACATAATAAAAAGTTTTAAATTCTACCAAAAATCTGGGTTCTTACATACTCTATCCTTGCTAATAGACATAAGTTCCCAGCACAATGCCTTGGTTAGAGTCTTCATTGCTGTCAATAATTGCAACAAGAAATGCAGAATCTGTAAGGCTTGTAGCATAATATGGCAAAGAAAGCAACGTAAGGAAGCTTCATACCTTCCCAAATCTCAACATCTTCAGGAAGTTTATGGTAGACAGGTGTAGCAGACCATACAAAGAAACCACCGGGGCGTAGCATTCGATTCAGTTCCAATAGAAGCTTACCGCCTGAAATGCCAAGTAACATATTAATTAAGAGAGCACAAGCTCCTCAAAGTCATCAGCAATGACTAACTAAATTATGAAATACCTTCAATGTGCCATGGAACTCTACAACGCGCACAATGAACAATATCAAAAACTCTCCCAGGGAATGGAAGTCTCTTTGTGCCCATCAAAAACTCGTCCTGCTTCTGGGTTATTTATTTTATTTTAATCCTGAACATTTTGGAAGTATTTTAATATTATTCATCAGATAAACCTTACCTATCAAATAACGAAACAATAAATAAATATGTATAATATTTAAAAGAAAAAAGGATTTTTTTCAAGCTAGGACAGACATCTGAAGCTGCATACAGATACTTAAAACTGCTTTTTATCATATACGATAATTGTGATATATTCTCTTTTACAGAGAGATGAAATAATATCAGCAATGAGCGTACCACTTTTCCATAGCCACCAGAAGCAATCTTGTGCAAATATACATACTCGTTAACCATCTTGTTCCCATCGTCATCCTAACAATTAATCAAAAAATGTAAAGAAATGATGGTCACATTACTGTTTTAAAATCATATATGGGCATCCATTAAAGGTCCTGATCTATAAGAAGACTAGAAGAGGTATGTAATTTTCTGGCATTACAAACCTTAAAACTATCTACACAGGAGAAACGATGCAAAACACATGCTAACATATACAATGAGTCAAACAAAAATAGCTTCAGCCTTTAAGTTTCAAGCTAAAAAACAATGTCAACAGCAAAGAAGTACCAAGTGAAAGGCTGCTAAATCTTTATATAAGAGCAAAGAAAAATAAAGATTTTGGGATTTCTACGTTATGTTAAGACACTATTGACTTACAAAAGGACAAACATACCAAGTAGATGCAATGATACTCACAAGCAAACCCCCCCTCCTCGACAAACAAGTTCCAAACATACTATTTAAATGCATATACAGGTGATCAGAAAATGATACACAGAAAAATTCACATATATAGAACTTTAATTCAAAAAGAAAAAAACATAGAGATGCTAAGAATGAGAGGCACCTTGCAAAAATCTCTAAACAACGTATAATATAGACAATCAGCAGTAATGATTAGAGTATGCTGGCGCTTCATTGTGAACAACTGTAAAATATATTGGGAAAACAAATAAATACTCAGAAAAGGCCAATTCAAGAAAAATGAGCACCTGCTTTTCATTGACATAAACCCGACTCTATCATTCAACTTCCACTTTCAGATAATAACAGAAGTAATAGGAGCAACACATTATTTTTCAGGGTAAGCAAGTATTGCCTACATCGATGTCAATTCAAACTACAAAAACCTAGAGCCTAATAATGAAAGCTTGGGTATAAATATTAGTCCATTGCTATTGCAAAATGACACCTACACACTAACATTTGAACATAAAAGGGATCGTATTATATACCTGGGCACCTCTATGAAAGTCTTTCTTTTCGACTTCAGGTAACATACGTTCTGAATACATTCCCATGTGGACCAGGATCCCTGAACGTGGTAATTTAAATGAAGGTGCATTGCATGCATTATGATGCCATAACAATAACTGATCTGAGTTACTATTGCCATCTAGTGGTACTATAAAAGATCAAACTACATAAAGGAATTAAAATCAAACAAGTTGCCTATAATATTAGACAAAATACGTCTACGTGAATAGACTCTCATTTTAAAAGTCATTGAATAAGTAATAAAAGAAAACAAACCCAAGATCACTTATCTTACTTGTCAATGCAGCTAACATTTGTGTACATCAAACAGTTGTATACATAGTCAAAATCATAAAATGGCACACAGCTGCAAAAATAAAAATAGACAACAGACTTAATAATACCACCACCAATTGTCATACTTCTGCAATTATATTAAAACATAAAGGTAAAAAATAATAATAATTAGCTGGATAGTGGTTTAAAGGCAATAAAGAAGTTTACAGAAAATGCAGATAACTACTTTCAAATAGAAAAAGGTACTTGTAATACTAAGCACCAAGACGGAAAACATACGTGGTCTTATTAGCAAATAACAAAGAGAGTGTGACGATTAGTCTTTTACTCACCGTTGTCCATAATGCAACTTTCGAAGCAGCATAATTCGGTAGCATGTTTAAAGTTATCTGGGACAATGTCACTTCACCAAACATGAGAAAACCCATTACAGCAGCTCTTCCATACATCAATATGTGCAACATAAAATTGCAAGACAACAAAACAATTAGATTTATTGATACAAATACATGAAAGTAATGTATATATAATTATTTAAGAAACAATATCAAGAATAAGTATGTCACATGACAGGTAACGTTGTGTACCATATTATCAGTGCCTTGGTAAATTGGGTTTTATCGGCCATTGAGTGGTAGATATTTGGAAATACAGAATGTCCTGAATAGAAAAACCCATATACACCAAGTGCAAAAGGAACTCCACTCCACAACAGGACCACTAGTAAAATCCAACTTCATGTACTGTCCCAAGCAGAAGCATACAGAGGACTACAGTAATAGTCGCAATGACTCAAATAGCTGCAAGATGAATATGTACATTTAGATTAAATTCATACGTAGTCCTCCTAATCCCGTAACTCGGTATATATCAAAAAAATAAATAATGATGGAAATACATAGATGTAGTGAATCACCTGAAAGATAAGAGATCAACTTATGATCTTTACAAGGACAACAAGTATTGCGAAGAAATGTGTAGCTTCTTAATCGATTTAGATAGGCTTCTAATTAGGGCTTCTCAATCGAACTAGATGGGCTTCTTAATCATAGTGAATCATTGAAGATGAAACTTGAATCTTTTGAATCGTAGTGATGGAGTGGGAAATAGGGCTCCAAGTGAGACTGTGAGTGGCGTATTTGATGATTGTAAACCACAAACATAAATTAATACCTGAGATTGAATCATCAGTGGCTGCTTGAATTAGGGCTTGGAGATTAACTGCTTCTATTAGGGCCGGGAGATTGAAGATGTAATTAGAAGAGAACTACCGATTTGTAATTGAAGAGATCTGTACTTTGTGATTAGGTCGATATAAGGGGATATACGCCGCTCATATATTTTTATTACATTTATTTTTTTAAAAATTTATTTATCTTTATGCGTCTATTTTAAAAGACAAGACATATATGGTTGAACTATATACGTCTGTTATAAAATAACAGACGTAAATAATTTTTCAACAGACGTATAAAACTACCTTATACGACTGTTCAGGCGTAACAGACGTATAAACATGTCTCTTTCTAGCATATACATCTGTGTAGTGCTCGACAGACGCATAAAACTACTTTATGCGTCTGTTTCTCATAAAACAGACGCAAATGGGGAGACGCATAAGGTAGTTTTTGTACTAGTGAATTCAGTTTTTATTGGGAAATCTCCTTGTAATTATAGTAATAAATAAAAAACTACTTTTATTAGAGATATTATAGGAGATCATCAGACCTAATTGAGAGACACAACGTACGAGAAAGGCACAGAGAAGAGAAAGAAGAAGCGAGAAGAAGGAGATTTCAGCCATTGAAGACGTTCAACTGGATTTGTTTTCTTCAACTTTTTGTTTAGAATTCTCTCCTTAACTTTTTACATCATGAATATGTGCTATCAATTATTGGATGTTTTTGAGATCTTTAGTATGAACTAACTTTATAAAGTTGGGATTTTATGGAACCCTAGCATGAGATTATTGGTGTTTTGTTAAAGAGTATTGTATGCAGTTCAATAGTTTATTCATTCAAGTGTTTTTCATGCTAATACTTGCTATTGTCTGATCAACTCTAGTAGGTTAACGAGTTAATTATAATACCGAGAGGGTTATATTTAATTGATATAAGACTTGAGTGGTGCATGCTTATATATCTTTTGATTATAATATTGTTGCAGTATAGACATATATTGTGACCGTGCATAGTTTTGTGAATTGGTGCTTAATTAAATTCTGAAGAGTAAATTGGCATAGACATATGTTAGTTTATTTAGTAGGAATTGTACCATAGTGATTTCGAGAGAAACCAATGACCATTGAATTCTTGCTAGTAGACTGTGAACTTGCTACTGTGCTACGCAACTCTATAACCGATTTTCACGTGTTAGGGGGAAGTAATTATCCTGACTTATCTTCTCATATCTGAAATTTGTCAACTCTCTTTGTTATTATAATATTTAGTTGATTATCTTAGTTCTTATAATTAGCTTAGTTATAAAAATCAACATTCAATATTTTTGTTCGATAACTGAATTGTTAGATATAACTTGCGATTGATACGAATTTACAGTCCTTGAGGAACGAAATCTGGTATTTATTATTATATTACTTGTTTGCGATTGTGTACACTTGCACATCTAGATTTTACGCAACAAGTTTTTGGCGCCGTTGTCGGGGACTGTTTTAGTTGTTAATTACGAAGTTAATTTTCTTATAGTTTGGTTTTTCTTACTTCTGTGCTAACGGGAGTAATATTTCTTTCTTATCAGGTGTCTTTGTGTATGAGCGAAGAACCTGCAGGATTATTTGTCTTTGATCCTGAAATTGAACGAACTTTCAAGGCAAGAAGAAGAGTGCAACGCGGACTTAAAGAAGCGAACCTAGTTATGGATTATGAGACTGCTAATAACCGAAATGTGGCACCTACTGTTCAAGATGGTACGATGGTGTTAGATGACAGAGATAGTGCCATTCGGCAGTATGGAAAACCTCGTGTTGGTGAGTTAAACTCAGGGATTGTCCACCCTGTTATTCAAGCAACACAATTTGAGCTGAAGCCAGTCATGTTCCAGATGTTGCAGACTGTAGGTCAATTCAATGGGATGTCTAATCGAGGATCCTCATCTTCACCTTCGTTTGTTTGTTGAGGTTTGTAATTCTTTCAAACTTTCTGGAGTCACAAATGATGCTTTGAGATTCAAGTTGTTCCCATATTCTGTGAGAGACATGGCTAGAGATTGGTTGAATTCATTGCCACCAGGTTCCGTGGCTAATTGGAATGATTTGGCAGAAAATTTCTTATGAAGGATTTTCCTCCCACCAAGAATGCAAAGCTTCGTAATGAGATTAATTCTTTTCAGCAGATGGACGATGAATCTTTATATGAGGCATGGGAGAGATTCAAGGCATTACTGAGAAAATGCGCACATCATGGTCTTCTTCATTACATTCAGATGGAGACATTCTATAATGGTCTCAATAATCAGACAAAGTTGGTGGTGGATGCATTTGCAAATGGAGCGATGTTGGCAAAATCTTATAATCAGGCATATGAGATTCTTGAGACAATTGCAACAAATAATCATCAGTGGATAACTAATAGGGCTCAAGCTGGGAAAAAAGTAGCTGGAATTTATGAAGTTGATGTTGTAACTTCAATGAAAGCTCAAATGTCATCCATTGAGAATATGCTCAAGAACTTGACGACGGGAGGTAATCAATCTATGGGGCAGTCGGTGAATCCACAGGTTAATCAAATCAAGAATGTCTCATGTGTGTATTGTGGTGAAGATCATACTTATGATAGTTGTCCTCTGAATCATGAATCTATCTATTATGTGGGAAATTAAAATAAGGGTGGCCCTTATTCAAACACCTACAATCAATCATGGAGGCAACATCCTAATTTTTCTTGGAACAATCAAGGAGCTACTTCTGGAACTTCATCAAATACCTTTAGGCCCAATTATCCGCCTGGATTTTCTCAACAAGCTCAACAACAATTGCCTCAACAAGCATCTAAATCCAATTCTCTTGAAAATATGCTAAAGGCATACATGGCAAATAATGATGCTCTCATCCAAAGTCAAGCAGCATCACTGAGAAACTTAGAGAATCAAGTTGGGCAACTAGCTAATGAGCTAAGAAATCGACCACATGGCACTCTCCCTAGCGACACTGAAAAGCCTAGGGATGCTTGGAATGAGCACTACAAGGCCATGACATTGAAGAGCGGGAAGGTCGTAGAGAATGCTATATCTAAGTCCAAAGAAGGTGATTCCTCAACAACTGAAGGTGAGGAGAAAATTCAGAAAATAGTGGTGTCCAGACTTCTAAGGTTCTTCCAACACTCCAACCACAACCACCATTCCCTCAACGGTTTCAAAATCAGAAGCAAGATGTTCAGTTTAAGAAATTTCTAGATGTTCTGAAACAGCTTCACATCAATATTCCACTTGTAGAAGCTCTTGAGCAAATGCCCAACTATGTGAAATTCATGAAGGACAGTCTTACAAAGAAGCGGAGGTAGGGGAGTTTGAAACTGTAGCTCTTACACAAGAATGTAGCTCATTCGTGCGGAATAAATTACCACCGAAGATGAAAGATCCAGAGAGTTTCACCATTCCTTGCACTATTGGAAATTCTTATTGTGGTATGGCATTGTGTGATTTGGGAGCTAGTATAAACTTGATGCCAATGTCTGTGTTCAGAAAACTGGGAATTGGAGAAGTTCGGCCTACAACTGTCACTCTTCAACTAGCAGATAGATCTCTTGCTTATCCTGAATGAAAGATTGAAGATATCTTGGTCAAGGTGGACAAATTCATCTTCCCTGCTGATTTTATTGTCTTGGATTATGAGGCAGATCGGGAAGTTCCCATTATCTTGGGTAGGCCATTTCTTGCTACCGGAAGAACATTAATTGATGTGCAAAATGGGGAGCTAACAATGAGGGTTCAAGACGAAAAAGTGACTTTCAATGTTTTTAAGGCTATAAAATATTCTGATGATGTAGAAAATTGTTCAGCAGTCACTTTGGTTGATGATCTAGTTTCTGAAAAACTAGAGTATAATTCTTCTCATGACCCTTTGGAGCAATTGATTCTCAATGTATCTGAAGATGAAGTTGATGATGTTGATCTTTTAGCTTGGTTGGAAGCTAATTCACAAGGTACAAGAACTAGAGGCCGTTTTGAGTCACTTGAGTTATCATCAAGGGAATTCAAGATTCCAAAGCCATCCATTGTCGAACCACCGGAGTTAGAATTGAAAGCTCTTCCTTCTCATTTGAAGTATGCTTATTTGGGACCTTCTTCTACTTTGCCTGTTATTGTCTCTGCTAACTTGACTAGGGCTCAAGAAGATCAATTGTTGGAGATTCTTAAGAAGCACAAGAAAGCCATTGGGTGGACACTGTTATTTTTATTTAATAAATTTTAATGATTTATTGTAGGTATCAAGGAGTTTTAAAAAAGGAGGGCTTGGAGCTTAAATAACAAGAGTTGGGGATTAATTTGATTAAAAATCGGATTTTACGGGGTGCTTGCGCAGTCTACACTGTTTGGGCCATATCTGGAGTTTCAGAAGTCCGTTTTAGGCGATTCAACAGCCCACAGAAAGCTTATGAGAAGGGCTTCAATTTAGAAGTGGTCTTGATATCAGATTCCAAATAAATCAGCCCAGAAACAGAGCCAAAAAATCAATTACGAATTTTCTTTTCTTGGAATTCAGTTTTTATTGGGAAATCTCCTTGTAATTATAGTAATAAATAAAAAACTACTTTTATTAGAGATATTATAGGAGATCATCAGACCTAATTGAGAGACACAACGTACGAGAGAGGCACGGAGAAGAGAAAGAAGCGAGAAGAAGGAGATTTCAGCCATTGAAGACGTTCAACTGGATTTGTTTTCTTCAACTTTTTGTTTAGAATTCTCTCCTTAACTTTTTACATCATGAATATGTGCTATCAATTATTGGATGTTTTTGAGATCTTTAGTATGAACTAACTTTATAAAGTTGGGATTTTATGGAACCCTAGCATGAGATTATTGGTGTTTTGTTAAAGAGTATTGTATGCAGTTCAACACTTTATTCATTCAAGTATTTTTCATGCTAATACTTGCTATTGTCTGATCAACTCTAGCAGGTTAACGAGTTAATTATAATACCGAGAGGGTTATATTTAATTGACATAAGACTTGAGTGGTGCATGCTTATATATCTTTTGATTATAATATTGTTGCAGTATAGACATATATTGTGACCGTGCATAGTTTTGTGAATCGGTGCTTAATTAAATTCTGAAGAGTAAATTGGCATAGACATATGTTAGTTTATTTAGTAGGAATTATACCATAGTGATTTCGAGAGAAACCAGTGACCATTGAATTCTTGCTAGTAGACTGTGAACTTGCTACTGTGCTACGCAACTCTATAACCGATTTTCACGTGTTAGGGGGAAGTAATTATCCTGACTTATCTTCTCATATCTGAAATTTGTCAGCTCTCTTTGTTATTATAATATTTAGTTGATTATCTTAGTTCTTATAATTAGCTTAGTTATAAAAATCAACATTCAGCCCGCAAGGGTTGTCTCAGTTGGTTAAAGAGAGGTCACCTTACCTCTTGGTCATAGGTTCGACTCCCATGGGAGGCGGATTTGTGATTATACCATCCTGGGGCAGAGCCTGTCGCACTTGTGCGGTTTGCCTTGGATCACGTGGCGTGAGCCCATGGGTTTACCCAGAGCGCACCCGAAGGATAGCGGCTGCGGGTTCCCATGTTAAAAAAAAAAAAAAAAAAAAATCAACATTCAATATTTTTGTTCGATAACTGAATTGTTAGATATAACTTGCGATTGATACGAATTTACAGTCCTTGAGGAACGAAATCTGGTATTTATTACTATATTACTTGTTTGCGATTGTGTACACTTGCACATCTAGATTTTACGCAACAATTGTGTATGATGATATATGCTTGTTGGTTATTGATTTTGGTAGGTCGTGATCTTTCCTTAATTGTCCTCTTTTGAGCTTTGTTCGGTTGTACTTTTTTGTTTTTTACTTTGAGGTAAAAGAATGAGTGAAGTACTAGTTACCTAATTGGCTAATCATTGTCTTATCGCTTGACAATTATTCATGTAATTATATGTTTTATTAGATTGGACTGGTTTAAGGCAGACCTTATTGCATTTACATGGTAAGTTTTTTCAAGGAGTCCTTTTCGCTAGGTTCAAATGTAGTTGGTTTTAGTTCAACACATTTTGTGATTCTTATTCTTGCTCTAATGTCATACTTTTCCAAAATGATTAAAATATATAGAAACTTGATATCCTTATGTTTTGGAACTTTGCAGAAGTTTTGTAGTGTCGCTCTAGTTAGAATTGTGGAATTTTGATATTAGCATTAGTCGATGGACCTTAACATTACCAGAAGCGGTCGTGCTCGAGATTAGAGACATTTTTGCTTATTTATGGGCATTTGGTGCTAGAAAAGGTGGAGCGTTAGTGTGCTAGTCCATTGGGATCATTGTTTTGGTTGTTTTTTCTTGTTATTTTTCTATCTTGTTTTCCGATTTTTGGTATATTAGAGTCCTTTGTTTAGAAATAGGATGTTTCCTTCTATATTTTTTTCTTTGAGCTTGTTTCAAGAGATTAGTTTTATTTTAGGAGGAGTTTTGCTACATATTTGTATACTAATGTTTCCCTAATAAATAAAATTGAGCAGGGTGTTCCATTGATTCAAAGTTTATTCTTTGATCTTGCAGTATAAGTATTCATATTGCAAATGCAATGAAAATATTATTGTTATTGTGATGCTTTATCCTTCAGTTAAAAGTGCGAATTATGTATTATGTAAATTTGATTTATTGGTGCCTTGTTGATTTTAAATAATTACAGAATGATGCAATTTGCTATTCCAAAAAATCAAGCAACTTTTAAGCGCCTAGCCCAATTTTTGTCGAAGTTAGTAAAAAGCACATCCACTAGCCTTAAATATTTACAAAACTCGATCGAAGCATTCACAATATTTAACCAATTAAAAGTCTCATATGGTTACTCTTTAAAACCCCACAATGCAATGACCCAAAAAGTCATGAAGAAGTACAAAGGAAAATGATACAAACCACCAATGCATATTTTTTTTTGCTAAATTCAATGCATATTATTGTAGTTTTAGAATAATGTGTGATTGAGTTTTGCCCAACAAATATACAGAGACAAGTACTAAGGGTACTTATGAAAAGGGATTTATACTCTAAATTCCACATACTGTTCAAAAAAATTAGACACTTTGGTTAAGGCTAACATTGATATGTACAATCAATAAAAATTTTGTATATACCAGAATTTATCGCAGAACCAGCTCAATTATACAATAATGATAACTTCACAACGAATACTAGTAGACTACAACTCGTGATTCTTTAATCGGGGGACATCTGAATTTGGTGTTCCATTACTTGACGCATCTTGTTCTAAAAATTTTGATTCAAGGTAATCAAGCCATGTAGCAGCATCTTGTGTGCATAATATCACATCAGTATTAATAGCTTGATTCGTTTAAGATACTGAGCACTGATATGGATCGCGACCAACGTGTGACCGCCCTCCTATAAAGTTGTCATCTTTATTGATTCATCTAATATAGTATCTTAGTCTCATTCACCAACCATCAAGATCTCAATCTGGCATATTCTCGACCTAAAATGTTCTTAAAATATTCTGAATCAACCATAAACACTCACGTGGAACTATGGTAGCCTTTAGAGAGCTGCAATGCTGTCCAGATAAACCAAATTAGCACCAACACTAATAATTAAAAAATACGCACAATTCATCAAGAGAATCTAAAATGCATGCATCAACAAAATCAGTATCCTAAATATCAATAATCCTCTGCCTTAAGACAGAGTAAAAGAGCTACATTCCCAGATTCAACCTAGCTACATAGCAATATGAACAAATCCATCGTTTCACCCCATAAAAAACATAATTACCAGAATAATTATCTTGGAACAAAATGCATTGGACAAAAACAAAATCCAAAATGAACCAGCAAGGCTTAGAAAATTTCAATTAGCTATTAAATTAGCATTCTACTACAGAATCAAAATTTAAGCAAGAAAAGATGACTTTAAAATCATAACACACAAACACTAAAAGTTGTATAAGTAGAGAAGGATAAACCTTTCTTATGGAGTTCCAATTGTAGAAAAGGCTATAATCTTTAGACTGAACAAACCTTAAAGCGCGGATCAAAGACGATCTTCAGAAGTTCCTTTTCCCACTTCGAGAAAGGTGCCACTCCACGTTCCTTCAGCATCGCCTACAAAGTAAAAACCTACTCGTTTATATAATGGTAAAAACCATTATATGCCCGAATTATACATATAAACAGAAACCATTACAAGTCAATAGGAAATAAGTTAAATTTAAAAATTAGCAGCAGCCAAAGTACATAAGAAACAAGGTCAGGATGCACAAATAGGCTAAAACAATGGCCAGGAAGCTAAGATAGTTGCTAACTAATGTTACATAGACAATTTAACACTATCTGATAAGCTTTTAGTCTTAACAATTATAGCACTGAGCTTTACTAATTTGACTTGGGACATTAAGTAGTTCATAGTCTAGCACTAGTTTAAGCTTTGTCATTTGACCATCAATTTTTCCAATTTTCTCAGAATATAAGAAGTACATCAGGTGAAATATCAGAATTTTCAATTTGAATCTCTCCGTAAAAACATGACACACAAAAACCAATTCTTAACAACCCCTATTTAACAAGCAATATGAGTAAAATGCCCTAATTAACTCATACTTAAAAACCCCTAATGAATTTATACGAAAAAAGCCCTAATTAAATCAAACACAAAAAGCCATAATTATATCAAGTTTCATCAAAACAATCTCTAATGAGCTTTAAAACCAGTTTCAATTTCAAAAGCCCCAAAATCGAGTCGAAATTTCATCTTCAAAAGCCCCAAAATCGAGTTAAAACATACCTCGTATTTAAGCTTTAATCTTCAAACTTTAGTACTCGTGCTTCTCTCTTTAAGCTTCTATATTCTTGATCTACAATCTTTGAGCTTCAATTCATGTCCAATTTGAGCGGGGTGCTTGAGCGGTGTGTGTATATATCTGTGGTTATGTTTCAGTGAGTTTTTGTCTAAGTGTGTTTGTGTCTGAGTATTTCTTTTTCTTTTTTCTTATTGACCGCGAAAATAAGATTAGAAAGCCCGCTCACGTCAATTTTAGGAGCCCGCCAACATTTGGTCTGAAAATTTAGTATTCTATAGCAACGATGTTAAAAACCATTGTAGTAGCTTCAATTTTTTATAGTTTCTATATTCTACCATAACCAATTTAAAAAGCATTGCAGTATATCCAAAATTTTATAAACTTGTATGGAAATGTCAATCAATAGTAATGGTTTTTCAACATTTTTCTAAATTTTGGTTGCAATATCCAATCTATGGTGTAGTCTTCTCTCCTGGACTATATTAATGGTTCTCTCTAGAATCGTGAACAACCGTGTAGAACCACCTTTTTTTCTGATTCTGTAGCAGAACCAAATTTTTTTTAAAAAAATTGACGCTGTCACGTCACCACCGTCACGTCATCAATGTTGACATGGCACTGACACATCATCGATGACTTCACCATTGCTGACGTGGCAGTGCCACATCATCAATGATGACACCATCGATGACATGGCACTACCACATCACCATTGATGACATGGCAGGTAACGTGGCATTGTCACGGCACGGCAGCAGGGTTACCACGTTAGCGTTTGGTGTAGATTTTTTTTTTTTGTAGAATCAAAAAAATTTGATCTTTTTTTTATAGAACCAAAAAAACAGAACTTTGATTTTATCATAGAATCAAAAATTAGTGATTTTCCACGATTTTTCACGTAAGATGATTTTTTTATAGAACAATGACCTACATATGTTATGCTCTTTCGTTGTTATTGTACTATATGAAATCTTTAAATGTGCAAGGCTTGTTATTTTTCTTGTACAATGTATTTGCATATCGAATAAATTGTTATTTTTCTCGTACAATGTATTTGCATGCTGAAGTAGATAATTTGTGGATCATTGGCTGCAACACACTCCATTAACTCTCTTCTTTAAAAACTCAACTACTAAGTTCCTCAATTGCGACGTCTGCATTACCAATTCTTTAATAATTCAACTACTTAGTTCGAATCTATCCTATCCGCGTACATGTACGTGTACGAAGTTATTCATAACCATGTATAGAAACACACTTTAAAAAGACATGATCCATTGCTTGACAAACAATGGGGAGTTACAGTGTGTGCATATGCTTCACAAGAAGGTTCCGTGTAACGGAGGCAGCTCCGCCACCGGACGTGATCGAAACTTTCATGAAATATTCAGAAGGTGGGTCACACTTGAGCCCGGAACAGCTCCGGAGATTCTTGGTAGACATGCAAGATGATTCCAGAGCTACCATATTTGATGCGGAGAGTCTTGTGCAGCAAGTTGTTCATAGAAGGCATCATATTACTAAGTTTACCAGACATTCTCTTAATCTTGATGATTTTTATTATTACCTTTTTTCTACTGATCTCAATCCTCCCATGTCATCTCAGGTATATGTTATTTAAGTACAGAAGTCTCCTACTGAAGTCAGTTGCCAAAAGTTATCGAATCTTGTATATCATATTATTTTCTTGTCTTAAATTTATTTTATAAATTCATTGCTAACTCATTTACGGAATATCCAAAATGTAATTCTGGTGGACAGCAGGTATGCTGACTTAAAACTTTAAAGCTAACAAGAACACTTGTTCGATATTAGGTTGATCAAGACATGACGGAACCACTGTCACATTATTTTATATACACCGGACATAATTCTTACTTGACTGGAAATCAGCTCAATAGTGCTTCCTGTGATGTCCCAATCATAAAGGCATTAAGAAGAGGTGTAAGAGTTATAGAACTTGATATATGGCCAGACTCAAGCTCACGGAAGGCTGCTATATGTGTTAAACACGGATGGTATGCAAGTTAGATTAATACTTTCTTTCGAATTTGTACATTTGTGTTGTTCCCTTACAAGTCATATTAGCGAAATCAGATAAGGGCCAGGACTATGAATGCATAAAACTATTGTATAATCCGTTTATAGCCTAGGCACTCTAAAAATGCAGATAACAAACTTTTGCTAGCTAGATTTCCTCGTTTTCTGTCTTATTCTTGATTTCTGCAGACACTTTCATCTGTTTGTTATTGTGTGTTACTGACTTTAGGACCCTCACAACTCCAGTGGACTTTCTGACATGTTTGAGATCAATCAAAGAGCATGCCTTTGCTACCTCACCTTACCCTGTCGTAATAACTCTAGAGGACCACCTTACAGCAGATCTTCAGGCTAAAGCAGCTCAGGTTAGTGCAGATTTGTGTACATATGAAACAAATTTTTCGTTTCATCTTTTTTGCAATGTTCTTTGGTATTCTAAATCTAAGAGGTTCGTAATAATTTCTTTTGTTCCAATTTTCACATGACAGATGCTCACTGAGACATTTGGAGATGTGCTATATTGCTCTGATTTAGATACAATAAAAAAGTTGCCATCACCAGAAAAACTGAAGCATCGGGTAATTATATCGACTAAACCTCCAAAAGAATACCTTGAAGAAAAAACAGAGGACATCCAAATTAACCAGTCGAGTAGAAAGGACTATGAAGGCAGTCCATGGGACGATGAGCCAATATACGATACAGATGATCATGAAGATAACGATAAGGTGCATGTGACTGGCATAAAAGTTGTCCTAACTCTTTATATAATCTCATAAATCAATTTTAACTTTCTTATTGACATCCCTGATTTTATGCCTAACAGAGCTTTGACATCGACATCCACAGTCAGAGTGCTGCTAATTTTGATGAGCCGCCTGACCAAAAGATCAATGTGTCACCTGATTACAAGGGTCTTATCGCCATATATGCTGGGAAACCAAAAGGAGGTCTAAATGAAGCTTTAAAAGTTGAAGCTGACAAAGTTAGACGCCTTAGTTTGAGTGAACAAGGACTTGAGAAGGCAGCTAAATCTCATGGAGTGGATGTTGTGAGGTAATTTTAACTGAGATCATGTGCAACATATCTTTGTTGAGATTTTCATTTAATACCACAGTTACAATTATATAGCATTTGCTTCTGGTTTGGATTCTACAGCATTGGACTGACGGCATGTTAATTAATTATAACTAGGTTCACTCAAAAGAACATATTGAGAATATACCCCAAAGGTATTCGGTTTAACTCGTCAAATTACAATCCGTTAATAGGTTGGATGCATGGAGCTCAGATGGTTGCCTTTAATATGCAGGTTTGTTTTCTGTTCTTGATTTTAATGTAGTTCCTTGCATGAGTAAAAGATGTAGGTTTCGCTAAGCATTCATAATTTAAGTCCATAAAGTTTTGTCTTTGCTTTGAGAAATCTATGTATCAACCCAAAGCTGCTTAATAGACAAAATCGCTTCAAAAATTAATTGCAGGGATATGGTAAGTATCTCTGGTTGATGCACGGGATGTTCAGAGCCAATGGAGGGTGCGGTTATGTTAAAAAACCTGAATTCTTACTAAAGTCAAGTCCAGATGATCATGTGTTTGATCCCAAAGTAAAGCTTCCAGTGAAGAAAACTATGAAGGTAAGATGAAAATTAAGCAACACCGGCCCTCGTTACTTTTGAACAACCAGTAAACACTTTTCAATGTAACATTTCATGACAGGTGAAAGTATATATTGGTGACGGTTGGCATTTGGATTTTAAAAAAACTCACTTTGATTCATATTCCCCACCAGATTTTTACACTAAGGTAATTCCTTACTTTCTTTAAGGCACCGCTGCAGAAAGTCCTGAGAATATTTATGCTACTGTGGGATACTCATACCCTTCATTTAAAAAGTTCTTTGCTTTGAGCATCATAGATTTCCAGTCACTGCCATTTCCTAGACTACAATATTTTTAATCTGCCAATGGATATCTTGCCCCAACTATCAATGCAATAGTTCATCTATAGGTTCATGAATTTAGGTATAGAACCCTTGCCCCAACTATCTAGAAAAGGTTACAGCATTGGTGTCCATTTACGACATCACACTGATATCAAGAAAAGGTTCAGTTCTTGTTACACTACAACAAATCTGGGCAATTATGACGGAAATATTTTCCGCGCCCAACTTACAACATAACAACAAATCCGTCGTAAGTACTTGGGGGAATTGGCATTTGAAATATTACCATGATTTTGCTAATCAGTAACAACAGAGAATTAAGCTCAGCAACATATATTGATGCCGACTTTATTGTACCCTGAACAGGTAAGTATAGCTGGAGTACCTGCCGACGTAAGGAAGCACAAAACGGTAGTTAACTACGACAGGTGGACTCCCTGTTGGAATGAAGAATTTGAGTTCCCAATGTCTGCTCCAGAACTCGCTATACTTTGCATCGAAGTACGTGATGCAGATAATGGGCCTGAAAAAGATGATTTTGGTGGTCAGAATTGTATTCCTGTTTCCCAAATAAGGCCAGGAATCAGGGCTGTCTCTCTTTACGACCGCAAAGGAGTGAAATATACCTCAGTGAAATTGCTTATGCGCTTTGAGTTTGTCTGAAAAAATTACATTTGCAACCAATTTAGTTTTTGTTTTGTTAATTGATACGTTTAAGTATAGGGGGGGGGGGGGAGAGAATCAAAGTTAAGGTCTCTTCTTGTACTGGAGCTCCTCCGCCAACCAGTTTTACTACACTGCTATAGTAAGGTGTAGACTGAATTGGATAGGTCTGTGTATAGCTGTATTTTTCGAGCTTGTTTAGGTTTATTAGTAATCTTGTCCCCAGTCGAGGCTGTCGAGCTCGTATAGGTTTTTTAGTAATGTTGTCTATATGTCATATTTGAGTAAAGTTTCTTTGTGTAGACCGGTCCCATGCTGGTAGCATTCGTTTTGTAATGTGCGAAAGATCCAGAAATGATGTATACCAGACATGGGAAGGGAAGATCATGGTTTGAAGAACAGCTGTGAATCCGTAAGAGAGTGTTAAGACATTTTTATCGTCTACTGTTATAAGGTTATTCTGGTTGTACCTGATAACTTCTACGTAGAAGAAAAGAAATGAAGAAGCTACTTTCATTATTCACAAAGAGATTACATAGCTTTGTAAAAGTGCAGAAAAATGATAACTGGAAAAGATAAAGCTATCTACATTCTATCTTCAGTTTATATACTAGTGCTACTTTCTATATCTAAACGTAACTAACTATCAGAGTTTGTTACATTGCTATAAATAGAATGTTAACCAGCTAGTCTAGTTGTTGCTTAGCTGGAGGAGGATGTGTATGCTGACTTGGCCGAGCTGAAGTGACTATATCTTCAATATCCCCCCTCAAGTTGGGAGGTGGAGAATACAATCCCAACTTGGATAGTAGCAAACTGAACTGAGATGAAGGTAGAACTTTAGTAAAAACATCAGCAAGTTGATGTGTTGTAGGAAGGTATGTAAGCTGCAATAAACCTTCTAATACTTTGTCCCTTGTGAAGTGACAATCGATTTCAACATGTTTTGTTCGTTCGTGAAAAACAGGATTCCTGGCAATGTGCAAAGCGGACTGATTATCACAGTGAAGCGTCACAGGTTTGAGATTGGTAACACCTAGTTCTTCTAAAAGACGAACACACCAAGTTACTTCAGAAGCAGCAGAGGCCATAGCACAATATTCAGCTTCTGATGAAGAACAAGAAATTGTAGTTTGCATCTTAGATTTCCAAGCAACAGGTGATTGACCAAACAAAAGAACATAACCAGTAATAGATTTTCGTGAATCAGGACAAGAAGCCCAGTCCGAATCAGAATATGCCTGTAAAGTTAAAGTATCTGAAGCCTTGAGCAAAATACCTTGTGTAGAAGAATGATTAAGATACTTTAAAGTATGATGTAAAGCATTATTATGAGCAGTTCGAGGTTGTTGCATGTACTGGCTAAGCATCTGAACTGCATAGTTTAAGTCAGGCCTGGTGTTGGTAAGGTAATTAAGCTTACCAACTAAAGAACGATAACGGGATCAGACAAAAGAGTACCTGACAAGGCTGTCGCGTGCCTATCAAATAATAATATCTAACAAATCCTTCTAACTATGTAGTAGGGTAAGTCAGAGTCGATCCCACAGGGACAAACGTGTCAATCACCAGTTGTTCTCGATTTCAATTCAGCCAAGCAAGTAACACAATAAAATATCAAAGATTATTAAACTAATTTTATACTAATGCAATTAATCAATTAACTAAAACTTCCAGAACTAAGTATCCCCACTAGCATGAATTAATGCAATCGTGAATTCCCTCCCCAATCAATCGTATAATACTCAACAGGAAAGGTGCACCCTATAAATTACCAATAACCTCTCTCGAGTATTTATGGCTTCTCTAAAATACAATCAAGTCTATTCTCATGGTATCATGCAATTTAGAGACATTAATCACAGCACCCTAACTTCCTAACAATCCGTTCTACCTATTCTCATGGAGAAGTTCATGTCCTCATTGGATAAATCACAACCATCTAAATCCAACTCTCGTTGATAAATAGACAATGGTTCAAACAATAAACATAATCACGTCTGATTTGTAATTGCTAATTAAAACAACTCAATAAGCAAGAGTAATTAAACAATCAAATTGGGGGAATTGGGAAAATCACACATCAATCATAACTAGGGTTCTACTTAACCCTAGATTAATTATCTACTCATACATAATTAAACTAATAAAACAAGAGATATAATATGAACACATAATATTATAAAGAATAGAGAAAAACCTTCAATCTTCAAAGAAAAGTGAAAAGCTATCTCCAATCTCTCTCTACATATGTCTATACATACGTATGTATGTATACGTAACTATCTATCCCCCCTAATAATAATCATCTCTGATATTCTATATGTCTCTAATAAAAAAGGTATTTTAATCCTTGAGGAAATTACAAGTACGTTTCCTAAACTGAATAGATTTTCAAGGAAAATTCGTGATTGACTTTTCTCCTGTAGTTCTGGGCCGCTCCAGTTGTAATATGACATCTGGACCATCTTAGAATGATAGATAATTTAATTATCTTCGCGTGGGCTGTTGAATCGCCCAATTCTGACTTGTAGAACTCGAGATATGGTCCAAACAGTGAATTGCGCGTATGTTGCCCGATAAATCCGAATTTCCTTCTAATAAATCTCCAATTAAGCTCTTTATTCTCCAATCCTTCC
Source organism: Kitagawia praeruptora (assembly GCA_037693485.1). Taxonomy (NCBI): domain Eukaryota; kingdom Viridiplantae; phylum Streptophyta; class Magnoliopsida; order Apiales; family Apiaceae; genus Kitagawia; species Kitagawia praeruptora. The sequence goes on along the minus strand of CM075348.1, from coordinate 157,809,841 downwards.
AAGTTTAGAATTTCCTTGCTTCCTACAATAAAACATTAAAATATATTAAATAAAAATCCAATTAAATGCAAAATATAATAAATATGAGGAATATAATCATGTAAAATATATATAAATATAATCCTTTTTAAGTTACTAAGGATATAACTCATAAGGATAGTGTTTAGGTCAATGAGGTTAATCCTAGTGCCTTTATCATTTTCATGCACACACGCAACATGTAGTCTCAACAAGGTATCGAAACAAGTTCTAGAGCAATGCTAATTGACGAACAACACACAACAAAAATTCGATTGATATCAAATGTATCAATCATTAATTAGGCTCAAAATCTCACAAGGTGAAAGCATGCTCGACTCACTAAATTTGACTAAGAAGCATCTCAAGTTTTAAAATTTTCGAAAGCACACACAAGGAATTATCAAGCAACAAATGATTTTTATTCTATGATACAACACTCAGAATTAATCATGCAAAATTAGTCTACAAAATGTGTACTTATCCTCGCTAACATGCTTTTGACATGACAATTATATACAAAAATTTTATTTAATTTTTTTTTTTTGAATTTTTATCATATATAATTTTTTTTTTTGAATTTTTTATACATTAAGAACGTATCCCCACACTTAAATGGTTCATTGTCCTCAATGAATAAATATATAATATATACATAACTAAAAGATCCTAAAAACAAATACAAAAATAAAATAAAAAATAATATACAAAGAAAGGTTAAAATACTCCCCTAGTGCATATGCACGAAGTGCCGCTTGAAAAGAATTAGCAAATGTTGGCTCCACTTAATTAAATTCCTGAACCTCCTCCTTCCATGGTAATTGCAGTTTGTAATTTAACATAGAAACAAATCCAGCTCAGTTGGTCATGAACTCCACTTAGAGGTGCAGGGGACTTAGAGGTCAGGGGTTCAAAACCCATCAGCATCATTAAATTTTTAAGCATGAGCCACTTCATTTTTAAAATAGCAATGAATTGAAGAACTAGACAGAGCAGATGCACTCGTCAGGAGCCACGCGCGCGAAGTGAAGTGAAGCGCTCAACGCCTCAATAATTCTAAACAAGGAGTGAATTTTGCACGTCCAACAGGATATCAGCACCGAGCAAGTAGTTTCTGGCTTCCTGCCCATGAAAATTTTCTGCCTTAACATTTTTTTTTTAATCTTTACAGGAGATTTTGCACCGCAGCTTACAATCCCGCACCCCCAACATAAAATCTCTGTGCTCACTTTTTCCTTCCTTTTCTTTTTTCCAATCGCCACAATCGTTGCAATTACTTTTTTTTTTTCACATCAAATCACCATTCACCATCAAAATTCGAAATTGCCACTACGAGCTTCAATAATTTTTTTATTTTTTTAATTCCTGAAACACTTCAAATCAAATCATCAAGGCATCTTGCGGGAGTAAAAATAAACAAAAATAAATAAATAAACTCTAATCTAGAAAAATAAAAAAAAATTATAAAAATGATATAAAAATTTACTAACCATACAATCATGGGTTGCCTCCCAAGAAGCGCTTTTTTTAAGGTCACTAGCTCGACCTTCTTATCAATAACTAGATCATCAACAAGGTGAAAAAGCAAACAAATGTACATATCTCTTAATTTGAATTAATCTAACGATATGAGCACCAATTAGATAACCAAAAAGATATATAAATTGACATGTGAGGCTCATGTGATGCTCAAGAATTTTCGGCATGTGAAAGTATTTAGAAAAATCATCGCCAATAAGGCTATAGTTACTTTTCACAAATTCCTCCCAAATTGGGTCAACAAAGGGCATACACATATTTTCAATTTTAACATCATTCAAGTCAAGTTTATCCAAATTCGGTTCTATCTCATCTACCACAATTGGAATCACAATATCCTTATTCAAATTTATATCTACCACAACCATATTATCACCCTCATCAAATAGCGTGCAAAAAGAGTCATCTAAGAAATCAATCTCATTACTATCAAACGAGTTTTCACACGAGTTAATTTCTTGAGAAGCATATGGGTCAATAAGAGTGAGACTTTCAAAATCATCATCTTCATCATCATAATCATCAAAATTTAGCTTACTATTACTAACCTCGTTTTGCGACTCTTTGAACTCCTTTCCACTCCACAAAGTTGCATCATCAAATTGACTCATTGGTATTTTCTCCGTTTGAGTGCACATCTCAAAGAATTCAGTTACCTCTTAAGCTAGTTGAGCAATTGAGTTTTCAATCAACTTACCTTGAGTTTTCAACTCATTAAGACTTGTCTCAACCTCTTCATTCTTGCTCAGCTGTGCAACAACAACTCCTTCCAAAAGATTTTCCAAGTTGGATTTCTGTGGTGGCTGAGGTGGATTGTCTTGGTAGGAAAAATTAGTGTAATCTTCCCAACCAGAAGTGTAAGTATCAGCATAAGGATTATATTGTAGTGGCTGGTGAGGGTGGTCATGGGTATTGTAATAAAAATTACCATCACAAAAGTGTGTTTGATTTGGGTAGTAAGGGATATTAAATTGGCAATTATTTTGAGTATGTCCCTGTATACCGCAAACATCACAAGTGGCAAACAAAGAAGAATTTCTTGACTCAATATCATCGATCTTTTGAGAAAATGCCCGCATAGTCTCAACCAATGCCTCCATGCTTTCTTCTTGCTCCTCTCTTTACTCGCTTAATTTCTTGTTATAGGAATCTGAAAATCAATTTTACAAGAAACAAGAAAAACCACAAGCAAAGATCAAACAGAACAAGAATAATAACCGAAGCAACACAACTAAACAACTTGGCCAAACTAACTCAAAAATTAACTAATCTAACACTGCTTTGTCCCCGGCAGCGGCGCCAAAAATTTGACAAGGCTGTCGCGTGCCTATCAAATAATAATATCTAACAAATCCTTCTGACTATGTAGTAGGGTAAGTCAGAGTCGATCCCACAGGGACAAACGTGTCAATCACCAGTTGTTCTCGATTTCAATTCAGCCAAGCAAGTAACACAATAAAATATCAAAGATTATTAAACTAATTTTATACTAATGCAATTAATCAATTAACTAAAACTTCCAGAACTAAGTATCCCCACTAGCATGAATTAATGCAATCGTGAATTCCCTCCCCAATCAATCGTATAATACTCAACAGGAAAGGTGCGCCCTATAAATTACCAATAACCTCTCTCGAGTATTTATGGCTTCTCTAAAATACAATCAAGCCTATTCTCATGGTATCATGCAATTTAGAGACATTAATCACATCACCCTAACTTCCTAACAATCCGTTCTACCTATTCTCATGGAGAAGTTCATGTCCTCATTGGATAAATCACAACCATCTAAATCCAACTCTCGTTGATAAATAGACAATGGTTCAAACAATAAACATAATCACGTCTGATTTGTAATTGCTAATTAAAACAACTCAATAAGCAAGAGCAATTAAACAATCAAATTAGGGGAATTGGGAAAATCACACATCAATCATAACTAGGGTTCTACTTAACCCTAGATTAATTATCTACTCATACATAATTAAACTAATAAAACAAGAGATATAATACGAACACATAATATTATAAAGAATAGAGAAAAGCCTTCAATCTTCAAATAAAAGTGAAAAGCTATCTCCAATCTCTCTCTGCATATGTCTATACATACGTATGTATGTATACGTAACTATCTATCCCCCCTAATAATAATCATCTCTGATATTCTATATGTCTCTAATAAAAAAGGTATTTTAATCCTTGAGGAAATTACAAGTACGTTTCCTAAACTGAATAGATTTTCAAGGAAAATTCGTGGTTGACTCTTCTCCTGTAGTTCTGGGCCGCTCCAGTTGTAATATGACATCTGGACCATCTTAGAATGATAGATAATTTAATTATCTTCGCGTGGGCTGTTGAATCGCCCAATTCTGACTTGTAGAACTCGAGATATGGCCCAAACAGTGAATTGCGCGTATGTTGCCCGATAAATCCGAATTTCCTTCTAATAAATCTCCAATTAAGCTCTTTATTCTCCAATCCTTCCAAGTTTAGAATTTCCTTGCTTCCTACAATAAAACATTAAAATCTATTAAATAAAAATCCAATTAAATGCAAAATATAATAAATATGAGGAATATAATCATGTAAAATATATATAAATATTCACTCTATCAGTACCCTCATCTGCTGTTAACTTTAAATTTAACGGAAATGGAGTAACAGTCTTGAGAGACAAATCAAAACCACAATGTTGCAAAAGTTCCCTGGTAAACTTATGTTGAGTCAACGTGATACCATCAGGATAATAACCAACTTCAAGACTTAGAAAGTAATTCAATTTTCCCAAATCTTTGATGCCAAACAGATTATGCAAATGAGACTTTATAGCAGTAATAGTAGCAAGATCATTACCAATAACAACTATGTCATCGACATAGACAGCAAATATAGTAATCTTGGAACCAGATTTTTTCAGAAACAAACTATAATCGTTCTTGGACTGAGTAAATCCTTGATCAATAAGTTCACTAACTAACTTGTCAAACCAAGTACGTGAAGCCTGTTTCAACCCATATATTGACTTTCGTAATCTGCAGACCAAATTAGGAGCAGCCTGTATGCCTTCTGGTATGACCATATATACTTCCTCACTCAAATCTCCATGGAGAAAAGCGTTATTAACATCTAGCTGGTATAAATCCCATTTCCTACTAGCAGCCAGTGCAATCAAACAACGTATAGTGTTCATTTTGACAACAGGGGAAAATGTTTCCTCGTAGTCAATACCATACTTCTGATTAAAACCCTTGGCAACAAGTCGAGCTTTGCAACGCTCAAGTGAACCATCAGCTTTTAATTTGACCTTAAAAACCCAACGACAGCCAATAGCCTTTTTATTTGGTGGCAATGGAACAAGGTCCCAAGTGTGATTGTCAGTAAGAGCTTTAATTTCCTTATTCATAGCTTCGACCCATAATGGATTACTAGCTGCTTCTTTGTAAGAAAGAGGCTCAGAAATATCACAAATAGTAGTAAGTAAAGCTTTGTGAGGACTACTAAACTGAGCATAAGGAACAGTAGAAACAGAAGTATTAGTGGTAAGATTACACTTATAATCCTGAAGATAAGATGGTGGATTTCGTGTTCGAACAGATTGTCTAAATGGAACACTCAGATCAACTGTTTGATTTGGAAAAGAATGATTAGAAGAAAAATTCTGAGAAGATTGATTAGATGAATTCAGAGAATTCTGAGAATTTTGAAAATGTTGTGAAGTCTGAGAAGTAGATGGATGTTGAGAAGATTCAAAATCAGTAGAAGATGGTGAATGAATTTCGTGTGAAGCTTGAGACTGAGATGCAGTGGTTGAACTAGGATTTGTATCAAAAATGTAGCTGGATGAGTAGTAGTAACTGGTAAAAATATGTTTGCAAAAGAAGAAACAATGGGAGCAGAATGAGAAGAGAGATGAAAAGGAAAATGATATTCAAAAAATTTAACATCTCTGGAAACTAAAAGCTCATTGTTATTAAGATTTAAAACCTTATAGCCTTTCTGAGAAGAAGTATATCCTAGAAAAACACCATGAACAGATCTAGGTTCAAATTTAGTCCTATGAGATTTGACAGTAGCAATGTAGCACAAACAGCCAAAATTTCTAATGTGATCTAAGGAAGGATCAGACTTATATAATTTGAAATAAGGAGTGAGATTACCTATACTTTGCAGAGGCATTCGGTTTATCAAATAAGCAGCACAAAGAATGCACTCACCCCGGTATTTTTCTGGAATTTTGGATTGAAAAAACAAAGCTCTGGCAGTCTCTAGTAAATGGCGATGTTTACGTTCAACTACCCCATTTTGTTGGGGAGTATAGCTGCAAGTCGTTTGATTGATGATCCCTTTCTTCAAATAAAATGCTTTTAAAACCCCTTCTGTAAGCTCCAAAGCATTATCAGATCGAATGCATAATACTTTGCTATTAAAATGCTTCTCAGCATAAGTCACAAAATTCTCAAGAATAGAAGGCACATCAGTTCTATGTTTAAGCATGTGAATCCATGTATATCTGCTATAGTCGTCAACAATTGTTAAAAACTGATTACAATGGGAATGAGTTTTCACTTTATACGGACCCCATACATCAATGTGTAATAGTTCTAAAACTGCAGATGTCTTAATACTACTATGTGAAAAAGGTTTTCTATATTGTCTTGCAAGAGGACATACTGAACAAATGACTTCATCTTGACAGCCTTTGACATCACAATCAGGATGAATAATCTTGAGTTGAGAGAGAGACATGTGACCCATCCTCATGTGCCAGAGTTTAGCTTGATCAATTGCAGAAAAACAAAAAATATTGTTGATACCAGAAGAGCAACTGGATGGCATTGTAGAGACTGTATAGAGACCTGAATGAAGTTTACCAAGAGCAATTTGTAGTCCGTTCTGAAAACGGTCCTGAACATAACAATCTTCATCAGTGAAAACCAATTTGCAATTTAGATCTTTGCAAATTTTATTGACTGAAATTAGCTGAAAATGAAAGTCAGGTACACGAAGTACATTTTGCAAAACTATCTTATCATTCAATCGAATTGTACCAGTATGTAATACTGGAATCTTACGACCATCTGGTATTGTGATAAATGTAGGGTCATTTACTGATTTAGCTGTCAAAAACTTTGTAATATCTGGACAAATGTGGTCAGTTGCACCATTGTCCAAAATCCAACTTATACTAGAAGCAGTCATTAGACAAATATTACCTACAAGTAGAGCATGAGCTGAATCAGAAGAATCGGAATCTTGAACTGTAGAGATAGGCTGCTGCTTGTTAATAAGATTCAAAAGATAGTTGTATTGTTCCATTGAGATGTTATTAGACTGTTCTGAATTAGAACCAGACAGAGAATCAGACTCAGAAACACAGGACATCATTGCTTTCTTATCTTTGAACCCTTTGAATCCAGTTGGATATCCATGAATTTTAAAACATCGATCAACACTATGTCCTTGCACCTTACAGTGAGTGCAAAAATAATTTGCACCAGGCTTTTGAGATTTCTTGAAACCAGAAGTGTTTGCAGATGCATTTGCAGAGTTAGGTCTGAAACTATTATTTCCAGGATATTGCTTCTGATAATTTGAAGCAACAAAAGGCTTCTGAAACTTTCTATCTGCAAAGAAAGCCATATTCTCAGTCTGAGTAGAAAGCTGTGAGATATCCTTATGATTCTCCTCTTGTACAACCAAACGATAAGCTTGAGAAATAGATGGTAGTGGCTGCATCATCATCACATGAGCCCTAACAGCAGAATACTTATCATTAAGTTTCATCAAAAATTGCAATAGTCTCTGTTCTTGCTGCTTCTGTTGGAACTTATGGCCTAACTCACATGTACATTTCTCACAAGTGCAAACAGGCAACGAAGAAACATCATCAATACTATCCCAAACAGTCTTAATTTTCGTATAATACTCTGAAACAGATTGAGTGCCTTGAGTAATCTCATCTAATTGTAATTCCAAAGAATACAATTCAGTTATAGAAGCACATCCAAATCTATCTTCAAGATCTTTCCATATTGCTCTAGCACTTTTCAAGAACAGAACGCTTCGTGCTATTGTTTCATCAAGATTAAACAATAACCAGGACGTAACTAAAGCATTACATCTATCCCAAGCAGCAAAATCAGGCGAAGTTAAATCTGGCATAAGAATTGTTCCATTAACAAAACCTAACTTGTTCTTGGCCGAAAGAGTGAGCATCATCGATCGCTTCCAGTTATTGTAATTAGTACCATTAAACTTGACTGAGACTAACTGAGTAGTACTAGCATCCGAAGGATGGATGTAGTAAACACTTGAAGAATCAATATTACTTTGTGTAATATTACTTTGTGTAGCCATAACAAAGAACAATCAAGAACAGTCAAGAGTAAACAGAATTCACAGATCAACAATAGATCAACAGATCTTTCAAGCAATTCAGAGAAATAGATCAATCAGAAAGCAAGAAACAGATCAATCAGAACGAAAAACAGCTCAATCGGAACAATTGATAACAACAAGTAAAGAGAAGAAAACACCTTATATCGTAAACAAAGAAATGTTGCCAAAACGAAGAAAGGTCGCCGGAAAAAAAAATACAACACCGGAGACGATAACGAAAACGTAACAAGAAGAAACGTCGTCGGAAAAAGAAGCACCGGAGACGATGACGGAAGTGTAACAAGAATCACCAAACACACCTCTCTGATACCATGATAACTTCTACGTAGAAGAACAGAAATGAAGAAGCTACTTTCATTATTCACAAAGAGATTACATAGCTTTGTAAAAGTGCAGAAAAATGATAACTGGAAAAGATAAAGCTATCTACATTCTATCTTTAGTTTATATACTAGTGCTACTTTCTATATCTAAACGTAACTAACTATCAGAGTTTGTTACATTGCTATAAATAGAATGTTAACCAGCTAGTCTAGTTGTTGCTTAGCTGGAGGAGGATGTGTATGCTGACTTGGCCGAGCTGAAGCGACTATATCTTCAATAGTACCCACCACGAGTGTCCCAGTTGTTTGGACCGTGACTTTAGGGGCTTAGCATCCCAAGGTCATAGGTTCGATTCCTGGGAGACGCGGAAGTAAATGGATTGCCATGCTCGGTGGGTACGAGTGTGCCTCCGGATTAGTCGAGGTGACTCGAACACCGAATTATCGAAAAAAAAAAGTTATTCTGGTTGTAATTGAAGTATAGCGGTGCACATATGAGAGAGTACCATGGGTATATTAACATTAGTTGCTGTTAAGCAGGCAACTCCTCGCAGGCCAGCTTCCTCAAAGTAATGTTGAGGCAACTACCTTGAATTCGAAAATGAGTTTGTGAGACAAATGTGGAATATCCTCATACTTGAGGAATAATTTACTGCTGTTTTCTAGACATCCTAAGATCAATTTTGCAGTATCTGTACTGTTACACCAAAACTTAGGAATCAGCTAATCATCTTAACACCCTTATTTGTTATTACTTTTCAATAATAATAAAACATTTTAGTAGCATTAACTTAAATGTTTGTCAATGTAAAACTAATTTAGAAATATCCCAACAATAAATTATTAAAAGTTGAAAGTTCTTTTAACCACCCTGCCATAACTTTAAATCAAGACCAGTGCTATTATACGAAGTGTGAAAGCCCATTCCATTCACACCAGCAGGATACAGCTATGGACATGGAGGCTTATTTTCCATTTTTTATTTTATGTTTATTATAAGATTGATTAATTTATATATATAGAGTTCATTCTTTCATTCTAATGAAATTGACTTACAATAATTTATAAAACTTACCATTCGAAAGATTTTCCTGTATACTTTTATTAATTTTAAATCTTAAGAGTTCATCAATATAGATCAGAAATGCGCCACTTATATAAGTAGTACTAATTTATTAAATATTCTGAATATGAAAATAAAACATTCTGTATACCAAGACATGATACTATTTATCTTATTTGTATGTGCAAGTCAAATTGAATTTTATTTCAAGACAAATTTATGTATATATCTTCCACATTTTTTTATAAAACATAATCTAAACTTTAATTTAATAAAAGTATTAAAAATATCAATTATATTTAATTAAATGTTGTTAACACTGTGTAGAAAAGATAAAAACAGTTAAAATGTGCCAGAAGTAATTCCAATAAAATGCAATACCCATTGCTCTACCTTCAAGTCAACCACATGAATATGAAAATGTAAATACATTGGATCGCAACATAGGTGGCATCTTGAGTTCTTGACCTTGTTGTGATGCACAGTTGCGAAATGTATAAATTAATTTGTATAAAAATATAAAAATATTTAATTTGTATATATAAATTTGAAACGGAAAAATAAATAAATTTATATTTATATTAAAAATGCATTAAAAAATAATCTTAATAAATGCATTCAAAAATTATAATAGAGTTAAGTTTTAAAGAAGTCAAGCATTGAAAATACAAATATAGGGGTAATTTTGGAAAATTAAACTTAAATTTGTAAGAGATATTTTTATGAAAAGAAGAGAGGGACATCTAATTTGGAACAAATTTTTTTTTGCAAAAGGGACATGTATTTTAGAACGAAGAGAATAACTTAGAAGGGTTTCACTGTAATCAGTTTCTCATTTTGCAAGATCACATTCCCTAAATTTATATCCGCGAAGAGATAACATATTCTTCTTCTTCTTCTTTATGATGTGTTCCACAATCAATGAAAAAAAGAAAAAAAAAATAGAAAAATGTGTTATTTTCTTTTATCTCTAAATCTTTCTAAAAATGGGAAGAAGATTTTGAAGACAAAATATAAGGATTTTCTTTCTAATAAATATCTTTCGGGAACAAGTCGAAGAAATCAAATCTTCAATTTTTTTTTGACTATTTAAGTTTATATGTTTTACAATGAGTATCTGTTCTATCAAATTTCGGAGGTGAGCGAGAATCGAACTCAGGATCCTGGAACGACAAGAGATAAGCTTTTACCACTTGAGCTATTTCATTGCGCTCAACTTTCTTTTCTTTTCAATTGACGATTTTTCGATCCACTTATTTCATTCAAGCATAAAATATCTTTAACTTATTATGGGTCATTTTGTAATATCAATGGACATTGTTTAATTTTTATTTTTTTTTTATATAAAATAAAATAGTCGACAGAAATTAGGATATGCTCATTTCGTTGTTCTGATTAGGGGTGTGCACGGGTCGGTTCGGCTCGGTTTTTACCGAAAACCGTTACCAAACCGTACATGTCGGTTCGGTTTTTACCTATTAACCGTAACCGAACCGCTCGGAACGGTTTTTTTCGGTTCGGTTAACCGCTTGTCGGTTTCGGTTTTTTTCGGTTTTTTATTTTTAATACTTAATATCATGCTAGTAAAAATTATAAGTTTCTAATTTTCTTAAACCCACTATTCCTACTAAGGTGACGCATGTTTTAGCTTAAAGGTGGTCATAAGATCAATTCATTTTTAAAATATAAAACTGTAAAATCAAATTTTTTGACATTTTTAAATCTTTTTAAGTAGATAATTATTTTTTGATAGATTATTAATAATTAGTGTAAAAAATAAGATGGGAAACTTTTGCAATTCAAGTTCTACTAGTTTTTGTCTTACTTCTTATATAAAATTCTATATTTATATAAGTATATAATATAAAAATATAAATTATTAAAATAATATATTTTCGGTTCGGTTTTCCGGTTCGGTTATTGGGATAAAACCGTAACCGTTACCAAACCGTTCCGTCGGTTCGGTTCGGTTACGGTTTTTTTCGGTTTTTGTCGGTTACGGTTTTTTTCGGTGCGATTTTTCGGTTTTTCGGCTCGGTTTCTTCTCGAGAACTTCATTTTCAACATGAATTGTCTAAGATTTATAAAATCTATGAAGATAGTAATCTAATTCAATGTTTTCAGTTGTGAATTTAAATTCACTTTATTCAGAACTGAGAATTTAAATCTGATTACTCGCTATGAGATTTTAAATAGTAATATTTTATTACAAATTAAACTAATACATTAAATACTATTATTACTAAAATATTTATGTTTATTATTCTTTTATTATTCTTGTTATTCCCATGCTTAATTCCTAATCGTGAACCCAATTGTTTAGTTTCGATTCTCGAATTTTATGAGTATTTCGATACAATTATTATTCATATATTGGCGTAATTATATAATAATTTTCCCAAGAATTTTAATCTAAATATATGCACCAATATTAATTATTAAAAGTTAATGACTATTATTAGTTTGTTGTAATTAATTACGTAATATTAAAGTAGATATTAAATAATAATATTGAATATAAAATTATTAAATTATATAATAATTTACCCAAAAAATTTAATCTAAATATATACACCAATATAAATTATTAAAAATTAATGACTATTATTATTTTGTTGTAATTAATTACGTAATATTAAAGTATATATTAAATAATAATATTGAATATAAAATTATTAAATGATGTATATTAAATATATGAAGGGCTAAAATAGTAATTTTGCAAGTAATAAAATGTGACATGTATATACCTAAGTTCATTACATATCATATATCACTAATTTATACTAAACTATAACATATAAAATATCTTAGAAATTAAAATACCAAATGTTCTTCATTCATCACCCAACATACATAGCATATTTATGACTTACATAACACATGTGATTGGCTAGCCTAGTGGTAAGGTGGTGTGTATTTGAATGGAAAGACCTAGGTTCGATTCTCAGCAACAACAAATGGTTTAAAATGAAGGGCTAAAATAGTAACTTTGCAAGGAATAAAATGTGACATGTTGTGGTATTATATAGATAATAGATAGATTTCTTTGAGTATTTACACGTACTTTATCATGGGTAAAAATTGGTAGTTTGTAATTGTAACACATTTTCAAATTTTTGTTTCGCAAATTAGGGAGATTTATTGAAGAAAATAAGGATCATGAGATAGATACATCATACATACAGTAAAATCTCAACAAATTAATACTCGATAAATTAATAACCCACTATAAATTAATATTTTCAAAATATTTTTTTGGTCCCAACATAATGGCGATAGTGTAAATTTAAACTCGATTAATTAATAATCTCTTTAAATTAATAAAATTTGCCGGTCCCGATACTATTAATTTATAGAGGTTTTACTGTATAAGGATACATTTTTATGGAAAATGCTAGCTAGTACCCCAAATTGGATCCCAAATTTTTTCCCAAATTATACATGTCATTATCTGAATGATTATAATTACAATGGGTCCGCCAGGGGCCAGGGCCATATAAATCTCACCAATTAAAATTTTTCATACATTCAACTCATCAATGCCACATCATTTGGGAGCATTTTTTGGGTACCAATTTGGGGTACCTAGCATTACTCTATTTTTATCGGAGTAATGCTAGGTACCCAAAATTGGTGCCCAAATATTGCTCCAAATGATGTGGCAATGCTTACATGGAATAGTGAAAATTTTTGATTGGATGGTTGGTGTGAATGCAGGGGGTCCACTATTATTACAACCAATTGAATTACAGTATTACACTTGACATTTGGGAAATTTTTTGGATACCAATTTGGGATAACTCATCCTTCCTTCTTTATAATATAACATATATCTACTCTCACACTCTCATCATTCCCTATATTATCTAAAATATTGATTAAATATTATATTTCTAATTATAGGTAACGAATATAGGTAACACCGTTGAAGTAAAACAACTTTTTATATTTTAGGTAACCATTATTTTATTATAATTAAGGGAATGAAAGTAGGGTTTACCCTTGGAGATGCTCTTATATTGATTATTTAATTATCAATTTTTCTAATTTATATAAGTTGAGTGTCCTAAATATCCGTTTTTAATTTTTTTAAATCCAAAATATTCATTCTGTGTAAGTAGTGTTCTAAATAACCACGAAATATATCTGTGATAGTCCCGTGAGTTGAGATATGCCATTCTTAGTGCATATATATTCTTTTTAGATAGATTCTTTTTCAGTTATTCGTCAAGATATTTTTTAAGTTTATTCTTTTAAATCATATTCTTCTCATCCTTTTCATTTGTTTATAAATAAGTTGAGCATACACGTTAATAAAAAATGGAAAGTACTGAAGAAAAGTAAGAATAATGAGTAAAAATGGTGGGGTGAATCAATATTTTATGTAATAAAGTGAGTTTGATGGAAAAAAGTAGTAAATGTAATTATTTTTTATATTATTAAACTTTATTATTTTGGATAAATTTTGAAACATAAAAAATTGAGAGGAACATTCAAAAAAGAAAATGTAAAAAAATGAAAGGGTTGGCGAAATATATGTTATTCACAAATTTTATAAAACGATCATAAATATGGTAGTTCATTATATAATAAAATATTCAAATTCAATAGTTGATCGTAGTTGGGAAATGAAGATGTCCACCCAAATTTTATTCATGTATTGTCTAAGAGCATCTCCAATGGTGCTGGCTAAATTGGTTCGCTAAAATGATATAAAATACTGATTATGTAAAATTTACTGAACCTGTAAGACGTTGTCCTCCGATGGTATTGTCTATAATGATTGACTATTTTTTAAAAATGGTATGTTATTATTATTTCAAGTTGTTATAAATAGAATATATTATTTTATTATGGTAATAGATGATCTGGAATCTTCTTAGAGGTCTCTAGAGGTTCGACAAATATAGCCAACATCATGGGGTTGGCTAAATTTTTAGACAAGAGTAATGTGTGGTTGGAGTGGAGAATTTGTTACATATTCTCTATAATTTTTATTTATGGCATCAATTATCCAATTTTACCTAAGGGTTTTGGAGGATTGGAGATGCTCTAATAATTTAAAAGTTCAATAAAATCATCATTTTTCTGGGAAAAAAAATTCTCATAATCAAACTCATTTATAAATTAGAGTTGGATCTTTCATCGAACGTTCGACCAATGAAAAATTGAGGGCTCTCTTCCCGTAAACTCTCCCCAATAATCTTAGTTAAACCTTTTTCTTAATTTACGGGTTATTATGAACTTGTTGGTTGATGATAATTGATAATAGGACTGCAGTCTGAATTTATATTCAAATTTATTTAATTTTTTTGGATCAGATCAAATTAAGTGTTGAATTTTTTTACGATCAATCTATATCTGTTTTATTAGGATCATGTGTAATCGGATCAGATATACAATCTACTCCCTCCGTCCAATCCATTTCTTTACATAAAAAACTGCGTATCTGACACGCATTTTAAGGTGCATTTTAAGGATAGTTATATAACTTATTTTTGATATTTTCTTTTTTTGTATAAAAATAAAACAATCCTATTTTTATACAAAAAAAGAAAATATCAAAAAAAAGTTATGGAACTATCCTTAAAATGCACCTTAAAATCCGCAAATGTAAACTATTGAAAAAAACAGAGGGAGTAGTTAATATTTTTAAAAATAAAATAAATATTAATATTAAAATTTAAAATGATAAAACAAAGAATTTTAAGATGTAAGAGTAAAGTTTAACATCCAAGTATAACAAGCATAGACCATTAAAAATCAAAAATAAAAATCTATCAATCCAGAAATGTTCTAATTTTCATAAAATTAGAATGATCAACATATGAACTCTAAGCATTAAAATAATTGAAATTAAATCATTAATCCAATTTTAGAATCAGTACAATGATAACATATTTATAACAAACGCAATAATTTTTTCAAGTTATAATTTAAAATACTACGAAAGAATTTTGGATATTATATGATTTGAAAATTATATATTATTTGTATAATTAAAATTATATTTATATTAATATATAATAAAATATATAATTATATACTCTTTCCGTGTCACTCATTTTTAACATGTTTTCAACATTGTTTGGTACGCATTTAAGATGTATATAAAGTATAGTTTAAAAACTTATTTTTCAAAAGTTTCGTTTTTTGAATGAAAATTTAAATATTAAATTTTCATTTAGAAGAAAAAAATTAAAAATAAATTATAGAATTATAATATTACACGAAATGACGAAGATGACACGTACCAGCTTCGCTCAGAACAGGAATTTGCATCGTTCACTCCGTTTCAACGACTTCTGCTTTACCCATTTCTTTATTCATCCGTTTAGCAACTCCTAATCTATCCGCGTACATACACACACATATATATACGTGTTTTATATATAGCTCAGAAATGATCTATAGCTTGAGCTGATCAGAAATGGGGAGTTACAGTGTGTGCATATGTTTCAGACGAAGATTTCGTGTAATGAAGGAGGCCCCACCACCAGATGTTGTCCAAACATTCAAGAACTACTCTGAAGATGGGACCCACTTGAGTCCTGACCGGCTTCGTAGATTCTTGGTCGAAGTGCAAGGTGATGAAGGAGCATCTTTGAATGAGTGTGAGAGTATAGTTCAACAAGTTCTTGATAAAAGACATCACATTGCTAGGTTTACAAGACATTCTCTTACACTTGATGACTTCCTGTATTTTCTGTTTTCGACTGATCTTAATCCACCCATGTCATCTCAGGTATGATCCTTGTGTGTGTTTGTGTGTGTGTGATTCTGCTTTGAGTTTGTGTGTTTGGTTTTGAGTTGGGATCTTGCTATATGCATTAGCCATTAGTTGACCTTTTTTAGATTTCCTGATTGGAGACAAAGTTAGGCATGAGTCGTAGATTAAAAACTGGATTCGATGAATCTCGGTATGTATCTCGAAACAGACAAGAGATTTTAGGACTACATAGTTTTGGGAAATCTGATTATTGATTGTTGAATGTTGATATGTTAGGGGTGATTTGACCATATAGGGCGGGATACACGGAGTATGTTTGGATTTTTTTCGTTCAGAAAGTTTTTTGACTAGTGTAAGGTTTTCTGCAAATCTGGCCTTTTTCAGCATTTGGTTAATGAGATTCAAGTAATAATTTCTGGAAAATTAGGATTTCCTTTTTGCGTCAAAGACAATGAGTAGTGAAAATTTGAGGGAAGCATCTCTTTTTCATTAGTCGTGTTGTGCATTTTTTTTAATTATTAGTACTACATAACAATCAGGTAGACTCAGATTTGAGATGATGATGTAGGGTAGTTATCTTAGCCTTGAATGTAGATACTCTATACAAAAAAAAAAGATTGTTAAGGCTTATCTGTTAGCATTTGGTTGTAAATGTTCTAATGAAAAGATATAATGATTTCTTGATCTGAACAGAAGATATGTTAACTACGAACTTTATGGCTAATATAAACACTTGTTCTGTTTTTAGGTTGATCAAGACATGACTGCACCACTGTCACATTATTTTATATACACTGGACACAATTCGTACTTGACCGGAAATCAGCTCAATAGTGATTGCAGTAATGTCCCAATCATAGAAGCACTTAAAAGAGGCGTGCGAGTTATAGAACTTGATTTATGGCCAGACAACTCAGGAAAGGGTGCTATACATGTTAAACATGGAGGGTATGTAACCTAGATTAATGCTTTGCTTTATAGTTCTATCCTTCTTGTAGCTTGCTATGTATTTTTGAATAAGTTTGGCAGCTTTACTGCTAAACTTCCATGTTATCGTATGGATAATTGGTACTATGCTAATAGGCAAGTCTACAGGAAGAAATCAACTTCCATTGCATGCATTATATTTACATCGAATTTGTAAATTTGCTTCCAAGTATGTTGGTCATATCAGATAAGGGCCAGAAAATACATTGAACTATAAGTCATTTATCTTATGGATTGTTCCTATGTCATTTGGTCGGGTAGGGGTATGCAGATGACAGAGTTTTAGTAGCTAAATTCCCTTGTTCTATCTCCTTGATTTTTGCAGAAGATCTGATTTTGTTAATATCGTGTATTACTGACTTTAGGACCCTTACGCCTCCAGTGGACCTCTTAAAATGTTTGAAATCAATTAAGGAGCATGCCTTTGCAACCTCACCTTACCCTGTTGTAATAACACTAGAAGACCACCTTACATCACATCTCCAAGCTAAAGTAGCTCAGGTTTGTGTTAAATTTGTACACTAATAATGATTTTTTTACACCTTATTTGCTTTGTACTTGTAAATTTCTTAACTTAAAAGGTCCTCATTGATTTTTTCCTTTTCCAAATTTTTATATCATAGATGCTCACTGAAACATTTGGAGAGGTGTTATATTGCCCTGAAGAAGATCGTATTCAAGAATTACCATCACCAGAAAAGTTGATGAAGCGGGTCATTATATCAACTAAACCACCGAAGGAATACCTTGAAGATAAAGGTGCTGAGGACAACAAAAATAACCTGTCGAATAGAAAGGATTCTGATGATGATTCATGGGACGATGAGCCAGTAAACGAAACAGTCAATCTTTTAAAAAATGATAAGGTTGATAGACTGGCTTTTCTGTAACTCTTACCTGTAGCTACCCTAATTTCAAATGCCAGATTATTCCATCTATATTTAAGTGTCATACTTCCTTTGTGCCTCACAGATCTTTGACATCAACGAGTATAGTCATAGGAGTGCAGATTTTGATGAACTTGACCTTAAGATGAGTGTAGCACCTGAATACAAGCGTCTTATAGGGATTCATGCAGGGAAACCTAAAGGAGGTCTAAAAGAGGCATTAAAAGTTGAAGCTGACAATGTCAGACGCCTTAGTTTGAGTGAACAAGGTCTTGAGAAGGCAGCTAAATCACATGGAGTTGATGTTGTGAGGTACTAAACTTAAAATCATGTGCAGTGTATCTTAGTACAGGTTTTCGTTTGAAACCACTGTTACAATTATATAGAAATTTCTTTTGGAGTAAAATTTAAAGCATTTCACTAATGACAGAGTCCTTTCTTAATATAACAAGGTTCACACAAAAGAATATTTTGAGAATATATCCCAAAGGTATGCGGGTCAACTCGTCAAATTACAATCCACTGATAGGATGGATGCATGGAGCTCAGATGGTTGCATTCAATATGCAGGTTTGTTTTTCTGTTCTTATTGTAATCCCTACTTGAGCTGAAGATACATGTTATGCTCAACATTTGTACTAGGTCAGATTTTTTTTTTTGTTTACTTCGAGAAATTCATGCATCACCTCAAAGCTTCAGAAATAGACAGAATTAGCTTTGTACTTCTATATTGCTTTTGTTTATTCTAGTGCTTTGTTATATAGTATTTCATGCCGATGTTTCAGTATATCATAAATATTATTGCAGGGATATGGTAAAACCCTCAGGTTGATGCATGGGATGTTCAGAGCCAATGGAGGGTGTGGCTATGTCAAAAAGCCTGATTTCCTACTCAGGGATGGTCCAGATAATCAAGTATTTGATCCTAAAGTAAAGCTTCCAGCAAAGAAAACTTTGAAGGTAAGCAAACAAAGCCAACAGTGGCACTCATTTCATTTGGACAACCGGAATCATAACACTTTTGAATGCAACATTACAGGTGAAAGTGTATATGGGTGATGGTTGGCATTTGGATTTTAAGAAGACTCACTTTGATTTGTATTCTCCACCTGATTTTTACACAAAGGTAATACGTTACATGCTTTTGGATGTGGCTGCAGCCTGCAGCAAATCCTGATTGCATACCTGCTATAGTGGGATACTTTTTAATTAAAATTTAAAAATTTATTTGATTTCGGCTTTATAGACTTTTATATTTCTAATCTACCTTAACCGTTTATCTTAATTTTTATGCGCATTAATTCAAAAATCTGAATTAGCATCAAAATAGTTTATATCTTCTCTAACTTTTTAAAATTGGTTAGAGGGACAAAATTGTCGAACAGGGTTTTGAGCTGGTAATTATTTTTTACAAACAGTATTCACTTTTATATATGACACATCGTGGTTGATATTTCTTCAGGAAAGGGTTTAAAATCTTGTTCCCGAAATGAAAATTAGAAATATATTATATGTTTGCTAATGATCCACGACAGAAGATTGACATGTATCCATTTTAAAATTATTCTCTGTGCTCAGGTTAGAATGGTTGGTGTGCCTGCCGATGCAACAAAGAAGAAAACTGCAGTAAAGAATAATAAATGGACTCCATTCTGGAATGAAGAGTTTGAATTCCCATTGTCTGTTCCAGAACTGGCAATACTTTGCATCGAAGTACGCGATAAGGATGATGCACCAAAGAAAAAAGATGGTTTTGGTGGCCAAAATTGTATTCCTGTTTCGCAAATCAGACCAGGAATTCGAGCTGTACCTCTCTACAACCGCAAAGGAGTGAAATATCCCTCTGTGAAACTGCTTTTGCGCTTTGAGTTTGTCTAAATTTTTCATTTCAGTTCTAGTCGTGCCTCTATAGTAGTCATATGTTTCAAGAGATAAATACATGTACAGTCCAGTAAAAATTTTGTAATGCCAAGCCAATTGCTTTGTTAATAAAATACCTTTCAGGTTTTAGGATATTTTTTTCGATTGTGTAAGCTTGTACCGTTTGGGTAATTTATAAGTGTAGATATGGCTTTTATATCAAGGGCCCTCATTTCTGTGTGTACATTTACATATTTAGTTTATCAGAATCTGACAGTCAGAGTTAATGAGCTCAAAAGTCCATGGTATTCGAATAATTATTTTATATAGTGTGGACTTAATTGGATAGATCGGTGTGCACCCTGTTTTCTTCAAGCTCTTTTAAACTTCTTAATTATCTTGTCTTTGTTCCTAAATTTGTGTACTTTTCTTCTAGTTTTGGCGTAGGCAGGGTTTACGCTGGTAGCAATCTTATGAATTGTGCAAAAGGTCTGATGTCTGCTGGCCATTGAATGAGGAATCATCTTTCTTACAGCAGAGGAAGTATTGAAACATGTTTTGCATAAGCTGTTTCGTGATTTTCCTGGTCATCCAAGCACCAGGTGCACACATTAGATTCTGCAAGTATGTCACATTGTTGATGTCTTTTTTTTTTTCTTTTTCAGTTTTCTCCCGATTTCAGATTAAATTTAAAAACAAATCTTGAAACTTGAATGCAGCATGGTTTAAATGGTGCCTATAAAATATGTCTTTAGAGGAAGAGCCTCTCTGCGTTCATCTTAAGTACACTCCCCACATCCCGCTTTTACACTGGATGTGTTTATTAAATTGCTGCAAGCTGCATATATATGCATGTGTGCATTGCAAATTATGATGAGTACAAATTATGTTGTGCAGGTATTTCATGATTGAAAATGAATCTTACACCATTACACCAGATGTTACCAAGTCATTTCAGAATATTTTTGACAACTTGACAAGGCACTCTACTATGTCACAGAATGTTTTCAGTATCAACCAAGTCCTTATAACCAAATCGAAGTAAGCATTCCTCACGCTCCAGATGTTCTTAAATCCGATATCAAAAACCACACCTAGCTGATGTTCTTAGATGTTCTTAAGTTGGTTGGCCAACAGATGGGCATGTCTATGCTAATGTCTCCACTGCAGAAAGATTTTATGTTGGTTTTCTCAAGAAAATTGCTAACGACATGTCTATGCTAATGTCTCCACTGCGGAGTACCAATCGAAGCCTACGTTTTTAATGTAAACAATGAAAATGTAAAAGACAGCCAAAGTTTTCATTGAGAGGTCGCAAACATGCGAAGCTAGTTCCAATACCATCCATTTCTTCATTGTGTTAAGATGAACCATGTAATCCTATCTTAAATTTGCAAGATATAGCCATCAGACGATGGAAAGATTAATCAAAACTGAATTTCGATTTTTTTTTTACAAACAATTCTCGCAATTCTTGGAAAAAAAAAAAGAAGAGAGGCTCTTCTGAACCAAATCGCATAAATGCATATATTGATCATTGCCTAGAAAACAGCTCTTGTGCCATCTCATTTGGTTAAAGATGGGCGCGTACCATTAGTGATTACATTCATCCTGTTCTTAGACATAGACGTTAAGGACGACAATAAAGTTCCCATATAGTCATTCTATAATATAAAAGAAGAAATATTCAAATCTTGTTCTAGGTAACAAAAACTATCAAGTTTCTAGAATGTATAACAACCGTAACGTTTTAAGAGTAATGCTAGGGATCCAAAATTATATCCTAGTCATTTTCTTTTTGTTAATTTTCATCAAGACGCTGGTATTAATCTAATAAAATTCTGCTTATTTAGGACTAAAGTAATTATTGGGACTCCATTTGCATAGAGCTTCATTTCATTTTTACTCAAAAGTGGAAACATGAGGCTCCTGCTTGGCTTTTTTGACTTGCAAAAACAAAAGAAAGGGAGCGCAAAAAAAGTGTCACTTTTCAAAGCTTGGTTATAAGCCCGGGACCTGCATTTTAAGGAGAAAAATTCTATCCGTTTCGAAGGGTGTCAACTAATTTAAACAATCAACTTATCAAGGTATTTTTCACGTATATTCTTGCATGTCAATGTAACACACACATATTTTTTATGTTTCGATGTGGGTATGTTACATATAGTTTCTTGATGGTTCTTGATCAACTCTGAGCTAGATATTGATCAAATAGTTGGTACTTAGTTGTTTGTTGTTATTTTGAGCATGTTGTTATGATTGTGATCAGTCTTTGAGAGTTTTGTTTTTGTTTATAGAGGGGGTTTTCTTTTTCTTTGTCTTCTTCTTGATGTTTTTGTTATGTTAATTTATAGAATCAGAGAGGAATGTTGCAAGGAAATAGGTTGGCTTAGTGGTTCAGTCATGGGGGTTGGTGAATTTCAAGGACAGGAAAGGGGTGCGGGCAAATCGTCGATTTTGCTTGAATTAGCTGCCGCTGATGACTTGATTGGCTTTAGAAATGCGGTGGAAGAAGAAAGTCTTGATGTTGATGGCATTGGACTTTGGTATGGAAGAAGGTTAGGCTTGAAGAAAATAGGGCTTGAGGAGAGGACACCGCTTATGGTTGCTTCTATGTATGGTAGCGAATGTGTAATGATGTATATACTTAAAAAGGGTAATGTTGATATTAATAGAGCTTGTGGTTCTGATGCGGCTACTGCCCTTCACTGTGCTGTTGTTGGTGGATCTGCTAATGTGGTTGAGGTTGTCAAGCTTTTGCTTGATGCATCTGCAGATGCAAATTGTGTTGATGTTGAGGGGAATAGGCCTTCTGACCTGATTATACCCTTTGTGAGCTTGTATGATTCGAAAAGGAAGATGCTGGAGCTCATGCTAAGCGGATGCTCTGGCTTTGATAAAGCTTGTAATTTGAGTAAAAAGATCTCTGAAGATATTAAAGATTCACGGGAAACAGAGGTTTCATCGCCACATGCCTCAAAGGATTGCACGGAGGGAAGATATCCTGTTGAGCTTCCGCTTCCAGACATCAAGAATGGGATATACGTGTCGGACGAGTTCAGAATGTATACATTCAAGATAAAGACATGCTCAAGAGCATATTCTCATGACTGGACAGAGTGCCCATTTGCCCACCCTGGTGAAAATGCAAGGAGGCGTGATCCACGCACGTTCCATTATAGTTGTGCTCCTTGCCCTGAGTTCCGAAAGGGGACTTGCTTCCAGGGAGATGCTTGTGAATATGCTCATGGAATTTTCGAGTGCTGGCTTCATCCTGCCCAGTATCGTACCCGTCTGTGCAAGGATGAGATAAGATGTAATCGTAAAGTCTGCTTCTTTGCACACAAACATGAGGAGCTTCGTCCTTTATATACGTCCACAGGTTCAGGTGTGTCAGTCTGTTCATCCTCAGGTTTTTCAAAAATGAACCCACTTACCCGTGGTTCGCAATCTGTTATGATTCCCCCTTTCTCTACTTCGATGACTTGTTCCAGTCCAATGGTGGGATCAATGTGGTCGAACCAGTCTAACTTTGCCCATCCAAAACTCGGCCTCTCTGGCAGCAGATCGAGAACTACTTTAAGTGCTCGGGATATGGACTTGAAAGCTGAACTTCTTGGTAAAGAGAGCCATCAACAACAATTGTCGGATGAACTATGCAGTTTCTCTTCTCTGACAGCTTGGAACAATCCCTTCTTGAGTTCTGCAGCTTTTGCTTCTTCCCAGGGTTATAACAATATGAAGCCTAACAGTTATTTAGGAATGAAGCCTACTAACTTGGATGATGTTTTTAGATCTCCTGATCCTTCAATTGTGTCCGACGTACAGGGACAATCACTTGATGCGAGGACATCACAAGCTTTTAGAAATGATCCAGCTGCTACTTCAGCTTCTTTAGCAACTGCAAGATCTTCTGCATTTGCACAAAGAAGCCGCAACTTTATTGATCGAAACACCATGACCCTTCATTCTAAGATTTTATCAACTTCTTCAGCTAACATGATGCCTGCTGCCAGTTCAGACTGGGGCTCCCCGAATGGAAAAATAGAGCGTGCGATCCAGAAAGAAGAGGTAGAAAACTTGAGAACATCTGTTTCATCTGGGTTGCGGAGATGTAGCAGCAGCTTCGGATACCTGCTGCCTTGATCCTCTCCAATACTACTATACTAGTAAGCAAAATTCTTGGTCTATGGTTAAAAGTTCCCACCAAAATCTAATTACAATGCTATTGAGAAGCAGCGTGCCATCTGAATTCTGGAGGTTCTGAGATGCTTTCACAATGGGTGGAGCAGTTCTGTATGGAGCAAGAGCAGTTGGTGGCGTAAATTTGAGCAGTATTACGGTTTTTTATTTCACTTTTACAGAGATCCACAAGTATCAAAGTGGTCACTGAAGTGTGAGGACCATATATCAATTCGTTCAATTCGTTTATCCAAAAGATTTGCGTTTAAACAAAACCTCGGTAGGATGAGAAGTCATTTTCATATCAATAATTTCTGCAAGTTCTGGTATTTTTCTCTGTCTTGGTTCTTGATCTTATCTTGCTGTACTTGTATTTTATTTTATGTTTGAGGAATTTGTTTTTTTTTGGTCAGGTTTTTTTGAGGAATTTGTTGATAGTGAGAAATAACACACTTTTATCGATTATATAATGAATATGTTTATTATGTTTTATTCTAACAGTAATAATTCATGTATAGACAGCATCGTTTCGAACGAGCCGGCTGCATGTAAGATTGAAAAATACTTCGATTTGGCAAAGTTGTGATGGATAAGGCTGTTAGGGCTGAAGGATGGACTTACTAGACTACGCCAATTTGCATTATAAGAACGCTCACCAGATTTTGATGGAAGCTAGTTACACTCTTGTGCCTTTTCGTATTACTTCAAGGTGTCGATGACTCTGTGATTTGTATATATGTTTTGTTGTGATTAAGTTGATTTTGAATGTGAACTGAGTTTGATTTGAAAGGGACAGTGACGGACCTCAGTAAATTTTCGAGGTCCGTCAAAATTTTTATTTAAAATTTTATCCATTCTTTTTCTGATCTAATGACCCGGACACAAACATTTACTGTGGATCAAGTTCCTTTTGCATAGCCTGAACCCACTGTGGATCTTGAACAGCTTGATGATAGAATGTAGGTTCAAAAACAGCATTGGAAAAAGCTACAATGGATTGATCAGTAGGATCATAAGAATATTTACTCATATGCATTGAGAAAGAGTCAGGAAAACCAACAACATTGCTGTAAGAAGTTGTAGAAACTGGTTGTTTACTGACAGTAGAAACTGGTTGTTTACTGCCAGTATGATAATCAAACCACCAAACAGGTCGAATTTTGGATCTAGTGGAGTGTCTTGAAATTACAGAAGATGAATTCTGAGGAGGCATAATATGTGTAGAAGTAGAAATAGGTACTTCAATATTACTTGTGATATTATGATTAGAACTGTCTTCAGTACAGTAGTACTGATGATACTATGATCAGAATGAATAGTACTAGAAGAAGCAGGTAAATCATCAGCAAAAATAGGAATAGGTATAACACCAGAAGATGAAACAGTATTACTTGCCAACCAGTCAAGAAAATTATATGAATTTCCTGAAGTAGTATGAGTACTCATAGAAGTAGATGATGAAGATTTAAGATGATATGGAAAGATATGTTCATGAAATTTAACATGACGACTCACAAAGATAGAATGATTATCTAGTCTAAGTAGCCTGTAACCCTTTTGTGAACAAGGGTATCCAAGAAAAACACATTGAATGGTTCTTGGTGCTAATTTATCATTAGAATGAGTAGAAGAATGACATAAACAACCAAATATCTTGAGAGAATGATAATCTGGTGTTTTGTTATAAAGTATCTCAAATGGACTTTTAAAATGAAGAATAGGTGTAGGTAATATGTTGATAAGATAAGTGGCTGTAAGAAGACATTCACCCCAATATTTATGAGGAAGACCAGCTTGAAAACGTAATGCTCGAGTCATTTCCAGTAAATGTTTGTGTTTACGCTCAACTCGAGTATAGAAGGATGTAGAAGGATAGATAGTATAGATATGGTAAGAAAGTAAAGTTAATGATGGTATACTACAGTTGTAGTTTATTGACTAGTTCTGTTCTTGTTTGGAGGTATTTCCGCATGGGGCAAGTTGACAGCATGTGCAAAATTTAAAAAATGTTAGTCGTTTATCGTAGCACGTATTTTATTTAGAGTATCAACTGTGGTTTATGATCTTGATAAGGTTTCACTCCCAAACAACAAATCACATGGATTCTACAGATGAGATACTCCATGACTTCTCCCCTGCGTTTCGAGTTTACAAAGATGGCCGTGTGGAACGATTGTCAGGAACCGATACGGTTCCTGCATCAGTGGATCTGAGCACGGGCGTTCGATCCAAGGACGTGATTATTAATGCAAACTCCGGTGTTTCTGCAAGACTCTACCTGCCGAAATCCATTGACACAGATCAGAAACTTCCTCTTGTAGTTTATTTTCATGGAGGTTGTTTCGTGGTTGACACTGCCTTCTCACCTCTTTATCATACTCACCTCAACAATCTTGTGGCAGAAGCAAATATTGTCATCGTCGCAGTTGACTATCGTAGAGCGCCAGAACATCCTCTACCAATCGCCTACGAAGATTCATGGGGTGCCGTACAATGGGTTGCTTCTCATTCCTCAAGAAACGGTCAAGAACCGTGGCTAAATATGTATGCTGATTTTCAGAGTTCTTTCTTTGCTGGTGACAGCGTGGGTGCTAATATAGCACATAACATGGCTGTCCGGGCTAGCTCGGAGAATCCTGATGGTTTGAATGTGTCCGGGATTGTTTTGGTGCATTCATTTTTTTAGGCTAAAGAAGCAGTGGCTGGCCAACTTATTCACCCGCAAAACCGAAACGGACAGCACGCCAACACACTAGATATAAATACAACCAGAGAAGAGATGGGCCACCATTTCTGCCTCAGCTTTACACATTTCACAGATGGGATTAACTTGCATACCGAATCTGATCATTCTATCTTTGGTGAGCAAGCGATTTTTGAAAGCCAACCATCCTATGAAGGAGCATTTGGGGATTGCTAAATGATGGCCAGCGGGTTTTTTATGCTATTACCGTAGCCATTATCAGAAGATCTCCGGAGAGCTTATCTTGCGTGTGTGTGTCTAGGTGTCTCTTTTGAGAGCAAAGATCCCTCTCCCTGTCCTGTTCTCTATCTATATATACTATGTCAAAATATCCCCTTATTCAATGAGTCATCCTCCTGATCTTTATACATCTATTTTAGATATTTGTGGTGCAATTGGGTTGGGCTTGTAAAAGCAATGGGCTTACTATTACTATATTGGGCTGTGCATATTTATGGTCCATCATTTGCCCCTAAAATAAAGTTCAATCTTTAGGTTGAATAGATAAGTAGATTTGCTATAACTTACTATTTTTGGTAGCTGAGTGGCTAAGTGATAATGGATGCAAGGTGCAAGTAACAAAGCAGAGTAAAGAAATAACATAATGCAAAGTGTGGGGAGAAGGGCAGAACGCGTTTGGAATAATAATAATAATAATAATAAATTATGCTTTTGAAAAGAGGGTCATTAGGTTGAGGACTTCAGCTCTTCGTTCATCATGAGTGATTGAGATCGATACTAATAGTCAAGATATTATCAAGTTAGGGAAAAAAGTATATGTCCGGTGGGGTGTAGTCATTGTATAACTAATGACTAATGGAGTTTGCTTCAGATGTATATTTAAGTATCTTTTGTTAGAAATGTCTAACAGGTAGTACTTATAGCTTTTATTTTGAAAGACTCTATATTGTTGAAGAAGAGTTAAATGATGATTGTGTCCCAGCTATATGCAGCGATAAAAGTAACTCAGCTAATAGTTGGTAGATCATAGATGTATAGACACATTGATATTAATAGCATTAATAACCATGAGATCATAAATGACCATAGACCGAAACCTTTAAGCCGTAACCACTGAAAGCTTCAAGTGCATATTGTGGTGACCAGTGTGCTTACCATGCAAGTATGTGACTTCTGTGATATCGTCTGCTGATTAAAATATAGATAACAGTCCGTCTAAATATCTGTTAGAAGTTACTGAATGCAAATGTCATAAGGAAATCGATCAGGACATGCTTTTATAGTGCAAGTGATTATCAAACTATCAACAAAAATATCGCGTGTATGATTGATGATCAAATTTGACTTTGGATGTGACCATGTATAGTTGATATACGAGTAATAAAGATTAACAAAGTTGTAGCAGTATTTAACTGATCCAAGAAGATTAATCATAACCACACGAGAGACAGTCGATGGATTATCTAATAATTTAAGCAGAAGTTGATAATCGGGCCATTAGATTGAACCGTAGCCGTAGGCATAAGCGGCCGTAACGAACTACATATATTGGTTCAATTCAAACCGTAGCCGCATATAGTCGTAATATGACAAGAAATAATCGATTAAAGTTATAGCCAGACATGATAATGATTTGCGAATAGATAGTAAAATGAGTAGTTAATTTGCTGGATGTTACGAGATATCACGATAATAATTGTATTATGCATGTGATGTGGATATGGAATATGTATATCATAAATAAATTTTATGGAAAGGCTACTTACATTAATTTCCATTTTTTGATAATCCAATTTAGGCCTTAATTGCTAAGGAAAGACTGTATATACTGACTTTCGCATACTAGCTTTGTTATGAGTTGGTTTCAGAATCGACCCAAACCGTAGCTGTAGGAAGCTACATATATTGGTTTTAATATGGGTGGGTGATCCAACTCCAGTTGTAGCTGATAATGAGAGGCCATATATATGTCAATCTTTATGTAAACTATTTTTCGTGAATCAATCCAAAACCATAGCCCTGGGAAGTTATAAACATTGCTTTAAAGATAAACTGATCCGGTAAGAAATTATGACACATATGCAGTATGCACCTAAGTTAGTGAATAGAAATCTCAGGCGGTACGGTGATGCTAATATTACAACATGCCATACGTTTGTAACTCTATATGATGTCAAATGATTACAATTATACTTTATAAAAATAGTATCCGTATATGCCCCTAAAATTAAGTGCAATCTTTAGGTTGCAATGAGATGTGTAAATTTATGACAGCAGATTAGTAGTGCCTCACATGACTTGTGGGATTGAAAGCTCAAACAATTTAAATTATTTTGGTGTAAACTACAGTACTTACCGTACCATAGGTGTTGATAGTAGTGACAGAGCCGGAGGGATCATCAATAACAGAATTAGCTCTGGAT
Organism: Kitagawia praeruptora; assembly: GCA_037693485.1. Lineage (NCBI taxonomy): Eukaryota > Viridiplantae > Streptophyta > Magnoliopsida > Apiales > Apiaceae > Kitagawia > Kitagawia praeruptora. The sequence continues at coordinate 157,780,723 of CM075348.1, read as the reverse complement.
TGTATGAAGAATTGCTGCTGAACCTAGGCAATTTACAGAACCAGCAAAATCCGAGCCGAAGGCAATAATAGTGAATCAAGTTAAACGTCATGTTATACAAGACTATATATGTGTATCAATCTTAATATAAATTGGTGTTTTGGCTGTTGTAGCCGTAGCTGTAGAGAGTAACCGTAGCCGTAGAGAGGCTATATGTTGCCCCTAAAATATGAATGCCTAAGTTCATGGGTTGAAGACCTAGGACTATTGTAGCCTTTGTGATACCACATTTGATAATATTGTCAAAGTATTCGTGAATGAAGGGATATTGTCAGGTAATCTTAAATATAAAGAACCAAGATATGTGAGCAATAAGCCTCCTCCTGCGTGAACAGGTAACCGATTCATGCCGTAGTCACGTGAGAACTACATATGCTGGCTTTTGAATAAAATGGTGTTGTACCAGAATCTATCCATGCCGTAGCCTAAATAGCCTAAATAGGGCTACACATATTGGCTTGTGAATAAAAAGATTACCCAACCATGCCTGTAGTATAAATAGAGCTAGATTTGCAGGCTTTTGAATGAAAGGGTTAAAAACATCCTTATATAAAGAAGGCATGGCAAGAGCCGTAGCCGAAGGCATTAAAATCCCGTAAGTGGGCACGGTAAGCCACCCGCTGACTCTTGGTTTAGTTTTCCCGAAAGCAACATAGAGTTCGGGCAATTATAATCGAACAAAGCAAAATCCGGACGATATAAGCAATGCAGAATCCGGATAATATAATCAAAGTTCTACTTTCGAGTTATTTAACTGATATGAGTAAGGTTTTTTCTGTAACTCATTCATGCGGTAGCCGTGTAGGGACCAAATATTTTGGTCATTAGTGAGCAATCAGTTATGTATGAGTATAATCATTCAAGAAAATGTAGGTACCGTAAGTCATACACGGACTTTTGGGCTACTTTTTCCCTGAGGCAAAAATGGAATTCAGATAGTATAATCAAGTAAAGCAAGATCCGGACAATATAAACAAAGCAGAATCTGGACAATATAATCAAATCGCTGCCGGCCGTAGCCGTGCAGGTAATAGTTGAGCAATAAGCTTTTTCCTGCCTGAACAGGGAACCGATTCATGCCGTAGTCTCTTGGGAACTACATATGTTGGCTTATGAATGAAAAGGTGTTGTACCAGAATCTATCCATGCCGTAGCCTAAATAGGGCTACATACGTTGGCCCATTGATGAATAGATTGCCCCATCTATGCCTTTAGTTTATTTTGAACTAAATATGTTGGCTATTTGAATAGGGGGCTATAGATATCCTCAAGTACATAGGCATGGCCTCATAGGTATAAGGCATAGGCTGACCTCATAGATATAAGGCTTTAATTCGCAAAAATGTAAAAGAAACACAACAATTTGCTTAAAAAAAGAAGGCATGGCCAGAGCTGTAGCCGAAGGCATTAGAATCTGGGTTCTTAGCAGACAGATTACAACTTCCTTATAGACCGAAGGCAATTAGATGTAGTGTTTTGCTTGGCGAACAATCAGATATCGGAGTTCTTTATAAGAAATATTTGACAGGCATATTATTTTAAGTAAGTAGTCTAAACCGTAGCCATAGGGGAATTACATACAATGATTTTTAGTTGAATTAATACGCTCCTTTTGACATAAGAAAATCTCTCGTAAGGGAATTGTTAAGTCCAGCATTACAGTTATCTAGCTGATTTTGTTCGTCTTTAAACTTTTTGAAACGAAATAAATGTATAACAAGGCAGGTTGATGAGAGTAATACCTGGAAAAAGATGTTGAGGTGTCGATATGAGGAAAACTAAATCAGCATCTTTGAGGTGAAATAGTTGCTTCGTGCTTAAGCAGGGGCCTCCGCATCATCTCATTTGTTGGAAGTTTTGTGGAAAGTGTCAATGCCCGAAGTAGATGCACAACTGTGAGATGGGCTATTCTTCATTTGAATCCACATATGTGGTTAAACCTCTTGCACAGGCTTATCGGTTCCAGCAGGCTTATGGAACAAGCATGTCGGACGTGCAATATCAGATTGAAGGTAAGTACTTCACGACCCCAAACACGAAGTCCTCGTACTAGTCTGACTTCTCCCTCACTTTAATGAAGTCTGAAATATTAATTGCTGGCTTTGAGGAGTGGCCTGGTGCATGCTCTTATAAACTTTGTGGTCATATCAAACGACCAATTAACATTTAAATTTCAGCAATGTAAGCACATCTCACTCAGCTTCCCAGGTGGGTGGCTATCAAATTTTGTAACTTTATTGCTCCAGACTCTAGCGGTGATGTTACACTTGGTTATTTCTCCATAAAACCTTTTATCTCAATGAAAACCCCTGTTAATTCATATTTGATTTATTCATTTGTCAACCAACGATACCTTCGAATAGAATATACCTCTTCTTGAAATACCAATCAACTTCCCATATTTGGTTTTACCAAATTTTATGTCTCTTCCCACAAAAATCAAACTTAAGAGGTAGAGAAGTTTGCACAAAATCCGGAGCCAACTACAAGTTCAGATTTATGCTACGAGGGCTAAGCAACTGCTTTTTAACCATAAAAATTCTCAAAGCCTCTGCCTTTGTTGCAAGTGACTGTTAATGCCTGCAGGGGATGGTTGTAAGTTGTTGATGGTATATTTATGAAAACAGTACCACTGTCAATAATCTTTTCTGCGAACAATCTGTCCAGGTCCTAGAAATGTATGACCTTTTGAACCCTCAATGAATGTGTCGATGAACCATCTTTGACCTGCCTGATGCACTTGTGAGTTTTCAAGATTTTCTGAGATGAAGAACAAGCCTGAATTTGATGTCCGTAGCCGAAGCTGTTCAAAGAAAAGAACCTGCACAATGACGCGGAGAGGCAATCTCTCCTTCTGAGCCGCATGGGTGCTTGCTTCCAATGATAACTTCTGGCAGTTCATGAATCTGCATATTTGCTCTCGTTCTAAGTCTGTCAGCCATGGATGTGCCTTCAGATATATATCAACTGCGCGGTAAATGCCATCAGAAAGTGGTCTGGCATAATTGATGAAGCAGTAATCCCAAATTAAGATAACTCTCATGTGATTAGTTTCCAATTTTCATAAGCTCCCAAAACAAAACCTCCTGGTAAACTCGATTAGAAATTAAGCTCCTTGAGACCCAGAAGACTTCAACTGCTTGATTGCAACTACCTGTCCATTCTTTAGTTTCCCTTTATGAACGAACCCAAACGCACCTTCTGCCAACACCTTCTCAACCAATTCCTTCTCCTCTAATTTATTTTCAATTTCACGACAGTATGGAAACTCATGTTCATCATCTTCAATTTCCACTTTCATGTAGTACCCAGACTCAAAAATAATTTCTACTGACATATTTCCCGAATAACACACCCTAACCAGGGAGGCCAAAATTTCTAGACTTGGTTGTTCAATATGCAAGTCCGATTCTTTTAACAATTCACGTTAACTCCGGAAACAGAATTGATAGGCCATAAACAGCCAAGGCCCAACAAGGAGCCCAAAACAATAAGCAAATCATCTCATGAGAATAAGAATGGCCCAGCCCAGAGTAGTGGACCCCGGGCCCGGGGCCACCACGACGTGGCATGGTCCCCACCCCGGACTAGGGGACCCCCCGACATGTGGCACTCAGTATACGTGGCACCCCACCTCAGCTGACACTCCCATTTGTGGCGCTGACCAACACTAAAAGACAAGGGAAGACACATGCCAGATCATGCCCACCACAACATGGCCACATTCCAGTCAATGGTCACCCCAGACAAGGCCACGTGTCCTACATCCCGGGAATTCAGCGGCTTGTCCCCCAGATCCAACGGTCGGGGGTGAAGGTAACCTACCCCTAAACCCTAGGCCTAGGGCTATAAATACCCCTAGTAAATAGGGTTTAGGGGTTAGCCATTATTACACACCTACACACATTGATTACTTTGTGATACTCTACTTGATTATTACCTTCCAAAGCCAACTCTTATTCTCACACCGGAGGCACCTCGGGGCCAAACCCCCCTCCGGTGTTGTTTTGCAGATACCCCACTACAGCTACACCATTTCCGAGGCAGGAGTTGGCGAGGAAGTACCCGATCAAGATCCAGAGTTATCATTGGCGCTAGAAGGAGGGGTCGAACCTCCGAACTCCAGAACCCCGAACCAACAGCCAGACTGAAACAACCCGAACTACCTAAAACCGCAAACCATGCCTCGACCAAGCAAGTCCACCCAGCGCCCAGCAAGCAGCACCCCGAGGGAAGAGCCCCTGGCTCCGATCCCGGAGCAGATCCAGCAAAACCAGGTTCCGGTCCAGGAGAGGCTCGGGATCGGTCCGAATGATGCTCGGGTCGCGGTTGAAGTGAACCGATACAAGTATACCGACGTACCCCTTGGCTCTGCCCAAATGGAGAATTTAACCCCGGAGGAACTTGCCGAAGCAATCCGGGCTTATCGAAATCGCCCCCATCCGGAACCTGAACCCGAACAGGCGGGAAACTCCGAGGGGTCAGCCAACTCCCACAACTCGCGAGCCTCGGTCTTTGCTCGCCTCGGGAATCAAGACCAAAGAAACGAAAGGGACCATCCAACCCGGAGTAAGGTCAGAGATGATGAGGCTGACGAGCTAAAACGGATAGAAAGACTCCGGGAAAAAATAAGACAAGAGGAACAAGCTAAGTTGGAGCACAGAATCCAAAGAAGGCTCCAAGAAGAGGAGGAAAGAATGAGGAAATCCAAATCCAAAAGAACCCGGAGAGAGGTAAGCCCGGAGATTATCTCAGATGATGAAGAACATCCCAACAACCTGGTTCAAATGATCCAGGAGCTACAGAGGAAAGTCAACAATGACTCCGGATTTGAGATCCAAGACACACTCACCCCTTTCAGCCGCTCTCTTGAAGCCATGCCCCGGCAAAAGAACCTCAAGCACTACAACTTTGACTCCTTTAATGGGTTGGAAGACCCGGAAGAACACCTCAACTACTTTGAGCAAATAGCCCTGATATACTTCTATAACGACCTAACCAAGTGCAGGTTCTTTGCCTCCACACTAAAAGGAGCAGCTCAGAGATGGTTCAGCCGGATCCCTTCCCGGAGCATACATAGCTGGAAGGAGTTCAGGGAAGCTTTCCTCCGGAGGTTCCGAGCCAACAAAACCCCGGAATATCACATGTGCCACCTTGAAACAATCAGGCAACATGACAACGAAACACTTTCAGCCTTCATGAAACGGTTCCAAGAAGCCATAAACCAAGTCACGAATCTGGATGAAAGGGAAGCCTTGAGCATCTTCCGGAAGAACCTAGACCCGGAGCGTAGTGAGCGTTATGTAATTGAATTGGTAAACAAAGAGCCCCAGAGCCTGGCTACAGCCTATTCTATGGCCGCCAAGTTCATCAAAGAGACTGATATCCTACAAGCAATGAGGATGACCCGGCAGGGTACCTCCTCGGGAAGAAGTAAAGATGATCGCTCTAGAAATGACCACAACCCAGACAAGAAGTTTAAACCCAACAAGCAATACAACTATATCCCAAGTCACCAACTGACAGTCCCGGACAAAGACCACTCCTCCAGGGCCAAATCTGAAGCCAAGCCCCCGAGACCGGGGAGAGCCGAGCCGAGGCCGGAACCAGACTGGACACCTCTGAACCGGCCACGAGCTGATATACTAAAAGAAGTCCGGAACAAACCATTCTTTTATCCTCCTAAACCCTTGGTATCAGCCCCGGAGAACAGGCCCCGGAACAAACACTGCGACTATCATGCAACTCATGGCCACGAGACAGAAAGTTGTGTCTCCCTTAAGTTCTTTATCGAAGACCAGGTCAAGAAAGGAAACATGGGCCAATACCTAGCTCGGAGAACCACGGAAAGGGGAGAAGGACCCGGGGCCCAGAAGACCAAGCATGTGGTGCACGTGGTATTGGGAGGATCCAATTCCCCTCCGGCAAGTCCGGGCTCCGGAGATGAGGTAATGATGATAGAATCGGCCCCAGAACAAATCATATCTTTCAGTAATGCTGATTTTGAAGGAGTGGATCCTAACCACAATGAAGCCCTGGTGGTGACCCTAGACATCGCCAAAAATGAGGTGAAAAGAATCCTTGTTGACAATGGCTCCTCTGTCAACGTATTATTCAAACACACCATGGACAGAATGCAGCTCGGAAATGTCAGAATGAACGAGTGCAGGGAAGACCCGCTGTACGGCTTCGGCCACAACTTGGTCCCCATCCAAGGAACCCTTTACTTACCTGTCCAATTCGGCACCGCCCCGAAGCAGATAACCCATATGGTCAAATTCTACGTGATCAATATTCCTTCCTCCTACAATGTGATCCTGGGGCGCCCAGCCTTGACCAAACTCCGAGCCATAACCTCAACCCCACACCTTAAATTCAAATTTCCCACGGCCTCCGGGGTTGGAGAGGTAAAGGGCGATACTGAAACAGCTAGCCGATGTTATGGCCAAGCCCTGGTCATGGCAGAGACAGACCCGGAGAATAAGAGGAAAGCCTCCTCTTACCAAAAGAATTTAAGCAGAAAGAAACACAGAGCCTCAACCCACAAGAACCCTGGAAAGGAGGTACAAAACATTGAAACAACAAAGGCCCCGAACCAGGAGCCAGGTACATCCGAGGCCCGGGAGTACCTAGCCTCAAACTCCCATGCCCGGGTCCAGAAATCATCCCTGGTGAAAGATCAAGCCAAGCTAGAGCCCGCCGTAGAAATTGAGACAATCGAGCTCATTTCGGGAAACTCAGAAAGAAAAATCAAGATCGGGACCGGCCTAGAAACTGCCTTCAGGCAAGAATTAATCCAACTACTCCGGGAATATGCTGATGTTTTTGCTTGGAGCCCATCTGACATGCCCGGGCTCCGGGAATCCCTTGCCATGCATAGCCTGGATGTCGATCCCAGGAGGAAGCCTGTGAAACAGAAAAGAAGGAACGTCGCCCCGGAGAGGCAAAGGGCTATAGACGAGGAAGTGGACAAACTACTCAAGGCAGATATTATCTGTGAGGTCAAGTACCCGGAGTGGCTAGCCAACGTGGTTTTAGTCAAAAAACCTAGTGGAAAATGGAGAATGTGTGTTGATTACACAGACCTAAATGAAGCCTGCCCCAAAGACCCATATCCACTACCAAGTATAGACCAGCTCATCGACGCCACCGCCGGACATGTGATGCTTAGCTTTATGGACGCCTTCTCCGGGTACAACCGAATCAAGATGAACCCTGCAGATATAGCCAAAACTGCATTTATCACTCACAGAGCTGTCTACGCTTATAAGTTCATGCCCTTTGGACTCCGGAATGCCGGGGCTACATACCAAAGAGCCATGGTGGAGGTCTTCAAGGACCAAATTGGCCGGAATCTGGAGTCCTATGTCGATGACATCATTGCCAAATCTAAAACCGTCAAGGAACATGTCCCCGACCTACGGGAATGTTTTGAAAACCTTAGAAAAAATGAGATGAAACTAAATCCGGAGAAATGCACCTTTTGGGTAGCAGCAGGAAAATTTCTAGGCTTCATGATCAGCCAAAGAGGGATTGAGGCTAATCCGGAGAAGATAAGGGCCATCTTGGACATGCAACCACCCCAAACTCAGAAAGACATACAGAAGCTAGCCGGATCATTGGCAGCCCTAAGAAGATTCATATCCAAGTTGGCAGAAAAGTGCTTACCCTTCTTCAATTTGCTCAAAGGGGCCAGCAACAAGAAAGAAATCACTTGGAGCCCTGAGTGCCAGCAAGCTCTTGACACTATCAAGCAATATCTATCATCACCACCCCTCTTAACGAAGCCGGAGCCCGGGGAACCGTTACATCTATACCTCTCCGCCGGGCCCCTGGCTGTGGCCGCGGCCCTAGTCCGGGAAGTCGAGGGAAACCAATGGCCGGTGTACTACGTCAGCCAAGTCTTAAAAGATGCAAAAACCAGATACCCCAATCTAGAGAAATTTGCCTTTGCCTTAGTCACGGCCTCAAGGAAACTCAGACACTATTTCCAAGGCAGAGAAATCAAGGTTGTAACAGATCAGCCACTAAGACGAATAATTCATAAGCCGGACGCATCTGGAAGATTGATAAATTGGGCAATTGAGCTAAGCCAATTCCACTTGACATTCGTACCCCGGACAGCCATCAAGGCACAAGCTCTGGCAGATTTCATAGTAGAATGCTCCTTCCCAGAACCGCAGCAAGCTACCACAGTAGCTGACAATGTGGCAAACCAGAACAGAGCCCCGGGATCATGGACTCTCCATGTGGATGGATCCTCAACAGCTGACAGGTCCGGGGTAGGAATAATCATGAAAAGCCCGGAAGACTTCCAAATCAAACAGGCCATAACATTCAAATTCCCAGCAACCAACAACCAAGCCGAATATGAAGCTCTCCTAGCCGGGATAAGGCTAGCACAAACTCTGAAAATCAACAACATGGATATTTATAGTGACTCACAAATCGTGGTGCGGCAAACCAAAGGCGAATACATAGCCAAAGATCAAAAACTAGCCCAATACCAAGCACTTGTCAAAAGCTACTTAGCCACCATTTCGGAGTACCGAATCAACCAGGTCAACAGAGAAGAAAACTCCGAAGCTGATGAGCTATCCAAACTAGTCCAGAACTCAGCCGAACTAGGCAGCTCGGTCTACTTTGAAGAATTGGGAACCCCAGCCATCGACCAAGATGTGGTAATGGAGATAGATGGTACCCCGAACTGGATGACCCCTTTCGTCCTCTATTTAGAAAAAGGAGAATTGCCCGAAGATAAGAATGAGGCCAGAAGGTTGAAAAACAAGGCTTCAAAATACTTCATAGAAGACAACCAACTCTATCGCCGAACCTTCTCATCTCCAATACTGAAGTGTGTAGGCCCGGAAGAAGCCAGTTACTGTTTACAAGAAGTGCATGAAGGGATTTGTGGGGACCACATGTCCGCAAAGGCCCTTGCATACAAAATCGTAAGGCAAGGTTACTACTGGCCAACAATACACTCCGATGCAGTAGAATTCGTTAAGAAGTGTAGAAACTGCCAACTGTTCAGCAATGTACCAAGGCAAAGCCCGGTCCTGCCATCTTCAGTCCTATCACCTATCCCCTTTGCTGTATGGGGCATCGACATAGTAGGGCCTTTCCCCCGGGCTAAGGGCGATCTGAGGTACCTCCTCGTAGCGATTGACTATATGACTAAGTGGGCCGAAGCAAAGGCAATGAGGACCATAAACCAACAAGATTGCATCAAGTTCATGGATAACATAGTAATGCGGTTCGGCCTACCCAGAGTTCTGGTCTCAGATAATGGTCCTCAGTTCATCGGTTCGGAATTTGAAAAATATCTGAAAGAAAGAGGAATCAAACACAAGAAGTCTTCAGTAGCCTATCCCCAGGGCAACGGGCAAGTGGAAGTGACAAACAGAATCTTGCTAAGGGGAATTGAGAAAAGGCTAAGAGAAAGCAAGAACAAATGGCCCGAAGAACTACCACATGTGCTATGGGCTTACAGAACTAGCCCGAGGTCCGGAACAGGGGAAACCCCATTCAAGCTAGCATATGGAACTGAGGCAATGCTGCCAGTTGAAGTGGGTTCTCCTTCCCACAGAGCAATTAACTTTGATGTTAGAAATGATTGATGAGAACAGTGTTTGGAAGCTAAAGTAACAAAACAGAGTTTAGCTGGAAGCAGTCAGAGTTTAGTTAAACACTGACTGGAAGCGCAACAGAGGTTGTTAAACTCTGTAGCGGAAGTGTCTGAAGAGTCAACAGTGTTTGAAGATTGATACAAGATAAATATGGAAGCAATATCTTTGAAGATAGTGTAGCTGTCAAAGAGATTGAGTTGACTTGGAAGACTTGAAGCAATCGTGATTGATATCAATTGTATAGCTTAATTATAGGAGAATCAATTACTGATTGTACGAAGCTGTATGTTTTATAAATACAGTTAGGTTAACCCTAGAAGGGTATCGAATTTTGAGAAATTCATTGATTGTAACCTAAGCAGCTCTCTATGATATTTTACATCACTAAGAGAGGAATTGTTAATTCCAAACAGTTTTTAAGTATTAAACAGTGTGTTCTTGTTAAGTTACTCATACAGTATTTGATTACTTATTGTGTATTCGACCTAACAAGTGGTATCAGAGCCAATTTGTTACTTTATTACAGTTAAAGATCCAAACACAATAGTAATCAATGGCAGAGATACCTCCACCATCTGAGAAAGCCCCTACTACTGTTAGTAGGTATGAAACAATTAGGGTTCCTATACTTAGGCCATTAGAGTATGCAATTTGGAAGGTGAAGATGACCATGTTTCTGGAGGCTACAGATCCAGAATATCTTGATAGAATTAATGAAGGTCCTCACAAACCTATAAAGTTATCTGCTGCTGCTGCTGGTGAGGAATCAAAGGTCATTCCAAAAGAAAAGAAAGATCTAACTGCTGAGGATCTTTCATCTATTGCAAAGGATGCAAAAGTAAGACATTTACTTCACAGTGCTTTAGACAATGTTATGTCTAATAAAGTGATTAATTGCACAACTGCAAAGGAAATATGGGATGCACTTGAGGTTAGGTGTCAAGGAACTCCTGCAATCAAGAAAAACAGAAGAAACATACTCACTCAGGAGTATGAGCATTTTGAGGCAAAGTCTGAAGAAACCATGACAGAAACATTTGACAGATTCTGTAAACTGCTCAATGATTTGTCATTGGTTAACAAAGAGTATGATTTAGAAGACTCAAATCTCAAGTTTCTTCTTTCTCTACCTGAAAAGTGGGATGTGAAAATAACCACCAAAAGAGATAACTATGAACTTGGTGAAACAGAGATTGATGAAATTTATGGACTGCTCAAAACCCATGAATTGGAATTGGAGCAGAGAAACAAAAGATCAAGTAGAAAGTCAAAATCTGTTGCTCTTAAGGTTGAGGAGAAACCATTAAAGAAGAAAGCATCAAGGAGAAAGGCAAAAGGAAAAGCTTTAGTCATACACTCAGAAAGTGAGTCATCAAACACTGATGTTGACTCAAACACAGATGGAACATCTGATTCTGAAGATGATGAAGAGATGATGCAAATGGCTGCATTGACGGGAAAGACCTTCAAGAAGATGGGATTCAAGAACTTCAAGAAGGGAAAGAGATTCTCCAAGGATTACTCTAAGTCTGACAAGAAAAATTTCAAGAAATCTGAGGGAAAAGACTTCAAATCTGGTAAGAAAGATAAGTCTGAGATTCAATGCTACAAGTGTAAGGAGATGGGTCACTATGCTCCTGAGTGCAAGAAGGGTAAAACTGAAAAGGCACTCTACACCAAAGGCAGAGATTGGGCAGACACTTCAGATTCAGATGAGGAAGTCAACTATGCACTCATGGCTACTACTCAGAATGAAGATGATGATCTAAAGGTACCCCCAACTACCTATGCTTATAATACTGATAATATAACTGAATTGAGAATTTATCTTAAAGCATTACATATCAGTTATAGGGATCAGACTTTAGAAAATGAAAGGATAAAAAATGAGTGCTCTCAACTCAAAGAGAGAAACAAACTTGTTGAGGAACAGCTTGAAAACATGAATAAAGTTCAGAAAGAAAGAGATGATGCTGTTTTTATTGAACAGGAGTTGCTAGGTAAGTATAAGCAACTAGAATCTGAATTGGAGGATACTAAACATATTATTAAAACTTGGACACACTCTGGTAAAGACACTCAAGAAGTGTTTCAGTCAGATACAGTAGGTCTAGGTTACTCTGTAGGAGATGAACTTAGATTTGAAAATTTGGTAAAAGTTAGACCACATCGTTCATCTGAAGGTAATGTTATGGGAACAGGAGGACCTAAGACTGAAGCTGAGAAAAAGGCTGTTAAAGAATCATATGCTAAGACTTTTGTTAAAGAGGTTAACATTGGTTTAATGACAGATAAACAACTCAAGCATAAGCTTAAAGAGATAAAATCTGTCAACAAACAGAGAATGCCTAGGAAAAACAAAAATGGAAAGGTAGGCATAACATCAGGAATTAAGCCAATGCTTGCTTCATTAGCTCCTAGAAAAACATGCTTTAATTGTGGTAGCACTAATCATCTTGCTAGTTTCTGCAGTAAGAATAAGAACATTAATTCTTTGCCCTCTAAAACTGCAGTAAAAAATGATTATGTGAGAACTAGACCACAGACTTTATGTAAACACTGTGGAAGTACATGGCATTCTATTTACACTTGCAGAGATTATCATGCTATTTACTATAATTACTATGAACCCAAGCCAAATTTGAAATGGGTTAAAGTAAACTCTGCAAATGTAAACTCTGAAAAAGTTAGCTTAAACTCTGATAATGTGAATTCCGTTGCAAAAGCTAACAGAATCAAGAAAGCCAAAGGATCCAAGCAAGTCTGGATCCTTAAAACTAATAATAAGTGATTGTTGTGATTGCAGGGCAACAGGGTCAGTACCCTAGTCGTGGACAGTGGATGTTCAGGACACATGACTGGAAATAAAGCCCTGCTATCAGAGTATGTGGAGAAGGCTGGCCCAAAAGTTTCCTATGGAGATGGCAACATAGGACATACTCTGGGATATGGCAATATTAATCTTGGGAGTGTCATCATCACAAATGTAGCTCTGGTTCCAGGACTCAAGCATGATCTGCTATCTGTGAGTCAAATCTGTGACAGAGGATATCATGTAGATTTTCAGCCTGAATATTGTCAAGTCATCAGTAAATCTACAGGGAAAGTTGCTCTAGTTGGAAACAGACACAATAACATCTATGAAATAAAATTGTCAACAAACTCTGATGGCAAAGCAGTGTGTCTGTCAACAAGAATGTCCAGTGAAGAGAGTTGGAAATGGCACAAGAAACTTTCTCATTTGAACCTGAACAACATCAATGAGCTAATAAAGAATGATCTTGTAAGAGGACTACCAAAGTCTTTGTTGAATGCTGAAGGCCTGTGTGATTCTTGTCAAAAGGCCAAACAGAGAAAAGTCTCCTTCAAAAGCAAATCTGAGTCTTCAATTGTTGATCCTTATCATCTCCTACATGTTGATCTTTTTGGACCAGTGAATGTTATGTCTCTTGGAAAGAAGAAATATGCTCTAGTCATTGTTGATGAATATACCAGATACACATGGGTATATTTTCTTGCAAAGAAGGATGAAACTGCATTAACACTGACAGAACATATAATACAACTGGACAAAGGGTCAGAGAATCAAGTGAAGATTATCAGAAGTGACAATGGAACTGAATTCAGGAATTCATCAATGGAAGAATTTTGCAAGAGTAAAGGAATAAAACAAGAGTTTTCTGCCCCTGGTACTCCACAACAAAATGGTGTAGTGGAGAGGAAGAACAGAACCTTGATAGAAGCTGCTAGAACCATGTTAGATGAAGCAAAGCTGCCAACATATTTCTGGGCAGAAGCAGTTCAAACTGCTTGTTTTACTCAAAATGCAACACTGATCAATAAGCATGGTAAAACACCATATGAAATGGTGAAAAAGAAGAAGCCAAATCTAAAATATTTTCATATTTTTGGATCCAAGTGTTTTGTATTGAAGACTCATCCTGAGCAGTTGACCAAATTTGATCTAAAGGCAGATGAAGGAATTTTTGTTGGCTATCCACTGTCAACTAAGGCATTCAGAGTTTATAATCTGAGAACCAGGGTGATCATGGAATCAATTCATGTGTCATTTGATGACAAGAAAATAACTGGACTTGAAGATGTCAATGAACATGATCAACTGCACTTTGAAAATGAAGATTTATTCTCTGAAAAAGTAAACTCTGATCAGACTGATCTGACAAACTCTGTTGATCTAAACTCTGAACCTCTACTGGTAAATACTGAAGAAACTCTTCAATCAGAAACAAGGGAAGAACCAGTTGAGGGGGAGCATGAAGAATCACATCAAAGTGATAATTCAAACACTGATAGTGACTCAGTTGATAATTCTGAATCAAACTCTGTTGATTCAAACTCTGTTGATAATTCTGAGCAGTCACATTCAGGGGGAGCATCAGAAAATGAAGAGAGGCACCAAGAAAATCAGGAGATCATGGATCAAGGGGGAGGATCACATGATGACAGAAGCAATTTGCCTTCTGCAAGAAAATGGACTAAGTTGATTTAATTATTGGTGATCCAGATGCAAAAGTAAGGACAAGAAGTGCAACAACAAATGAATGTCTGTTTCATGCATTCTTGTCACAATCTGAGCCAAAGAAAGTAGAAGAAGCTCTTAAAGATGCTGACTGGATAACATCAATGCAAGAAGAGCTAAATGAATTTGAAAGAAATGAAGTGTGGACCCTTGTACCAAGGCCCAAGAATAGATCCATTGTTGGTACTAAATGGGTTTTCAGAAATAAAACTGACAGTGAGGGTGTTATTACAAGGAATAAAGCAAGACTGGTTGCAAAAGGCTATTCACAGCAGGAAGGAATAGACTATGATGAAACATTTGCTCCAGTTGCTAGATTGGAGGCAATCAGAATCTTTCTAGCATATGCCTCTCATAAGAAATTCAAAGTGTTTCAGATGGATGTGAAAAGTGCATTTTTAAATGGAAAACTTGAAGAAGAAGTGTTTGTGGAACAACCACCAGGATTTGTAGATCCAAAATATCCAGACCATGTCTACAGGTTAGACAAGGCACTCTATGGACTTAAGCAGGCACCAAGGGCATGGTATGAAACTCTTGCCAAATTTTTACTAGAAAGTGGGTTTCACAGAGGTACAATTGATAAAACTCTGTTTTACTTTCAATCTGGTAGTGACTTGCTCTTAGTTCAGATATATGTAGATGACATTATTTTTGGATCTACTAATGATAAACTCTGTAAGAAGTTTGCCAAACTCATGCAGTCAAGATATCAAATGAGTATGATGGGAGAGCTTAGTTATTTTCTAGGCCTACAGGTGAAGCAAACAGATGATGGAATTTTTATAAATCAAGCAAAATATACCAGAAATCTTCTCAAGAAATTTGGCATGCTTGACTGTTCATCTGCAACAACTCCCATGGCAACTGCAACAAAATTGGACAAAGATGCAGGGTCATCAGTAGATATGACAAGTTACAGAGGAATGATTGGTTCTCTACTCTATTTAACAGCAAGTAGACCTGATATCATGTATGCCACTTGTTTGTGTGCAAGGTTTCAGGCAGATCCAAGAGAACCACATTTAACAGTAGTGAAGAGGATTTTTAAGTATCTCAAGGGCACTATAACTTTAGGGCTGTGGTATCCAAGAGAATCAGACTTTAAGCTTCTTGGCTATTCAGATGCACTTTGCAGGCTGTAAGATAGACAGAAAAAGCACCAGTGGAAGTTGTCAATTTCTGGGTGACAGACTTGTTTCCTGGTACAGCAAGAAACAGAAGTCAATATCTACATCTACAGCTGAAGCAGAGTATATTGCTACTGGTAGCTGCTGTGCACAGATTATATGGATGAAGAATCAACTGCTGGATTATGGATTAAGGTATACCAAGATACCTATTTACTGTGATAATCAAAGTGCTATTGCAATGACAGGTAATCCAGTACAACATTCAATGACAAAGCACATCAGCATAAGGTATCACTTCATCAGAGAGCATGTAGAGGAAGACAACATTGAGCTTCACTTTGTGTCTACAGAACAACAACTTGCAGATATCTTCACCAAGCCATTGAGTGAAGCTACATTTACAAGACTGGTCAATGAACTAGGAATGGTCTCTAGTTTTGACTAGAGATGTTGGTTAGACTCAAAAACTTATTTTTAAAATGTATTGCTCATGTTTCTAGTTTCCAGGTAATGTCTGTTTAGCCTTTGAGTGTTAAGTGCTATGTGAACCTTAGTATTAAACTCTGTTATGCATGCTTATGTTTAAACCTTGTTAAACTCTGTCAGCATGTCTGTCTGCTAAACACTGTTAACATGTTGGATACACTCAGTGAATTCAGAATTGATTATTGTCTGAATGAAAACACCAATGAAGAAAAATGTATGAAGCATGATTCTCAGTAAATAAATCATGATTCTTTCTGAGTCACTGTAATCTAATCAGATTTTGTGCAGTAAATTAACACAGCATGATGCTATTTCATATTTATAGCATCTCTTAGTTTATTCAGTCCTAAACTCTGAGTCTATGAATATTGTGTGCATTGCCTCTCATAAATAATTTCTGTTATTGATGAACTCTAAACTCTGATAAGTGACATTCTGTTCCCAAAGGTATGGTTCCTGATGATTCCTTGTTTGTACTTGTAAAAACCATAAAACTTGAGATGTGTCATTGATTAGTTTGGTGAGTTCAGATTCATGTCTACACCCTGTGAGATTTTGAGCCAAATCAGTGATTGATACATTCTCTATCAATCAATTTTTATTGTTGTGTGATGTTCAACAGGAAGTATGTTTCTCTAGAACTTGTATTAAACCATTTTGAGACTACATGATATTTGTGTGCATGAAAATGATAAAGGCAATAGGATTTACCATTTCTTCAAACACTGTTCAAAATTCTTTTGAACATTGTTCAAACACTGTTCATAAATTCCACCCTTAGTAAACCCCTTTGAGCCTAATTAACTGCTCATTTTTCTTAAACTCTGAAGTATTAAGAGCAGTTATATTCTTTTGAAAAAAATCAAGCAGGTGAGTGTTTCTCAAGAAAAGAAAAGCTTACTCAGTATATATGTTAAAAAAAAAGGGCATATATACTGATCATCTTGTACAAATCTGTACTAACAGTGTGACTGAACACTTTGGTCTATTAAAATGTTCAGCTTGAAATTCACTCATGAATAAAACATCTCTTCTCATCTGTTTGATCTTACCTCATTACAACCCTGAATAAAGTCCTTTTGATTTGTGCATACATGTACTCAAAGTAGTGTAGAATTGGTGGACATTCAAGCATATGGTAGAATCTGCTTTTCCTGATTGAATGTGAGTGTAAACACTTCACCTAAACACTTGTGTGCTTTGAGAGTTTGTGAGTTTATCAAGTTCATGACTGTTATTCACTGAATGATGCTCTGATTTCTATCTCTTGATCTTTTTGTCTTCAAAGACTGTGTGCTTACTTGGATAATCATGGACATCAATGGGAATAGAAGTTTTCAGATTTCTGTATTACAGTAACTACAGAGTTTAGCATTCATCAAACAATCAGTGTTTACTATGAGAGTTTGTGCATTCAGTGTTTATTGATTTTTGTTATGGATTTTATGAAATATTAGATGCTCTAAAAATTGATTTTGGTAAACTCTGCTTCACACACATTCATATTCACAACTGTACAATTTTTGAAAGGGTTTTAGTGATAAAGTTGGAAAATTGACAAACACTGTCGAGTTGTGTTAAGTACTCTAAGGTAAAATTTCATTGAGATAATTTGACTATTTTGGAGTAATTGGGGTAGTTGACAAATGTTAATTAGTGTGAATATGTCATAGTGTCGTGATTTAAGGAATGACAGCGGTAATTATTGAGTGATCCATTGGTTGTTTGACACGTGTCCCATTATAGTGTCCCAGTCGCACATTACTCTACAATCAGTTGCGCGCTTTCAATAAATAAACGATTGAGTTTTGTTTTTACTCTAATCGTTTTTGTTCTCTCACTTCACATCGATTAATATTCACCCACTCACAGTTACTTGCATACTCAATCTCTTTCAAAACTCTTGTTCACTCTCTTTCACATTTTGATAAACACTTACCATACATATCTTTTCTCTGAATCTTTTCGTATCATATCTTACTAATGGCAACCAAAGCGTTTGATGCAGCAAGGTTAGTTTTTCTTCCTAGCAACTATGCAGCTCCACTGGAGAATGCAAATGCTCCAGAGGCGTTTCATTTGTTTCAAAATTTCTTGAAAGATTCTGAAATTGGGAAGGCGTTAACCGAACCACCAACACTCTCTGCTTCACAAATTGCTACTTTTTGGACAAACTCTGTGTATGATGATGGAGAAGAGTCTGGCACTCCAACAATCACTTTCACTAATGCTGAATCCGAGTATATCATTACTCCAACTACGGTTAGGGATGCTCTGGATTTTGAGACTCACACTTCTTACAGTGTTGTTGGTCACGACCGTTTGCGGACAATGTTGCAGCAAATTGGATGTGCAGGAAATTTGAATAAGCTGGGATCTTTGAGAAGGCCACTTTTGAGAAAGGAATGGAGTTTCTTTTTCGATTGCATTACAAGGGCTTTTGGAAAGAAGACAACAAATTGGGATGCACTTCCTCTTGATACTCTCCAAATTGGTCATGCTCTACTGTATGGAGGTAATTTCGATTTTGGTCGACTAGTGCTAATGAATTTGGGAGAGCGTTTGTCTGAGCCTACTTCTGTTTATTTTTCTCGATTTTGTCAAATGCTATTCAATGCTTGTGTGCCTAATCTTACAATTGCTGAAGCTGATGTCATTCAGCCTTTTCAAGTTGCTAAAAGGATGTTTTCTGATTTGACAAATAAAGATGTTACTAAACAGACATTACCTGGAGCTGTTTATACCAGAAGAAAGAAACAAAAGGCAAACAGACCTTCACTTTCACCAACTCAGGAGAGCTCTAGTGAAGAAGAAGAAGAGGAGATTGTAGTGCCTCAAGTCAAGAAAAGGAGATTAATTCTTTCAGAATCTGATGATGAGCATGTTGTTGAAGCTCCACAGGTGATTTCACAGCAAACACTTATTGTTGAGATTGCAGAGAAGGTTGCTATACCTGCAGAGGTTGAAATGCCTGCAGAGGATGCTGTGCCTGTCCATGTTGAAATACCTACAGAGGATAACATGCCTGTAGAAGAGGATCACAGAGATGGTTTTTCACCAATGAATGATATTCTTGATTCATTTCAACCAATCCTTGATCCTAAATCACCTGTTGTTCACACTGAAGCTCCTGGTATAGCTGATCAGCCTGAAGTTGTTCTTCCTGAAGCTGCAGCATCACATACAGAGCTGATATATGATGCTTATCAAATTCCTGACAAAGGTGATGAAGTTGATCAGGCAACTAAGAAAAATTCTGAATCTATGACAGTTGAAGCTACAAATGCAAACTCTGTTGCAGAGCCTGTGCAACATGAGGAGAATATTGAAAAGATTGCAGAAGTTGTTGTAGAAACTGTGGCTGACAAAGCTCAGCACAGTGGTTCTTTACAAGATGCTCAAGCTAATGATGCAAGTGTTGAAGATGAAACTGAAAACAGTGCAAACTCTGATTCTTTTCTGAGTGCACCAGCACAGACTGATAATAAACATAAACCTTTTGATCAGCCTTGTCCATCTCATGCAATTGAAGAAGAGCACCTTGCTAAATCTGCTGCTAACTGGTATAAAGCAGACTGTATTTTTCCAAAAGGGAGAGCAGCTGATTTCGTTAAGCAGACTGCTAGTCAAATTTCAA
Source organism: Kitagawia praeruptora (assembly GCA_037693485.1). Lineage (NCBI taxonomy): Eukaryota > Viridiplantae > Streptophyta > Magnoliopsida > Apiales > Apiaceae > Kitagawia > Kitagawia praeruptora. Next base: position 157,761,259 of record CM075348.1, on the reverse strand, counting down.
ATCCAGAGATTTTATCCTGTTTAAAGGCGACTGTGGTACAAGTCAAAACTCTGGATGGAAATTTTGCTGACACAAAACAACAAATTGCTTCTTTGAAAACTGAGATACAGACTAGAGAAATGAAAATGGAAAGAGAGTCAAAAATCAAAGCTGCACAGCTTTCTAAAGTTCAAGATACTCTCTTTGCCAGGCTAGGAAAGGTTGAAGAGAATCAAGCTGCCTTGTTTGAGAAGGTTGATTCAATTGCTAACTCTTTGGAGCTCATTACATCTATACTCATTTCTGATGATGTCAAAAAGGGGGAGAGAGTTGCTAAGTCAAAATGCAAAGTTTCTCAAACTCTGCTTAAAAAGGATGATGCTGGAGATGGAGGAGAAAGTGATAAGGCTTTAAACTCTGCGGCTTTAAACTCTGAAACACTAACTCTGAGATCTGGCAAATCTCTTAAGTCACAGTCTGTTGGAATAAACACTGAAACTCAAGGTACTTCAAAAACCAAGAGTTTGGAATTAATATCTAATCCAAAGACTGATGAGGAGTTAGCTGTTAAGCTTTTCATGGAAGAAAATGCAGAAGGAGTTACTCTAGAAGATGCTAAAGCTGAAGAAAAGAGTCTGCAAGAAAAGCATTTAAAAGCCTTAAAGTCTGTTAAGTTGAAGAAGAGGGAGAAAGTTGTTAAAACTGCAAAGCCTGTTCTTAAAGGCATTGAAATCAAAGAGAAGTTAACTGGCATTCAAGAAGAAGAAGAAGAAGATAAAGAAAAGTTGTTCAGAAAGTCTTCTCTTGATGCTAAATTGAAGTTAAAAGGGGTAATGAATGAGGAGAACAAAGGCAAAATAATTGTTACAACCTCTGTTGCTACACAAGTTGTACAGACACAAAGTAAACCCTTACCTGGGTTTTCTAGGCCAAAGATTTCAGTTCAGGAACAAACAGGAGTAACTGGTGATTATCAACACAATGTTGCTTGTTCAGGAAAGCCACCAGGGAGAAATACTTCTGGATTAGGTTCAAAAAGAGATTTGAGATTTAGTAACAGTCCAAGAGATCCTTCTACACTTGTTTCTCTTGGTTCTGGTATTACTCAAGAAAATCTAGATAAGTTGGATTCAGTTCAACTAGTTCATCAAAGGAGCTTAGATATTCACTTTCTGTTATACTTTATGACAGATGGATCAGTGTTTAGAGTGGATGAAGAAGCAATCAAGTTAAAGTTATTTGAAGAACTTCAGTATGTTCTGCATATATTCAGAGTCAGAAATCGTCAAACACAGCTTATTGCTGATTCTATAAGGAGATATATGCAGAAAGCTAAAATTGTTACAGGATCAAAATCTGCTGAAAAGTATGTACCTAAGTACAGAGATTGGAATGGTAATCTGATATAAATGGAGAAGGGGACTACAAAGCTAAAGACAGATCTTGGAATTACAGTTCTGGATTTTAATGTGAAGTCTGAGGAAGTGAAATATATCAGATTGGGAAATGAAATGAGAAGAAACACAATCTACGATCTCAGAGCTGCTATCTTTCAAACTGATGAGAATGATCCAAAATTAAGAGAGATCAAGGAAGCTATGCAGATTGAACTTGAAAATGCTGAGAGAAGATTGTTGATTGATTATCTCAGAACAACTCCAGATCTCGAGGAAGTTAGGTAGACAAAAGTTGTAAGTTTGTTGAGTAAAAGTTTAAACTCTGTTTGTATGATTAACACTGTAGATCTTGTATTTGTTTTGACATCATCATTTACTGTAAACTTGTACATTCTTGCTAATGAACAAGTTGGGGGAGATTGTTAGAAATGATTGATGAGAACAGTGTTTGGAAGCTAAAGTAACAAAACAGAGTTTAGCTGGAAGCAGTCAGAGTTTAGTTAAACACTGACTGGAAGCGCAACAGAGGTTGTTAAACTCTGTAGCGGAAGTGTCTGAAGAGTCAACAGTGTTTGAAGATTGATACAAGATAAATATGGAAGCAATATCTTTGAAGATAGTGTAGCTATCAAAGAGATTGAGTTGACTTGGAAGACTTGAAGCAATCGTGATTGATATCAATTGTATAGCTTAATTATAGGAGAATCAATTACTGATTGTACGAAGCTGTATGTTTTATAAATACAGTTAGGTTAACCCTAGAAGGGTATCGAATTTTGAGAAATTCATTGATTGTAACCTAAGCAGCTCTCTGTGATATTTTACATCACTGAGAGAGGAATTGTTAATTCCAAACAGTTTTTAAGTATTAAACAGTGTGTTCTTGTTAAGTTACTCATACAGTATTTGATTACTTATTGTGTATTCGACCTAACATTTGATGAAGATGCAAATGAAGATGGGCTACGAGTTAATCTGGAACTAGTTGATGAGGTCCGGGACAAAGCAGTACAAAGAATGGAGAAGTATAAAGAGAAAACAAGAGAGTACTTCGGGAAGAAGTCAAGGGTCAAAAACTTCCAAATCGGGGACCTAGTACTCCGGGATACCGAAGCTTCAGACCCCACTAATACAGGAAAGCTTATGCCTAAGTGGGAAGGTCCCTACAGGGTTAAAGAAGTACTTCGCCCCATAACCTACAAGCTCAGTCACATGGACAACACTGAAGTCCCCAACACCTGGCACGGCCTCAGACTAAGAAAATACTACCAGTAAAAGAAAATAGCTTTAGCCAATATATGGGCATTTTTTGGGGAATTGTACTTGAAGATCATGTAATCGTTGTGTTATCAATGACAAAGAGTTCTAGTTCTTACCTGGCACTTCAAACTTACAGTTATCATCAAAATCCCTACTTGGAAAAGTTTTCATCCTTTCTAAGTGGGGCAAAGCCCGGGACCTTAGCAATGCTTCGGCCCGGGAAGCCATAGGCATCCAACTCCTACTTGGAAAAGTTTTCATCCTTTCCAAGTGGGGCAAAGCCCGGGACCTTAGCAATGCTTCGGCCCGGGAAGCCATAGGCATCCAACTCCTACTTGGAAAAGTTTTCATCCTTTCCAAGTAGGCCAAAGCCCGAGACCTTAGCAATGCTTCGGCCCGGGAAGCCATAGGCATCCAACTCCTACTTGGAAAAGTTTTCATCCTTTCCAAGTAGGCCAAAGCCCGGGACCTTAGCAATGCTTCGGCCCGGGAAGCCATAGGCATCCAACTCCTACTTGGAAAAGTTTTCATCCTTTCCAAGTAGGCCAAAGCCCGGGACCTTAGCAATGCTTCGGCCCGGGAAGCCATAGGCATCCAACTCCTACTTGGAAAAGTTTTCATCCTTTCCAAGTAGGCCAAAGCCCGGGATCTTAGCAATGCTTCGGCCCGGGAAGCCATAGGCATCCAACTCCTACTTGGAAAAGTTTTCATCCTTTCCAAGTGGGGCAAAGCCCGGGACCTTAGCAACGCTTAGGCCCGGGAAGCCATAGGCATCCAACTCCTACTTGGAAAAGTTTTCATCCTTTCCAAGTAGGCCAAAGCCCGGGACCTTAGCAACGCTTAGGCCCGGGAAGCCACGGGCATCCAACTCCTACTTGGAAAAGTTTTCATCCTTTCCAAGTAGGAAAAAGCCCGGGGACAAACCACCACTCTCCAATCCGGGATACCCGAATTAAAGATTGGGGGGCAGTACAAATTATAAACAGACAAACCCAAAAATACATAAACGAAACGGGCCGGGCTGACCAACAGCCCGAAACACCCGGCAGTTATACAACAGAAAAATTCAGAGTTATACAGCAAATTCGTCAGAATATTAAAAGATTACAAGGGCATAGCCCGAGTTATGGACACAGCCAATAAGATGAATCAAGCTTCAGGAGGAGGAGAGGAATCAGGAGCACCGAAAGCTTTAGGCTCGCCTTCACCCCGGGCCAAGGCATCCTCGGCAGCAAGGTACTCCGTGATGAAGTTGTCCCAGGTAGCGGTCTCAGGAGCAGTCTTTAACATCTTTTCAGAGATGACCCAGCAACGATGGATCTTTTTGGAAGCCACGGCTGGCAAATCATCATCATAAGCATCTGACTTCCGGAACTCGGCAATCACCTGCTCTTCGGGCTTCTTCGCCTTCAGCTCATCCCGGAGCCTCTTCACCTCATCTCTGTACTCCTTCACCTTGGCCTTGGCCGAATCTCTCTCATCTGCAAGGGCCTTGGCGGTCTCCTTGAATTTATTCGATTCGTTCTTGATGGTTTCCCGTAGCTCAAGGAGCTCGGCCCGGGCTGCCTCCGCCTCCTTCTCCATCTCCTTCCTCCTTTCGGTCACCGAGCTTAGGACATCCCGGGCCTCTTTGATAGTCTCAAGCTCCCTGAAGGCAGTGGCAGCAGCTCCGGCCATCCTGACCCCGAGCTGCCCAATGCAAGTGCATAATGTGAGAAAACAAGATCAAAAACATACAACATGAAAAGAGCTCGAGGAAGAGTATACCTGGCCATAAACCGCCATCATGTCCTGGAACTGAGAGACAGCCGGGGCCTTACCCATCTCCTCCCACTCCGCCTTGCTGGGGAGATCAGCCAAGAAGCCTATAAAATTCCGCTCCTCCGGAGAGACAGGCGCGGACTCATATGGCCCGAAGTTGGCCCTCTTCGAGCTCCCATCAGCCCCAGGATCCTGCACCACCTCACAGTCGGAGAGCATTGTTCCGAACTTCTCAGCCTGGATCCCAGAAACCCTGGGCCTCTTCCTCGGTACCAGCCCGGTATCCCTATTGGCCTCCGGAATCACCTCCTGAACCTCAGGGTCCCGGGTCTCCGAGCCGGCCTCTTGGTTGGCCCGCGAACCACTAGCCTCCCCGGGGGCCTTGGTGTTGTCACGAACATGACCAATGCCCCTGAGGGCAGCAGCAAGGGCCTTACTGTCCTTGCTCATTTCCACAAACTTTTCAAAGTCCGGGTTATAGCCTGGAAGACCTGCAAAGAAGAAACAAAGAACATGAGCCCGGGCAAAAGGAATATCAGAAAACGAGAAAACAAAAAAATAATAATAATATATATCTATGTCAACACAAACAGACCCCGAACTTACATCCTATTTCAAAGCGATACTTGTGGCTCATAAGGTCATCCCGGGTCACTTGCCTCCCAAGACCCCGGCAAAAGGCATTTACCCGGTCCAGAGCCGCATCTTGAAGGTCAAAAACCTCGAAGTGCATCGCCAGAGGATTTTCCTTGAAGGTGGGCATGAACCGGATATCCACGCCCTGGAGAAAGACGAACTCTCCATTCCAACCTTTCAGCGAGGGCAGCATACCCAGAGGTTTGGAGGCCCCGGACGGATAACCACAAGCCTTACCCCGGAACCTAAACTCAAACATGGGTTTGTTGTTGGACCGGACCAGCTGGAACAAGTGATGGAAAAGTTTGAAAGTAGGAAGCACCCCGGCCTTTTCACAGCAACCCAGGAAATAGAAGATCCACTTCACAACGTTTGGGGTCATCTGGGTTATAGGGATTCCATACTCAAACAGACATAAAGATTTTACAAACTGGTGACACCTAGGCCCATACCCCGACCTAAGGTGCTCCAGCCACACCCCGACCCAGCCACTGATAGAGTATATTTTTATATATATTTTAGATGATTTTATTCTCATATTTATTGTGTTTTGCATTGATTTGGATTTTTATTTAATAGATTTTATTGTTTTATTGTAGGAAATAAAGAATTCATAACTTGGAAGGATTTGGAGCAAAAAGAGCTATTTTGGAGATAAAATAGGAGAAAATTCGTAATATTGGGCTATACGGGCTGTCTGCACTGTTTGGGCCATATCTTGAGTTCCAGAAGTCAGAATTTGACGATCTTACTGTCCACGCGAAGCTTGTAGAATTATCTTTAATTCAGAGGTGGTCCAGTAAGCAAAATCCAACTGGAAGAGCCCAGAAACAGAGGAGTAAATAAAGTGACGAATTTTAATTAAGGAATCCTATTCAGTTATGGAATCCTACTTGTAATTGATTTAGAGTATTAAAATACTTTTATTGGGCAAGACTTTTAGAGCCTATATAAACACATCTAGGGTATGATGTAAATAATTAGGGAGTAATATTAGATCATATAATATAGTTTAGAGTAGATTAGTATTATTAGTTGGAGATGTAGAGAAACACCATGACTCTTCTTTTGGGTGACAACATTGAAGTTTGAAGGTTTTGTTCTCTTAATCTTTCTTCGTTCTTATTAGTTTAATTATGTTTTCTTGTTTTACTAGTTGTTTTACTTGTTTAATTATTAGTGAGTAGTTATTTCTAGGGCTTAAAGGGAAGCCATGTTTGCACTAATATTGGCATGATTTTCATAGTGGTTTGATTGGTTATGGTTAATTCTGATTGATATGTTTTAATCATTAATTTGTGTAATCGGCCGATATCATGGATTAATTATATGCAAATAGGGGTATGGATCGAGAGATTTACTTACTAGAGGCACACATACGATTAGCAGAATTGAATTTGAGTGCGAGAGCGTCATTGGATTTCTGAGAGCGTTAATGCTTGGAAAAGATTAACTTGACTCTAATTACCTGATTGATTGAATTACTAAAAGTGGTTAATTGTGTTGAATGTTTCGAGAGTGTTAATGCTTGAAAGAGATTAACATACTCTAGTTATAGGATCACATTGATTGCTTTAGCTTAAGAGCCAATTGTGTAAGCATGGTGGACCTGATTGCCCTAGGTTTTAAATAATTTGTTAATCATCTATTTACTTAGTGTTAATTTAGTTTAATTTGCTAGTTAGTTAATATTCTCCAATAATCGTTTGTCCCTGAAACAATTAGCGATAACTGAAAAGGAATTAGTAGAACCTGTCTCCTTGTGGATTCGACCCGCTTGCCATCTGTACTAGCAATAGACACCGTGCGCTTGCGGTTAGGTAAAATTTAACACATCAAGTTTTTGGCGCCGCTGCCGGGGAGACAGCGAGTTCCTATTGATTTTAATTTAGTTGTTTAGATTTTTTCCATTGTCTCGTTGGAACCTTTGTTCCAATTGAGGTAGATTTTACTACGTTTTCTTGGCTTTGTTGAGTGTCTACAGGTTTGCAATGGGTGAAGTTGATACTTTTGCACTACTCTCTTCTATGTTGGAGGCACGCACTCAAGAAATTGCCTCATTCAACCCTACAGAGCCCATTATGCGTCCAATGAGTATCAATGAGATGTCACTAGTGGCCCCTAAAACTTACAACTTCTGTCCAATTTGTGGTGTCCAGGGTCATTATGGTTTGGAATGCTATTACAATGTCTATAATTCTCAGAGTGCTCAGTTGGGACAAATGAATTCTTTTGAAGAAGGATATGGGTACAATCAGTATTCAAACACTTTTGATCAAGAATGTGTGAATCAACCAGATTTCTACTACCAGGACAATGGTGCTCAAAATTTTTCATATCATAATCAGCAACAGTTTGAGCAACAATATTATCAGTCATATGAGCAGCCGCCACAGCAAGAATATCAATATCCTCCTCTACAAGAAGATCTACATGTTTCTCAATGCAGTGTAGATGTGCAAGCTGATCAGACAAATGAGATGTGGGATATCCTGAATAAACTACTAAAGAGTTCTGAAGAACAAGCCGAGAAGATCAAAGGATTAGAGACTCAAAGTTTGGCGATTGAATCTCAAATTGCACAGTTGGCTAACTCTTCTACTACAGGGCAGCTCGACTATTTACCATCATCATCTATCCGATCCGAAGAGGACCTGATTGCTATCAATCTCACAAACGATCAGGAATATGATAGTTTCTCCATGTATGTTGATGATGAGGCCATTGATAAAGAGAAGGAGCTTGCCACCGATGACGAGATCAATGATGTTGCTGCTACCGAGGACAATGTGACTGATGATGAGGCTACAAAGGAAAGCAATACAGAGATGGTTGTTGTTTCTCTTCCATAACCTGTGCCTAAGCTACCATGTATTGATAAATTTGCTCTCGATCTAGCCTCTACTTACAAGGCTTCTTTGCTCAAGAACACTTATTTCAAGGTTGATGTGATAACAAATATTGTCCAAGATGATATTTCTCAAATTCTGGTTGAGGATCCATACAAAGTGGCTCATACGTTTCAAGCTCGAGAAGAGGGAGAAGATGGAAGTGTCTTATTAGCCAATGATGTGATAAGCCAAGATGTCCGAATGGCTCCAGTGAAAGTGAGGAGTGAAGAAAAGCCACCACCAGAACCTCCACCTTATGTCAAGGGAGTTCAATATTTTCGTGGTGTTGAATTTTATCGCTGTTTTATCACAAAGTTTTCCAAAACTGCACAAACACTCTCTCTATTGCTTATTAATGACATATTTTATTTTACTAATGCTTGTTTGGAGACTTTCTGCAGGATAAAGACAACCACTAACACTCTTGATACTTTTTGTGGTGGCGAGTTTATGATCGAGAAAGTGGATATTACGCCTTTACCGGAGTATTTTTTTTTTAGGAGGTCAAGCTAATGACTCTAAAAAAGCGCTGCTTGGGAGGCAACCCATGATTTTTATAAGGTTAGTAGGTTTTTTTTTATTTCATTTTCTTATAAAAAAAATTGTGTTGTATGTGTTCTCTTAAAATAAAAAAAAAAATTTGTTGTTTTTTCAAAAAAAAAAAAAAAAAAAAAAAAAAACTGATTTTCGAGCAGGCTGCAACTCTGTCACGCAGGTTGCGCCTGCGTTACTGACTTCCAGGCAGGTTGCGCCTGTGTCACGCAGGCTGAGCCTGCGTGTCTGCCTGTTCCGCAGTCTGCGCACCTGTAACGCAGGCTGCGTATGCGTTATAGGCTCCAGATTTTATTTTTTTGCCGATTTTTGGTGTTTTAACCTATAAAAATTCCCCAAAATTCTATCCTAACTCAAATTTCTTTGATCCCTAATACCTATATCTATCCTACATCAATTCCATACCCTCCTAAATCTCTCCTACACTCTAAATTTTTAAATTTCACCTATCCATCATCTTATATTTATATACCCACCTATCCATAACAAATCCAATTCCTCTTCTATTTCTTTAAATCTCTAAAAATTCAATTCTAAAGAGGAATTAATTGCAAGTTCACCTCTCCGATTCGTATTGGGTAAATCTTTTTCTCTAATCTTATTTTTATTACGAATTTGTGTTCTTGTAAATTGGAATTTTGCATTATTCTTGGAATTTGGGCTATTTTTGGTGTGATATTGCTTGAAAATTATTGGTTGAGCTTCTTGTGAGTTGGGAGAGGTGGTGCTAGTGTTGGGAAATTGCTACAGAAAGGGGATTTTAGCTGAACAAGCATGTTGGAAAAGATGAGGAAGGATATGTAAGACGTCTTGCAGGAAGGGGATTCCAGGGGAGTTTTCTTTCTTTTCTTTTTAGTGTAGTTTTATTTTGTTTTTAGTTGTAGTTTTGTATCTTGTTCGTTAGTTCATTGGGGACAATGAACCGCTTAAGTGTGGGGATGTTAGTGTTCTCAACGTAGTGTATAAACGTAGTGTATTACTTGTTTTAAAAAAAAAATTCAAAAAAAATTAAAAAATTAAAAATACCAAAAATAATTCTAGCCATGCAATTTGATTAGTGGTTGTATTTTGCTTGATACACCCATGCATGCGTAGAATTCTTGTGTTCTTGACGCTTTTGTATGAGAAGTGACGTGCTTTGTTCTTGTGCACACACTTACACTAGCAAGTTGAAGCTGGTAGACTTAATTGGATGTTGTAAGTGATTAGAATGACATGAATATGTGCAAGATGACTTGGTTTCCATGCTTTGAGTACAAGTAGGTGCGTTAGAGAGTCTTGTTACCTGGGATTGATTATGTTTTGTCACACCAAGTGAGTTTTGAGCCTATATGCATATCTTTTGCATGATTTTTCATTTGCTTGAGTGTCCACATGTTGTTTACATTGCTAGCACTTACTTGAGATCTTTCTTGAAATGCATGACATTACTTGATGATGAGATGATAAAGGCACTTAGGTTTAACCTCGTGTTTCCCATATTTCCACACCATTTATACATGATCAATTAGTTAACCCTTTGAGCCTAATCCTATTCTTTCGGTGACACACCACATTACTTGCCATTATCTTTTTATTCTATTGGCCTTACATTGAATTTGAACCTAAATTGTCAAAGGCTAGTATTGTGCTTAAGGGAGTAATAAGGTGTTCATAAAAGGGGGGGTTATTGATGATCATACTTTTGGGGAATATTGATTTTGGGTTGATGCTTGCTAGTCGAAATTCATAAAAATATCTATGGATCATTGTGTTTATTCCTTAGCTCTTCAGAAAAAGAAAAAAAAAAAAGAAAAAAAAACAGAAAAAAAAAAGAAAAAAAAAGAAAAAATTTGAGAGCATTCTTATGTTTGTATGATCCTTCTTCATTCGACTAGTCAAGTTATTATGTAAGGGTTATTGAAAAATCCAAGTGTGGGGAAGTATTTGTGATTTTAGTAGAAAGGGAATGGAATGAATTATATTGTTGGGTACTAGCTTTTGACATTTAACCTGTTTTAGCTTTACTTGACATACCTTGTCCCTAGCCCACGCTACAACCCGAATAAAGACCTTTTGATTGTCATCAGTGATGTATGTTGTGTTGAGAGTGAGATTGATTGCGAGTGTCAAGTTGTGTTTATGATTTTGTTGGAATTAAGTGATACACTTAACCTTGTTCTTGAGTGAATATTCGTTTTTGAGTGAAAGGTGAGTTATTACTTGTTTTGGCATAGGAGATCCCAGGTTTAGACTTAAAGATGTATTTCTTGTGGGCTTAGCATGATTACCAACGATTTTTACACTTGACATGAATTTTTATGACCTTCTGCATGTTGGTTGAGTAGACTACGTGAATACTTGCACTTTCGACACCAAGACATCGTATGTTTACTTTGATTCTTAAGTTGATGTGGCATGAGAGGACTTGTGTGTGTGGTGTTGTGTTAGCATTAATCTTTTGCATGGTTAGATGAATTTTGTGGGTACATTCACTATAAACCCTCACGAGACAACACTCGTCCTACTAGGGCTGCCTAGGGGTTTAACGGCTTGTTGCATATGCTCAATGCAATCGTGTCATCTACGAAAGTGATGTTTGTTAGGACTTAGTTTTTATTTCACTTATTTGCCCGAGGACGTGCAAATGCTAAGTGTGGGGATGTTTGATAGAGTATATTTTTATATATATTTTAGATGATTTTATTCTCATATTTATTGTGTTTTGCATTGATTTGGATTTTTATTTAATAGATTTTATTGTTTTATTGTAGGAAATAAAGAATTCATAACTTGGAAGGATTTGGAGCAAAAAGAGCTATTTTGGAGATAAAATAGGAGAAAATTCGTAATATTGGGCTATACGGGCTGTCTGCACTGTTTGGGCCATATCTTGAGTTCCAGAAGTCAGAATTTGACGATCTTACTGTCCACGCGAAGCTTGTAGAATTATCTTTAATTCAGAGGTGGTCCAGTAAGCAAAATCCAACTGGAAGAGCCCAGAAACAGAGGAGTAAATAAAGTGACGAATTTTAATTAAGGAATCCTATTCAGTTATGGAATCCTACTTGTAATTGATTTAGAGTATTAAAATACTTTTATTGGGCAAGACTTTTAGAGCCTATATAAACACATCTAGGGTATGATGTAAATAATTAGGGAGTAATATTAGATCATATAATATAGTTTAGAGTAGATTAGTATTATTAGTTGGAGATGTAGAGAAACACCATGACTCTTCTTTTGGGTGACAACATTGAAGTTTGAAGGTTTTGTTCTCTTAATCTTTCTTCATTCTTATTAGTTTAATTATGTTTTCTTGTTTTACTAGTTGTTTTACTTGTTTAATTATTAGTGAGTAGTTTGTTTGCACTAAATCACGCAAGCGTACGTGGTCACAAGTAATATAGATATAAGTTGAGTTCGTTCCCACAGAGATCTGGTTATGGTTTTAATTCAGTAGATGCACCTATGCAACAATGTATGATTATTATTCACTGCTAAGACAAATAACAATTTTGGGTTTATTAAACTAAATTAACTAAGACACAAATTAACAAAACTAAGAATTAACTAACTAACAAGAATTTAAATCTAATTACGTCTGCAAGAGTAAACATGGAATCCTAACTTCATTAAATACTTTGCTTAGATCTGACGCCTTTAATCACTATATGCAATGGTTATGATATCTGATCGGATAACACGAAACAAGTACACGCTACTTCTCAGTATACGCATACCAAACTAAACATACATCCACAAAAGAGATAGAAGATGAATAGACACCAATTATGCTTAGACCCTATATGTCTATAGAATTTGAAAACATAACGGTTGAAGAACAAGTTATCCATTAAGATCACATAGGGTAGTATAAGTATTTTCATCTCACACCACGAATCATATTGATAAACAATTATGAACCTATGCTAGCATGGCAAGTTCTAAATCTCAAGATCCACTTTCACTTCACAAGAGATTAACAAATTAGATGTTCATGATGCATCTATCAATTAAGCATAACCATACGAGGATATCAGATATACATCACACACAGATCTTTAAAGCAATCAAGATATTAAAGCTCCATAAATAAATCCGTTAGAATCCCATGACAACGATTAGTTCATAATCGAACCACTCGTCATCATGGGATCTGATGAAACCATGATAAAAACAAAGTATGAAAATATACAAATAAACCTAAGTAATTGATATGTAATGGTTTTTTTTCCTAATGATGATCTTAATGATCTTAATACAATTTACAAGGGTTGGATGTGTTTATATAGGCTCTAGACATCTTGCCCAGCAAGAAAATACCAGATCAGAATTATAATAGAATTTCTGCAAAATACGTTTCCTAAACTGATTCTGATTTAAAGGGAAATTCGTAGCTGACTTTTCTTCAGATATTCTGGAACGTTCCAAACGTAATTGGACCTCTGGACTACCTTAGAATGATAGATAATCTCGTTATCTTCGCGTGGACAGCTTACGGGCCTCAAACGGAGTTGTAGAACTCAAGATATGGCCAAAATAGTAAAAACTGTAATTTTTCAGGGGCAACTTGCGCCCAACAGTCTGTTCTTCGCGCAATCTGCGCCCACCACGCGCAAATTGCTCTTGTAACACCTGTTCCATGTTGTAGAAAATCTCCCAGGCTTCGCGTGGGCAGTAAGATCGCTGAAAACGGACTTCTAGAACTCCAGATATGTCCAAAACAGTGTAGACTGCGCAACCGTCTCAGAAATCCGAATTTTAATAAAGTAAATCTCCAAAAACGACAAAAACATCCACCATAATCAACATCCTTGTAAATCTGCACAACTAAACAAAACACATCAAAACTACAAGAAACTTGAGCCCAAGACAATCAATTTAAGCCGATTTAGAATGCTCCAAGTGGATATAAACTCCACTTATCACACCCCCAAACTTAAACCGATGCTTGTCCTCAAGCATAAATAATTACCACTAACTAACTAACTAGTACCACTTCCGTAGGTGATCACGGTTGCATTTGGCATATGCAACAAGCCCTTTAAACCCCTAGGCAGCCCTAGTGGACGAGTAAGGTCTCGTGAGGGCCTATAGCGAATGTACCCACAAAATCCATTTAACTTAATGCAATGCAATGCATGAATGCAACTAATATGCAAATGCAATTAATCTAATCTACCATACCTTCAAATCCTCTCATGCCATATCAACTTAAGAATCAAAGTAAATACGCAATGTCTTGGTGTCGAAAGTGCAAGTATTCACATAGTCTACTCAATGAACATGCATAAGTTCTCACAAGTCCATGTCAAGTGTAAGAATAAGTTAGTAAACATGCTAAGCCTACAAGAGCACATCTTTGAGACAACACTCGGGATCTCATACGCAAGAACAAGCAAACACTCACAATCCACTCACAAAAGAATATTCACTCAAGCACAAGGGTAAGTGTATCACTCAATTCCAACAAAATCATAAGCATGCTTGACATTTGGTATCAATCTAACTCTTAACACAACCTACATCAATGACGATAATCAAAAGGTCTTTAATTGGGTTGTAACGGGGCTAGGGACAAGGTATGTCAAATAAGCCAAAATAGGTGAAGTGTCAAAAGCTAGTAAGTACCATAATAAATCACACACAACACCCTATTTCCCCCCACACATAATTTTTACTAAAACACACACTCGACTAGTCGACTAAAATAGGATCGCAACAAACACAAACATGCTCTCATAATATATATATATATATATATTTTCCTTTTTTTTCTTTTTTTTTTTTCTTTTTTTTTCTTTTTTTTTCTTTTTTTTTTCGAGAGCTAAATAGAACACAAACAATAATATAAACAATAACAATAATCCAATGAATTTATTACATATGCCGACTATCAAGGAAACAACCAAACCCAATTTTCAATATTTCCCCCAAAAGTAAGACCAACAATAAACCCCTCTTTGCACACCTTATTACTCCCTTAAGCACTCGACTAGCCTTTGACAATACGGGTTCAAATTAATGTAAGGCCAATACAAGAAAAAGGTCTAGGCAAGTAATGTGGTATGTCACCGAAAAAATAGGATTAAGCTCAACGGGTTAACTAATTGATCATGTAAACATGGTGTGGTAATATGGGAAAATACGCGGTTATTCCTAAATGCCTTTATCATTTTAAACGCCAAATAATGTCATGCGTTTCAAGAAAGACCTCAAACAACTGCTAGCAATGCAAACAATCCGTGGACACTCAAGCAAACGAATAAATTGCAACAAATATGCAATAAGGCTCAAAAACTCACTTGGTGGAAAAACATACTCAATCCCAAGCAAAAATCTCTCCAATGCACCTACTTGTATTCAAAGCCTGAAAACTAAATCATCTTGCACATATTCATGTCCTTCTAATTACTTACAACATTCAATAAGTCTACTAGCTTCAACTTACTAGTGTAATGTGTGTGCACAAGAACAAAGCATATCACTTCTCAATCAAAAGCGTCAACAACACAAAATTCCTATCAAGCATGGGTGCAAATGCAACTATTATGAACTCACATGATATACGAAAATATAAAAACAGAATGTCCTATATGAAACAAACGTAGATATCACGAACATAAATGCATAATTTACTACTACTAATATGCAAAGCATGAAATCCTATATGAACAAATAATACAACAACAACTACTACTCCCTCAAACCACCCCCAAACTTAAAATATTCAATGTCCGCATTGAATGGAAGTAAATACGAGGGAAAGTAGAAAACATACCTTGGGTTGCCTCCCAAGAAGCGCTTCTTTAACGTCAATAGCTTGACGTTACTTCCAAGCCTCCATTAAGGATGATAATAGTTCGCCTGGTCCTCTCTTCGCAATACTTCATCATCATCTCGGCGGCACACTTTTTGCTCCTTCTCCTTGCTTGGCCTATTCGTATAACAACTCTGTCCTATTACAATGCCTTCATCTGTTGACCCAAAATCTGCCAATTTGTAGAACAACACACATTCGTGGGCTTCGCTTGAATATAATGGAGGAGGGTAAATGTAAGTTGCTGAAGCCTTTGGTTCCTCAAAGAGAACTTCCTCCATTGGCTCTAATGCGCTACCTCCATCTTTATACTCTGAGACAAGTAGAAGACCTGCATCTTTCTCATGTTCATCAGCCTCTTGGTACGCACATACCAATTCTTGAAATTTGCACAGCTCAACAGTGTCTGTCCCAAATAGTGCCCTTTCCAAATCATCCACCATTCTAACATGATCAAATTCCTCACATGGCTTGTGAATGCTCTCCTTCTCTTGGAATTTGTCTTCTTCAATTATGCATACAGTACCTTGCTCCAAGTCATCGTTATTTTCTGGTATTGCCTCTGGTATGAATTGTTGATTCTCTTGTTCCAAGGCACTCAAAACTTGAGTAGCTAGTGTCCTCATAGAATTGATAGACTCCTCAGTACTCTTTAGAAGCATCCTAATCTCCTCCATAGCATCAACTTCATCTGACTGAAAAGTAGGAGTAGGTTGCTGATGTTGAAACTCTTCACTTCCATAGAAATATGACATATCTGGAACATCTTGCTGGTACTGTTGAGGATGGTACTGAAAATATGGTTGTTCCTCATAACTCAGAGGTTGAGATTGCCACGGGTCATGTTGCTGCAGAAAATTCTGGTTCTGTTGTTGCAGAATATTCTGAGGATAGTAAGGCTGTGCTCCATATTGTTGACCTTGATACTGCTGATAAGGCTGCTGAGGTTGTTGAATACCACCTTGGTTGCTCCAGCACTGATACGTCTCATGTGCGCCCGCACATAGCTCACAAACACTAACCACCTGCTGAACTCCATAGTAAGATAGAAAATCCATCTTCAACGTCAACGCTCTCTAACAAGTACCTGAAACACCAACGAACTAAACAAGATAGGTGAGAAAAAGAAATCCGAGTCAGTGAACTCTAACGACCACTATTGACAAGCACATAAACCAAAAATAAAACACCGATGATCCCCGGCAGCGGCGCCAAAAACTTGTTTGCACTAAATCACGCAAGCGTACGTGGTCACAAGTAATATAGATATAAGTTGAGTTCGTTCCCACAGAGATCTGGTTATGGTTTTAATTCAGTAGATGCACCTATGCAACAATGTATGATTATTATTCACTGCTAAGACAAATAACAATTTTGGGTTTATTAAACTAAATTAACTAAGACACAAATTAACAAAACTAAGAATTAACTAACTAACAAGAATTTAAATCTAATTACGTCTGCAAGAGTAAACATGGAATCCTAACTTCATTAAATACTTTGCTTAGATCTGACGCCTTTAATCACTATATGCAATGGTTATGATATCTGATCGGATAACACGAAACAAGTACACGCTACTTCTCAGTATACGCATACCAAACTAAACATACATCCACAAAAGAGATAGAAGATGAATAGACACCAATTATGCTTAGACCCTATATGTCTATAGAATTTGAAAACATAACGGTTGAAGAACAAGTTATCCATTAAGATCACATAGGGTAGTATAAGTATTTTCATCTCACACCACGAATCATATTGATAAACAATTATGAACCTATGCTAGCATGGCAAGTTCTAAATCTCAAGATCCACTTTCACTTCACAAGAGATTAACAAATTAGATGTTCATGATGCATCTATCAATTAAGCATAACCATACGAGGATATCAGATATACATCACACACAGATCTTTAAAGCAATCAAGATATTAAAGCTCCATAAATAAATCCGTTAGAATCCCATGACAACGATTAGTTCATAATCGAACCACTCGTCATCATGGGATCTGATGAAACCATGATAAAAACAAAGTATGAAAATATACAAATAAACCTAAGTAATTGATATGTAATGGTTTTTTTTCCTAATGATGATCTTAATGATCTTAATACAATTTACAAGGGTTGGATGTGTTTATATAGGCTCTAGACATCTTGCCCAGCAAGAAAATACCAGATCAGAATTATAATAGAATTTCTGCAAAATACGTTTCCTAAACTGATTCTGATTTAAAGGGAAATTCGTAGCTGACTTTTCTTCAGATATTCTGGAACGTTCCAAACGTAATTGGACCTCTGGACTACCTTAGAATGATAGATAATCTCGTTATCTTCGCGTGGACAGCTTACGGGCCTCAAACGGAGTTGTAGAACTCAAGATATGGCCAAAATAGTAAAAACTGTAATTTTTCAGGGGCAACTTGCGCCCAACAGTCTGTTCTTCGCGCAATCTGCGCCCACCACGCGCAAATTGCTCTTGTAACACCTGTTCCATGTTGTAGAAAATCTCCCAGGCTTCGCGTGGGCAGTAAGATCGCTGAAAACGGACTTCTAGAACTCCAGATATGTCCAAAACAGTGTAGACTGCGCAACCGTCTCAGAAATCCGAATTTTAATAAAGTAAATCTCCAAAAACGACAAAAACATCCACCATAATCAACATCCTTGTAAATCTGCACAACTAAACAAAACACATCAAAACTACAAGAAACTTGAGCCCAAGACAATCAATTTAAGCCGATTTAGAATGCTCCAAGTGGATATAAACTCCACTTATCATAGTTATTTCTAGGGCTTAAAGGGAAGCCATGTTTGCACTAATATTGGCATGATTTTCATAGTGGTTTGATTGGTTATGGTTAATTCTGATTGATATGTTTTAATCATTAATTTGTGTAATCGGCCGATATCATGGATTAATTATATGCAAATAGGGGTATGGATCGAGAGATTTACTTACTAGAGGCACACATACGATTAGCAGAATTGAATTTGAGTGCGAGAGCATCATTGGATTTCTGAGAGTGTTAATGCTTGGAAAAGATTAACTTGACTCTAATTACCTGATTGATTGAATTACTAAAAGTGGTTAATTGTGTTGAATGTTTCGAGAGTGTTAATGCTTGAAAGAGATTAACATACTCTAGTTATAGGATCATATTGATTGCTTTAGCTTAAGAGCCAATTGTGTAAGCATGGTGGACCTGATTGCCCTAGGTTTTAAATAATTTGTTAATCATCTATTTACTTAGTGTTAATTTAGTTTAATTTGCTAGTTAGTTAATATTCTCCAATAATCGTTTGTCCCTGAAACAATTAGCGATAACTGAAAAGGAATTAGTAGAACCTGTCTCCTTGTGGATTCGACCCGCTTGCCATCTGTACTAGTAATAGACACCGTGCGCTTGCGGTTAGGTAAAATTTAACACATCAGCCACCCTCCGGCCGGTCGTAAATCTTCTCTCCGGGCTCAGGCCACCTCCACTTAACATCTTCATCCAAATGGAAGGTAGCCCGGAATATGGGATCCCAGTCCACCAGATTTTCTAAATACTGAGATCTGAAGGGCCCAACATCCATCCCGGAGCCCGGCAAATCCCCAAACTTCGAATCCAAGAACGCTTTATCATACTTCATCATATCCGCCACGTCTGGATTCTCAGAAAACTCTACACTAAGATCCCTGTAGAAATAGGCTGGGGGCATCCCCGGATCCTTTCTTACAAAATAAAAATTCGATTGACTCCAGCTACCATCTGGTTCACTAAGGCTGAACCCCGGACCCATATCCTTGGTGGCTATATTTGTGAGCACAGTCAAACTACTCTTCTTTTTACCCATTATACCCCAGTCTAAATCTATCAATTCAACACTACTATCAGACGAGCTACAACTACAAGAACTACTGGGTTCGGAGAGGGGAACCAACACACGGTTAGCAGTTACACGCCTCCTAACCATACAAGTCTACAACCCCGGGCTACCCAACAAAAATAAAGACCTAAGTCAGTATATCTACCCAAAACACAAAGCAAGGCAAAGAAGTACGAGCAAGAAAATATTAACGAGCAAGGCAAAGGAATCACAAAACCGGGGTAAGAAGACTTACAAAGGAATCCGGAGAGCAGGGAACAAAGAACACTTGAATCGAAAGAAAGAACCTTTAGCCCGGAGCTCTAGATCTCAGAAAAGCAGAGTAACGGCAGCAAATGAAAAACTCGTAAAAGAGAGAATGAAGGAGGCGGCCACTATTTATAGGCAAAATCTTGAACCCCAAACGCCACGAACACGTGGCGGCCCAAAAATCAGCCCACTATCTCCAAAATCCGGAGATAGTGGGTGACAGCTGTTATCTTTCAAAAAACAAAAGAAAAAAAAGAGAAAAGAAAGAGAGAGAAAAGAAAAAAAGAAATCCAAAAATGCATATATGCAACATTATATGTATTCATATACATATATTTCCGCACATCTACACAAGACGGAGCCCCGGGATGCACACCTCAGTACAAACCCCGGGCCTGGGGGCAGCCAAAGCAACAAAAGCAACCACTAGCCCCGGACATGCGTACTTCAGTGCACACCCCGGAACTGGGGGCAACCAAGGCAAAAGTTTCTCCCCCAAAGAAGACACGGACTCTCAGAACAACTACAAAAACCTCCGGCCCCGAGGACATATGTCCAGCACTCTAGAGAATCCAGAAAGTTCACTCTCCAAGGCAAGAACACTTCTTACTACTCCCCCATCCGGAGAATCCGCATAAGGGAGTGGGGGGCAAATGATAGGCCATAAACAGCCAAGGCCCAACAAGGAGCCCAAAACAATAAGCAAATCATCTCATGAGAATAAGAATGGCCCAGCCCAGAGTAGTGGACCCCGGGCCCGGGGCCACCACGACGTGGCATGGTCCCCACCCCGGACTAGGGGACCCCCCGACTTGTGGCACTCAGTATACGTGGCACCCCACCTCAGCTGACACTCTCATTTGTGGCGCTGACCAACACTAAAAGACAAGGGAAGACACATGCCAGATCATGCCCACCACAACATGGCCACATTCCAGTCAATGGTCACCCCAGACAAGGCCACGTGTCCTACATCCCGGGAATTTAGCGGCTTGTCCCCCAGATCCAACGGTCGGGGGTGAAGGTAACCTACCCCTAAACCCTAGGCCTAGGGCTATAAATACCCCTAGTAAATAGGGTTTAGGGGTTAGCCATTATTACACACCTACACACATTGATTACTTTGTGATACTCTACTTGATTATTACCTTCCAAAGCCAACTCTTATTCTCACGCCGGAGGCACCTCGGGGCCAAACCCCCCCCCCCTCCGGTGTTGTTTTGCAGATACCCCACTACAGCTACACCACTTCCGAGGCAGGAGTTGGCGAGGAAGTACCCGATCAAGATCCAGAGTTATCAAGAATAACTTCTCATAAAACCCAGCAAACACTTTACACGTGATGCAGTATGTTTTTTTTTTGAAACAATTTAAAACTCAACTTTAATGGATTCTATAAACTCCAACATAGATCACAAGAGAACTTTTACATCTTCCTTCTATATCACAATAAAGAATCATCCATAATAAAAGTGAATACATAGTAGGAAATCTTTTCTTACAGATGGGTACGATGTCGTTGTAGCCAGGAAGTACTCGTTCCCCGGCAGCGGCGCCAAATGATGGCCAGCGGGTTTTTTATGCTATTACCGTAGCCATTATCAGAAGATCTCCGGAGAGCTTATCTTGCGTGTGTGTGTCTAGGTGTCTGTTTTGAGAGCAAAGATCCCTCTCCCTGTCCTGTTCTCTATCTATATATACTATGTCAAAATATCCCCTTATTCAATGAGTCATCCTCCTGATCTTTATACATCTATTTTAGATATTTGTGGTGCAATTGGGTTGGGCTTGTAAAAGCAATGGGCTTACTATTACTATATTGGGCTGTGCATATTTATGGTCCATCACTAAAGAATGCCATACAACTGATACCCAGGGAGGGGAGTTAGCATTTGCACGAATAGAATTCCAAATCACCCCTAGAGAGACATTTGAACACACCAGCCCATCCCACAAAATCTGATCATAAGCATGAATTTGAGAATTAAGAACTTTGGCTCGCAGTTCTATCATGTCAACATGATTCGAATTAGTTAGACACCATGAGCCATTCCTCTGAATCGAACTCACTCTGACCAATAACGAAGACTCAGCATTAGAAACTATACTCTCACGAAACTGTTCAAATAGAGGTCTACCATACAGCCATGGGTCATGCCATAGTAAGAACCCCGATTCTTGACCAACTTGGTATCTAAGATGATGGATTGCTGAAGGTCGTGCATTAAAAATTTTTCTGATGCACCAGGAGCTAGCATAAGGAATCTTAGAAGTCCAGAATGCCTTATTTCGAAGAAAACATCTATGAAACCACATCACCCACAAGCTGGACTCATTTGGTTAGATCAGTCTCCACAACTGATGCAAAATTGCAGAACTATTCCATTCGAACATGTTTTTGACCCCAGACCGCCCTCGATTTTTGGCAAACAACATTCACTCCAGGCCACCTTGTATTTGTATTGACATTTAGAATCTCGTTTACCTCCCCACAAAAATTTTGAAAAAATTGATTGAGTAGCCTTGAGTACGCACTTAGGAAGGAAAAGATATATTGCCCAAAAACCTTGAATACTCGATAGCACAGACTTTATCAACTGAAGTCTTCCTGCATACGATAGAAAAATCAAGTCCAAACTTCAACTCTAGCACAAAGCTTTCGAACCAAGGGGCTGCAATCCTGAACCGTAAGATTTCCAGTGATTAACGGTAACCCTAAGTAGCGAATAGGGAGAGAATCCCTAACAAAACCAGTAATATCAAGGATGCTTCTCTCAACAGCAGCATCTACATTACCAAAGTAGCAGTTGCTTTTTTGCACATTTGGAATTAACACCGAGATGGAAGAGAAGGTATTAACTCCACTCATTAACTGTCGCACAGAATTTACATCCCCTTTGCTGAATAATAATACATCATCAGCAAAGATAATGTGAGAAAGGTTAATCTCTTTCGTTCTCCAGTGATGTGTAAAGCTGCTGTCCATAGTAACTCGTCTAATACACGCAGTAAAAACCTCCATAGCCATCACAAAAAGATACGGAGACAAAGCATCCCCTTACCTAATACCTGAATTTCCTTTGAAATAACCCTCGAGTGAGCCATTTATCTTGATCGAATACATCCCAGAAGTAATACAAGACAGAACCCAATTAATGAATTTGACAGGTAATCCCATTCTGACCAAGACTTCTCTCAGGAAATTCCAATTTAAGGAATCAAACGCCTTATGGATGTCCAGCTTAATAATACATCTAGCAGGCCCTTACTTCAAATGATAATCTTTACTTAATGCTTGAGCAATCAGAACATTGTCGCCTAAAGATCGTTTAGGGACGAAAGCCCTATGATTAACGGACACCTGCCTAGGATGATAAACTCAGCTGCTATTGCACTTATTCTGAAACAAGAAAATCCTACAAAAATGAGCCATTTTCGACCCATCTCGTGTTGTAATGTTCTATACAAGTGTATATCCAAACTGTTGGCTGTTCGGTTGAAAAAGGTATTTCCTACTCCTACTCTTAAGTCTGCTTCTTTGCACACAAACGTGAGGAGCTTCCTCTTTTATTTACGTCCACTGGTTCAAGTGTGTCAGCCGCTTCATCCTCAGATTTTCTAAACTAAAGCCACTCACCCTTGGTTCACCATCTATTATAATGCCCCATTTCTCTAATCCGATGATTAGAGAATATAGTCCAGTAGCTGGATCAATGTTGTCAAAGCAGTCTAACTTTGCCCCCTCAATCCTCGGACCTCGGCCTCTGTTGCAGCAAATTGAGTAGTACTTCAAGTGCTAGGGACATGGACTTGGAAGCTGAACTTGAAATAGAGAGTCGTCCTTGCAATGAATAACAACTGTTGGATGAACTATCAGGTCTCTCCTCTCCAACCGCTTGGAACAATTCCTTCTTGACTTTTGCTTCTCCAGCTTTTGCTGCTTCCCAGGTTTATGATAAGGTGGAGACTAGCAGATTTTCAGGATTGATGCCTACTAACCTGGATGATGTTTTTCGATCTCATGATCCGTCATATATGTCTCGCTTACAGGGACTATCACTTGATGCAGAGAAAACTCTTTCACATTCTCCTACTGGGATGCTCATGCACCATAGCAACTCCGCTCTAGCTATCCATCCAGCCTCTCATCATCACCTGCGAGGAGCCGAGGACATCACAAGCATTTGGAAATGATCAGGCTAAGGTTGCTACTACAGCTTCTTTAGCTACTGCAAAATCTGCTAGTGATGAAATATCATGTTCATATCATTATTTCCTGCAAGTTCTGGTATTTATTGGAGTAGTATCTTTTTGGTTGTTGATCTTAATCTTAATGTACTTACATTTTTTTGAGAAAATAAAATTTTAACAAATTATTGTTGTATAATATGCCTTCCTAGCTTATTTTGCAACTTTATGCTCTGTGCATTTGTGGATTTATCCTGTTTCACATGTTATGAACTTGTTTAAATCATCGTTATGAACATATTCACAATTTTATGCCTCACTTATGTTTCCCGAGGAGATCCTGTCTTATTTTTGCTATTGTCGAAGTTCCTCTACCCTGCTTATTCTGATTCTTAAGGTGCGATTTGTTTCAAGTTGCTTGATTTTCGCCCCACCCCCGATCAAGAATTTTTTTCTTGTTTCTTTTTCTGTTTCAGATCTCCTTAAACTTGATTCTATTGTAACACTTAATAAGTCCTCTGATAGTCCTATACTTGTATTTATTCTGTGTTTGGTTAAATGAAATACTCATGTTGAGTTTGATGGGATGACATGGTCTGTGTTGTCTTCGGTTTACTGAAATGAAATGCTCATTCTTTTCTTGAGCTCATTTTCACAATTTTTACACATAGTTCAATTCATACCAGCTGATCAAAGACAAAAAAAATAATATTTGGTAGTGTGATAACCGATAAGAATGCATTCTGTCTAAACTTAGAATCTACTTGCCAAGAGGCAACAGGTCGTGCCCAGTGCACCATCCGCATGAACAAAGTCTAAACGTTTCTGATGTACGTGCCATTGCCTTTATTTTCACCCTTGATTTCGTAAAGAACCTGAAAATCCGAAGCATAATAGTAGTAGATAATTAACCATCGCATGCTAAAGACGCCTTTCTAAAATCAAATGAAAATAAGTTACCCGAAGTTCTTTGAATTATGCTCTCTGCTTTGGTATCTTTATTGTTTATTCTGTAGGTTTTGCCATAATAAGTTAGGCTTGCGGTCACTAGCAAACGTTTTTTTGTAGTAAACCGTAGATGTGACCCCCCCTATTTTCACACCAAAAAACCCTACTGGACACCAAAAACCCTAATTTCTACAGTTCGTGTTTTATCATTTACCACAACAAACGTTTGCTCCTGACCGGCCTCCAAAATAAGTTAAGGTCCATTGCTTGCTCATTGACAATAAAGAAGGGGAATGGCTGAGCAGATTCACCGGTTAAGATAGACTGTGCCAGTGTACTAAGTGGTCCATATCTTCTCTTCCACTAAAGTCTTTTCATTGTTCTCGTACATAGACCAATTCCTTCATCATTCATTCATTCATCACAAAATATGATTAAATTACTAATAGTAAATTAACATCTTGATGTTATTTCTCTTTGCAAGTAATATATCTGTTTTTTAATTTTTGTAACAGTAAATTTTGGAAGTTCAAATTTACACACAGCATGCCCTAATGAGGCTCGAACTCTCAAAATCTTGAAACAGAAAAATGTGATATCCACCATACTACCGGGAAAAATGTGGTATTCCCCGATAATATACTAGGCTAACATCTTCTAAAATGTTACTCAGTTCAACTTAAAACCTCTTCTCTTCTAGCTTCAAGTCTTTAACTCTGAATGCTACTGCCAGAGTGCCAGTAGTTGATGAAAAAGCTATTTCTGGGATTTAAAGAGAAGACATGCACCTTACTATAAAAAAACTGTAATATGTGAAGAAAAGTCTTGTTGATTTGACAAGTCAGCTGCTAGTGTTTAAAGAGAGTTTGAATTATGTGGTTCTAAAGAAAAAGTAGGCAATTTTGAGCTGTACCATTTTGCCATTTAAACAGGAACAAATTGAATTTTGGCTCTTGTTCACACATACTATTTCACATGCTACTGTAAAAGTTGTTTTGCTAAAATACAATTGAATTTTACATTATCATATTCATATATAGATACAATCATATAATTTACAAGAAAAAAACCTAATCTACCAGCTCTTGTAACAATTGATCAAGAATTTCAAACTCAAAAGTTGCACTTATCTCATCAAATTCTACACTATCCAGTACCCCTGTGTACATCCACTTGGTTTGTTTCATATCTGTTTCAGCATAATTGCAACCTTCTTCCCACATTTCACCATGATTCTGACCATGCTTCATCAATCTCTTCCATATTTCAGCACCTCTATCTCCATCCCTCTTGGCTTCCTGCTCATTGTCCACGATTCCGCTACTGATTGATGGAGTTGAGTTGTAATGCTTTAGCTCCTCAAATAATATCCTTCTCGAATTCGAACTTGTCAACCTTGCTTTGTGTACTGTTGCATATGGAAACAAAATTAGACATGAAAACGTTAAGCTAAATTACATTAACAGAAATGTCGAAATTACTTACCTGCAGAAGGAACTTCAAACTCAGTAGCTAGCTCAGAAAATTCAAGAACTGAGACTGGACTTGTATTTTCAGAATCAGATTCTGTTTCCACTTGTTTCAAAAGGGAACTTAAATTCTGATCATTCTTTTTTCGTAATCTACGGCCTATGGTTTCGACTTTGTTAATCGGCTTCTTGATCTGCTGCTTTTTAATCTCCGGGGAACTTAAATTTTCATGACAATTCTGTTTAGGACAAACAACTGTTCTTGGATTGTTCTCTGCAACATGATTGGTTGCTTGATTTTCTTTGTTACTTTGTCTGCTCTGGCTCTTGTCTCCATTGTTGATATCTGATCTTTTTGTCCTCATTTCTGAAAAACCCAAGTCAGATTTTCTAGGTTTTGATCTTGATTCCTTGTTTTTACCTCGACTCTCGAAGCTCAGAATAAAGAACTCTTCATCCTCTAGCTCAAGGAAAGTCGGGGCATCTCGAAACGACAGTGTACTCTTTACATGCCTATGCTTCCGTTGCACCAACTCAACATCCCTCAAAGAATCCATTGATTTTGTTCGCCTAACCAAATTAACACTACCGGGATTAGCCATTGGCATCGAATCCAATCCCATTAGCCTCGCTACTAGTCCCGGGGTACCAGCCGATACCTCTCCAACATCAAACTCTGCATCTTCTAGAGATCGACAAGGAATGGCAGCCTCTGCATTGAAGTGATCAGAAGGGTGAGTAGGGAGGCTAGTATTAAAGCATAAGAAACGTCGTAAAATGCCGTGAATGCAGCCTGCAGTAGACTTAGATTGACAAACATTGTCATCATAATTGGTAGTAGTGTAAGAGGCCGAAGATGGCGAGGAATTATACGAGAATTTCATCGTAAATATCGAAACAGAAGGATTCTTTTTTTTAAAAAAACCAAACTTGTTACCCACATAAAAGAACTACTAGTGATGATTGGAAAGAAAACAGGAAACAAAAGAAGTGTGAGAAATTTGAAATGAAAAAGGAGGGGCTGTGAATAGAAAGAAAAGAAAACAAAAGAAAGCGGGCTTTAGATTTGAATGAAGAGTGGGTGTGGGTACATAGTGAGATAAACATGGTGCTACAAAGTCTAGAATTGCATGGGGATGTGGGGAAATAATAGAAAGGAGGTTGTGGATGTTCCAATGGGCAGTGAAGTGTCTATTTTTATGGGATTTGTCCCCCAAGCACCAGGGGGTGTTCATCGGTTCATCGGTTCATCGGTTCACCAAACCGATCAAACCGATCCAACCCGATCCTTTTTTTGGCCGTTCAAACCGATAAAAAAAAACACGATACTTGATTGGGTTAGAAAATTTTCAAACCAATTTAAATGGGTTGGGTATGGATCTTTATTTTATAATTTAATATAATTTTATTTATAGATGTATGATTACATATGGCGTGTATGCATATGATTTACAATGTAATTTACATTACTAAAACTATAACAATAATTAAATTAAATATTAACAATAAAATCCTAGGTTACACATAATTTAATTTTACTTAAGTTCTCAAAATGAGCTTTACTTTGTGTACTTTAATTTTTTTTATAAAATTATTAAACCCATTCAAACCGAATCAACCCAACCCAACCCAAACCGATATATAATGGGTAGGGTTGGGTTATAAAATTATTTTTTACAGGTTGGATTAAAAATTTTGAAACCGATTTAATTGGGTCGGGTTGCAAAAACGTCATCAACCCGGCCAACCCGACCCGCGAACACCCCTACCAAGCACAATGCCACTAACATAAAGTGCTACACACAATATGTTTTTTTTTACGAACGAAAAACTTTTATTAACTTAATAAATCATTCAGTATTACATACATCAACATCCATATATATATATAAAGGAGGATACACGGAAGTTTAGGTGGCGTTCTAAAATCGTCTTAATCTATTTTTCAAATTTTCTAGAATTTTAGAATTTTAAACACTAATAAATGTAAAAATATCATTTAACATATTAGAAGTAGAATAGGTGTTCGAATTTATAGAGGAGAAAAGTTCGAATTTAGAGGGAAGACATATGATTAGAAGTTCTGTTGGAAGTAGAATAAGTATTTATAATACATATGATTAAAAATTGTATTGGAAGTAGAATAAGAGTTCAAATTTATAGAGAATAAGAGTTCGAATTTATATAGAATACGTATAAATAAAAGTTCTGTTAGAAGTAGAAAAATTCATTTAACATACTAGAAGTATAATAGGTGTTCGAATTTATAGAGGAGAATAATTCGAATTTATAGGAAAGACGTATGATTAGAAGTTCTACCGGAAGTAGAATAAGTATTTATAACGCATATGATTAAAAATTATATTGAGCCCGCAAGGGTTGTCTCAGTTGGTTAAAGAGAGGTCACCTTACCTCTTGGTCACAGGTTCGACTCCCATGGGAGGCGGATTTGTGATTATGCCATCCTGGGGCAGAGCCTGTCGCACTTGTGCGGTTTGCCTTGGATCACGTGGTTTGCAGGCTATTGCGTGAGCCCATGGGTTTACCCAGAGCGCACCCGAAGGGTAGCGGCTGCGGGTTCCCATGTTAAAAAAAAAAAAATTATATTGAAAGTAGAATAGAAGTTCGAATTTATAGAGAATAAGCTTTCGAATTTATAGAAAAAAACATATAAATAAAAGTTCTATTAGAAGTAGAATATGTGTTTGAATATACAGAACAGACATATAATTAAATATTTTATAGGAAGTACGATCTTCTTAAATTATACTTTTTTATATAAGTTAATTATACTTCTATTAGGAAAATTTATTCATAAATCCAATACTATTGTCATAAAAAAGTCATCATTTTTTAAAAATAAAATTATTGATGTATTAACATAATAAAAGAATATTGTCATGTAGGAATCGTAAATAAATACAGGAGTATCTATAATATAAAGAGAAAATAATATGTGTTTTCATTTT
The DNA here is from genome assembly GCA_037693485.1 of Kitagawia praeruptora. NCBI lineage: Eukaryota > Viridiplantae > Streptophyta > Magnoliopsida > Apiales > Apiaceae > Kitagawia > Kitagawia praeruptora. The sequence goes on along the minus strand of CM075348.1, from coordinate 157,732,276 downwards.
CTAAAACTCCATAATTTTTAGAAAGTATAGAATAAGTATAAATTGGAATTAACTCTATTTTTTAGGTTTTGATTTTATGGAGTAAGTTGTTGTGTAAGATAAGTATCATCAATAATATGTAATGAAGTTGGAATTTCGATCCCAAATGAGAGCGGCTCGAAACGTGCTTAACGAGATTGTATTAGCTATTAAAATATCATATTAGTGTTATAAATTTTATTTTATTTTTTGGAATTGATTTTTATGGATAAACATTATCATACAAGTGATATATGTAAAAGTTAGGTTTTTGGTTTTAACGAGAGAGTGGATCAATAGTAACAACCATGTTTAACGAGAAAGCGGTTCATTAGAGAAGACCGTATAAAAGATATTTGAATATATAAGGAATACATATAATAAAATGTTTTATTGGAAGTAGAATACGAGTACGGTGGAGACATCTTATACAATTTTTTTAAACTATATATTTTTTTCTTAGAATTCCTTTATTTTAACTTTGTTATACAAGTTAATTATACTTGCATTAGAAAAATATATCCATAAATTTAATATTATTTCCATAACGAAAAGTCTTCATATTTAATTTTTATAAATATGTTAACATAATAAAAAGACATTCTCATGCGGAAGCTGTAAGTTTAAAGAATATAAAAATTAGAATTTACTCTCTTTCTTTATATAATGAAGTTAGAATTTTGATTCCAAATAAGTGCGGCTCGAAACGTATTTAACGGGATGACGGCTCACTAAAAAAGATTATATTAGCTATTAGAATTTGATACTGATGTCATAATTTTTTTTATTTTTACGGTTCAATTTTATGGATAAAAATTATTAATTATAAAATCTTTATAATATATGTTAAAGTTGTGATTTCGGTTTTAACGAGAGAGCGGCTCAATCGAAAGAATCATGTTTAACAAGAAATCGATTCATTAGAGAAGATTATTTAATTATTAAAATTTAATATTAATATTATAATATAACGTAAATGTATTGAATTTTTTAAAAAATATTGTAACGTCGCCGCGAAGCGCGGCTTTATCGACTAGTTTTAATGAATTAATAGTATTTTTCGTATGCAAGATCTTATCGATATAACTAAAATTAGTAAAATTCGTATTTACATATGTGTATTAGTTTATTCTAATATCTTAGAATTCGTAACTAAAACAAATACACATATGACTACTTTTAATACTCTCGGTTCATACATATTGATGTTTATTAATTCATATGATACATACATACTTCATTACAAAAAAGTGTGAACTCCTGCTTTTAAATAATACTAAAAACATGTTCCCTAAACATATTATGGGGGTGTTTACACTACTAGAAAAAGTAGAATAGACATCGCCCCTTTGACATCGATTCAGGATGTCATCGATGTAAACACTATCAATAACATCGGTCGATAAAAAACTGATGTCTTTGATATATTTTGAAATTAGATTGCAAGTCAATCGATATCATTGACATTTCATTGACATTTCATTGATATTATAACTGATGTCAATAATATAACTGATGTCATTGATATATCAATGACATCGGTCAATAATATAACTGATGTCATTGATATATCAATGACATCGGTTGAAAAATAGTCGATGTCTTTGACATATTATTACTTCGGTCAAAATAAACCGATGTCTAAAGTAGGCTTAAAAATATTTTGCTGACCACACCCACACAATTAACTTGCCCCCCTTAATACCCAAATATTTCCCCCCTTATCCAATTTTTAGTTCCCACAACTTTCCCCCCTTTCATGCCAAAAAATTTCCCCCCTTAGCCAATTTTTAGTTTCCCCCTTTTCTTGAGCTCCTGTTTCAGACAAAACAAAAGTAAATTAAAACAAAAACACAATTCATCTCTCTCACCGCCCCTCTTTCTCTCTCGATGCTGACCCCCCTCTCTCTCTCTCGACGACTGACCCCCTCTCTCTCTCACCTCAACTCTCTCGACGGCCTTGCCCTCTCTGATCTCTGTCTTTCTCTCTCTCCGGCCTCACCCTCTCTCTTTCACTCTCGTAACCCTAATTTCTCAGCTGCTCAAGTTAATTGGTCAAATCGATTTGACCAATTGAATAAAGTTCAATTCACTGCACAAATCCTATATTAAGTTTCTTATATATGGAAAAATTGTGATTTTCCTAGTGATTTGAACTTTCTACTACCTGATGCAACCCTTTTGATGCTTTTAGAGTTCGGGAAAGTCCTCTGTTCTGAATGTTCTGAAGAGTGTTGTTGGAAAGGACTTTCTTCCTCGTTGTTCTGGTAACCATCTTCTCCATTTGTTATTCTTAAAAAACTTGATGCAGGCTTTGTTTGTAGAATAAATACTCAATCATATTTGCATTCTGTGAAGTAAAAAACTTAAAATGTTTGAATGCAGAAATTGTCACCCAGCGTCCTCTTGTCCTACACCTTCATAGACTTGAAGAAGGAAGAGAATATGCACAATTCGCACACCAACCCAAAAGAAAATACACTGATTTTTGTATGTATTGATTTGGAATAATTAGTAGCCCATACCTTATGTGAAATTATGTATGCCTAAGATTTTTAATAAATATGATGTATGTTGATCCCTGGTATAATTTCTCAGTTTTTGTTGTATCTTGTGCAGCTGCTGTTAGGAAGGAGATTTCTGATGAGACTGATAGAGAGAGACAAGAAGATCTAAAGCTATATCAACCGTACCGATAGATCTATTCACCCAATGGTAGTATAGTATTTATTTTTTATGTATCATTATTAATATTTAAGCCTTAATAGTTTGTACAAGTGACGTTCCTTTGATGTTGAAGATTAATTTATGGAAGTACTTAGTAGGTTGCTAGGCTATATGTTTAAATGCTAGAGGTTTATTGCTTGCATACTTAAAATTCATGTGTAACAGCAAATAGGTCAGTCGGTTGAAGAGATGTCTAGAGTTCCCTTTTTATGTTTTCTTATGTGCAGTCCTGTTCAAATTAATGGAGTTCCCTTTTTATGTTTTCTTATGTGCAGTTCCCTTTTTTGTAACATCGGCTATGTTTCTACAGCTATGCAGGAGCTTTATTTTCCGATGCTTGTTTGAAAGGACTTAATGTAGTTCCAGATGTTGTTGAATGCTCATTTGTACAGTCGAGCATTACTGAACTAGCTTTCTTTGCATCTAAGGTACCATCCTCTTGTTTTAATTTTTATAAGGACTATAATGAAGTGGACATGGTCTTTCAATTATTAATACATAACATGGTTCTTAACATGGTCTTTCAATTTTTATAAGGACTATAATGAAGTGGACATGGACTATAATGTTTTTCTTAGCTCTTCGATATTTGTTCTAAATGGTTCTTAATTATCTACTATATATTTTTCTCCTTTTGTTGCTCTTGTTAAATTTTTTAGAACTACAAGTAAAAGTGTAAGATTTAGCTCAAGCATAAGTTTGATTATCTAAAGCCATGTCAAAGAGGCTCATTAATTCTAAGCTTTATGTCGATAGGTATATATTTACCATATTATTCAGAAGTCTTTACAAATACCAGTTTCAATATTTCTTTTTTGGTGTCAAATTTCAAATCATAGATAACTCAAAATGGCAACTTACGCGTATATCAATTCTAACATGGACAGAAACTTATTTCCTTTTAAAATTTCTACCAAATGCTTAGATTTGTGTGTGCAATTGAGTATCCAACTAATTAAATAGCTATGTTATTGAACATATAACTCACACTATAGTAATACAATATATTTCAAATATTGCATCTACTGATCCATGACACTCTAAATAATTTTAAAAATATTATTTGTCAATGCATATATTTGTAAAAACTAAAGTATGACATACTGAATAATTTAAATGAGGTTGCCTAGGAGATTTCATGCATAGCAGATTATTAAGTAATAACTTTTTAACAGCAGCTGAGTAGGGATTGGCTTGGATTCTTTTGAAATAAAGTGAAATAATATTGTTCACTGAGTACTTGAATACACATAGCACAAAATATAGAGTTAATTCGTGAACTAAAATTGCAATACTTGTAAATTGAATTACTTAATTACATTTTTTCTAATAAATAACCTTTGCAGACTGATAAAGCTTCTGTGTACTGTATAACCATTCTAGAATTAGTGAATATCTGCTGCTTTTTAGATGGGTATATTCTGATGTTTCTTGTGTTGTCAATTATTTTGTATATTTCTGGTATGCAGCTCTTATAGAATATGATTGTTGAATAATTTGAGGGTGTCTTGCTGTGGACATAGTTTGTTTAATTATCATCAGCACATGTCTCACAGCCTTTGTGATTTTATGATGTAATGCTGCTTTGAACATGATTATTTAGTTTGTTTAACCTAATGCATGCAACTGATGGCAGGATTGTAGTTTATATTTAGTTTGTTTAACCTTATGCTTGTAACATATCCTGTTTATTTTGATTTTAAGAGCCTTATAAAGTGATCTATAATCTTGTAGAAAACTTTGATTCTTCCCTTTAATGTTTATAGTACTGCTTAGATTATCCCCATACAACTATGTCTTGGCGTGAATAGTTGAAGTAGAATTGGCTGCTGCGGAGTTGGCATTAGGTGTGGACAAGCATGTACTCTGGTTCAGCAAACACTTGACACTGTTGGTGAGTTTTTCTTTTGATCTTAATATGCAAATATGATATATCCAGAACTTGAAATCCAAGACAAACCAGACGCAAAAACTAATATTTCATAGCTTTAGGTATTTGTAAAGCAATCAAGAATCTACAAGAGTATCTCGTGAACACCTTGTTTTAAAGATTACTGACTTGATAAGTTAACCTTTCTTCCATATCTCCTCATAGGTTCAATGTGGCTTGGGCCGAACCGATTATCATTGGGCGCACGGACTACATATTTTTCCCTGATGTTACGACTCTTGCAAAGCCTCTCGATAGAGGTCTACCCATCGGTGCTGTAGCAGTGACTGAAAAAGTTGCAGAGGCTATAAACTATGGAGGTCTACCCATCTGAGAAAGAACTGAAACATGCAACTTAGGTTTTGTTTAAATGTTTACCTGTTCTCGAATAAATTATCATGTAATAGCCAAGTTCGTTATGATTAATATCATATCTATAACAACCTTAAATGTCATAAATATTACACCTTGTGACTTATGTCATAAATATCATTCTGTTCTTTACTGGTTATTTTGTAAGGATCATGTAGTACTTGATATTGTCATTTGAGAAATGATATTTTGACTTGATAATTAATATTTTGAGGCTTGTGTTTTTTGTTATTTAGCGTGTGACCATTATGGCTTGTTTTTCATTTTAGAATGATTTTGGTTGTATGCTATTGTTTTGGCTAGCATTGTTATAAGAATTATACATCAGTTAAATTCAATGAAACCGATGTTTATAATAAGTAGAAACATAATTAGTACAAATGAAACTGATGTAATTTAAACACAATAGCATCACATTGTTCATGCTTTTGTCATCAGTTTATAACTGATGTCTAATAGAGCTTAAGTCAACGAAATGTTTAAAGAACTGATGTCTGTTACTATGTTTTGCATCAGTTAGTTATCAGTAACCGATGTTACAGATAATATTTGACATCGGTTATAAACCGAAGTTAGTTGTTAGTAACCGATGTTACAAATACTATTTGACATCGGTTATAAACTGATGTAAAAGGGCTGGACTTTTCTCTACACCCACCTAGACATCGGTTGAAAAATTGGCAGACATCAGTTTTTAACCGTTGTCTATTGACGTTTTTCTAGTAGTGTTGGGAGAACTTTTTTTCAGAATAAGTCAACTTATTTTAACACAAAGTTAGAGATTCCTAACATTCCAATTTATTTTTCCAACTTATTGAATCTCAAACATACATTAAATACTTGTATAAAAAAAATTATCAAAATATAAAAATTTTACCCGAAAATAAGTTAATAAGTTCTTAAAAAAAAGTTTTGCCAAACGGGCACTATATATGTGTGTTTTTTTACATGTGAAATGGTCAAGTGGGCTGGATTTATGAAAATTGTTTGATTGTTATAACTTATAAGAAGAATAAAATTCGGGTAAATAGGCAAATTCATAATCAAACTGACCCTCAACTTGCAACTGGGTAATTCAACTCAAAAACCTTGCATTTACATAACTCATGTAATTAAAATTTGCAACTGGGGCATTAAACAAAAGTAAACTTGCAACTTGCCAACTGAATAAAAATAAACTTGCAACGGGGGTACTGAACAAAATTGAGACTGAGAATAAGCAAAATAAACTGATTGGGAGAGGATAGAGACTGAGATTTAGTTAGAATTTTTATTTAAAGAAAATTCGTATTTTTTATAAATAAAAAAAATTAAGATTTAAAATATTTGTTTTATAGTTTTTATATATTAAAAATTAAGATTTTAAATAAAAAACTGAATATGAAATTTTTAAGAAAATTCAATTTTTTTTATAAATTAAACAAAGATCAATTTTCAACGTAAAAAAATGGTCAATTTCTTCTCTCTTTTGTTTCTGCATAGTTTTAATTGGAAAAAAAATTGTTAAGTCATCACTAAATTATTGAATATTTTGCTAATTTCATGTGATCTGTAAAATTGTTCAAACCAAATTTTAAAATTCAAGATATAACACAAATATTAAATTGAATGTTGAAAATCTTATATATATTAATTTTTTACCAACAATTTGATACGTAAATTAATAACATATAAAAATTTAAAAAAAATAGTATAATTAGATATATTAGAAAAGAGTCGTGCATTGCACGAGTTATAAACTAGTAAATTAAAAAAAGATTAAGATTTAAAATATTTGTTTTATAGTTTTTATATATAAACAAAAAATTAAGATTTTAAAATAAAAAACTGAATGTTTTGTTCATGGCCCAATTGTAAGTTTATTTTTGTTCAATACCCCAGTTGCAAGTTTTTATTAATCCGGTATGTAAATGCAAGTTACGGATAAGTTCAGTTATGTAAGTTGCAAGTTCAGTTTTTATTCTGTTAGTTAGGTTAACGGCAGTTACCTAAATGCAAGTTTTAATTTATTGAGTTATGTAATTGCAAGGTTTTTGAGTTCAGTTACCTAGTTGCAAGTTGAGGGTCAGTTTGATTATGAATTTGCCTATTTACCCAATAAAATTCTAAACAGTATTGAGAGCCAATTCACATCATTTTTCGTTTCTTTAACATCGTTTTTAATCTACCGAAAAGATTCCAGAACCGAAAATCGCATTTTGAAGTAAGTGGGGGCGGGGCTTATGGATGGGATCCAGATCCTCTGTCCCCTTTTTTCATGTTTCCTCCTTGCTTTTTTTAATACAAAAAGAATGTCTTTGGTAGGATCCATTTTAATAAATAATTACTCCCTCCGTCCCACTTTTATTGTCCACTATTTCCTATTTTCTTTGTCCCGAAATAATTGTCCACGTTTAATTAATATGGTATATTATGTGTTAATTATGTTAACTTTTATAAAAAATAATACAATTATTTGGTAACTATGAGTTTAATTGATATGATTGAATAAAAGGTGGATTTTGATAGATGGACAATAAAAATGGGACGGAGGGAGTATTATTTATTAAAATGAGCCCGTCAGGAGCACTATTTTTGTATTAAAAAGAGCACAGGACATAAAGGGGACATGGAGAAAAGGGACAGAGGATCTCATCCCGGATGGATGGGTAATGATGAATTTATGTACAGATTTACGGAGATACGAAATTTAAGAGAAACAAAAATTAATAATTTCTAAAAAAATTTTTTTGGTAGTATTGTGTAAATTTTAGGTATTGTTTGGTTTAGTGCCACCTAATAACTTTTTTTTGGGAAATGTTATTTCCAGAGCTGTTTTTTTATTTCCAGAGCAACATTTGTAGCATATGCCTTCTACATTTAAAAAGTGTTACGTATTGTAATACAATATGCTACAAATAGGTCTGAAAATTAAAAAATGGCTCTGGAAATAACATTTCCCTTTTTTTTTTGTTTTTTTTTTTGAAATGACCAAATCCCAGAACTTTAACTTTTTTAGAACTTGCACAAGTTAGGGGAACTTTTTTCTATAATAAGTCAACTTATTTTAAGACAAATTTAGAGATTCCTAACTTTTTTCTAAAAAAAGCTAACTTTTTTTTGCAATTTATAAAATCTCAAACATACATTAAATATTTATATAAAAAAAATTATCAAAATAAGAAATTTTTACCCGAAAATAAGTTCATAAGGACTTATGTTAAGGTTTGCCAAACATGTTGAATAACTAGTTACGTGGTACTTGTATTACAGACCTGAGCCTTTTTCCCGGAACTTATTTTAATCTCTGTTCTAAAAATCACTGATTAATCACGATTAATCATCGATTAATCCCTGTTCCATGGACTACCGCACTGATTAATTATCCGATTATTCGATTAATCATTCCGATTAATCCCCAAATATCCGATTAATCCCCGATTAATCCCTGGACAATGCCTCTACCGATTAAGTCCGATTCCCGCTTTTTACAACACTGATTTTAATATAAAATTAGTGATTCCTAAAACAAGTTAACTTTTTTATGAAAAAAGTTAATTTTTTTTTGCAATATATAGAATTTCAAATATACATTAAATACTTGTATAAAAAAATTATCAAAATATGAAATTTTTACCCGAAAATAAGTCTGGCCAAACACGCCATATATCATACTATATTTGTAATAAATTTCTTATATCTTTAACCAAAAAAAATATTTTAAAATCCAAACTAAATAATATATTATATCCTATATATAATTGGTGTAAAGGAGTTCATGTGGTTGGTTTGGTCGTCAGGGATATAATTGTTATTTCAAAAATACTATTTTTTATATTCTTAAATAAGCTTAAATAGAAATTTATAATATTATTAAAAAGTACACCTTATTTAAAAAATTATATAATTGGTGTAAAGAAATTCATGTGGTTTGGTCGTGTGTCATTTCAAAAATACTATTTATTATATTCTTAAATAAGGTTAAATAGAAATTTATAATATTATTAAATAGTACACCTTGTTTAAAAAATTATGAATAGGATTTCTAGACATTATATAATTGGTGTAAAGCAATTTAATGTGATTTGATTGTCAAGACATATGTGTTATTTAAGAAATATTAATAATAATTGTATTTTTAAATAATATTAAGTAAAAATTAAAAATATTGTTAAGTTGCACATCTTATTTCAAAAATTTTGAATAGGACATATAGGTATTATTTTGGAATTTTTCAGAGAAATCAAAATTATTTATATGGAATATAATAAAGTTTTTGAATGAAAAAAATATATAAAATAACATAAAATAATTTTAAAAATAGAAAAACATGAAATTTTAGGTAAAAAATATATTAACAACTAAAATAAAAAAATTAATGTTAATAGGTGTATGGATTACGTGATTGGATAGTTAAGGGTAGATGTGTCATTTAAGAAGTACTAATAATAATTATATTTTAAATAATGTTTAATATAAATTAAAAATATTATTAAATTGTACACTTTATTTCGAAAATGAAGAATAGGATTTATATGTATTATTCTTGGAATTTTTTGGAGAAAAATCAAAATTAATTATATAGAGTATAATAAAGTTATTTTGTACTGAAGAAAATATTAACATTTAATAATTTGAAAATTAGAAAAACATGAATTTCGGGTAAAAAAAAATATAATAACAACTAAAATAATACAAATTAATGTTAATAAAATACAGAAAAATTATCAAAAATACCTAAGTTTTCAATCTTTTTTAAAAAATACTGTAAAAGTTGGATATGAAGTTGTAAAGCAAGTTGAAAGCAGTTGCATTTCAGGTTATATATATAATTAGCATAAGAAGGTTTACGCGACTGGTTTGGTCGTCAAGGTAAAAAAGTTATTTCAAGCAAAATATCCTATATATAATTTTAAAGCAAAATTACACACGGGAGATAATAATATACGTGGGTGAGAAAGCAGTAGTAATATAAACCTTACATCACAATTAACAATGAAATATCCATCAACAAATTCAATAATAATTATTAAAAAATAACGTATCTTTAGAAATTTAATAATTTATATTATAATATGTGAAAAAGAGTTAAAATAAAAATACAAAACATTTGCAATAAAATCCAAAATAAAACCTAACAAAAAAAACCGTGCATCGCACGGGTTTAAAGCTAGTATATATATATATATATAATTAAGTTCTATGGAGACCAACATTTTAGTGGAGACCATATACATTATGCACTCAAAACATTGCAAAACATATATTATATCTTTGCAAACAATGTTCAACGAACATTACTACTTCATTCAAAATCTTAAAGATCGTATATGATTTGCAAGCAAAACATGTTTTGGAGAACAATACGTTCTGCATTGTTTTGTTTGCAGAACATACATGATTTTCAAGATTTTTAATGAAATTTGCATGCAAAACATATATGATTTTCAAGATTTTCAATAAAATAAAGACTTAATTGCAGGAGGATGGCCTCAACTATTTTTTTTTTCCACAAAAATGGCCCAAATATTTTTTTTAAGCAGATGATTGCATTCCGTCTAAATTAATCTAAAAACTGCTATTTATTTTTATTTTTGGGCCATTTTTGTGTTAAAAAAAATATTGTTCAGCCATCATGCTGTAATTAAGTCACAAATTAAATACACTCATCTGTTTAAAAAAAATAGTTAGGCCATCACAGTGTCTATTTTTATACTTGGGCCATTTTTGTGCCAAAAAAAATAGTTGAGGCCATCCTCCTGCAATTAAGTCTAAAATAAATGAAATAGTGATTTTCGTGGAACATGATTTTCAATGAATATGTTTTTGCGATGTTTTGATTGATATATGGTCTCCGGTCTCCACTAAAATATTGGTCTATATAGAACTTAACTTATATATATATTTACAATGTATGTTATAATATAATTATTTTGTGTCAAAATATATATTACATTTGTTACATGTTTATATCATAAAAATTGATCATGAAATTGTTTGAAATTTTATGTGTAAATTATTTAATAAACTATTAAATTGTACATGTAATTAGTTATTAATTAAAATTATTTTTACTTTTATTTTATATTCAATCTTATTTTAAGTGCATTATAAAATTTCATTTGTATTATTATTTTATTTAAAACATGTAATAATAAGTTATATTGTTAATATGTATGCTATATATTAACTATCTTATTATAAACAGAGAAAAGAAAAACAAATCGTTGTTAGTCCAAAAGACGTGTTTGAGATTAATAGTGCAACAATCACCCCCTTAATCTCAAACATGCTTAACCAGTTCCTTGACTCCAAGCAAATTACGCATCTTCTCAAACTTGAGTGTTGCCAGTGCTTTAGTCATGATGCCTGCACGCTGATTGTTGCTGTTAACATGTTTCAAAATAACCTCATCTCGTTCCACACACTCTCTAATGAAGTGAAACTGTACATCAATATGTTTGCTTCTACCATGGAACATAGGATTCTTTTCTAGATTAATTGCTGACTTGTTGCCAATGCACAATGTGACTGGACCTAACTGATTAGATGTTATTTGATTCAAAACATTCTGAAGCCAAATCCCTTGACAAGCAGCTGAAGTATCTGCCATAATTCTGCTTCGCAAGAAGATAATGCCACACATCTTTGCTTTGAGATACCCAAGTGATTATGCTTTCATTCAAGTAGAATACCATGCCACTAGTGCTTCGTCTGTCATCCAAATGCCCCCCAAGTCACTATCTGAAAACCTCGTCAAGACATTGTTACCACTGTTCTTTGAATACACTAACCCAAATTGTATTGTTTCCTTCACATACTTCAGAACCCTCTTAGCTACATTGAGGTGAAGTTTCGTTGGCCTCTCCATGTACTTGCTCAGTATTCCCACCGAGAACGCGATATCTGGTCAAGTATGGACCAAGTAACGAAGGCCACCTATCATACTCTTATAGTCTGTGGCATTCACAGCTTCACTCCCTTCATCTCGACTAATCTTCTCCTTCAAGTCCATAGGAAACTTTACTGGTTTACAATCTTGCAATCCTGCCTTCTCTAAAATTTTCTGAGCGTAGCCAGCTTGCTTCAACTCAATATACCCTTCTCCTTGTTTAACTTCAATGCCTAGATAATATTGAGCTTCCCCATGTCACTCTTCTCAAATTTCTATCTCATCTGCCTTTTGAATTCATCGATCATGGACACTTTAGAAACTGTGATAAGGAGATCGTCTACATATACTGCCACAATTATGCTCTCTTCCCCTTCCTTTCTTGTATATACTGCATGTTCTGAAAGACACCTACTGAATCCAAGACTCTCCAGACTTGCACTTAGTTTCGCATACCAGGCACGAGGTGCCTGTCTCAACCCGTATAAGGCTTTCAATAGCTTATAAACAATTTGTTCTTGTCCATCTACTTCGAATCCTTCAGGCAGTAAAACATACACCTCTTCTTTTATATCACCATTCAAGAAAGCTATCTTCACATCGAGATGATGAACCTCCCATTCTGATTTTGCTGTCAATGCTAATAAAAGCCTCACTATCTCAAGACGAGTAATTGGAGCATATACTTCATCGAAGTCAACACCTTGCTCTTGGACGTATCCTTTCGCAACGAGTCGAGATTTGTATTTTACAATTCTTCCCTCTGCATCTTTCTTCAGTTTGAAAATCCATTTCAAACCTATAGTTTTCTGCCCAGGTGGAAGTGTCATCAGTTTCCATGTTTTGTTAGCTTCAATCGATTCTAGTTCTTGCTTCATTGATTTCTTCCAGTTGGCATCCTTTATTGTTTGTTTGAAGTTCGCTGGCTCTTCAACCCCCATGAGAAACAACTCTTCATCCAGTGTTACCTCCTCTATTTCGTTGTAGATATCATGTATTGACCTGAATTTCTTTGGTTCTGCACTATCATCATAGTTGTCTCTGTCCACTCTCGAGCTTGAGGACTGAGACCGAGGTGTATCCAGCTTACCATTATTCGTATCCTCTGAACTTGCATCCATCATATCGTCCATATTTTCCTCATCTGAACCATCCACATTCATGATTGTGAATTGAATCGGTGCTGCTTCACTATCTTCAATCTCATCCCAACACCACGGTTTGGCTTCCTCAAAGATAACATCACGACTTATACAAATTTGTTTACCAATAGGATCATACAAACGGTATCCTTTGGTGCCTAATTCTCTCCCAAGATTTACCACTATTTTACTACGATCGTCAAGTTTTCTTGGTTGATTGCTGGGAATCCTCATGTGTGCTAAACATCCAAAAACCCGAATATGGCTGACATTTGGCTTCTTCTCATACCAAGCCTCAAATGGTGTTTGTCCAGTAAGAGCTCGAGTGGGAACTCTGTTTAATATATATACTGCATTTCTCATGGCTTCTCCCCATAACCTTGCTGGTAAGTGCATTTCTTTCAGACTACTTCTCGTCATTTCAACCACAATCCTGTTGCGACGTTCTACTACCCCATTCTATTGTGGGGTGTAGGGTGTGGTGTAATGCCTCTCTATGCCTGCTCCTTCACAATACTGTTTGAACTCATTTGATACGAATTCACCTCCTCAGTCTGTCCTAAACTACACCATATATTGCATATTGCAACGACAGGAAAACATTGCCTTAAGGCCTATATTCGTTGCAGTAGAGTCTATGGCAACAAATTTGCAAAATTTGAGCGTTGCATCCGGTTGCCTTACAATAGGTCGATTTAGCAACGTTTTTGGTACCATGCAGCAACATAATTAAATCATTGCAATAAATCTCAGTAGCAACATTTTAGACTCAATAGCAACAATTAAAAACTATTGCAGTAGCACAAGAAGGTAGTTTATTGACACTTAAAGGCAACATTTTTCAGACCAATTGCAATGATTTTTTATAGATTAATGCAACATATTTTGACCCTATTGTAACATTTTTTCAAAAAAAAATTAGTAGGATCATGCTGAAAATACACTAAACTAAGCAATTTATAGCCACAATCCAAGCATCATCAATATTTCATAAACCATGGCAACTTAATGCCAAATATCCAAATGTACCATTACAGTGCTACATGACCAACTACAAACCATTCAAAATATAAAGTAAAAATGAAATGACTAAGGCGCATACAAATAGTTGCGCAAATTTAAACATAAGTACATGCGTTCTACCAACTGTTAACACAAAATTTAAACATAGGTGACATAAATGACTCATGCGTCGTCATCGATCTTCATCCTCATTTCCAGCTTCCTCTGCATCAACCTCAATAAGTTTCAGCACACAAATCTTCCACATTGATGGTCTGCCAACTGATATAGTTCATTGGGCCTGCACAAGAAATTATGCATTATCAAAACAAGACAAAGTGAACACTACAGCCAGAAAACCTACTGCACAGTCCTGAACCAGAAAATAATACAACTTTTAATACAACATGTTTAGAAACCCTTGGAATGTAAAAACACAAAAAAGGAAAATTAGACGTATGGATGGCTAGAGCTGATTGTGATGCAATCCCTCAAAGAACATGGAGAAATAAAAGAAGCTGAGATACATAAGGCTGAGGTGAGCGGAGGTTGTGCTCTTCTGTGGCACATGACACATCCCAATATGACATAACCTTTAGGGGCTACAGGGAACCAAATAGAACAGCCTTCTTCCTCATCACAAAGGACAGATTTTGTGGAAAGAATAGGCAATGCAGATTACATTAGCTATTAAAGGTTCTTAGATTCAGAACTAATTATTCAAACCTTGGATATAGCATCTTCCAGCTTCTGCATTAACAATTGTTGTTCACCAAGTTTTGCTATAAGTTCTGTGATTTTCCCTTCAGCTGTCTCCAGATAAGACGACATTTCAAAAAGCTTGAACTGAAAGAGGAGGTGGGGTGCAGCAGTTAGACTAGAGTATTTAACAAAAATTATTTGATAGATAGCTTCTAATATATCTCCATGAATTAGGAGACAACTTTCACATTATAAACAGAATTATACGTGAGTGAAAAGATAGGTAGCAGTGCACGATAAGTATATGCCACCGAATCAACTGGGCACAGTATAACCTGTCAAAGCAAAGACAAACGAGTAAGTTACTATCACTTTCTCCAAGGAAAAAACTAAAATGCCTAAGCTGCATACTGACCTTCAGCAATGAATCAATAATCATCAGAAACTTCTGGCTGGCGACAATGCCAAGTTTAAAGAAAGATCTCAAGTTATATATATCCGAGAGCAACGCTCTAATATGAAAAAATGCAGCTAAGTTTTTCCAAAACTATGCAGAAACCTTTTAGAAGATACGAAGAAGTCACTACTGACTGCAAACATTTTTACAGGGTATCATCTAGCATCTTCTAAATTAAGTGAGTTTCTTACAGCTCAAGCATGTCAAGATTAGTAACTATTAATGAAAGATAATAGGAAGAAAAGAAAAAAAAACAGGTAGTTCAAAAGTATAACTAATATAAAGAAGTACATTCATATTTTGGATATAATCAATATCCCTGATATTGGATGTGTGATAAGAAACCTGGAATAAGTTTGGTAGCTCAAGACCAATCACATCTCAAGCATGTACTTAGTTCAATCATGAGAATATGATAAATTTATTATAAACACGAGAGTGAAAGTAAGAAAGTTTAATAATAATTAAGTGCAGGTGCAGCAACGTACAAATAAAAACATTATAATTAAGTATTGTCCAGGAATGATGTAGACTTACTCAACATACGATAAAAGGAGATGTTGCAGTAGCACAGGTTGCGCCCTCTGCAAATGTGTATAATCAGGAACAATCAGACCCTCGTTCTACATACAAAGATCACTGAACTTGAACTTCCTTCACATCTTTCTGATGCATCAATTACACCACTACCTCATCAATTACACCACCAAATCAATTCGGCAAACAATCACAATACATAGGACTATAATATAACATAAAACACCTCTGTAACAATCATTAAAATCCCAGGTCCACATCAGGTCAAAGCATGTACTTAAATCTTAATTGTTTTAAGTAATTAGCTCTGATTGAACAACTCAAACATACATACACGAATACATATATAAATCTTATAACCAAATAATAAAAACAAGGTACTTATAACATATCTTATTAACAAATACAAACACCCCTAAATTGAAGCATACACGGGAAATCCAAATTAATGAACCCAAAATAGAACACAAAGATATGTAAATTAAAAAGCATACATATGTAAATTATAAAACATATATTAAACCATAAATAACATCTACGATCAATAAATTAAGAACCAAACCGTTTGAGGTGTTCTAAATCATTCAACTATTAAATCTCTTGCAACTTGAAGTCTTCCAATCTGCCAAATTTGAGTTAAAATAGGTGATAATATACTAGTGCCAATCAATTCAAACCACTAAAAAGGAAAGCGTATAAATAAATCTACCTTTCATTCCAGAGTGAAAGCCAGAGAGCAAATCCAATTCTTTATATTTTCTAAACATGGGTATAATATTATAAACATCAAGTTATCACCTTGGGAGAGGATTTTAACAAATTTGTAGCAGAATTCTACCTCTGTCATGGTACACATCAAAAGATGTTAACTAAATCCGCTGAATCAGAGCAAAATATCGATTCCCAATTAACAAATTTTATAAATAGATAATTGAAAAACAAGACATGAAGAAAGCTCCGGATACAACTACAACCCCAAATTCATACATAGTGATATGTAAATTTTGAAAACTTATATTAAACCTTAATTAACAACATACAAACAAAGTAGTACATATAATCCCAAATTAAAACAGAAAAGTATAAACCCTAATTGAAACTCGTTTCAAATCAATTAGGGAAAATAATTATTTCAGGAAACATACCTTCTTGTTGCTTTAATCTTATTCGATATTGTGTTTTCCTCTCTTCGAGCTTGAGTATTCGACCTTGATTTTGTATGCGTATCTGCGTTGTTCTGTGTCTGTGTATGTTACTGTGTTTTGATTTTTTGTTTCTTTTTTCTTTTTTTCTTTTGTTCCTTTGGTAAGCCCGGCAAAGCCGCTCAAAATTTTTGAAGACATTTTAGAAGCCCGCCAATTTTTTGGGCTAAAAAAATCCTATATATTGCAACGATTTAAGAAAAATATTGCAATAGAATGAATGTTTTAAATTCTTTTGAATTTTTTCAATGCAATTGCAACGTTTTTCAAAAGCATTGCAATTTATGTGATTTGGTTTCTCAATAGCAACGTTTTTTGACAAACTCCTAGAAATATGGTTGCAATAGGCAATATATGGTGTAGTGAAAAACTTTCAGCTTCTTTTCTGATTCTTTCTAAGCCATGGCTCAAAACCTTTTGAATGCGTTGAATGCTTCATCTTTACTTCAGAGGAAATACACCCACATATAGCGACTATAGTCATCCACAAGTAAGAAAAAATATTTGTACCCTGAATTTGTAGCTGGATCAATTGGACCACATAAATCTCCGTGTACTAGCTCAAGCACCTTCTGGGCAGTAAAATTGGCTTTGGTTGGAATTTGTTTTCTCGTCTGTTTCAATAATAGACATCCTTCGCACACGTTTTTCACCTGTTGTATGCTTGGCAATCCATTTACCATTTTATTTCTTGACATCAACGAAGAGACTGGTAATTAACATGTCCAAGTCGTGTGTGCCACAGCCTAGAAACCTCATCCACTTCAGACATTAAGCAAGCTTGTTTTTTAGTTTCAATGATGATTTTATAAAATTTGTTTGGTGATCGCTTTACTTTCATCAAGAAGCGTTCTTGTTTATCAAAGATCCATAAAAATTCTCCCCTAAGTACTACTCTGTCTCCATCTTTAGACATCTGACCCAAACTAATTATATTATTACGTAGACTTGGAATGTAAAATACATCGCGTAAAGCTCTCTCTTCTACATTTTTACACATCAGCATGACTGTCCCTTTTCCTTCGATCTTCATAGTAGATCCATCTCCAAAGCGTACTTGACCAGTTATGCTTTCATTGAGTTCTGCAAATTTAGCCTTGTAGCCCGTCACGTGGTTGCTTGCCCCGTTATCTAAAGACCAAAGATTTGAGTCACTTGTCTTCTTCTCATTTTGTGACATCAGTGCTGGCACTATACGTTCTTCATTGAGCAGCATTAAATCTGGTTTGTTCTTGTCACATTTTGTTAGTAACAAGGCTGGTTCATCATCTTCCACCATTGTTACGTTGACCTCCTGTCTTTGATCTCGAACTCTTTTGGGATTTCGACATTCAGCAGCAAAAAGCCCATATATATTACAGTTGTAGCACTTCACTGTACTTTTGTCTCGTCCTCCTTTGTTTCTGAAATTCGACGTTCCCCCGGTGTTGGTTCGTTTAACCCATTCCTATTTGGTTAATAACAATTTTCCTTCATTATTCTCACGTTTATCCCATTCTTCCTTAGTGAGTAATAACTGACTCTCATTTGTCTCAGTTTTGCCTTATATTCGTTCCTCATGTGCTTTGAGAGATCCCACTGCATCCTCCAAAGTCATTGTTTTAAGATTCCAAAATTGTTCCATAGCAGATGTTATTGCAGAAACTTAGAGGGAACAACCTTTAAAAACTTCTTCACAACGTATGACTCTCCCAAATCTTCACCAAGAGCCCTTATATTTGTCACCAAACCATTCATTTTCATATAGAAATCATCGATCTGTTCGCTTTTTTTCATATTCGTTGCTTCGAACTCAGATTTCAGAATTTGAATTCGAGCAGTCTTCACTTGATTTGAACCTTGACACAAAGTCTTTATAGCTTCCCAGATTTCTTTAGCCATCTCCTTTTCAACCACTGAGAGCAACATGTCTTCAGGCAATCCCTGATACATCATAGCCATTGCCACCTTATCAGTTTTTCTTCGATAACTGCCTTTGGATCACTTGGTACCACAGCGTTCCATACCCGTTCCATACCCCTTGTGCTTGCATAAAAACCTTCATCTTGAGTGCCCATGTCGTATAGTTGGTTCTTGTTAGCATCAGGTAGGTTAAACCTATAGATCCATTTTTACTCTTGTTATCCATCGTTTGTGTCTTTGACATTCACCAAGAACTTCAAGCTTTGATACCAAATATTGTTAATATGTATGCTAATATTAACTGTCTTAGTATAAACAGAGAAAAGAAAAGCAAATCGTTGCTAGTCCAAAAGACGTGTTTTATTCATAACTAGAAGAAATACATATATAGTACTCAATGTCTTACAAGACAGGAAATAAACTAACAGCTTCCTACAATGACTCGATCTCTGCATATCTCAGCATATTTATTCCATGAAGCTTGGACGTGACAAAATCAATCACACGACTGATTCATACTGCACCTAAACAAGGAAATGCAATCTTTACCAAATAACTAAATATATATTGTTTGAGATTAATAGTGCAACAAGTTAGTATTTTGATTCATTTTTATAGTCATTCTTCTATCGTAAAATTTAGTATTTGCTTTCTATTTCGAATGTTGTGTAGACTATTTATCTTTATTAATTTAGGATTGCTTTTTCATAAATTTATTTGTTTATTATTATTAATCTAAATAAAGAAGGCTGGCAGCTAAGAAGGTCAGTATTGATACTGGATGTCCTTCGTGGATCATGTGTAACGAGGATGAGATTCATGTATTATTCAATTGTGTGTTTGCACGTTTTGTGTGAATAGCAGCTGGCCTTCACGATATTATTCAAAAATTACCAGGGGATAATGTGTTTGAAGTAATGTTGAGGATTTTTGATACATGCACTGATGCACAAAGGAACAAATTGTATTGGTTACTCTGGTTTGTTGGAGCATCTGGAATTTGCATGTAAGTGAAGTCAAGGAAGGTCGTATTTCCACACAATTGTAGAAGATTGTGTTGGGTATTTTAAGCACTTTGATCACGTGCTAGTCTAGTATGTTCATAGATCTGCGAATAATGTAGCTCATTTGTTAGGACGAGCTTCTCATTTTATGTCAGATTCATGGAAGTGGGTTCACAATACTCCTTAGTTTATGTATGATGCTATGTTATGTATGATGCTATGCACTTTGATAATATTTAAGTAATGCAAGTACGTTTGATTTCAAAAAAAAACTGCAGCAGTCTTGGTAATTTCCTCCTTTTTACTTGGAGAATAATAACAGCGGTAAGAGCAAAATACTTCTTAAAAATCTGAAAAACAATAAACCTTAAGTACTAGACCAACATCTCCATGGAGAATCACTCAAACTTGTGGAAAAATACGTTAAGTGTAGGGTCTTTCTGATAGAACACAACTTCTCCAGCATCACTAACATAGTGGTCTTGCTGTATGCTTCTCAGCAGATCTTTAACCAAGTGAAATGGAAATAGCCCTGATTTTCTTGGTTCCCTGTAATACTTTCCCAGCACCGGCTTAGCTGCTCTCGTCTGAGATTCAATACGTAACAGACAAATCAATTTATAGGGCCTTCAAAAACATTTGAAAACAACAAGATTTGGAAAAAAGACAGATGAAACTTGCTTAATGACTATAATAAAATGATATGTATCCTTCGCAATGCAGTGTATATATCAGATATCCCTCTTTTGTTGATAACAAAAAAGTTATTTCAAGCTCCGCTAAGACATGTGTGCGAGATCATGTTTGCCTTTCAATAAAAACAAAAATGAAAAGAAATCGTACCGCTTCTATTAGGTTGTAATGTGGGATTTGAGGGAAGAGATGATGTATAACATGAGTGCCAATGTCATGGTGGATATTGTTAATCCATCCGTAATCACGATCAATTGTAGTTAATCCTCCTCTTAGATAACTCCATTCCTGTAAATCTTTTAGTTAGCATCTTACATTCCTTTCGCATCATGAGAAGTACTGTTTTATAAGAAAAATAGAAAGCGGAAGAGCATACAAAAATTCAAAACCAAATTTTAGTACCTTGCCACGGTACCATGGAAGCTTCTTGTCGTAGCCATGGTGATGCAAATAAGTGACACCGTCAATCCACATTACAAAAATCTGTCAATAAAGTGATATTAGTCCTAAATATTATACGAATTTGATTACTTTATATTCCTATGATTTTGTAAAACAGAAGATGACTGACAATGTAGGGAACACCATAGAGTTTGAGCATTTGGAGTGAACCAATTGTATTAGCCATGTAGCCAAGGAAAGCTAGCATTGCACTCCAACACAACGTCGAAGTTACAACCAAATTCCTCTCACTTGGTTGAAATATATCACTATAAGGATTGAAATGTGAACCCTTTTTCCCTGGGCTTCTGCTGATCTGTTATTTTTGCAGAAAGTGTGAGCTTTTATGTTCTAAAAACTTTGTTTTTATCAAAACAGAGATGATTTCTCACCAAATATAGAGGATATGCAAAGATGGGAAACGGAATTTTAAATCTCAGAAGTTTAATGTGGACTGGCAGACTTTTGTATATCTTCTCTGGTAACTGAAACCAATATAAAGAACATCGGTGCTCATTTTATTATAAAGAACTGTTAAAAAAAATCTTCCAATAAAGTAGGGTACTTGAATTATGAGTATGAAAGTGAAGAAACATTACAGGAACCCAAGATTCATCCTTCTCAATATTTCCATGGTTCTGATGGTGAGTTCTGTGGCTAATTCTCCTGCAGGAACTCATACTTGTAAGATTTTAGAAATTTACGCAGATTGTGCAGTTCCAAGTTTACAAGTTTAGAGTAACATATGCCCGGACACCGGATTATCAAAAAGTTTAGAGTAACATACCATCCATGGTATGGCACAAGAATTGAAGAATGCAATATATGTCCAACTATGCTATTCAATCTTGGGTTATCAGAAAAGCTTCCATGTCCACTGAGACATCAAGAACCAGATACAAGTCAATTAAACACACTACAGTAATGGCAAAAAAAGACATGTACAAATATTGTTCCTTTAAATTAGATACCTTTATCTAATTCATTTTTCTAAAAGACCATGATAAGAAAGGTCACCTATCTAGGAATCCTAGCTATAGTACGTGCCTATGTGCAAAAGAATATGTCAAATGGGAAAGTACAACAAAATTTACCAATCATGGCCAAGTACAAAGATTGCCCAGAACATGGTCCCCTGAGCTAGCCAATAAAAAGGCCAGAACGCCCAACTGGTGAAGTGCATTGCCAATAACAGCAGTACAAAAACAACAACAAAATCCCTGATGACATAACTGAGAGACCTCCACGGATTCTTAACCCAACAATGCTTGGGAATGGCAGCTCTGATCTCGGCTAGCTTAAACGGAGGAGGGGCACTTGGGTCAAACTCATCACCACCCACACTATCATGATCAAATCCATTGTCAATGGTCTGATCTCTTTCAACCTTCTCTCGAGGCACCGAGTGAACTGCCATTTGAACTTTTTACACTGAGAAAAAACATAGAAGGCTTAGTGATATTTATAGAATTGCAGAAACGCCGTAAGTCAGTAATTAATGTTGCAGTGAATTAGAACTCTTAGTAAAAAAAATTGTGCGGTGAAAACACTTGCCAGGAAGTAATAAGAGGTACGGCATTCGACAGACAAGGGTCGGGTTCCTTTTAATATGAAATTACTGTAAAACATCTTAGCTAGCTACTCGTCAGAGCAGTAATTAGCATTCTTAAAGACCTGTTAAGGACCACCAGCATTCGTACAATGTGTCATTCTGTGAATCATAATCATAAGTTTTCTTCAAGATTTTTATTTACTGAGATAATTGACAGGGACTTTCTGCACCAAGTCTTACCATTTTAGTACATCCTAAACGGTTTATATGTTTTGATCGATAGGCTACAGAAGATCAAAAGTTGTTCGAGATTCAAACTTACCATCACAATCACAACAAAGAAAAACATACCAATTACATCACATTCTAAAACTAGAATATAATAAAATGTACGCAGATTTTACATCTATCTCCACGTAAAAATCAACGCATGTCACCACAACAAAGAATATCATCACAACAAAGAATATCGATTATATGGGTAGGCCTATCATCTTCTAGCACCGGATACGATTGATCATACGTATTTGAAATATAAAATTTTGAAATCTCTAGGTTAGCGTTTTACCTTTTAAGCCAATGAACATCGATCTCTCATATGCTTAGGTTCTTTGGATCATTATCAAAATTGTTTCAAATGTAGGATCTATGAAATCTGAAAATACCGGAGTTTAAATTGAGACGTATAATAATATAACAAAGTGATGATATAGAGTTTAATTGTCATGTTTAACATGCGTGCACTAAAACTAGGTCTAATCAACTGACGTGTATTTTTTCTAATCGTGAGTCGCTTAATTACGCATACCTTTACGAGGTTTCAAAAAAAATGGCAAATAAATTTATTTTTATATGGTACAGTATTATTATAATTATTTTACTTTCAATAGTAGTAAACTCTTTCTATATTTTATAATACTTTAAGATCATATTTGTTTCGAGAGATTACAATCCCGTGATAATTATCGGGGTATAATAATCATATTAATTATAATCTTTTGGATTATAATTCTCTAAATTATTTTATTTCATGTTTGTTTTAGATTATTAAATTTATGACTGGAGTACTATAATCCGTAAAAAAAATTTAATACTTTAAATTATCATATTTTATGTTTGTTTTGAGATATAACCTATTGATTGGACAATTACTATTTAAATTATCTAATCCCATGTTTGTTCTAATTTACAAGGGATTAAAGTGGAGAACTTATAATCCTTTTAAAAAATAACTCGTGAAAAGAATTAAATAAGGGAAATTACCCCATATACTATCTTTTTGAAACTATTTTCAAAAATACTACCACTTTAAAAGTTATTTACAAAAATACTATTTTTTAAGTTTTATTTTCAAAAAAACTACCTTTTTAAGTTTTATTTTCAAAAATACTATATGCAACCTTTTATATATATAGGCGGCGCCAGCCGCAACTTTTAATTTTTGGTTGCAAAGGTTGCATATGAATTTCTGATTTCAAGTTCCTGTTTTCAGAAGTGGTCGAAAATGACAACTGAAAACAGGAACTTGAACTTCCATTTTTCAGTTTTCTGTTTTCGGTTGCATATAAGGTTGCAACCTCATAAGCAACCTTATATGCTATATAGGGGAGCAGATGAATTTTCGATTACAAGTTCCAGTTTTCAGTTGTCATTTCCGACCTCTGTTTTGAAATCTATTATCACCGGGAAGAAGTGAAGCCGAAATTTAAGTAGGATAAGCCTGAGATATCTAGTACAGTAACAGTGGTGTATATAATAGATTTCAAAACAGAGATCGAAAATGACAACCGAAAACTGGAACTTGAACTTCCAGTTTTCAGTTTTCAGTTTTCGGTTGCATATAAGGTTGGCAACCTCATATGCAACCTTATATGATATATAGGGGAGCAAACGAATTTCCAACCTTTGCAACCTCCAATTTTCAGTTGCAACTTTTGCAACCCCCAGTTTTCAGTTGCAAATTTTGCAAATTTTGCAACCTTTGCAACTTTTGCAACCTTTGCAACCTCATTTGCAACTCACACGACTGCGCCGCGAAAAGTTATAAATGAGGTTGCAATGGTTGCAACCCGTATTTTTGAAAAAAGAATCTTAAAGAAAGGTACTTTTATAAATAGTTTCAGAAGTGGTAGTATTTTTAAAAAAATAATTTGAAGGATGGGTATTTTTGAAAAAGAGTAAAATGGGCCTGAGGATGACCTCAGGTTACTCCCCTGAGATCATAATATATTCCTATACAATTTTAATGGCAATTTGATAAATACAAAAATTTATTCCTGAATTTATAAATTCGCCCTCATGTATTTATATGGGAAATCCTTATAACCTCAGGCTACTACCTGAGGGTGACCTTAGGTACATGATTCCCTTTGAAAAAACCCCATTAAATAATACCTCCCACTAAATATTTAAGAGGATTATAATCTCAACCAAACAATTATATGATTACTATTTTAAATTACTGTAATCCTCAATCTAGTTTCAAATAATTTTTTACAAAATAAATATGGGATTAAAATTATTAATATATTATAATTTTATCGCTTATTTATGAAACAAACATGGCCTAGACGATGTTATCAGTAATAGGAAACGTTTAACTTATCATAAAATGATTTTTCTTAATGAAATAACTAACATTTGAGTGATACATAAATATCTATTTTTTTGTATTTAAATACTTTTAATTTTTTGTTTTGAGAAATTATAATCTTGGAATAATAATTCGAGTATAATAGTTACATTATGCTAACATGTTTGGCTTTTTTTTTTGGAACGCAACCTCTCACTAAAATAGTATTTTATAAGGATCATTCGGTTACATGGTATTAGTATATTAGAGATCAGTTTAGGAGGTGTATTAATTCGATTCCCTCCATTCTCATTTATTTAATTTAAAAATTTATTATTGGTATTGATATTAGTATATATCTAATCTTGTTGTTGTTCAGTCATATAATTGAAGGGAAATGTTGAAAAATAATTTATTAGGAAAATGTTGAAAAATATTTATTACAGTATAAGACCTTGTCGGTACCTTCCTCTTACACTTTAAAATTTTAGATAAGTTGATTATTTAACATGATATTAGAGTGGGAGAGATTTCAAGTTCGAGTCTCTACATCCCATTTATTTTATTTAAATATTTATTGGTATTAATACTTGATATATGTCTAATTATATATGTTATCAATTTTTTGGTTGGTCGATTTATTACAAGCACAATGTTGAATGATATTTGTTGTACTATAAAATTTTGTTGGTACTTTTATTTAACACCTTAAGAACAACGGGTTACTTAATAACTAGAAATATGAAAATGTAATAACCACGACAAAACACGAACCAAGGACCATAGAATCCGTTTTGAAAGAATGAATGTCCAAAATACTCATTCTGGGGTGTGTATTTGCCACAAATATCTATTTTCAGAAACTACCCAAAATACCTCCAAGAGTATGGTGCCCTGAAGTACGGCTGTGATACTCCTTATCCAATGGAGTATCATGTGTGATACTTTTTACACGTTACACGTATCAGTATTAGGGATGATATTACTTACTCAGTAGAGTATACTGATAATCCTTACTCAATGGAGTATCAGGGATACTTTTTACACGTATCAAGAGTGAGTATTAAGGATGATATCAGGGATACTCTTTCTTTGTTTTTCCGAATTCTGATTTGTTTTGTTATGAAGCTGGATTTCTTGTTGTTTTCGTCGATTGATTGCGTGTTACTGAGCCGTAGTACTATTCGTTGTTTATGTCGAGTTTGCCGAGTCACTGTTGATTTTTAGTTTAACGAGTCCCTTTTTCAATCCGAGAATCCGAGTTTTGCTGCTGTTTTCGATTTGTCGTTGGGTTATGGTTTCGTTTATTGCTGTTGTTATTTGCTGTTAGTCAAGTATTTGTTGGCCGAGGGTTTACCGAGGAAGAAAGAAATGTATGAATTCTCCGATTGGACCTAATGCTACAGAAACAATGGTTCCGAGGGAATTTAAACTTCACACTTCTGTATCAGAGCCAGAAATGATACACAAGTACACAACTAATATTAGCCTTTGACAAGTTTTTGAGGTATTCAAAGTTGGATCTCAATTTATTCATTTCTTGAATATTTCTTCGAATCTGTGTTTTATTTATTTCTAGGGTTCTTCATCAAAATTTATGGATTTTTGATTCGGAGGTTGTTCAGTAAATTTGATTATTTGTATAGCTTTTAGGGGTTCTAAAAAGCTTGTGTATGTGTTTATTGTCATGAATTATATCTTATTTTGAGTAATTCGAATTCTAGGGTTCTTGAATGAATTGGGGCTTTTGATTTAAGCTTCGTTCATGAGTTTTGATGGTTCGTATAGCTTTGTATGATGATTTAGAGTTGATTCATGTATTTATTTGTATTGTTTGTTTACGAAATAGAGTAATTTGATTATGGAGTTTTAACCCAAATTTCAAATCAGTTTTACGGATTATTCATCGGTTGTTCATTTAATTGGTCACCGTGGGTAGTTTTATGTGTCCCAAACTTTGTTTTGATACCAAGATCGCTGAGTTTGATTTACTTTTTTGGTAAAAACGTTTTTGGCCGGAATAAGCTTCAAGCTCACCGGATTTTCTAGTGATTGGTTCATTTGATTGTCAAATCTGTCGTGTATTTGTTGTAATGTGTTGTCCAGTTGATGGGCATTTGTTTGTTTGCAAGCATAACAACGATTCATGCGTGTGTGTGAGTTGGTCGGGGTGGGTGGTTTATGGCCGCTCGCCGGAATCTGCCATTAAAGGGGGGAGTTCTTCATGTTCTTGATTTTCTTTCTTTTTTGTTTTAATTTAGTTATTGCTAAAATTTTGTTTTTTGTTAATACATGCTACTTGTTTGATTTACATAAATGTTTTTTAATGCATGCATGGTTTGACTTCTTTCTTTGTAACCTCCCAATTAATTAGTTATTAATGTTCTAGTGTTAATTTGTGAACATGATTAGTGGAGCTATGATTAAGAATAATTACCTATCAATTTTACATGGATATGATGGAATGTGTTTTTGCGTTAATCATGTTACATTGAATATTTGGTAATAGTTTTATATGCATTTAAAGGTAATCAAGATAAACTTTTCAATTAAATACTAATGGTAAACTTGGTGTGATATCCCTTCATCCTTAATTTCTGCATGATAGTTATTATTTCGCTATGATATTAGCGCTCATATTTGTACTTTAATATTTTTTAATGTGCTTTAAATGGCTGACTTTTGTTAAGCTTTTGTTAAGGCAATGTTTAAGAAAATTTAATTAATTTTCATTTGTTGTTGAATGTTAATATTTGTTTTATTGCTATTAAATGGAATCTTTTAATAATTAGTTTATTTCAAATTTAAAACAACAAATATTTTGATGGCTAGGTCAATTTAGTTGAATGTCTTGTATATTATGGCTTTTGGACTATATCTGTTATATGTTGTTAGTGGACGAATTTTGTACCATGTTTGGAGGCTATAATTGATGGCATATTTGTACCATTTTTTGAGGCCATAATTGGTGGCATATTTGTGCTTTTAAGAAGCAATTTAATGTCATTTATGCGGATTAATATATTTATGATGACAATTTTTTGGGATATTTTGGCATCTTCTACTTGACGATTTGGGTCTTTATTGATGGTTATTGTTTTGTCATTTGTGTAATTGATAATTATTTATTTTAGATTATCGCATCTTTAAATAAAATTTTGCTTGATATGGTTCGTGATTTACATGTCTAACCAAAGGGTACCCCTTTGGTTAGGAGTGAATCATCTTTTTTTAAAATTCATATAAGTTTTAATATATTTAATACCAAGTTTTGTTATTATATGAGTTTTAAAATTTTATTTTGTTAGATATCTAACCAAAGGGGTTCCTTTGGTTAGAAGTGAACATCTATTTTGTCAAAATTCAAAATTGTTTTAATATATTTAATCTTATATCCTTTAAGTGATTCGTTGATTTTATTCTTTTATTGACGGATTTGTTTTGGTAATTTGCAGTTTTAATAGCAATAAATAGGTCTTAAGAAGATTCTGGTTATCTTTCAAAAGGAAGTAATTGAGTGAGTTAAAAAGAAGACAAGTCTGCGAAAACAATTGATGGCAATGTGGATTCACAGAAGAAACAAGAAGTTTTAGTCATTTATTTAGGAATTATTTTGTATAACGATGTATTCTTGCTTTTTTGAGGGCACTCTTTTTCCCCTTGAGCTTTTTTCCCATAGGGTTTTGCTCTTGTGGGATTTTAACGATGCCCTTTTCTGTGGGGTTCATCTTTTTAGACTTGAAAGTATTATTGTCTAAATGTCCGAGGGCAACATGTGTACCCTTAGGTTAGATGATGATCTTTCTGGAATGAAAGAAACTCCTTTCCTCCGATCATTGTATTTTGATACAATTCATATACGTGAAGGTAAGTTTTGTCAAAAAAAAAAAGATGATATTAGTTACCCAATACCGGACTTATAATCCTTACTCAATGAGTATCAGGGCTTGTACTCATTACTCAATGGAGTATCACCCGATACTCATCATACCCTCAGACACACAGAAGTATCTAATGGGTATTTAGGACATTATTTATTCAATATGAATATTTTCATTAAATATTATTGAAAAATGAATATTTTAGATACTCATCTCTCAATTTTTAATCTATAAAAATTTATATAAAAACCCCAATATTTGAAATAAAAAGTAATGGAAACAAAAAAGACAAGTAAATATCTAAGTATATCTTATCAAAATTTTTATTGCAAATATGAAATTACACCATACCAAGTATCAGAGGAGTATGAATTTTTACTTTTGGTATCGAACAAAAGAAGTGAAATAAATAAATTTTTTATATGTATATATATATTTATTCACAAATAAATGTTCTCTAAGTGACCCGTATAAGTGTTGTAAAAGTTTTGTTATGATAATAACATTCACTTCTTTTTTTATTACTAACTTAAAACCCATGCGAGGGATGAATTTTCTTTTTTAATATTATATAATTTTTCCAATAATTTGAATGAATTTTTAAATATATTAATTTTGGAAGTTAAATTTTTAAATAATATGATTTCATATAATATATATATGTATATATATATATATATATATATATATATATATATATATATAATTCTGTATGCGTCAAGGAAGGATTGAAGGACAAGGGTCTGGTATTGAATGTAGGTATGTTCATACAAGGGTGCGTGCATGTGAATCTCGGATAAGGGTAAAGCTGTGTGAAGGCCAGGTAGGGGTTCAACTGGGTAACAGGTTGCCAGGTTAGGGGTACGTGCATGAACCCCGAAAATCAATCCCAATGCGGATTTTGGGTACGACAATAATATATATATTGGACGTAATATTTATAAAAAAAAAAGAGAAAAATTTTAATGTAGATAAGATGATACCTTTTAGCTGACAAAGGTAATCAGTAAATTATTAGTTATTACTCCCTCCGTTTCTTTTTAAGTTGCTCGTTTCAAATGTCGGGATTGTTCATAACAAGAGACAAATTAGTAATTTACGTCAAATCTATAAGACCAAATATAATCATGAGTGATCTTGTTGGATTCGTATTTATGAATATTTTAATACAGTGAAGTTTTTATATTTAAAACTAATACGAAATTCAAGATATTAACGATCAAAAGTGTGCGTTGGCAAGTGTGCCCGGTCAAAACAGGCAACTTATTTAGAGACGGAGGGAGTATGATATTATTTTATTGAATACAATTGTCCGTGATAAGTAAGAGAAAATATAAAAGGTAACGTGTTTTAGCTGAAAATTTAATTGGTTAGTTATTATTAATTATAATATTGTTATTTTATTTTAATAAATATAATTATCCGTGATATTTTTAAAATATAAAATATAACGTGTTTTACCTAAAAAGAAAATTAGTTAGTTATTTAAAAAATAGAAAAGGTAACATATTTTTACCAATAATTAATATTTAAGTAAAGATAATTAAGTAAGAAAAGTAAATTTGAAAAGGAGATGTTTCAGTTAAAAATGTAATAAATGTATTTTTTTTTTCAATTAATTATTAGTATTTAGAATCTTATTAGTTTATTTATAGACCCATGATATTTTTGGGGAGAATAGATTTTCAGCTTCAGCCTAATAAATCCCTCAAGAGTCAAGCCCTTGTGAAGTGTAGTCCATAAAAAAGAATCCAAGCAGCATCAGGTTTATTAATGAAGACAATGAATTCCTGCCAACCTGAAGTTGCAGCTGGAGTAGGTTGGCCTATTTACGGTCCAATCGAATACTTCTACATTTCACTATGCATTTTCCTATCATTTGCTACTCCGTTCGTGTACAGTTTCATAGTCTACCAATAGGAACGGATCCAAAAAAAATTTCTTTAGGAAACATATACGGAGTAGTAAAATTGGGAAAAATATTGTCATATTTTTAAATTTTTACGAGAACATTTTCATATATTTTTAAAATTTTAATGGTAAAAGATTGTAAAATTTTGTTTGAGAACTAATCTATACTATTATATAAAAGCCGAAACATTAAAAGTTTGGTTGGTCGATCGGTCGGTCGGTACGGTAACTGTTGATTTTACTTATTTACCCTTACTCAATTACAGATCTACTAACTAATAAAAACTAATAATTTTTCTTTTTCAGGTTACACATATATATTTTCTATTTTTCAAAAACTAAATAATTTCTTTTTTCAGGTAAAATACAATATATTTTACATTTTATCTAACTAAAATTTCTCCTTTATTAATCAATTTCCTTTTTCAGGTTAAACATATTACCTTTTTTATTTTTCAATAACTAAATAATTTCCTTTTTCAGGTAAAATAGAATATCTTTTACATTTTATCTAACTAAAATTTCTCATTTTTAAAAACACTACGAGCAATTTTGTTTAATAAAATAACATAATTATATTGTAATCACTATTAACTAATCAGTTACCTTTTTCAATCAAAACACGTTACCTTTTCTCTTTTCTCTAACTAAATCTCTCTTTTTCCAATTATATCATTATCATAGACGGTTACATTTTTCAACCAAATCACGTTAACTTTTTTCTTTTCTCTTACTAAAACCTCCCTTTTTCCAATTATATCACGGATGTTTAATATTATAATACTAATAATTAACCGATTACCTTTTCAGCTAAAATATATCATATTGTCTATTTTTTTCTAATTAAATTCCTTTTTTTCTAGAAATAAAATGGGCAACATTAATTTCTCATTTTCTAAAAACTATGAACAATTTTATTTAGTAAAATACATAATTAAATTATAATTACTATAAACTAATCAATTACCTTTTTCATATAAATTATGTCATTTTCACGTTACCTTTCTATTTTCTCTAACTAAAATCTCTCTTTTTCCAATTATATCACAGACGGTTCTATTTAATAAAATAAACTAATAATATTATAATATATTAATTAACCGCCGATTACCTTATTCAGCTAAAACGTATCATCTTTTCTATATTTCGTAACTAAAATCCCTCTTCTAATAGAAATATCACGGACAATATTAATTTATCATTTTCTAAAAACATTACGAGCAATTATATTTAGTACATAATTAAATTATAATTACTATAAACTAATCAATTATCTTTTTCACCTAGAACATATTATCTTTTTAATTTTCTCTAACTAAATTCTCTATTTTTCTAATCATATAACGGGCATTCTATTTAATAAAATGTACTCTTTTTAACTAAAACCTATCATCTTTTCTATATTTTCTAACTGTTGTGGAATAAAAACTAGGTTATTAGATTGCGGCTAGGGTTTGATGTATTTAATGCAAAGGGTGGTTGAGCTTCGAGCTTTAATGGCTGCTTCTGCGTTCGAGACTTAATCGGTCCTCACAGAATGCCTACGTATCTCTGTATTAAGAGAATCAAGCCAATAAAACGTAGTTCTGAGTTGAGGGGTCTGACCCTTTATATAGGCTGAGAAGCCTCAGAATTAGGGTAGGGTTAAGTGACTTGGTGGACAAGTCAATCTTGAGGAAAGTTCTAGACCCCTTCCTTGTAGGAGTCTGTTTCCTTGTATGAGTGTATGCCTTGGAGGCTACTCTTTGTAGGGATAATGTTCTTATCTGGCACTTATTGCTGAGCTGTTTATTATCCCTAATATTAATTATGAAATTAATATTGTAAATAGGGTTTGGGCTTACTTGGTGGGCCCCACGTTTGGACCATTCCGGGTCTAATTAATGCCACATTAAATGTGTCTTTAGGGCTTACTTTTAGCCCATATCATTTGCCCCCCAACTTCTAGGAAAACTGATCAGGTTTTCCTTGAAGTTATAACGGCCTTATATGAGACTTGGGTCAGGGTTTATTGCTCTTACATGAGTATTTTCAACTTAT
This sequence comes from Kitagawia praeruptora, assembly GCA_037693485.1. Classification (NCBI taxonomy): domain Eukaryota; kingdom Viridiplantae; phylum Streptophyta; class Magnoliopsida; order Apiales; family Apiaceae; genus Kitagawia; species Kitagawia praeruptora. The sequence goes on along the minus strand of CM075348.1, from coordinate 157,699,320 downwards.
CATCTTAACGTAAAGCGTGGAGCGACCGACGCAATTTACGACGATGTTGAACGACACTAAGCGGTGTTAAATGGCACTAGACAGCGCTAATCAGCCTTAAGCAATGTTTAAACAGTGTTAAACAATGTCGAATGGCATAAAACGGCGCTAAACGGTGCTATACCGGCACTAAACGGTGCTAATCGGCACTAACCGGTGCTAACAGGCACTAATATGTGCTAATCGGCATTAAATTGTGCTTAATCGGCACTAAACGGTGCTAGCGGGGGGTCCGGGGGCGGCAGCCCCCGGGCGGGGTCCAAAGGGCGGCAGCCCCTGGCGGGGTCGTAGCCATTTTTCTTACTTTCTAAGTCATTTTCGACCTGGAAATTTCGAGCTCAACTGGTACATTTTCGAGCTAAAAAACGAGCTCAAACAGCCCCAGGTCGTGGCCTTTTTCCCTATTTCTTAAGTCATTTTCGACCTGGACATTTCGAGCTCAACTAGTACATTTTCGAGCTCAAAAACGAGCTCGAATAGGGGCCAAGTCGTAGCTTTTTTCCAGGAAATTCAGTGTTTCTTCGACCTGAAATTGACGAGCTCAAATAGTGTTAAAACGACCTCGATATCGTTTAACTTCGACCTCAGTATAGCATAAAAACGACCTCAAAATGAATCCTAGGTCGTATGGATTTTTTACATTTCCTAGTTCAAATTCGACCTGAGATTTGCGATCTCAAGCCATATTTCAACGATCTCAATTGGGGTGGTAGGTCGTGGCTTCATTCTGCTTTTTATAAGCCAAAAACGACCTCAATTATGCGACCTCATATCTATTTTGTTCCGACCTCAATTTTCAAGGTTGCTTACGACCTCAGATTTAAATTCTCCAGGTATTCTAGCCGAGCTCGTAACTATACAAGAAAATGAGATCGAATCTCACGACCTCATATCTTCTTTTGGTAACTCCCAATCCTTTTATGGACTTCAACGGGCCCTGTTTGGCCTTTAATTTTCATGGGCTGGATCTAGATTCTCAAATCGTTGGGCCTATAAACTTTTTAAGTTTTGATTGGGCCTTTCCTTTGGGTCAAAACAATCTCAAAACCTTAATTAGGTTTATCAATCTTGGTTGGGCCGTGACAGGCTTGGTGTTGTTGGGCCTTTTAGAATCCAATTTGTGTTGATCACCACCCTATCATCGATCGTGATCATGGGGTATCTCGAATTTCTTTGTAAACTTTCGTTGGATCATCACGATCTCTTAAACGCACCAAGCCATTAGGTTGAATTTTTGGGTATCAACCCTCGTCCTTCTGGGAGTATAATTTGAGTTAATACAGAGGGGATTCTTTCTCTTTGGGACTTTCGAGTCTATAATCTTTCCAGATCTTGTTTCAATGATTGAATATGAGCTTCACGAGCTAATTTCATCAATCTTCTTAAAAATATCTGTCGAATCATTGATGGAGGCCACCCTAGGCCTTAAGGGCTGTCATGCCTATTGATGTATCAAACGTGCTTCATGAGCTAAGATTTATTATTTTGGACCTTCGAGGTTGAGGATAATCATCCTTGCAAGTGAACTTTTTATGATGAGCATTTAAACCCATGGCTAATCATGCCCTCAGCCCTCATAGGGGTAGGAGCCCATAACTTGGGTTTTGTCCTGTTGGTGATGGTAACACCATTATAGAGATTCGTAATCATGTTAGGGTGTTTGCGATTGTAAGCAAAGTCACCCCTCTAAATTGGGGATACATCCCTTTAGGGTTTGAATCCATTCTTTGGACTCCAATTTAGTAGGCTTCAGTTCCTTGAATTCATGTTGTTAGAGGGTTCATCCATTAAATAGTCGTTGGTATGAGCAAGGGGACGTATTTTATGAGCAAGGGCTCTGCCCCCCAGGTGTTGCCCACACATCCCTTCGTGCACTTCTTCGAGTGTTTCTCTGGCCTCCTGGGCCTCAAGCACTTCAAGTACGGGATCACAAAAGATCTCTTGTATAGCAAACCCTCAATCAGGGTGTATCTTAGAGCTCTTACCGAGAGTTTATGTGCTTTCATGACATCTTCAGGGAGCCATCCCGTTTCCAAGTGAGCCTTGATAGGATCCATCCCACAGCTTTGCACATCGATCAGTGTCACTAACTTCACATTGATAGTAGGGGTCTTCAAGTCCTGAAAGTAAACACTCCCAACATAGTTCTCTATCTCCGAGAAAGCGAACTTAGAGAGGGCATCTGCCTTAATGTTCTCCTCCCTCGGGATGTACTCCACAAAGCATTCATCGAATTAAGCCATCACAGCTTTCACAATCTCAAGTACTTCGTAATAGCTTTTTCCTTGGCTTCAAATTTGCCATTCACTTGGGAGACTACCAATCTTGAATCTCCACAAGTTTTAAAGTTCTTGACCCTCAGGGTTGGCCAAGCCTAAACCGGCTATCAAGGCTTCAATCCTTAGTCTCGTAATACATTCTCCAGACTTTTCTTTGTTTAATCTTCTTGATTTTTGTTTTTGACGTTCCGTAAAAATAGAGCACCCAGTATTCCTTCATTCTTGTTTTCCAGTTCTTTGCCCTCTTGGGTTACTACCTCTTGCCCCCCGACTTCTTGGTTGTTAATGGTACATTCAACCACGAAGTCAGCTAAGGCTTGGGTTTTGATGGCCATCCTTGACTTATACTTGATATCAAATTCTATTAATTTGATTGCCTACTTGGCGAGACTACCATTGGTTTTCGGGTTATGGATTATGTTCCTTCCTGGTTGGTCCATCAGGACTTCAATCTTATATGCCTGGAAGTACGATCGTAGCTTCCTCGAGGATGTTACCAATGCCAAAGCACACTTCTTAATGGGAGAATAATTTAACTCAGCTGCATGCAACATCTTGCTCACATAGTAGATAGGCTTCTGAACCTTGTTATCCTTTCGAATGAGGATGACACTCAATGCTTGTTCAGATATTTCAATGTTGGCATTCCGGATTGAGGGTCCAAAATTTCAAATTGGTTTTCAAGCTTTGACTTGAAGTTTCAACCATTGGATCTTATCTGGAGGTTCATGACCCCTTCAAGTTTGGCCTTCATAGCTATCCCATGGCCTTCATGGCTAATAACTCGTGTTCCTTATACTAGGATTCGAGGTTGACGTTTACATGTTCATTGTTGGTGTTCATATGTCGACTACCAAGTATTCACGACCTTTCTTTTGGATTGATGTCAAACTAAAGGTCTTTAGGATCCCTTACTTGACTTCATGTCTTTCACGGCTTGTCTCGAATCTTAGTTCTGATTTCAGGGTTTTCAAACCTATCTTTGCTTCTTGTTTTTTATCCGGGGTCCTTCAAGGACTTAAACTCTTAGTAACTCTCGACCTTTCAGGGTTTTTATTTATGCGTTTGTTTGTTTCCATTCGTGTATTTTTTTATTTTCGGTACTTGGTCATCTTTGACTTACACACATCAGGTGTTAGGTACATAAATAAAATCACATAATCAATGAATGGAAAACAAACTTGCATTAATAACTTGAGATGGGTTCAACCCTTACATAGAATACTACTGTCCTACTCAGAGCAACATGCTCTGCGATGGTTTCATCGAACCTTATTTCTACTTCTACTAGATAAAATATGAAGCTAAAAACTACTAGGATAATTTGAACCCATCGGGGCTTTGCAAGACTAGGCTTGCACCACTTGATTTTATTTTTGATGCTCCAATAAAATAGAGCACTCACTACTCCTTCTGGTCACCTCATTCTTATTCTGAAGTTCACTTACAGCTTGGGGTACAATCTCCTGCCCCTCGATTTCTTGATGTTCCTTATCACTACAAACGTCCATGTCTTCAATCGGAAGGACCTGCCCCCCGACTCCATCAGGCCTTAACGCGGCTACATAACAGCTCCTAGCCATTTTCTGGTCACCTTTTTGTTCTCCTACACCATTCCTGGTTGGAAACTTGATCTTCATGTGATAGGTTGAGGCCACAGCCTTAAAAGCATGGAGTCCAGTCCTCCCGAGGATGGCATTGTAGGTGGAAGACGCTTTGATAACCAAAAAGTTCAGCATCTGAGTGGCCTCTGTTGGCTTCTGTCCGATGGTGACGGGCAACAACATAGTTCCCTCAACTTTAGTCTCTACTCCGCTGAATCCATATATAAGCATGTTAGATAGGGTCAACTGAGAGTTGTTGTATCCCATTTTCACGAATGCATCATAGAACAAAATGTCCACTGAAGCTCCATTGTCTATCAAGACTCGCTTCACCTCTGAATTCCCAATCATGGGTGTTATGACCAGCGGGTCATCATGGGGGAACTTCACCCCTTCAAGGTCTGAATCATCAAATTCGATTGTTACTTCGATTTTTGCACGCTTTGGTGTCTCTCCGACAATATGCATCACTTCTCGGGCATAAGCCTTCCGAGAGTTCCTAGTCGTCCCGGCCGCAGTCGGGCCTCCTGAGATCATGTTGATCACTGGCCCTCGGGGCTGTGGGGTGCGATCCCGATCATCGTCGTTCCTATCATACTCTCTTCTCTGATTACCACGATCTTCACCCTTAGTGAAGTGGCCCAACTTCCCTTTACGGATCAAGAACTCGATCTCATCTTTGAGTTGCTTACAATCATCAGTGTCATGCCCTACATCCTTGTGGAATCTGCAATACTGATTTTTGTTCCTCTTTGTGGGATCACCCCTGAGTGGCTTCGGCCATCGGAAATCCTTATCCTTCTCAATGTCCAATAGGATTCGACTCCTGGGAGTGTTCAACCTTGCATACTCAGTGAACCTTGGTCCTTGGCTCTTCTTAGGGGCAGAGTCGGAGTCCTCACTAGTTCGGGGATACTTGTCCCTAGCATCATATTCCTGGTCATCATACTCCTGGTCTTGCCTTCGCTTCTTGGAGTTCCCGTTGCCTCCATTGTTTATCACGACATCCTTCATGGTGCTGTCCTCGGCCTTGATATACTTATCAGCCCTTCGTTGAAGCTCAGCCATATTCTCGGGTGGGTGCTTTGCCAATGACCTTTTAAAGTAAAGATCAGTGGTGCCGTGCTCCAGGGCTACCATGGTCTCCTTGTTCTCTAAATCAGTAATATTTAATGTCTCCTTGGTGAACCTCTTAAGATAATCTCTCAGATTCTCATTCTTCCCTTGTACCACATACATGAGAGATGCAGAACTTTTCTCATGAACTCTCCCGCTGATAAATTGACTAACAAAAGCAGCACTTAACTCCTTAAAGGAGCCAATTGAGTTTGCAGGAAGTCGGCTATACCATCTTTGAGCCATGCCCGACAAGGTTTGAGGGAACGCCCTACACTTCAAGGCGTCACTTGCAGGCTGTAGTAATAGTGCGTTCGAGAACGTCCTAACATGATTTGCGGGATCACCCGTTCCATCGTAAGCCTTAATTGTCGGCATCTTGAACTTCCTTGATATGTGGGCATTCATCACCTCCTCGGTGAATGGGGGCGTGGGATCATCAGGATCCCCAAGTGGCATCAGATCCTTGGGATTGCTCTTAGGGGTTTCCACCCTTGTAGTTCTTCCAGTTGGGACGGTAGCCCTTCTTTGCCTCCTTGGAGGCCTCTCCAGATCTATAAAGGGAATCGGTCCTGACGTGGGAGGTGGCAAAGTCTGATTTGATCTGGCTTGCTCCCTGGCCATATCTTCTTTTAATTTTAGGATCTCGGCTTCATAAGCCTTAATCCTCTCAGCAACTGTTGAAGGGAGTCCATCATGGATAGTTCGAGTTCTCCCCATAGGCTCTTTACTTGCACGTCGCCTCCTCGGAGCTTCATCACGCTCGTAATCATCGCCAGAAGATGATTCATCTGAATAAGGACCAGAAAAATCGCGATAATCTCGATCTCGAATATACAGGGCATGTCCACTCGGTCCAGCTCCGTAATTGGGCATTCCATACATTGGATTGGTGCTTATGGGGAGATCCGTAGTGTGGATCTGAACCCCTCGTGTAGGGTTGTTGGGGTCTACAATCAGGGAAGAAATCCCCACCTGAAGGGGGTTAGTCCCTGGAACTGTGTGGACGATCGGAGGTAGCGTACTCTCAACATGGGTAGTCGTCCCTAGGGGTTGAGAAACTTGATACGGAACGATAGTCCCGGATGCCGGAGGTACTTGCTCAGATGTCGGAAGTACTTGTTCAGTAAGGGGCGGAGCAGAGCTAAGAGGTAGAGCCTCAGTACCAATTGGCTCTGTAGTGCTTGGTGCAGTTCTTCGTGTTTGAACCATGGTTGATGTCCTCGTCCCACAGACGGCGCCAAATGTTGTGGAATAAAAACTAGGTTATTAGATTGCGGCTAGGGTTTGATGTATTTAATGCAAAGGGTGGTTGAGCTTCGAGCTTTAATGGCTGCTTCTGCGTTCGAGACTTAATCGGTCCTCACAGAATGCCTACGTATCTCTGTATTAAGAGAATCAAGCCAATAAAACGTAGTTCTGAGTTGAGGGGTCTGACCCTTTATATAGGCTGAGAAGCCTCAGAATTAGGGTAGGGTTAAGTGACTTGGTGGACAAGTCAATCTTGAGGAAAGTTCTAGACCCCTTCCTTGTAGGAGTCTGTTTCCTTGTATGAGTGTATGCCTTGGAGGCTACTCTTTGTAGGGATAATGTTCTTATCTGGCACTTATTGCTGAGCTGTTTATTATCCCTAATATTAATTATGAAATTAATATTGTAAATAGGGTTTGGGCTTACTTGGTGGGCCCCACGTTTGGACCATTCCGGGTCTAATTAATGCCACATTAAATGTGTCTTTAGGGCTTACTTTTAGCCCATATCACTAACTAAAATCCCTCCTTTTCTAGAAATATCACGGGTAACATTTATATAATTATTATCAAATCATCTTATATAAAAATGTAAGCCTCCAAAATTTATGTTTAAAAAAAAATTAATTTAAATTAAAATTTTTTTATGAACAGATTAATCTATCTATACTATTATATTAAAGCCGAAACATTGAAAGTTTTGAAAATTTTGGTTTTCGATTTGTTATCCTATTAAAATTTTGGTTTTCGGTTTAATTATCCAATTTATTAAACTTCAACCCTCTATAAAATAATTCTGAAATCAAATACCACTGCATCAATTCTTCTTTAGATTTTCTTCTCTTTTTCAAAACCATATATATAATGATTGTATTATGATTTTGTATTATCTCCATCTTATAATTGTTTTACAAGAAGATCTAATTTGGGGGTATTTTTTTAATGTTTGATTCAAATTTAAGTTCATATTTTATGTATACTGTTGACGGAGGAATTTGGTAACAACAAATTTCGAGGTACTTCGCCGGAAACAAGATCTACAGCGGTGGTTCTTTGCCGAAAAGAGTGGTGGCGTGTGGTGGCTGTTTGTAATTGGTGGCTGAGATTGATAGGGTTAGTGGCGGCTATTCAGAGCTCTCGACTTCCAACCCCTCAATTTGCCTACGTACCTCTATATTTATAGAGGATCAAGCCAGACGTAGTTCTTGGAGAGCAAGAAACCCAAATGGGCTTAGATAACGGACCAGCTTCCGGAATGTTCTACTATGAGGCCTAACCACAAAAGGCCCAAGCCTCATCCAAGATCTCAAGACTTCACGGATAAGGAAACTTCCTCCGTCGAGGACTAGTCCTATCCGCTACCAGCTATTTCTTGATTTCAAGGATGCAGGTATAGCCGTGGTTTACCCCAAGTGCAGAGCGCATCCCTGTCCCCCGAATGAGAAGCACCCACCAGATAACAGGACAGGTGATCCAGAGCTTTTGGGTGCAAAGTGCAGGATTACTCCAAAGTTCCCCAATGAGGGCGCGCCCATTGGCTACAGGAACAGAGCTCCCAAAGCACACACCAGAAAGTCCCCATCTTTCCACCTTAGGGCGCACGGATGCCTCCCTTAGCGTCTAAGAAGGGTCCTTATATCCAGGCAAACCCCTGGAGGCCTTCTGCGACGGACATCCCCCTCCTGAGATACGACAGGAGGGAATTCTTCAATAATTGAACATGAAATCGATATTATTATCATCTTGGAATTCCAGAATAACCCAGGGCGCGGCCTAAATCCCCAGGGCGCGCCCTAACGCCTAGAAAACCCTAATTTGTTCTCTGAAATCCCAAATTGAATTTGTTATTGACCCGAATCCATCTTGAAAATACCCGAACCGAATTTTGGCTATAACAATTACCCCCCAATTTCATACGAAATCAGAGATGATGTATGAAATTTCTTCTGAAAAGCCCAAAATTTTTCACCAATCTTCATCAGGGCGCGTCCTGAAAGACGACGCGTCCTCAGAATTCCAATCGATTTAACAGCTGTCATCCACTATCTTTCCAAACCCCTATAAATACCCCCTTCTCACTTACTTTACTCTTTTTCTTTCTCTCTCTACATAAAAACCTTACTCCGGCGATTCTAATTCTCCGAGCAAAAATTCGGCTAACACAGCGTTCTTTCGTCGATTCTCTTCCACAAATCTTATTCCAGAACTTTCAAGGTATGTTTTTATGCCCTCAATCTGTATTTTCACCGTGTATTTTGTCCGATTTTGTGATTCAACTGTTGGTTTTTTCTTCATATTCTTCATGTTCTTCGTATATATGCGTGTATGTATGCATGTTTAATCCGTTTTTTGCTGTTATAATTCTTTCAAAATATGTTTCTGATAAATTGATATAAATAATCAATTCTCAGGGCGCGCCTTTGCCACAGGGCGCGCCTTGGATTCCTCTGATACCACGACGTACTTTTATAATTTTGATTCTTCATGACACTTCTAGAATACCTTAGAAAATCTTTTAGGTGCATCCTTATGCTGTTAATCATTATACTCTAGGGCGCGCCTTGTACCTAGAACACGCCTTAGACATCTAGATCTCAATTTTTGCAAAGAATTCTTCTATTTATTTAATTCTTGGACGCGCCCTAAGTCCCTTCTTTCATTTAATTTTGCAGCTGGAGGGCGCGTCTCCGCCTTTTCATCCATTTAGGGAATTCAACGAAAGTTTAGGGATCCATTCTCCATTGCCACCCCCCTTATCTCCTGAACCTTATAGGAGCCCTTTTTCATTTATTTCTCCTGAAGACAAAGCGCGCCTCATTAAAGATTTCAACGAAGGCAGAATGAATTTCTCTGATGGAGACTCCTTTGACGGTATTCCCCTTAACACTCAAATATCTGAAAGAATTCCAACACCAATCCTTGAAAAAACTCCAAACCCCTTATACACAGATCCCCCTGACTACGATTTCACTCCAAACTCTAATTCTTCTAGTGATACACACCCTTCTGATACTTATTCTTCAGAGGGCGCGCCCTCGGCATCGTCCCTCTCACCCATGGCCGATTCCGAACCAACATCTCCACCACCTTCTCCTGTCCCATTTGAACACTGGGAAGTCCTTGAGGAAGAAATTGATATCGACTGGGGAAGATATGATAACCTACCCGAAAAAGAGAAAAATGTACTCAGGAAGAAATGGGGCAAACTTGCCTGTGTAAACATGTCTTCCATTGCTACAAGTGATGAAGTAGGATGGGCCATGCAATACTATGGTCAAGAAGGAATTTGGGCCATCCCACATGCTCATCACCGTCCTCACATCTTCAATTATGGCAGAAATTTTAAAATTCCAAGGATGGTCTTAACCCCAAAGCTGGTGGCTCTTGGTGTAGGCGCGCCCTTACATCCCTACCTTCAACAAATACTCAGATGGTACGACATAGCACCTATTCAACTCTCCCCCAACAGCTACAAACTGGTGTTAGCTTTATTCATCCTTTATCATGACCTTGAGTTAGGAACCCCCTCCATGCCTGAAGTTAGCTATTTCTTCAGCCTTCGACAATCCAGCATTGGCTATTATTATCTTGTCATCAATAAACCTCACAACAACAAGGGTTTTTCTGAAGGAAGAATTAGTCATCTAAAATTCTGGAATGAACCATTTTACTATGTCTGGGACGTTCCTCGAGTCCGAATACAATTCAACACGAACCCTAGTAAGTGAGGGCGCGCCCTGTACTTTTCTTATCTTTTTAACTTTCAACTATTTATTGATTCCTTTTAATTCCAACAGATAAGAGAACACAGAAAACACTTGAAGGCGCGGCCTCAATCCGGGCTAAAGCTGTTCTGAAAGTTGCCTCAGAAAAATTTAACCTCCAATCTTTAATTACAGAGGAAAACTTAAAGAGGGTCGGAATTTTATCTGATAAAGTTGGCCATATTTGCAAATTTAAAAAATTTAAGAAGGGAATTCCTGTTCCCACATTCTCATCTAGTGATAGTGAGCATTCTGATTCTGATGAAGGTAATAATTATAGCGTAGATCAGGGCGCGCCTTAACTGTTTCTTTTTCATTTCTTATGTTTTGTTTTATACTTTGCTTTCTTTACACAGGGCGCGTTCTAACCTTTCCTCTCTTTTATCTTGTATAGGTATGGCCCCTAGGATTCCACGAGGATTTGGCGCTGCCAAAAAGAAGAATGATAAAGAAAAGAAAAATGACCAAGGGGATACCTCTGACTCCAGGGCGCGCCCTGTGCCAGAAAAGAATTCCAGCGACACTATCACTCCATCCACAGAATCTTTGAAAAGGAGTGCTGATATCCAAGAACCCATCACCAATAGGGGCAAGAAACCAAGATATGAGGGCGCGCCCTCATATGTTGAAACCTTAATTGGCCCTGCTGCTGCCTCTCTTGTTGAAGAAAAGGAGGTTGACATTTGGCAAAACATGAATGCGGATGAGGAATCTCAATCCATGATTCGGGCATCTGCTCAACTTCTTATTCAATCTCTAGGGCGCGCCCAGAGGGTTCACAAAGAAAAACTCCACCTCAACAGACTTGAAGCTGAGAATAGGAAGTATTCGAAGATGATTGTCGAAAATGATAATAAATGGAAGAAAGATCTAGATGCCAAGAATGACAGAATTGCTGATTTGAGGCATGACCTGGATGAATCCATCGAACATCGCACTCTTCTGAATACCAAAAATGATGAATTAGAAAAAGAGGTGAAGAAACTCTGAGCTCAGCAAGGTTCCCTGGAAATTGAAAAGGCCAATTTAAAAGAAAAGAGAGAAGCCATTGAAGATGAAAACTTTGAAAAGGGTTTCAACTTCTATCTTATTGGCTTTCTAGCCAATGATCCTGACTATACTTGGGAGAAATTTGGACCTGCTGCTGCTGAGGACATAGCAAAGTTCAAGGTTGACAGAGCCTTAGAAATTAAGGCAAAAAGAGTAGAGTTAGGGTTAGAGGAAGCTTCTGAGGGCGCGCCCTCTACTGACAATGTTCAACCCTCTCCTGCTGCTATTCCTACTCAAGGCTCTCCTCCTACAAATGTAGTTCAGGATGCACCTCCTTCACCCCCCAAAGTTATCTCTTCTTCTCCCCCTAAGGACGCGCCTTAGGATTTCAGTCTTTTAAACCTGTTTCGCATGTACTTAACTTTTAAGGTGCGGGTCCTTTGTAAAACCCTGCAATTTGTAACTCCTAACTTTTTAATGCCTTTTAAACTTTTGCTATGCTCATTATTTATCTTCATGCTTTTATTTGTTAAACTCTTCAAATTAGGGCGCGCCCTTGATGTCTTTAATCTTAACCAAAATTAAAGATTCTTCAAACTCTTCAAATTTGTTAAACACAAAAATTCTTCATTCACACTGAGGGCGCGCCCTAAGGCACTACCCTTTTCAGGATTCCTTTAACTTGTAAATAACTACATAGCAAGTCTTCATACATGCTGAGGGCGCGCCCTAAGAAATAGGCACGACCTCTTGACTTCAATCAAAATGCCTTCAAAATAGCTGAAATAATCTCAGATATACTTTATTAAACTTCAAATAATCTCATCAGAACAAGGGAAGGTATACATGTTCTACCCCCCGAGCTAAGGAGAATAAACTTCTAAATAATATGGAATAAAAACAGCAAGTCTCAACTAGAACTAAAGAAGGCGTATATGTACTACCCCCCTAGACTAGGAGAAAATTTATTTATACTAGTTTATAACTTAAATATAAGCCTTCATGCAATAGGGGGTCAAAGCCGCATCCTACTGATAATACTTTCTCAAATGCTCTGCATTCCATGCTCTTGGGATTATGTTGCCATCCAAGTCTTCTAGATGATAAGTTCCTTCCCAAATAATAGACTTGATCTTGTAAGGTCCTTCCCAATTGGGGCCAAAAACTCCATGTGCTGCTATTCTTGTATTAGGCATAACTTTCCGCAGAACTAAATCACCTACCTTGAAAGGCTGAATCTTCACCTTCTTGTTATAGTACCTTGCAGCCCTCTGCTGATAAGTTGCCAACCTCAACTGCGAGTTAGTCCTTGTCTCCTCCAGAAAATCAAGATTTAGCCTTTGGTTCACCATATTCGATTCTTCCTCATAAAAATCTCTTCGGAATGACCCTGCTCCAATTTCCACTGGAATCATTGCCTCGCACCCATAAGATAACATGAATGGAGACTCTCCAGTTGTGGTTCTTGGAGTTGTGTTATACGACCATAAGACCATAGGAAGTTCCTCAGGCCAATTCCCTTTACTTTCTTCTAACTTGGTTTTCAAGGTATGCTTAATTATCTTGTTGATAGCTTCAGTCTGCCCATTACTCTGAGGATGATACACAGCTGTGAATTCCTTCTTGATTCCCAAGTCTTCGCACAGCTTTCGCAACTCCTTGCTATCAAATTGTTTCCCATTATCTGAAACAAGCTTATAAGGAATCCCAAATCTACACACAATAGAGTTGAACACAAAATCCTTGATTTTCTTCGCTGTGATTGTGGCCAAGGGCATCGCTTCCGCCCATTTGGTGAAATAATCTACTGCAACAACAGCATACTTTACTCCTCCCTTAGATTTAGGGAGTTCTCCAATAAGATCAATTCCCCACATAGCAAATGGCCAAGGACTCATCATAGAAGTTAAGGTGGTTACAGGAATTGTTGAATAATTGGAAAACCTCTGGCATTTATCGCATGCCTTGACAAACTCATAAGCATCCTTCTTCACAGTAGGCCAATAATAACCTTGCCTTAACACCTTCATTGCCAACGAACCACCCCCCGAGTGATTGCCACAAATCCCTTCATGTACCTCCCTTAGGATATAATTGCATTCATCTCCATCTATGCACTTCAAAAGCGGTTGATTGAAACCTCTCTTGTACAAAATCCCATCATACTCCACAAACCTTGCAGCATGATATCGAAGACGCCTTGCTTCAATTTTGTCGTTTGGGAGAATCCCCTTACGGAGATACTCTAGAATAGGAGTCACCCAGGTAACTGACGGAGCATTCTCTACTTCCATAACTTCCACTTCTGGAATACTTGGCACTTCTTGAATTTGTAAAGGTACTGTTCCTAACAACATAGCATCCTTCTGGGATCCCAACTTAGCTAAAACATCTGCAGAGTAATTTTCATCTCGAGGAATGCATTCCAACCTTACTTCACGAAACTTCTGAATTAATCGTTGTGCACACCTCATGTAGAGTTCTGTTCTTGGACCTCTACACTGAAAACCTCCTTTGACCTGTCTGACCACTAACTCTGAATCACTTGACACAACCAAATTTACTACTTTCATTTCCAAGGCCATTTTCAATCCATTAATCAAAGCTTCATACTCCGCATCATTATTAGTTGCCTCGAATTTGAAATGAATAGCACTCATTAGTCGATTGCCTTCAGGTGTCACTAGAATTACACCTGCACCAGCTCCTCCATTGTTTACAGCTCCATCTACATGCAACCTCCACCAAGGTTGGGGAATTTCCTCAAGAGGGCGCGCCCTTGTAGGAGAAATTCCAGGTTCCGCTAATACAATTGACTTTTCTTCGGTCTCTGAATCAAACTCCAAGATGAAATCCGCTAAAGCTTGACCTTTAATTGCTGTTCTTGGCGTATATTCCAAATCAAACTGCCCTAATTCGATGGCCCATTTCAACATTCTTCCTGAAGCTTCTGGTTTGTGAAGAATACTTCTCAATGGATAAGCAGTACGAACCTCGATCTTATGAGCTTGAAAGTAAGGACGAAGTTTTCTTGCCGCCAAGATCAAAGCATAAACCAACTTTTCCATACTGGTATATCGGGTCTCTGCATCATGCAAACGCTTGCTCACATAGTAAACCGGGAACTGATGATCAATCTCTTCTCTTACCAATACTGCACTAATGGAATATTCCGAAACTGCTAAGTATAATATCAAAGTTTCTCCTTCCACGGGCTTGGATAAGAGTGGAGGATTCCCCAACTGCTCTTTGATCTTCTGAAAAGCCTCTTCACACTCAGGAGTCCACACAAAATCTTTGGATGCTCCTTTGATCGCCTTGAAGAATTCTCTGCATCTATCTGAAGATTTTGACACAAAGCGATTTAGCGCTGCGATTCTCCCAGCCAAACTCTGAACTTGCTTCACAGTAGATGGAGATTTCATATCAAGTAAAGCTTTAATCTTAGCTGGATTCGCTTCAATCCCACGATGGTTAACAATAAATCCCAAGAACTTTCCGGATTCCACTCCAAACACACATTTTTGAGGATTCAACTTCATTCTGAACTTCCTCAATACCTCGAACATCTGCTCTAAATGCTTCACATGGTCCTCTGCCTTCAAGGATTTGACAAGCATGTCATCCACATACACTTCCATGGTTTTCCCTATCAGATCTTTAAACATCATGTTCACCAACCTATGATAAGTAGCTCCAGCATTGATCAAACCAAATGGCATTCCAATATAACAATACAAACCTCTATCCGTGATGAAAGAAGTGTGTTCTTGATCAGGCTCGTGCATGGGAATTTGATTATAGCCTGAGTAAGCATCCATGAAACTCAAAAGAGCGTGGCCAGCGGTAGCATCCACCAACTGATCAATTCGAGGTAGAGGAAAACTATCTTTAGGGCAAGCCTTATTTAGGTCCGTGAAATCCACACAAGTTCTCCACTTTCCATTAGGCTTCTTGACAAGAACAGGATTAGCCAACCAATCGGTGTAATATGATTCTTTGATCAAACCAACATCTAGAAGTCTATCAACTTCCTCCTTCAATGCTATAGCTCTTTCTCCACTTACAGGTCGACGTTTCTGACGGATTCCTTTCTTGGCAGGATCTATGTTCAAATGATGACACATAATCTTTGGATCAATTCCTACCATATCAGCATGACTCCAAGCAAATACATCCAGATTATTCAAAAGAAAATTAGTGAGCATTCCTCTCAACTTGGAATTCAATTGAGATCCGACTTTCAAAACCTTACTTGAATCCTTTTCATCTACCAAAATTGAAATAGTATCCTCTGCAGGACCAGTCTTTTCCACATGTTGTGGTGTTCTTGGATCAAGATCAAAATCAAAACTTCGAGGATCCTCGATTGATGCTGCATCCTTGGAGGGCGCATCCTCTTTAAGAGGGAAGTCTTCCTCAACAAGGGTATGCACCAATCCTTCAAGTAACATTCGCCTCCCTTCAACCCGTTCACCTCTGATATTAACTGAAATCACCTCCTCTGAGTCTTCTTCAATTTCCTCCAAGATTCCATCCTGAAGATTATCCAACACTGAAATACTCTCCTCAGGGCGCGCCCTATAACTGGGCGTTTCTTCCTCTTGTTCTTGAACAAGATAATGGACTTTCACTTCTTCAAGAGCAATACTCATAACTCCAGAACTATTTTCACTGAGGGCGCTCCCTCCATCCTGCTGTCTCCTGAATCCTTTAATTGCCTTATGATAACAATCTCTCGAGTCATGCTGGGATCCTCGAATTGTTCCCACACCATTTGGCGTAGGAAAGTTCATTGCAAGATGATAGATGGAGGTCACAACCTTCATTTCTTTCAACAAGGGACGTCCCACCAAAGCATTATGTGATGATTCCACATTCAAAATCATGAAATCCATCATTTGTGTTACAGAAAGAGTCCCTTCCCCGAGAGTTACTGGTAATTTGATAGCTCCCATGACCTTTACAGATTCGCCCGAAAAACCATAGATCCATCCGTTATCCTGAATCATATCCTTGTCTAGAAGTCCTAGCTTTTGATAAGTGCTGTAATACAGAATATTCACCGAACTCCCATTATCAACAAAAACTCGATGTACATTCTTGGACCCAATCTGAATTGCCACCACCAAAGCATCATTATGAGGATGGTGCACCCATCTCGCCTCTTCTTCAGTAAAAGTGATATCAGCAAACTCCCCTTTGAACAATTTAGGTGGCCTCAACTCCAGACTATTCACATTTGTAAGAGGTCGATATCTCGCTTCTCTAGTGTATCTCTCCATAGCGTGATTGCTGTCACCTCCCAGGTGGTGTCCACCAAAGATAGTGTGAATGCTTCCTTCCTTCACAAACTTCTTCTCTTCAGGCCTACCATCCACATGGGGGGCGCGCCCTCCATCCTGTTTATCAGGATTCTCCCTATGTTTTTTCACCTCTCTGACAATCCATTCTGTTAGATATCCTTCCTTGATTAGATCCTCAATCTCATCCTTCAATTGACGGCACTCATGAGTATTGTGCCCAGAAGACTCATGGAATTCACAGTACTTTCTCTTATCTTTACTTTGCCAAGAAGAGAGGGGCTCTGGCTTTCTGAAGAATCCTTTATTTTTGTTTACTTCAAAAATATGTTCAATGGAGGCTGCCAGAGGTGTATAACTACCAGGCCTTTGATCATATGTGTAAGTATCCGGGGGACCCCAATTTCTGCCAGATTCAGTTAAATTCACACGATTGGCACCTGTTGCTATCCGGCGAGTTGGACTGGGAGACCTATCTTTCCTCTTTCCGATCTTTACCTTAGAACTGTTTTGATTATCGGTCTTTCGATTATCTGCCAAAGACTGTTCCACAATCTTGAAAGATTCAGCCTGTGCAAACACATCAGCCAATGTCGGTGGATCTCGTCCTTGAAGATGTTTCCAGAAATCGGTTCCCACTGATAATCCAGCTATTAGAAAACTCTTGAGCGTTTCATCAGTTGCTCCTCTCACCAGAGTTGATTCCGAGTTAAACCTCTTGAAGTAAGATTGCTGACTTTCTCCCTCCCTCTACTTAATATTGGCCAAAGTTGTGACGGGAGGAGCATATTTCACTGCTGCCTGGAATTTCGTCAAAAACAAATTCCTCATCACCTGCCAAGATGTAATAACTCCCGGGCCAAGTTTCTGAAACCATTGCTGAGCACTCTCCCTAAAAGTTGCTGCCAACAATCGACACCTAGCCAGCTCTGTCACTTGATAGACATCCATCTCGATATCAAAGCGTCCAAGGAATTCAACAGGATCTGCATTTCCATGAAAGCGCAAATCATTTGTCATAGATCTATACCCAGAAGGAAGCTGCGCTTCCCTTACTTCAGTTGAGAATGGAGAGGAAGTTTGTGTAGTAGCAGATATTCTTCCTCCATCCAAGTGAGCAAGGAGCTTCTTCAAATCATCCACATTGAAAGTTCCAACACCGGGAACATTCTGAATATTTGGTTGTGCCACAGTTTGAGTCCCCCCTGAAGGTGGAGGTGGAGCCGCTGTCTCCACACCTCCTTGATTCCCTGCTTGTGTTTGAATCACAACATCCTCTTGAGTTTGCGTTTGTTGACCCTCTGGATTTCCATGAGATTGTGGATTCCCCTGAGAATTTCTCTGATATTGTTCTCCAGAGTGAGGGCGCGTCCTCGATCTAGACTCATCAGAAGTACTTGGAATTTGATGAATACGGGGAGATCTTCTACTTGAGGGCGCGCCCTGATGATGGGGGCGCCCATCTCCTTGATTCCAATCCCTTCTTTTATCACTGTTATCACGGTTTCCCCTTACTTCAGCATTGTCATGATGATGAGTTTGTTTAGATCCAAGGGGCCGCGACCTGTTGTTAACAGGGGGCGCGCGCTGTGGATTACCATTGCGAGCAAAAGATCGCTCATGTCCAAGGGGCCTCGACCTGTTATCAGGGGGCACGCGCTGTGGCTCATGACTCCGTGTAAGGGCTCGCTCATGTCCAAGGGGCCTCGACCTGTTGTCAGGGGGCGCGCGCTGTGGATCATGGGGCCGTGATTCCAAGTATTTGCTTTTCTTCTGTTGCTCAAGGAGTACCATCCTTAAATCGTCGTCATTAAGCCTTATTCCAAGGCGTTCCTTCAGGCTGGCATAATCTTTCTTTTCTCTAGCTATTTGCTCCTCATCCCTTTGAATTTCGCCAGGAGTGCGTCCTGAACGATGAGGATGAGGGCGCGCCCTATCTTGAGGATTTGACAACCTGCGCTCAGAATTATCTTCACTAGGATATTCAACAATCGGATCAGAATAATCTAACCTTCTAGGAGTGATCAGCTGAAATCTCCTTTCCTGATTTTCCTCCCTCCGGGAATCTTCCTCAATCTGAGAGGATTTGTCTGATCGGCGATGATTTCGCGGGATACTCCGAGATTTTCTCCTAGATTCTTGCACTTCCTCTACAGAACTCAACCTGGCTCCGAAACTATTTATGGCATCTCCCATACGATACAACTGTTCCATTAATGCCGCGTTACTGATAAGAACGGGCGGCTGGCCACCACCGGTGGCTGGAGTTCCATGGTGGTGTGAAGGGACAGGGATTTCCTCCGGAACATAAGCTTCATGACGAGCTTGGTTACCCCCCAAGCTATCTTCAGAATCGTAATAATCCTCTTCGTGAGAACCTCCACGTTGATTGTGAGACATCTTTTCCTCCTTAGATGAAGATCTTGATTGGCCCCCCCCTCCTTCTAGCGCCAATTTGTTGACGGAGGAATTTGGTAACAACAAATTTCGAGGTACTTCGCCGGAAACAAGATCTACAGCGGTGGTTCTTTGCCGAAAAGAGTGGTGGCGTGTGGTGGCTGTTTGTAATTGGTGGCTGAGATTGATAGGGTTAGTGGCGGCTATTCAGAGCTCTCGACTTCCAACCCCTCAATTTGCCTACGTACCTCTATATTTATAGAGGATCAAGCCAGACGTAGTTCTTGAAGAGCAAGAAACCCAAATGGGCTTAGATAACGGACCAGCTTCCGGAATGTTCTACTATGAGGCCTAACCACAAAAGGCCCAAGGCTCATCCAAGATCTCAAGACTTCACGGATAAGGAAACTTCCCCCGTCGAGGACTAGTCCTATCCGCTACCAGCTATTTCTTGATTTCAAGGATGCAGGTATAGCCGTGGTTTACCCCAAGTGCAGAGCGCATCCCTGTCCCCCGAATGAGAAGCACCCACCAGATAACAGGACAGGTGATCCAGAGCTTTTGGGTGCAAAGTGCAGGATTACTCCAAAGTTCCCCAATGAGGGCGCGCCCATTGGCTACAGGAACAGAGCTCCCAAAGCACACCCCAGAAAGTCCCCATCTTTCCACCTTAGGGCGCACGGATGCCTCCCTTAGCGTCTAAGAAGGGTCCTTATATCCAGGCAAACCCCTGGAGGCCTTCTGCGACGGACATCCCCCTCCTGAGATACGACAGGAGGGAATTCTTCAATAATTGAACATGAAATCGATATTATTATCATCTTGGAATTCCAGAATAACCCAGGGCGCGGCCTAAATCCCCAGGGCGCGCCCTAACGCCTAGAAAACCCTAATTTGTTCTCTGAAATCCCAAATTGAATTTGTTATTGACCCGAATCCATCTTGAAAATACCCGAACCGAATTTTGGCTATAACATATATAGTTTGTTTTAATTCCTATTCCCTTTGCTGAGTTTGGTATAATTTATGATTCAATTTACTATTTGAGATATAATTAATGATTCAATTTGCTATGCATAACTTTTAATAACTATGCTTTTAATTTGCTTTTATGTGTATATTATAAGGATTTGTACCAAAAACTTTTTTTTTTTTTTTTTGAAGAGCTCATGCATTAAAGTAAAACTCCAATTGTAGTAGGAGGTGTACAGAAAGGGGAACCAACTGGAAACAAAAGAAGCCCTCAGAAATACCCAACCACCAGGGTATAGACAAACTAAGAAAATAACATAATAATGTCATAAGTAGACAACAAAATAGCACGACTTAAGCATACTGATACTTAGAAAAGATCAAACAGATCCTCGACCACAGCGCCCAGCACCTCCTCCTCAACTTCACTTCATGCACATGAACACCACCACCAACATTGTCCAAAGTAATATTCTTATGGAGAACATAACCACCCAGAAGCCATTCTCTCTCTGCTTTTGCCTTCTTTTGCCAGCGTGTCAGCCACAGAGTTCCACTCCCTCCTAATATGAGATAATCTTATATTATTATAAGACATCACCATATTTTTGAAAAGCTGATTCTGAGCCTTGAAAGCATCGAATCCCGCCTTAACATTAAAGAATAATTCTTCAACATGTTTAGAGTCTACACATACTAATGACCTAAGATTACTTTTCCCCAAAACATTTAGTATATAAGGATTATAAGGAGTGTGTGTTTGCGCAAGGAATTAGGTATCTATGAACAAGTGGCTAATTGATCCTATTTATTAAAATAAAAGTTTTGGTTTTCGATTTGGTTATAAAACGAATAATGACCGTTAGATTTTTAGTAAAAAAATCAGAACTGTTAGATCTAATGATTAGATATATTATTTGTTAAAATTAATTTATCAAAATTGCATGGTTCGAATTCTGTCAACGACATATTTTTTTAAAATTTTATAATATCAGTTTTAAACCACATAATTTTGAAATCATTAATGTATATCCAAAAATATTACACCATTTTGCTGTTAGATTTTTACTAATTAATAAGAACCGTTAGATGTAATTATAAGGTATATTTTATGATTAAAGAACTTTACTAAAAATTCAAATTTCGAATCCCCTCAACGACATTTTTAACTTAAACTTCTATAATATATATTTTAAATCAAGCATATCATTAACTAAATTTATATTAAATAATATTGAAATTATTTTTACAAAATAGTGATTATATAAAAACATAATTATAGCATAAAATAAATTTATAAGCTAGTTATATTAAATTTAGAAGACATATTTCTTTTGGATTTAAATTATTAAATTTATTTTATGATATTTGAATACTCTCTGTCCCGTTAATATTGGCCACAATTTCATATTTGCTTGTCTCACAACTTCTTTTTTTCCACATTTTCTTAACAAAACAAATTATGTGTCCAATTTGTTAAGTTTTCATAAATATGTTAATAATTATGGTTAAATATGGTAATTTTAACTTGATCGCTAAATACATGGATTTTGAAAGCGGGACGAAGGGAGTATAATTCTATTCTCAATCAAATAAACATTTCAATATTTGATCTAATGCATCACATCTATCTATTTTAAGATTCAATTGTACATACTCTTTCGATCGACGATCATCTTCTTTACGTTTATTATATATGAGAATATGATATAAGAACAAAATAATAAATTATAAAAAATAATTGTATTTTTAGTTTTAGTTAATTATAATTTGTAAGTCTTCAAAGATTACAATTTACAAGCTCATCAACAAACCAAGCACAATACAAACGTACTCGCAAGTCGCAACTACCTTGGACAAAAGGTTCCGTGAACGGTTAACATTTGCCGGTATCTTCAATCAATCGCTAATCAACAAATCAAGGTTAGTACCGTGTTTATTTTTAATGTTTATCTTGTACGTCTTCGTAATATGAAGTTCCCTTTGTTTCATGATATTAGTCTGTTTTGAAAAAAAAAAATCATTATCAATTTTCAATGTAAAATTATGATTTCTTTTGCTAAATTATTTTTTTGAAAATTGGATAACAATTAATGAGTAATGACTAAGAGTATAAATAATTTATATTCTTAAATAATCAATGTATTTATAAAAAATATAAAAAAAATTATTATCTAATTAGTGTTTTGTTAAGATACGTAATTTTTTTAAAAAAAAAACTGAAAGACATATAAAAACATGTTGGCAGTAGCTTCGTACGTTATTTAAATGAAGTGCTAGGTACACCGTACACGTATAAATTGTGATCGTCTTTTCTAATATAAGTGTGTTTGTCCACTCCGATTAGCGTCAGGTCAGTTTATGAAAAACTATGAATTCCATTCTCATTTCAATCGTTTTCAAAAAAAAAAAAGATTCTCATTTCATTTAATTTTATCGGATATCCGAAATTCGTATAACCATTTAAAATGGATAATTCAAATTCCAATTAGTTAAGTAAATTTTTTTTAGTTCGTAAAAACTAGTGAAATTGGGGGTGTTCAGGAGAACTTTTTTACAGAATAATTCAACTTATTTTAAGATAAAGTTAGAGATTTCTAACTTTTTTTCTGAACGAATCTCAAACATACATTAAATAATTATATAAATTTTTTTTATTAAAAAATGGAATTTTTACACCAAATTAAGTGCATAAGGACTTAAAAAAAAGTCTTAATTACTTTAAAAAAAATTAAAGTAATTGTTAACTTGTAAAATAATTAGTAAAAGTTTAGACATCAACATCTCATATTTTAACATTTATATATCCATTTTTTTCTTTTTTTATTTTGACCCATCATGAATTACCATTCATTTTTTTTTAATTAGTTCTTTTAAATATTTTTTAATAGATATGAATAACATACTAGCTCTCGAATTTATATAATTTTAAGTGAAAATATATTATTGAAAGAGAAATGTTCTTCCATTGGGTTTATTTTTTATTTTTTTACAAAATTATAACTTCTTAATAAATTACGAGATTTTCACAAACAAATATGAGGTATTATATTTGTAAATTCACAATTAAGTGCATCATTACTTACGTTTCTACACCTAAAATGCTTTTGAACTCAGATAACGCACAAAAAACTCATTAATTTATTAATGATAATTCATTACTTAATTTGATATTTAGTATTTATTAAAAATAAAATTATATATTTATTAAATAATGAACGTATTAAAGATAAATAATTGAACAATCAAAATATTAAATTCCAGATATTCGGTTTTATCAAAAATTGTAATCTAAATCCAAAATTTTACGAAAACTCTAATCGAATATTCCTTCCTATTTTTTCTAATCGAATATCAAAATTTTCAAAATTTTAAAATTAAATACCAAAACAAAAAAATGAATAATCTAATTTTCGAATTTTTATGCTCACACCACCATTCATGTCACTAAATTTTCACCCGTAATCCTTCATCTAACAGCCTATATAAGTATAACACTGAACAGAAATTAAGGGTCACGCGCATTCCAGATATGCGATTATTGCATTCATTTATCCGTTCTACTTTTTGTGAATAGGATTAACACAAACACATGGTTTACGTCATTCTGTGTAGGCTTATATATAAGCATTTTAGAATTTTTTTTTAATAAAATTTAATTCATTAATGATAAGTTATGTGATATCTACAAATGTAATCGAGTCGAATCAAACGTAAACAGAAACAATGGCTGATTAATCAATTCTTCGAGATATAATCACACGATTTGTTGAAGATGATATATTTACAAGTACCCTCTTCTCATCCATCTTGAGATTTATATGTACTCGTTTTGTTATGGCCTCCATCTGAATTTAATCATATTTGAGCTATCGACCATAAATGCGATCCCATAAGAACCTTAATCTCTAAATTAAAATCATGAAAATCTTGTCGACGTATAACTTCGGCCATGAAAATACCAAAATCCAATTAAAACAAAAACCCAACTCTCACAAGGAGAAACTAACACAACCCAAATAAAATGGGAACTTATTGAAAATCAAATAAATTGGGAGATTTATTAAAAGAAACAAGATATAAAAGCAGAAAAAACGAAAAGGAATTGGGACCCAAATAAATTGGGAGGTTTATTAAAAGAAACAAAATATGAAAGTAGGAAAAACGAAAAGGAATTAGGATTTTCAAGCCCTCTCAAAACTCTTTAATGGAGGCTAGGGTTAGAAGGTAGTTTCTTCGAAAAAGAATGATCACGAAAATACATTTATTTAGTATTTTAGAATTTTTAACTATCGGTAGAAGTAAGAATTTAAAATGGACTCAAAAGCAGAGGAGCGGAGGTGTCAACACGCAACCCAAGGAGAGAAGAAATTTCAAATTTTGAATTCGTCCTGAGAGGGGTCTCGCCATGGAAGTCGAAGGGGGTTTCAGCGCAGCAGAGCTCAAGGTAAAGGGGAGGGAGATAAGATTCTTCTTGATTTCATAATAGCAAATGAGGAACTTGTTGACAAAAATGTATTGGAGGAATTCCGGAAAGGAAATAAGCAAGCTATATCAGATGCGCTGAATCAAATCCACTGGAGAAGCCTTAAAAAGAGAAAGGTTTTTGTTTGGAATGAGAAGCTGGATAGTAAAATATTGCCAGATAAAACTTTTGCGGATGTTCTTAGAAATGGGGTATCGATTATCACAAAACAAGATGAAAAGACTGAGAAGCAAGAATGGACTTTAGTAACCTCACGAAATCAGGGGAAAAGGGATGCGAAGAAGGCGAAAAACTCCAATGATTGCACAATTTTTCTCTATGGGATCCCGGCTAAGACTACGGCAAGAGAAATATGGTCCCTTTTCAAACGATGCGTAGTGATTAGAGATATTATTCTTCCAATAAAGAGAGACAAGCGCAATCAGAGATTTGGCTTCGTGAAAACCTCCTCTGAAGCTGAAGCAAGCCGGATTATAAGTAATGCTAAGGAAGCAGGAGGATTGGGTTCGCTGTTTCGAATGAGCATTAATACACCTTTCCCCTCTCCACAGGAAAAGAGTGATTTTAAGATGAAATCAGAAAGGAAGATAGTAAGGGAAAATAAAAAAGATCAGCAAGAGGAGGTTCCTTTGGCAAAAAAAATGTTTGAATATATTGAAACGGAAATTGACTCAAAAGTTGAGAAGGGACTCTTTCAAACAAAAGTGGGATTCTCTAGAGTTGTGGAAAATCCGATTTGTTTACAAGCCAAGTTGTTACAAGAAGGCTATGATTGCATCAAGGTAGTAGGATTGTCGGAAAGACAATTCCTTCTTAGAACAGAGAATCCTAATGGGTGGGAAAACATGGACCTTCAACCACTCCTAAAATGGTTTTTAAAGGTCAGACCTTTTGAGGAAAAGGATTTATTACTACACAGGACGGTTTGGTTGGAATGCAAAGGATTGCCAATGAATGCTTGGATTGAAAGTAACTTAAAAGCATTCACGAAGCCTTTGGGAGAATGGATCTCATGGACTTATCAAAGGGATGACATGAATATGCTCTTCAATCCTCTGATATGTTTGTCTTCCAACTCTACATCCCCCATTAACGAAGATATGAAAATCTTGATCAAAGGGAAACAATGCCTTATACATTTTGTTGAGGTAGTTGATGGAAATGGCCTGCAAGATAAGATGCTGCCCATGGAAGAGTCAGACATTGGCGTAATGAGTACTTCATCGGCTCAGAAGAGTACCAAAGCAGATAAAAGTTTATCGCAGGATAAGGATTCAAAAATGGGTGTAAATGAAGGAGATACTAACGAAGTGGAATATACGGATAGCCTGGTTAGAAGTGAAATTGGCAGGGTTCCTGAGAGCGAAGAGGAAAACAGATATTCAAGTAGTTCTAAAAGAACCCCTAGGTTAGAAAAGCCAACAGCTCTTTCAGCCTAGAACAGTTATTGAGTCAAATAGTTCCGTGTCAGCATCCAAGAATAGTGACCTTCAGGAGGATCGCTCTTCCAGTGAAGTGATTACAGCATTGAGCTCTCAGATTTCGTTGTGTAATAATCTGGGAGGCTTGAAAATGGGGGCCTCTAGAGGCAGACCTAGGAAAAAAGTTAGGGTGCCAAAAAATCCTTTCGACTTAGGTAATGGAAAATTCAGATTTGCAAAGAAGTTCAAACCTTACAGAAGTAAAATAGTGCAATCCTATGGGAAAAGCTTAGGTAAGGAATTACTCAAACCAATCTCTGAGGAGGCTGGTGGAGATTTGAGAAAGGAAGCTGGGAACATTGTGCAGTGTGCACAAGATCTGGGATTGGAGCTGAAAGGTGATAAGGAAGGTATCTGTAAGAACCCTGATTTTTGATATTATTGGAGTAGACGGAATGAATAGTAACTCTGTTTTGTAAGAGGAGTGAATTCCACCCCCATATATTAATGACGGATAAATGAAAATTTGAAGTTATATTATGTTTCCTTATGAAAAATGAGTGTATGTGAATGTCGACGGATTTCGCAAAGTCCTATTTTATTATTTTCGTATATTTCCGGGATATCGATAAATACGAATACTATGATGAGGTCATGGATTTATTTATTTGAAAACCCAAGGACCCATATATATTTAGAATTAGAAAGTTGGACTTTAGAAAGATTATTTGAAGGAAAAGCTCCACCAAAAATGTTTAAGAAATTATCTAGAAAATTGTGGAAATTGGAAAATACCTACTAGCCATGCTAAGGTGACTAAAATACATGCAATGCCATGCAAATCCCATGCACTAACCAAGTCAAAGCTATCAACCAATAGTTAGTAGGATAGTTAGTAGTAGTAACCAAGTTAGTACTTAGTAGTTAGCTTTTTAATGACATGGTTCCCCATTTTAGGGATCACCAAGTATAATTCAAGAGGCATGGCATAATATTTACCACATGTTCAAGACTTGGCCAATATTTAGCCAAGACCACTAGCACTTATCTCATTTTATTACACACCACCAAGTAAAAACAAGAGCAACCCCCCCCCTTGCTTGCTAACTCACGGCACTTCAAGAAACAAGGAGAATAAGAAAATTTCTTCTACCACTTCCACTCATCCTAAATTCATGATATTTTAGCCCAAGCCTCCTCTTGATATAACTAAGGTATGGTAAATTTTTCATGATTTAATTCCAAGTCTAGGATAGGTAAAAAAATTCCTAAAGTTTCTAGATGAATAGTGACTATCTAAACTTTTATTTTTTATCTTAAAGATTAAGCCTTAGATTGATCAACCAAGGTGTTTGGGAAGGATTTCAAGCTTTGTCAAGGTACCTAGAGCTTCAAGGAAGGTATAAATTTTAAACCCTAGTAGCCATGGCAAGAGAAGTTGCTTGATATGGTTAGATCTACAAGTGTTAGTGCTAAAAAGTGTTAGTTAGAGCATGATTTATGAATATCTTGGATATTGATGGATATTGCTATAATAAAAATTATTTTTATGTTATATGAAGTCACATGAGTATATGATATTTTTCTTGGTGGATTTATGATGATATTGAAGTGGGTGGAGATTTTAGAAGGTGGATGACTTGTAGAAATGAGCTGTTGGACGAATCTGTAAATGACCCTACTTGTAACTGCAATTCAGAGGCCTAAATCTAATCCCCTGAAAACCTACCTTATATGGTTGGAAAGGTCTTGGAGTGTAGTTTATAGAAATATAAAGCTCATGGACAGGAGAGCTGTAGATTTGGAGATATGATTTATTTAGTAAATCGTGTTCTGAATGGCAGACTGCTGAAAATTGTCCCCTTGTAAATTATGTTTGGACCCTTTAAAAATATGGTAAATTCGTGGTAAAAATTGAGAAGTGAGATTTTACAGTGGAGAAGATGACCCAAAAGGAATTAAGTTAAAATTCGAATTTAATATTTTTCTAAAAATGTTAGAGTGAGATGCGCGCAAGTGGAAAATCGCGCGTAGGATTAGTTTTTCGAGATTTTTACACAAACTTAGCATAATTGAAATTTGGCGATTATTTCGAGTCGGATTATTAACGAACATGAACTTATGATATTAAGGACCTTTAGGAGGGTTAGTGGACTTAAGAGTGGAGTCGCTAGGGTAGGCTCATAATTATTTATATTATTATTTAGTCGTCTCGTTAAGTTACTAACGGGCGTACCCTTGAATATTTATAGATTACCGTGCGACCCCGAGAGCTTTACCACCCTTACCATACCAAGGCAAGTTTACTTTTCAAAACTTATACATATATAAGGATTTTCACTGTTGTGTTTGTAGTTTTCAAATTATATCAAATGCTATGTTTATCGAAGTATTGATGCAATTGAGATTGAACAAGTACATGTATGCTTTTACCCCTTGAACTTAGATTGAAATGTTTTCTTCGGACAACGACTCTAGCAATAGAGGTCGTAGCGGTCCGTATATACTATTGACCGGGGAGCGGTATATTATTATATCGTATCTATATTGCGAAAACCCGAAAGGTCATTCGGGTGGTATCGTATATTCAAATATCTATTATTATATCTTCGTAAATACTCGAAACCCTATCTTGGATTGAAAGTTTATTTTATTAAATAATCATTTTATTAATTATTGATATTAAATTTTAAAATATCATTTATTAATTATTGTTCATTATTTTAAAAACAAAGCTAATCCAAGATACCTTTGAATACTTTCAAACTCGAACTTTTTCGAACTCCAAACATTTTCGAAAACCCCCGGTCAGGCTCTGTTTCTTGTATGATTTCAAGAATTATCGGTCGACTGATGTCGAACCACAACTACTCTGTTTTCAATCAAAATCTGGTTTTTAAAAGAAAAAGAAAAAGGGACTCTGGCAGGTGTGGGAATCGTTGACGAACGATTCCCGGGATGTGTAAGCGGCCGTGAGCCAGGCGGTCCATCACTTATTATTCCGGCCCAGGTGTTGCCGAAGGATGATTACGGATGTAGTTTTCATCGAGGGTGATTACGGATGTAGTTTTCACTCAGGGATAGTTACGGATGTAGTTTCTATCCTTCTACCGGTAGAGAAGACCCGCGGATTATTGGACTCGGATGTGGCGACTGATCATCGTCAATCCTTGTCAGGTTTTTATGTTTTCTTCCAGTCCCATCCTCCACTTTGGAAAAATGCTTTGACACTGCATCTTAGGCCTATGTGCCAGTTGCCGATAGTGTCCTATTTTGATGAGAAAGATGTTGACTTTATGCAGTAGCTAGAACTGCAAGGTTATTTTGAAAACAAGGGCACGTACTGGTGCACCTTTGAAATTTACCAATAATGACAAGTGATTCTATAACTGATTGATACAACGAGTTTAATGACTATTATACATATGGAATGTTATATTGCTTATCTTATACGTATATTCTTGCTGAGCTATAGTTGCTCACTCTTGCTTGTTTTCAAATTTTACAAACACAACAGCTAAGAGAAATGGCAAGAACCAGTCAGACTGTTCGAAAGCAGGTGACTAGACCCCAGGCTGCAGTTGAGATTCCACCGGTAGGCCCCGTTAGCCGGATTGGTCGGCAACTTTTGTTAGTACGTTTTATTTATAAGTATGACCTGTGCAAGGCAGTGTACCGTAACAAATATTCAAGCAGCTATCGTAGCTTCAAGTAGAAGTTATTGATGGTAGCGTAAACAATTATTAATTATTAATTATGTTTGTAATAACTCTGAACCCTTTTCTTTTGCTTAAGTATGTTATGTAACGTTTCTAAGACTCTAACCTGTGTGTGTGTGTGAGTATTATTGTGGGGTCGATATTGTGTTATATTTCTTATGAGCAAGAACATGTGTATTATCAATGGAAAATGGACCGTGAGCGCCTGGATCTCCGACCCCGGATCTAGGGGCGTCACAGAAATGGTATCAGAGAGAAGGTTACAGTTCTCAGAAACGATAGTAACTTAGGGAAGCAACCATAATGATACTAATAATAATAACAATAATAATAATCCCATTAATACCTAGAGCTCTCATCGAGTTCACAGTCGGGTTATCGGATATAGCCCTGACTTCTAAGGCCCGTGAGGGAACTACTCCTTAAACCCTTCTTTTTGGTTAGTAACCTAGCTTATTTCCCTTGTGTAGATGGAGGAGATACCAGACCCTGAGGCCTATGAGAGGGAGCATGATGAGGCACTACTGAGAGAGACTGAGGACCCTGTTGAGGATACTGATGCTGACTCTGAGATTGACCCTGTGATTGAGCTGATAGAGGACACTGAGGAGGAGGACCCAGATGAGGAGCCCCTAGAGCCTGAGCCAGTTATCCCCTCTCCTGTGTCCACTGATGTGGAGAGCGAGCGATCTGAGGAGGACCAGGTTGTGCCATCCTTCCCCTCTCCACAGCTATTGAGCCCTATTTCATCTGAGGATGACTCCGAGGATACTACTTCTGATGAGAGTGAGCCTGACCCCGCCCCTGCCTTTGGCCCTGCTGCACCGCCTCCACCACCTGACCTACCCCCGGTGTCGGGCGCTGAGCACGCCTATGTCGTGCAGTTCATGACCCGAGACTTACTTTCTGCCGAGGCTCGACTTACCGAGGCGAGGAGGGTGATAGTGGAGGAGCGCGAGGCGCGCTTGAGGATCCAGGCTGAGATGAGGACTACTGTTGCTAGGAGGACTAGAGCTCGACTCCGCAGGATTGAGAGGAGGAGTCGCGAGAGGGTTCTCGGATTAGGGATCGGAGTGATCCGGGCTAGGGATGCTAGGTGTGTTGTGCGTCGTGCATTTGCCCGGGTGAGGGCCTTGCTCCGTCGCGGTGCGGCCCCGTGATGTGTTACTGATAGCTCAGTCCCCTAGGTACAGATGACATTAGTGTGTCGATTTTGCGGGATAGTTGACTTGTGCAGTGGCGTCCTTTCTGACCAGTGGATGAGTAGACTGACCTACATATAGATGTGACTTCAGATAGTATGTATGGATGTAGCCCTACTTTTGTGTAGCCTTGACTATTCGGATTATGTACTTGTATTTGTTCCACTTTTGCTAGACTTTGACATCGGAACTATGTATTTGGCTCTAACATCCGAACTTGTGACCACCCTTGTACCGTACTTATTTAGTTTCAGTTTCCTTGATATTGTCTCAACTGCTTTACTTTCCGATGCCATGCTCTACTGTTTTGATATACAACTGTGATTATACAACTGCTACAAGCCCCAAATACAACCATGCTATTTCAAATTTACGATATGTGATTTCAAATTGTTCCCCACATTTTCCAAAATATTCCTACGAATTTTTCCAAAATAAACCTTTCAAAAAAAAAAAAACGGTTTTAGTTATTTAAAAAATTTTGAAAATATTTCTACAAATTGCGAAGTTTCGAAATTTTGGAAATTCCTACAAATGTTTTCGAACCACGTAACGACTTCCCCTAAAAAGTTTTTACAGTTTATCGCCATCATAAGAGCACTACGACTTTCGAAATTTTAACCCTGTGTAAGGAGGAACAATACGTTCCTGACTTCTCTAAATATGGTCAAATAATTGAAAACCCTAACCCATTTTTGTCTTATTATCAGAATCATGCCACCCAGAAGAATGAACACTCGAGCTCACCCGGCCAGCTCTGAAGGCCAGGGTAGCCACCATGGGCCGGAAGGCCACCAAAACCGAGAGAGAGAGGATCAGAACCTGAGCGAGGATGAAGATAGTGACTATAACCTGTTTGATAACTCTGAGTATGATGAAGAGGAAGCTGGAGATGATACCCTGGAGGTGGAAAACCCAAGGAGAGACCCTATGGAGCGATTCATGGACCTACTCAGGCAAAACTTGGACCGTCCCCCGGTTCAGCCACCACCCAACAATGCCAACGCCAATGCCTTTCGGAATTTCAAATCTATGAAACCCCCTGAGTTTAAGGGAACTGCGGACCCAGTCGAGGCAAGAGCCTGGCTGAAAGAAATGGAAAAATCTTTTGAGATACTAGGAGTCGCTGAAGAGCAGAAAACTGTTTTCGCCACCTATCTGCTGAAGGGTGAGGCAAACTACTGGTGGGAAGCCAAAAAGAATTTGGAGGAAAGAGGTATGGTGACCTGGGAGAGGTTTAGCGAGTTGTTCTTGGAAAAGTATTTCCCTAGGTTCATGGAAACACAAATGGAGCTGAAATTTTTGGAACTCAAGCAAGGTAACATGACGGTGGCCGAGTATGAGGCCAGATTTACTGAGCTGTCGAGGTTTGTGTCGGAATATGTGAACTCTGAGGTGAAGAGAGCCCGAAGGTTTCAACTGGGGCTAAAGCAATGGATTCAGAATCGTGTGGCGGTTCTTGAGCTGACAGACTATGCCACCCTGGTACAAAAAGCATCGATTGTTGAGGCTGGAGGTGAACAGATGCAAAAGGAGAGAGAAGGAAGGAAGAGGAAGTTTGATAGTCGAAAGGGGAACTCTGCGGGAGGTAGCTTTCCGAGCAAGTTTAAGCGAGGAACAGTGTCCCAGCCCAGTGGGAACTTTGGAACCAAGAAAGCTGAAAGTTGGAGTGTGGGCCAGGGCGGCCGACCACAGGGATCATCGTACTCTACCCCACCCCGAGCCCCACTCCCGGAATGCAATAAATGTGGAAGGAAACATGCGGGCGTGTGTAATCTACAAGATGTGAAGTGCTTCAAGTGTGGGCTGACAGGACATTATGCTAACACCTGTCGAGGAACTAGTAACAACACCAGTGCCGGAGGTAATTGCTTCAAGTGTGGGAAACCAGGGCACCGAATGAGGGAATGTATGTCCTCTGGGCCAGCTGCGTCAAGAGTGAGTGGAACTGCTTCTAACAGGGCCCCTACTGCAAGAACTTTTAACATGACTGTGCAAGATGCCGTGAGGAACACGGATGTGATCGCAGGTACCCTACCA
This sequence comes from Kitagawia praeruptora, assembly GCA_037693485.1. Taxonomy (NCBI): domain Eukaryota; kingdom Viridiplantae; phylum Streptophyta; class Magnoliopsida; order Apiales; family Apiaceae; genus Kitagawia; species Kitagawia praeruptora. Next base: position 157,666,738 of record CM075348.1, on the reverse strand, counting down.
CTCAACTCAGTTAATGCGAATGTTTTATTTGATTCGGGAGCCACCAAGTCTTTCATATCTCTAGATTTTGTAAGTCAGTTAGGCCTTAAGACTGAACCACTGCGAGACAGACTGCAAGTAGAGATAGCTAATCATGAAATTATTCCTGTTAACCAAGTTTGTCCAGGTTGCGACCTAGAAATAGAAGGGCGACACTTTCGGGTAGATTTAATACCTTTTCAATTAGGGGAGTTTGACGTAATAATAGGTATGGATTGGTTGACAACCCATGGAGCTCAGATTGATTGCGTGAAGAAGAAAGTGAGTTTAAGACTGCCAGGGGATAAGGAAGTAGTGTTTAGTGGAAAACGACAAACCCAAAAGTTCCTGACTATGATTCAAGCTAAAAGGCTGTTACGTAAAGGATGCGAGGCCTATTTAGCCTATGTAAAGGATACCAATAAGGAGACGCCAAACCTACAGGAAATCCCAGTCGTTAATGAGTTCGCGGACGTATTTCCGGATGATCTTCCAGGACTACCACCTGATAGAGACATCGAGTTCGCTATAGATTTAGTTCCGGGCACGGCCCCAATTTCAAAGGCCCCGTATAGGCTAGCCCCAGTGGAGATGAAAGAGTTGGCCACCCAATTGCAAGAGCTGTTGGATAAAGGAATGATAAGACCTAGTGTGTCACCGTGGGGAGCCCCGGTGCTATTCGTGAAAAAGAAGGATGGCAGTATGAGATTATGCATAGATTACAGGGAGTTGAATAAGGTGACCATCAAGAATAAGTATCCCTTGCCCAGGATAGATGACCTGTTTGACCAATTGAAAGATGCAGTTTATTTCTCTAAGATTGATTTGCGGACCGGGTATCACCAGTTAAAGATTAAACCAGAAGATATACCAAAGACGGCCTTTCGCACCCGGTACGGACACTATGAGTTTTTAGTAATGTCGTTTGGGTTAACGAATGCACCCGCAGCTTTCATGGACTTAATGAATCGAGTCTTCAAGAAGTACCTGGACAAGTGTGTTATAGTCTTCATCGATGACATCTTAATTTATTCCAAGACGAAAGAGGAACATGCAGAGCATTTGAGGATTGTATTGGGAGCGCTAAGAGAAGAAAAGTTGTACGCTAAGTTCTCGAAGTGTGAATTTTGGTTGAAGGAAGTTCAGTTTTTGGGGCATGTGATTAGCGAACAAGGCATCCTAGTGGACCCAGCCAAAATAGAGGCTGTATCAAATTGGGAGAGACCAACCACTCCGACAGAGGTGAGAAGTTTCATAGGATTGGCCGGCTACTATAGGAGATTTGTCCAAGACTTTGCCAAGATAGCAGCCCCTTTGACCCGGCTAACTCGCAAGACCGAGAAGTTTGTGTGGACTGAGAAATGCGAAGAGAGCTTTCAAGAGTTGAAAAAGAGGTTGGTGACAGCACCGGTACTAGCCCTACCCGATGATAAGGGAGATTTTGTAATTTATAGTGATGCATCCCATAAAGGCCTGGGCTGTGTGCTCATGCAACATGGCAAGGTGATTGCGTATGCGTCTAGGCAACTCAAAGAATATGAGATAAGATACCCCACCCATGATTTGGAATTAGCAGCGATAGTCTTTGCTTTGAAGATCTGGAGACATTATCTTTACGGAGAAAAGTGTGAAATCTACACGGATCACAAGAGCTTAAAGTACATATTCACTCAGAAAGAGTTAAACATGAGGCAGAGGAGATGGTTAGAGCTAATCAAGGATTATGATTGTGGGATTCATTATCACCCAGGGAAGGCCAACGTAGTGGCCGATGCACTTAGCCGAAAGGAGAAGCTTAAGATGATAACGTCAGTGGATGAATTGATCACGGACCTCGAGAGGCTGGAGATTGAGGTGAGGTTGCCAGGAATTGGCCAAGAGAGTCTAATGGAAATAAAAGTCCAACCACCGCTATTGGAAAAGATCAAGTTATGTCAGGAAAAGAAGATAGAAGAAGAAAAGAATTCCATGGAGAAAATTTTGACTGGCGAAGAAATTAGGTGTGAGAAGGACGGGAATGGAGTTATGAGGTACGCATCTAGGATATGGATCCCGAACGTTCGAGAATTAAAAGATGAGATTTTGCAAGAGGCCCATAGCTCAAGGTATTCGATTCATCCTGGAGGCACCAAGATGTATAGGGATTTGAAAGGATATTATTGGTGGCCAAACATGAAGAAAGACATAGCAGAGTGGGTAAGTAAATGCTTGACATGTCAGAGAGTGAAGGCCGAACATCAGAGGCCCAGTGGATTGTTGCAACCCTTGGAGATACCCGAGTGGAAGTGGGAACAGATTGCGATGGACTTTGTGGTCGGATTACCAAGGACCAAGACTAATCATGACGCCATTTGGGTAATTATTGATCGATTGACCAAGTCAGCACATTTTCTTCCAATCAACGAGAGATACACCGTCGACAAGCTGGTGGATATTTACTTAAAAGAGATCGTGGTTAGGCATGGGGTTCCTGTGAGCATCGTATCAGATAGAGACCCAAGATTCAACTCCAGGTTCTGGAGGAGTTTTCAGGATTGTGTGGGGACTAAGTTAAACATGAGTACTGCATACCATCCCCAAACAGACGGACAGAGCGAGAGAACCATCCAGACCATCGAGGACATGTTGAGAGTATGTGCCATAGATTTCAAGGGAAGTTGGGACGACCACTTGCCATTGATCGAATTTTCCTACAACAACAGTTACCATGCGAGTATAGGCATGCCCCCGTACGAAGCTTTGTACGGACGAAGATGTCGGTCTCCATTGTGTTGGGAAGAGGTAGGAGAACGGAAGATTTTAGGGCCCGAACTGGTCCAACAGACAAGAGAAACTATCGAGCTTATAAGAGGACGGCTGGTAGCGGCCCAAGACAGACAGAAGAAGTATGCGGACCAGTCCCGCAAAGATAAGGAATATGAGGTAGGAGAGTTCGTGATGTTGAAAGTATCACCGTGGAAGGGATTGATGAGATTTGGTAAGAAGGGGAAACTCAGCCCGAGATTTATTGGACCTTTTGAGATCTTGAAACGAGTTGGAAAGTTAGCTTATGAATTGGCTTTACCTCCGAGCTTACAACAAGTACATAATGTGTTTCATGTGTCCATGCTACGACCCTACCATACCGACTTCCGACATGTGATAGAACATGATCAAGTGGATCTGCAACCAGACTTAACATATGTGGAGCAACCCGTAGAAATCATGGATAGAAAAGAACAGGTGCTGAGGAACAAGGTTGTCAAACTAGTGAGAGTCTTGTGGAGGAATCAGAATGTCGAAGAATCAACATGGGAACTAGAGAGCGCGATGCGTGAAAAGCACCCCCAACTGTTTTCAACCTGATTCCGGGACGGAATCCTTTTAAGGAGGGGAGGCTGTAAGAACCCTGATTTTTGATATTATTGGAGTAGACGGAATGAATAGTAACTCTGTTTTGTAAGAGGAGTGAATTCCACCCCCATATATTAATGACGGATAAATGAAAATTTGAAGTTATATTATGTTTCCTTATGAAAAATGAGTGTATGTGAATGTCGACGGATTTCGCAAAGTCCTATTTTATTATTTTCGTATATTTCCGGGATATCGATAAATACGAATACTATGATGAGGTCATGGATTTATTTATTTGAAAACCCAAGGACCCATATATATTTAGAATTAGGAAGTTGGACTTTAGAAAGATTATTTGAAGGAAAAGCTCCACCAAAAATGTTTAAGAAATTATCTAGAAAATTGTGGAAATTGGAAAATACCTACTAGCCATGCTAAGGTGACTAAAATACATGCAATGCCATGCAAATCCCATGCACTAACCAAGTCAAAGCTATCAACCAATAGTTAGTAGGATAGTTAGTAGTAGTAACCAAGTTAGTACTTAGTAGTTAGCTTTTTAATGACATGGTTCCCCATTTTAGGGATCACCAAGTATAATTCAAGAGGCATGGCATAATATTTACCACATGTTCAAGACTTGGCCAATATTTAGCCAAGACCACTAGCACTTATCTCATTTTATTACACACCACCAAGTAAAAACAAGAGCAACCCCCCCCCTTGCTTGCTAACTCACGGCACTTCAAGAAACAAGGAGAATAAGAAAATTTCTTCTACCACTTCCACTCATCCTAAATTCATGATATTTTAGCCCAAGCCTCCTCTTGATATAACTAAGGTATGGTAAATTTTTCATGATTTAATTCCAAGTCTAGGATAGGTAAAAAAATTCCTAAAGTTTCTAGATGAATAGTGACTATCTAAACTTTTATTTTTGATCTTAAAGATTAAGCCTTAGATTGATCAACCAAGGTGTTTGGGAAGGATTTCAAGCTTTGTCAAGGTACCTAGAGCTTCAAGGAAGGTATAAATTTTAAACCCTAGTAGCCATGGCAAGAGAAGTTGCTTGATATGGTTAGATCTACAAGTGTTAGTGCTAAAAAGTGTTAGTTAGAGCATGATTTATGAATATCTTGGATATTGATGGATATTGCTATAATAAAAATTATTTTTATGTTATATGAAGTCACATGAGTATATGATATTTTTCTTGGTGGATTTATGATGATATTGAAGTGGGTGGAGATTTTAGAAGGTGGATGACTTGTAGAAATGAGCTGTTGGACGAATCTGTAAATGACCCTACTTGTAACTGCAATTCAGAGGCCTAAATCTAATCCCCTGAAAACCTACCTTATATGGTTGGAAAGGTCTTGGAGTGTAGTTTATAGAAATATAAAGCTCATGGACAGGAGAGCTGTAGATTTGGAGATATGATTTATTTAGTAAATCGTGTTCTGAATGGCAGACTGCTGAAAATTGTCCCCTTGTAAATTATGTTTGGACCCTTTAAAAATATGGTAAATTCGTGGTAAAAATTGAGAAGTGAGATTTTACAGTGGAGAAGATGACCCAAAAGGAATTAAGTTAAAATTCGAATTTAATATTTTTCTAAAAATGTTAGAGTGAGATGCGCGCAAGTGGAAAATCGCGCGTAGGATTAGTTTTTCGAGATTTTTACACAAACTTAGCATAATTGAAATTTGGCGATTATTTCGAGTCGGATTATTAACGAACATGAACTTATGATATTAAGGACCTTTAGGAGGGTTAGTGGACTTAAGAGTGGAGTCGCTAGGGTAGGCTCATAATTATTTATATTATTATTTAGTCGTCTCGTTAAGTTACTAACGGGCGTACCCTTGAATATTTATAGATTACCGTGCGACCCCGAGAGCTTTACCACCCTTACCATACCAAGGCAAGTTTACTTTTCAAAACTTATACATATACAAGGATTTTCACTGTTGTGTTTGTAGTTTTCAAATTATATCAAATGCTATGTTTATCGAAGTATTGATGCAATTGAGATTGAACAAGTACATGTATGCTTTTACCCCTTGAACTTAGATTGAAATGTTTTCTTCGGACAACGACTCTAGCAATAGAGGTCGTAGCGGTCCGTATATACTATTGACCGGGGAGCGGTATATTATTATATCGTATCTATATTGCGAAAACCCGAAGGGTCATTCGGGTGGTATCGTATATTCAAATATCTATTATTATATCTTCGTAAATACTCGAAACCCTATCTTGGATTGAAAGTTTATTTTATTAAATAATCATTTTATTAATTATTGATATTAAATTTTAAAATATCATTTATTAATTATTGTTCATTATTTTAAAAACAAAGCTAATCCAAGATACCTTTGAATACTTTCAAACTCGAACTTTTTCGAACTCCAAACATTTTCGAAAACCCCCGGTCAGGCTCTGTTTCTTGTATGATTTCAAGAATTATCGGTCGACTGATGTCGAACCACAACTACTCTGTTTTCAATCAAAATCTGGTTTTTAAAAGAAAAAGAAAAAGGGACTCTGGCAGGTGTGGGAATCGTTGACGAACGATTCCCGGGATGTGTAAGCGGCCGTGAGCCAGGCGGTCCATCACTTATTATTCCGGCCCAGGTGTTGCCGAAGGATGATTACGGATGTAGTTTTCATCGAGGGTGATTACGGATGTAGTTTTCACTCAGGGATAGTTACGGATGTAGTTTCTATCCTTCTACCGGTAGAGAAGACCCGCGGATTATTGGACTCGGATGTGGCGACTGATCATCGTCAATCCTTGTCAGGTTTTTATGTTTTCTTCCAGTCCCATCCTCCACTTTGGAAAAATGCTTTGACACTGCATCTTAGGCCTATGTGCCAGTTGCCGATAGTGTCCTATTTTGATGAGAAAGATGTTGACTTTATGCAGTAGCTAGAACTGCAAGGTTATTTTGAAAACAAGGGCACGTACTGGTGCACCTTTGAAATTTACCAATAATGACAAGTGATTCTATAACTGATTGATACAACGAGTTTAATGACTATTATACATATGGAATGTTATATTGCTTATCTTATACGTATATTCTTGCTGAGCTATAGTTGCTCACTCTTGCTTGTTTTCAAATTTTACAAACACAACAGCTAAGAGAAATGGCAAGAACCAGTCAGACTGTTCGAAAGCAGGTGACTAGACCCCAGGCTGCAGTTGAGATTCCACCGGTAGGCCCCGTTAGCCGGATTGGTCGGCAACTTTTGTTAGTACGTTTTATTTATAAGTATGACCTGTGCAAGGCAGTGTACCGTAACAAATATTCAAGCAGCTATCGTAGCTTCAAGTAGAAGTTATTGATGGTAGCGTAAACAATTATTAATTATTAATTATGTTTGTAATAACTCTGAACCCTTTTCTTTTGCTTAAGTATGTTATGTAACGTTTCTAAGACTCTAACCTGTGTGTGTGTGTGAGTATTATTGTGGGGTCGATATTGTGTTATATTTCTTATGAGCAAGAACATGTGTATTATCAATGGAAAATGGACCGTGAGCGCCTGGATCTCCGACCCCGGATCTAGGGGCGTCACAGTATCATCAAGGTGGTAGTTAGTCAGTTACAAGGGGGTATCTTGTAAACAGCGGTTAGGCCTCCCTTTGATTCTGGTTTTTGTTTTAGTTATCAAAAAAAAAATTTTAATGAAGGAGTTGAAAATATTATCTTGGAATTGTAGAGGTTTAGGTGGTAATATTGCTAGGAGAAATCTAAAAGAACTGATCATAGCCTCCAAAGCAAATCTAATTTGTATTCAGGAGACAAAGTGTGATCTTTTAGATTACTGGCAAAAAAGTTCAATATGGTCTGAAAGTTCGCATGGTTGGATTTGCCAAAAATCCCAAGGTCTTTCAGGTGGATTACTTTGTTCTTGGGACTCAAACTCCCTCGCTTGCCTTAGTTTTGCTCAGTCACAGAATTGGATTTGGTTGCAAATGAAAATCATCTCTTCGGGAGTAATGTTTAATATAGTTAATGTATATAGCCCTCTTAGCAAGAAAGGCAAGGATAACCTATGGGAGGATTTAGGTTGCATCATGAATCTGATTACTAATGAACCGTGTTGTTTCCTAGGGGATTTCAACTGTGTCCGTAACGCCAAGGAAAAGATGAATTGTGAATATAGACTCAGAGACTCGAGAGGATTCAACTCTTTTATTAAGAACCATAATCTCTTGGATATTAAATTCCAAAACTCTGAGTTCACATGGTTTGACTTTAAAGGGAAGAAGAGCAAGCTGGATAGGTTCCTTCTTAATGAACATTGGTTTGACTCAGGGGAATGGATCGTAAAAAGTCTTAGCAGGAAGCAATCTGATCATAAAGCAATTGTGTTGTTTGTAGAGGAAAAAAACTGGGGCCCTAAACCCTTCAAAGTTTTCAACTGGTGGTTGGCAGAAGACTCTCTTAAGACCAAGTTAAGTGATTTCTGGGATAGCAGAGACTCGGATAGCATAGCAAATATTCAATCTTTACTCAAGGATGTAAAAGGGGTGATAAAGGATTGGAGAAAATCAGTCAAACCTAATCTTGATAATAAGATTTTATCCCTGGAAAATGAATTAGAGATTCATGATCAAAGTAATGAAGTCTCTTCTAAAGCTCAAATTGTGCGGATTGAATTGGAAGAATGTTATTCTAAAAGGGACTCGGCTTTGAGGCAAAAAGCTAGGGTTAACTGGTGTTTAAAAGGTGACAGGAACACCAGATTTTTTCATCAATCAATTCTCAGAAGGAGGAACAGAAATACTCTAAAGAGAATTCTTTGGAATGGTAAATGGATATCAAACCCTGGTACAATTAAGAAGGCATCTATGACTATTTTTCTAGCTTCTTTAGTCTTAAACCAGGCAGGATATTATTTAAAGTTGGCAAAGTTGTCAGTCGGAAACTTGATTCAAATGACAAACTTTTTCTGGATTCAATGTTCTCAATGGAGGAGCTTGACCTGGTTGTTTCTCAGTCTGCCAATGACAAAGCACCTGGTCCGGATGGTATGAACATGAGAGCTCTTAAATTGTTATGGCCAAATATTAAGAGTTCTGTCTTCACAAGCTTCTTGGATATTGGACTTAACTTCAATATTCCTAAAGGGTTCAATTCTTCTTTCATTTCGTTAGTGCCTAAAGTGAAGGATCCTAAGGTGATGCAGGATTTTAGGCCAATCAGTCTAATAAACTACATTGCTAAGCTTCTCACAAAAATCCTTGCAAATAGGTTAACTCCTTTGATGGGTAAGATAATAGATGACACCCAGACAAGCTTCATTAAAGGTAGGCAAGCTGCGGAAAGTATAGTCATTGTTAATGAGGTCTTCCACAGTCTCAAGAAATGCAAGAGGCAAGGTTTCATTCTAAAACTTGACTTTGAAAAGGCATTTGATTCTGTTAATTGGGATTTCCTTTTCCAAGTCATGAAGGAGTTAGGTTTTGGAGACAACTGGATTAACTGGCTGGAGGCACTGTTTAATTCTATTAGAATCTCTGTACTAGTCAATGGCTCCCCAACCAGTGAATTCTCTCCTAGTAAAGGCCTTCGTCAAGGTGATCCTTTGTCCCCATTACTCTTCAACCTGGCAGGAGAGGTATTGAATAGAATGTTACAGAAGGAAAACAAATTGAATATCTTCCAGGGGATTGCATTAAGCAATTCTGGAGACCAAATTACTCATCAACAATTTGCAGATGATACGATCATCTTCATACATAATGACTTGAATTCTTTAAGAGGCATTAAGAGAGTTCTTCAGTGTTTCCAATTGCTGTCAGGACTTAAGGTCAACTTTTACAAAAGCAGTCTCTACTCCTGCTCTCTTGACTCAGACCTTCTAGTGCAAGGTGCCCATATCCTGAATTGTCAAATTGGTTCTTGGCCAATGAAATACTTGGGAGCACCTATTGGTCTATCTCATAAAAGGAAAGTCTTCTGGAAGCCACTTATACAGAAAATAGAGGCAAAGCTAGCCTCTTGGAAAGCGGAATCACTTAATGAAGCAGGGAGGCTAGTCCTTTTGAAATCGGTATTGGAAAGCCTTCCTGTCTACTGGACGAGCATCTTTAGAATTCCCAAAGGAATCTGTAACCAATTAGAGAGAATAAGGAGAGATTTTTTCTGGAGGCACCCAAAAAATGTTGTGGGTAATGCTGGTTCAAAAAGGTTGCATTTGGTTAAATGGAAAACAATCTGTTCCCCTAAGAAGATAGGAGGTCTTGGTCTAACATCACTAGAAGTTCAAAATCTGGCCTCTATGGGTAAATGGATTAGTAAATGGCATACTGATAGACATAGAAGCTGGAACAAGTGGATCAGAAGCAAGTATGAATGTACCAAAAGTGGGGGTATTCCATACAGTCATACGACTTCCTGTCACTCTGATTTCATAAAAGACTTGGTGGACCTGCAGAACAACTCAACCATAGATCCAAATCTTTCCTTTAATAATTTTAGCTGGCTTGTCAAAAATGGAAATTCAGTGCTATTTTGGGAAGATATCTGGTTAGATGGGATCCTCCTTAAGGACACTTTCAAGAGGTTGTATAGGATTTCCAATCTAAAGGAGTTTGAGGTAAGAGTATTATATGATTTATGGGATTGCTATGATCATAAGAGTAATGTTTTCTGGAAAAGATCCTTGAGAAGTTCAGATGAAGATGATTTGCTTTCTATGGAAAATATCATTAAAGGTATATCCTTATCATCTCCTCCTGACAAGTTCATTTGGTCCCTCTCTAAGGATCCCTACTCTGTTAAGGAAGGCACTAAGAGATTTTATGATTTTTCTATCTCTGAGCATATGAACTGGAATATCATTTGGAGCATCAAAGTACCTGCCAAAATTACCATTTTCCTTTGGAAACTTCATAGTAAGGTACTTCCAACTAAAAGTTTTCTCTCTGATCGTTTGGGATCCTTTCTAGGTTCATCTCTCTGTAGTCTGTGTAAATCTCATAATGAAACTTTGAACCATTTATTTTGGGAGTGCAATCTTTCTAAGTCATGCTGGAGATCGGTACTAGACTGGTGGGTGTTGTCTAATAAAAATGTTTTCTCAAATGTGACGGAGATGTGGGGATCATCTAGGTGGTTTAAAGAAGGAACAATGAAAAAATTGTGGCACTTGATTCTAGTAGCTACAGTTTGGACAATCTGGCTTAAGAGGAATGAGGTCATTTTTAAAAATCAACAGATCAATCCAGTCCAAATCATAATTCTAGTAAAGTTTAGAGTTAAGGAATGGGCACTAGCTTTGGACCTTCTTAATAAGGACACTATGATTTGGTGGGAGTTAAACCCTATGGGATCAGTAACCAGGTCTGTGTTTTTAAGGAAGCAAGGTCTTCTCTTGTCTGGTTTTGACCTTGTTGGCTTCATTGATGGAAGCTGGTCTTCCAAAAACGGAGTCATGAAGGCTGGTATTGGTGGCATTCTCAAAGACTCAGTGGGTCGTGTTAAAATGAATTTCTCAGGGCCAGTTTTGGCTAATAACCCTTTCTTTTCAGAACTGGGAGCCCTAAATTCTTTCTTAATGATTGTTAAAGAGCATATCACCAATATGGATAATATGGTGATCTACACGGACAGTGCGTCACTGGTTGATTTGGTTCTTAACTTTAAGGCTACAAAGTTGACCTACATTTCACAGGACTTTGGCTTGGATGAGTGTCTTAAGGAGCACATTTTGTTGTCAAAAAAATCTCCAGGCATGACAACCTTGAGGCTGACCAGCTTGCAAAGAACGGTGCAAGTTTTATTGATCTCTCATACACTTGGTTTTAGTTTCAGAGTTAAATTGGAGTTGGTAACGGGCTTGCAATTGGGCCTTAAAGTTCACCTCTAATTATGGATTCTAATATTATAATCCAGAATTAGTAAAGTGATTTTTAATTCTGTACTTAGCCCAATTCTAATAAATCATTACTTGCTCTCTCCCCCAAGGTAATGTATCGTTTCCAGCAACACTTATTGGGCACATTAAACACAGTCTCTTGGGATATTGTGCAGCCTCCTTCAGCTGTATTTTTTGGATTCATTTCCTAGCTAGCCTCATTATCTATCATGTCTTTCCCTGTTTCTCTATTCTTCTCTTTCCTCTCTCTTCTCCCATCTTTTTTTTTCTTTTTCAAGTGTCCTTCAAAATGGTGGATGTTGAACCGAGGTGGGAACTACCCAAACGAGGTTTCGTTAAAATCAATGTGCACTCCTTCTTCACTCAGGAAAGGCTTTCTAATGGCAATGTAAGTGGAATCGGTGTAGTGGCTAGAGATCATAGGGGCAATATTCTCTGCATGCTGTCTGGCTCTCTTGGAAAAGAGAGAAGGAGGAATAATGAGTATCATGCCTTCTTGGAAGGCCTGAAACTTGCTTATGTCAGGGGTTATCCAAAAGTAACTCTGGAATCCGACCATGTGAATGCGTATTGGGAATGGAAGGACTCTATACAAGCAGGGTGCCATCCGGAAGATGAGTTTGTTGTGAGGCAGCTGAACACTAGAAGGAGGGACATGAACTGTATGTTGGAAATTCGATTAGCTGATACTGTGGATAACAGTCTGGCTAGGTTCCTAGCTCATCATGGAGCAACTCACTGGAAGCAGATGGTCCTCATCAAGAAACCATTTGGTAATGTCATTGATATTTGGAATCAGGACATGGGTTTAGGGTTGGCAGAAGAGCAGCATAACTGGGTCTTAGAGGAAGAAGTGAACGTTGATGCTATGGAGGAAGTAGTTGAGGATCCGGAGTGGGCATTAATGGAGGCTCTAGCTGATGATCAAGTTCTGTATGCTGGCAACGTTTTCGTCAGAATGGAAGCATGGTAACTCAATCGTTTCCTCTTCCTGGGCCCTTCTTTTGGACTGTCTATTGGGCCTGTTGTTGTTGAGTTTCCTTATTAATTGTTTTAGTTTATTTCTGTTATTATCTGAACTTATTGCTATTGGGTCTGCTTCCAAATCTGTCATGGAAGTAGTGATAATTTTTGTATGGACCTATGTTCCCTGGTTTATGGCCTTGAGCCCAATGCATTTCCTGCTTTTCCAAAAAAAACTATCGGTAGAAAATAACCAGCTGCTTATTTTAGTTCTTTGAACTTTATTACCATGTGATTATTATATGTCACAAAACAAAAATAGCTAGCGATCAGACAAAAACATTTGTTACCTTATCAAACTAATTTTTTATGGTATGTAAAGAAAAAGATTCTCTATTTTCACATCAAAAATTCTACTATATACTACATATAAATTTTTTTTGATATGTGTTTTTACTGTTTGCTTCCAACCAAAATAACCATATACTCCCTCCGTCCTAAAAAGATTTACACACTTTCCTTTTTTGGAAGTTCCAAAACTAATGAACCTATTATATTTATTATTTTTGAACACTACTTTTAATTATTACACCCACTACTTCTTCATTTTATATTCTTTTTAGTTTTTACACTATTACACCCACTACTTTCCTCCACTATCTCACTTCTACTATTAAATTTTAATAGGTCCCACAACTTTATTCACTTTTCAACTAACTTTATTCTTTTTTACTACATTTTCTTAATTTCCATGAAAATCAAAGAAGTTCAAACAAATTGGGACGAATGGAGTATATATGATTGTTTGTGATGTCAGATGTGTGCGCCTTGAAGATCTGTGTGAGTGCTACGCATCACATATACGTTACTCCCTCTGTTCCAGACAACATTTCTGGGTTTGACTTTGAACACTGTTCATTTTAAGCGATTGACTACTAATTGATGGAAAATTTTATAAGATAAAATATAGTCATGAGTGATCTTGTTGTATTCGTATTTATTAGTACTTTAATACAGTGAAGTTTTTAAATTTGATACTAATACGAAACTAAAGATATTAACGATTAAAAATGTGCGTTGGTAAACGTGTTTAAAGTAAACAAGAAATGTTTTTAGGAACGGAGGGAGTAGTATGGTAGGGAATGCAAGTAGTTAACTCCGGCAGTCCAAATAAAGGTTGCCATGCAACCAGCTGACAGCCTGACACCAATCAACTTTACTGCAGCGAAGTATAACTGTGGTAGGGCCTGATTTAAATAGTTCTTCTTGTACACGAAAGTTGACCAAAAAGTAATGCTACATTCACATAATTACTCCCTCCGTCCCAGCCAGTTCTTTACATGGCGGTTGGGCACGGAGGTCAAGGATAGTGGGTGTAATATTGTTAAAATAAATGAGATAGTGGGTGTAATAGTGATTTTATTGTTAAAATAAGTGAAGTAGTGGGTGTAATAGTGATTTTATTGTTAAAATAAGTTAAGTAGTGGGTAAAATAGTGTAAAGTATTGTTAAAATAAGTGAAGTAGTGGGTGTAATAGTATTAAAACTTACTATTTTGGGTAATGTAAAGAAATGGTGGGACGACCCAAAAAGGAAATTGTAAAGAAATGGATGGGACAGAGGGAGTATGTATTACTCCATCGGTCCCATAATAATACTCCCTCCGTCTCTAAATGATCTTCTCGTTTAGAATGTCGGTCCTATTCATAACAAGAGACAAATTACTAATTTACGTCTAATCTATAAATTCAAATATAGTCGTGAGTGATCTTGTTGGATTCGTATTTATGAGTACTTTAATACAATGAAGTTTTTATATTTAATACTAATACGAAAGTGAAGATATTAACGATTAAAAGTGTGCATTGGCAAACGTGTCCAACTCAAATGGGAAAAGTATTTAGAGACGGAGGGAGTAATCTTTTTTGAGAAATTTTTTTTTCCCATAATATATATTTATTTAGAATTTTTAACGTAAATTTATGATCATTTTTCCTAAATTATCCCTTTTTGAAAATTGGATAACAATTAATTTAGAAATAATCAAAAGTATAAAACAACTCACATTCTTAAAAGTCAATGCATTTATAATGGGTATAAGAGGAAATGTAGCATTTAATTAATATTTTCTTAATATGCGTAACTTTTTCAGAAAAGACTTGTATTGTGGGACGGTGGGAATAGAAAACTTCACAGATGAAACGGGCGCAGTTATCTGCCGGTGGTATCATTAATCACGCTGCCGTTGATACAGATGAATGTGACTAGCAGACATACGAATTAGATAGGTTTTGACAAATCTCTGTACCCTGTTTAGTGAAGAATGTTGAACAATCGATTGAAAATTGCACATTTATCATGTAGTACTGTACTATAATTAGCACGATTCACGAAAACTAACCAAGCAAGACTCATGAGTCATGAATATGACTGTTTAAAAGCCGTTAAAACAAGTGACATGGCAACAAGAACATGCTTACAGTTATTGTTAGGAATTGCCCGATTCCTTGCGAATACGGAAGCGATTTGGTAAATATGTATGCTTAGATTCCACAAATATACGTGATAGTAATGAAGCAACAAACCAACAATACAGTAAAAGAGACAAGAGATTTAACGTGGTTCGGCCCAGCCTACATCCACAAGAGCAACAACTTCACACTAGATAAAAGAGATTACAATATCCAGGTATCCGATCCCTTGAATTTCATACAAAAATTCAGCCCTACAATACCTATTATGTATATCCCCAACTCACTGAAGTGTTTATCTCAAAACCTCCCCTAATCACTGTTTCCCGACAACCTTTCCTTCTCTCTCTCTCTCAACCCGGACAGTGCCACACAACCTGAAAGAAAGACACCTGTAGCGGGACCACCTCCGATGGTTGCAGTCAAACCCAAGTACCCTAAGGAATAGTTTAGGCACGAGGACCTTCTATCCCGACACTTCTTGAAAGCGGGCTAAACCGGCTCCCCTACTAGACGGACAATCTAGCAGCTATAGAGAGAGAAGAGAGAATTATGGTGTGATGTTACTAATGAAGGGGGAGGGGTATATATAAGAGGAAATATGTAGTAGGTGGGGAGGGGTTGGTGAAGTTTTGGTTGAAAGTTTGGCAAGATTAGGCATTGACGGCTGCCTAACAATCTCCCCCTCTTTCCAAACTCACAGCTCTTCACTTGCATTCCATACATGCACCCTGTGGCATCCCATAATCCGGGGTATAGATTTGGGGCCACTAACCACAATCAACACAACATGAACCTGGACA
Organism: Kitagawia praeruptora; assembly: GCA_037693485.1. NCBI lineage: Eukaryota > Viridiplantae > Streptophyta > Magnoliopsida > Apiales > Apiaceae > Kitagawia > Kitagawia praeruptora. Next base: position 157,651,252 of record CM075348.1, on the reverse strand, counting down.
TAAGCCAAATATGTATAATATAACACCCCTAATCCAAGACCGCATACAGGTTATGGTATGAAACAACTATCAAGTTACATTATTACAACCCAATCTCAGAATAAAAAAATGTTATACAACTTTATGACTAAATGAAATCACTGCCTAACTAGATGTCCAACCTTGACAAATTCCCAAACCACTATCCGACGAAATCCCTAACCCGAACGTCTCCTCTTGATGCTGGAAGAGTATTACCAACTGACCACAAGGTCCACTAATCATCTCTATTAACTGGAGAAAATAAACATTAAAGCAAGAGTGAGCCAACAACGCTCAGCAAGTGCAAATAGTGATAGCAACATCAATAACGACAACAAATTCTGAAAACAAGAAGAAATGTCTCATGCTGCGAAAAGAACCAGTTAAGTTAATTATCTGATTGCCACGAGGAGCCAACATTTCACCATTAGAATAAGGTGCATCAACAATGAGAACTGATAAAAGTTCTGATAGCAAAATATAATTGAAATAGGCTTCAAGAGAATCAGAAGACAATCAACTCAATCTCAATGTATAGATTAGAATTGGATTTTTATATATTAAAAAAAAACAATAAGGTTAGGCTGCTGATCAGTCACGCACTAACCCCGGACAAACGCACACAGCAATGTCCTTAATTGGATCCATGACACACATTGGCCTTAACTTCTGACCATTAATCTGGTCTCCCCGAAGGGACATCTGTTGACCATTAATATGGTCTCCCCGAAGGGACATCTGTTTTAAAAACATTCCAATTCTATATCCAACGCAATAGGTGTCGGAACAATCGACAACCTCTATCAACCAAACAATCTGGAAAACTCAAGTTCCAACACAACAACTTAACTAGTGGAATGAAAAGAGAATCAATAATTCTATCCTCGATATCGACAAGTTCGATATATAAATGGGGTGAAAAATTAAGAAACAGCATCAATATTAGATGTCGACGAAATCAACAGTAAATGGGGTATTAATAGATAAAGAACCACAACAATAATAAATGTCGATGTGATCGATAATAAATGGGGTAGAGAATATAAAGAACAATATTTTGAATAAGTATAGACAAGATATATATGAATAATTGGGGATATATCGTCATTAACATGATTAAAGAGAAAATCGACTTGGGCAACAATAAAAGATATAAATCGCAACAAGATTATTAGCAATTGAAATTCAAGTTAGAGCAGGGACACAATCAAGCACTACACATTTAATAAAATCTTTCAACACCTGATAAGGTTTGAATCAACATAAGCGAGTAAAACAGTTTAAACGTCTATTTGTAAAAATAATTACAGGATAATCAATTGCAAATTAATTTGAAGAAACATTTTCAAGAAGGGGTTCACTGGAGAAATTATGCTAAAAATCAGGAATTTCATTAACAGGTATTTATGGGGATTTAAAACATGGATTCTCTCTATTTAGAAAATCTTTTAATCATTTTTCAAGGAAAATAAAAGCTATGGCGTTCCACTGAGGAGGCCAATAACATTCCATGTATAAAATGATATGCGGAAAAAGGCTATTGGTAAGATTCTTTGAAAATTGGTATTTGAATCGAGGGTGGGGAAAATAAACGTTTTCACGCTAATTGAGGAAATACATCATTGTCTAAATATACTTGACCACATCATATCATATAACAAAGAAATTGAATTGCATCACTTGAATGATAAGTTAAGAGCAAAACACTTGCCTCAGTACACGGAGTTTCCACTTCCACGTCTCAATTTTGTTACTCACCTCGCTTCCGTCTCTACTTCTCTATACACTGTCCCCTACTCGATCGTACATTCATCTAATCCGGTAACAATTTCCTTCTCGAAATTCCATTTATGTGTGCATTGTTCTTGGTCGGACCGCCTACTCGTACCTATATAAAGGTAAATTACTACTTCAGTACATTTATAATCTTACCCGTCTAATTCTATTCTACCCAATCGTGTCCTATACGCTTTACAATTTTTCATATATAGCTCAAAATAACAACGTATAATCACAAAATCATATAAGCACTTAACACGTCTTATTAACTTACACGTATACCATTTAATCCATATTTCATATCGATTTACAATTAGTTCCTATCGAATCACTATGCAAATTACAAAACTATTCTAGCAAAATTTTGACAGCACCTCTTTTATAATATCGTCTATCCAATCAGAATGAAATCATCCAATTCAGAATTCAAAACATCCTTTGCCTTACAGTTATTATTACTACAATTTAACCCGCTTAATAATTTAACAAAGCCAGCCCCTTAGTTACACAGTTAAAACATACAAGTATTTAGTAAACACACTAATTACAACCATGGGCATTACCATTACCATACATAATCCTCCTCATTCGACACTCTTGCCTCCTCTGATCATCACATTTCCAGAATACCCCATACCTCACATAAATGCTTGCACGAGCACCCATATTCCCACGAACACACGCACCTGAACCAATCACACGCATAAGTTCCCTTCGCCTTATTTTTCTACTCTTAACTCCATCTCCTTCAATCTACACCCCTGTCTCGGCCTCTCCCCTCCTGATCCTCATACGACCCCCAACAACCAACAACACACCACCATAATTCATTCATTTTCTCACCTTCACACACTCCTTAGTAACTATTAAGTACCCCACAACCTTTCATCATTTCTCCCTCATTATTACCCTCAACCCCTCGACTCTTCCTGCGCCTACTACCTTCAACTACAACCCACCAGCTACCTCCGCTGTATCCCTATCTCCTTATCCTAGAAAAATCAAAAAAACTTACTCACTTGTACACCCTTGAACATAAATATGCACTCCCACACTGCTTGCAACAACTCCGACCCTATATTCACCAGCTTCCCCATACAGCCTCTACTAAATCCGAAAGCATCATAGTACTTGTACCAGGTTAGAAAATCAAAATTTATATCGCAGCATCTCCCATAGAACCACAGTGACCTCACAAACACACTCTCCAACCCCAGCACACACAATCACTACTCAACCCACACACCTCTGATTTTCACCCATCTCGCAACAACTCACTTCACAATTGAATTTCATAGCCCCCAGCAAATATACCGAATTTACAAATCATCACAGCAGACTTATTAACTTCGAGACCAAACTCCGACAAAGATATACACACACACAACTTTGACGCACATACAGGGACACACAATCTCATATTCAACCACACGAAGCCACACATCTCTGCAAGAACACACACACATACGACTATATACATATATGTATATAAATACACACACTTACACACGCAAACTGCAGTAAATATACACAGCCACACACTCCAGTTGATACCCATCAATACTCGTAGCCACCCATTAGATTTAAACCCCCAATCTCAAGCAGTTGACCATCCACACACACGCAATTTACACGGATTGCAGGAGAGGGAGAGAATTTAGAGACATAGCTTAGAGAGGAAGGGATTGAACGAGTTAGAGAGAGAGGGATTAAGAAAGAAACGAAAAGGGGGAGAGATTGACTGAATTAGAGAGAGAGCACAGATGCTTCCAGAGAAATGTAGAAACCGGTGGCTGTGTTTTGAGGATTAATAGAGAAGGAAATAAATTTGTAATTACATTTTGTTGAAAATAACCAAATAAAAATCAATTAAATCACTCTTAAAAATCGAATTTAATTGAAAAAAATTGATGAAATATTAAACTTTAACTCTTTAAAATAAAGAGTATGAAATTACAAATACCCACATATTTTTAAAATATTTTTAGGATCAAAAATGAATTAAATATGAATTTTACAAGTTTCGATCCTTTAATAGCAATATAACTCTTAAAATCATTTTAAAAATATGTAAGCACCCAAAATAATTCTTCCACTAATTTAAAACTAGACAATATCATAAAGATAATATCACGAGAGATTTCGTGATTTTTAACAACTCCAATGATTTTATAAAAATCCTAGAAGATCAATAATGCATAATTTAAATACATTTAAATCCTAAAAAATATAAATAAACAAAATACATAGACTTACACGGCACACCCAAATTATCATATACACACATGAACACAATATCACATATATTGAACTTCTCACAAATATTCACATCATATAATCCGCATTTAATATTAAATAAGAAATTTTAAATACATGATTTTCTAGGTCGTTATACCTTTCCCCCCTTAAAAGGATTCTGTCCTCAGAATCAATCCTAAGAACACAAATAACGATTCTTATCAAACATTCGCTTCCAATTTCCTAGGTTGTCTTCTCAACTCTAGGACTCATCTATATCAACTCGTACCTCAATAGGCTTATCCTGTAAGCTCTCAAACTCCAATTTAAACTTAAACCTGACCCTTACGATCTTTAATTCGAAACATTTATTACTCTTAAACGAATGCATGATCTACAGAAAATCGGGCATGACCTATTCGTATAATGGACTATGCCCTGCGTAATCACTTCAAATACCAACCCAGTCATCCACACACAATTCATTTCTATTTATTCACCATCTTAATTTAATCATATACAATGCTACTATGAAATCTGCCTTGACTTGCAGTAAACATGCAACTGAACAATCCATGATACCTTGATTCAATCTGTCAACCAAACCTCATATCATCTATTCTCGATCGTGTCCTCGAAATCGAATACTACAATCAAACACATACGTCATTAGATACACGTCAAACATGATTCGATTAACAATTCAATTCTTACTCTTATAAAAACATTTTTTTTATCCTCGATATTCAGAGTTTTGAAAATTACTAAACTTCATAACCTTGACTTTAACATAACCCACTACAAGAAAAAAAATTCTTGATTATCTGGTTTATAGTTTCAATTATTCTGGGGTCACAGCCCCCTCAATACCAATCACAACGCTTCCACTCCAACAATTTCCAACAAACTCTAATTTTAATTAATCATGAAATTCGACTTAAGATACGCCAACTCAGTTACACGTCTTCAACCAATAACTCACGATCTTAGAAGATCCTCTAAGCTATACTTATTTCGCATCTGCTGATATCGATTTCTGAAACATAACCCTACTCTCTCAACAAATTCTCGAACTTGACTCTACGCATTATAACTCCAACGCTATACACTACTCAATTTAACCACAGAAATTGTGGCATCTATTCATCACTCGCATTTCGAGATATTACGAAATAAAGTACACATTCACCACTTATCCTTCTGATTGTTCAATTCCACTCCCGTCAACTCATTCACATTCTGGCTCGTCACCTCATCTCGGCACCTCTTAATTCTATGATAACTCATGCTGAAATGACATAATATGAATCATCTTTGTAGACTAGGCATTCAAACTTCCACATCTGACTTTCAACTCTTCGAAACTCTCTTCACACTTCACTGTCCATTCAAAACCTTTTTGTTCTCTCTCTGGTAAAATTGATTAATACCGTAGCTATCTCGATAAAATCTTCGATAATCTTCAATAGTCCTTAGTTATTCTCACAAAACTTTCGACCTGTACTGGCCTGTTGGGTTCTTCCCACTTCATTACTACTTCATCTTCACAAATTCACTTTAATCCTTTTCATTTCCAGCCACATGTCTTGAAATTAGGTTCCTTCTCATCCAAAATTCACATCAAAATTCTTGTGCAAAATCTTCTTCCTTTTCTTGGAACTTCTTAAAGTCATTATGTTTGAAATCTTATTCATTGTACCTATAAAGCGGTAAATGCTCTCGTTTAATCAAACACCATCACCAACAATTCATCGTATCCATATCAATTCAAAATGCTGCTTCAAAAATATCTTAGGGTTTCTATCTTCAAATGGTCCTAATCCATTCATAAATCAATTTTAGACTAAACATCCACCTTTCAACTTGGCCAAACAACTCAGCCAACCTTGATAAAATAAATTTCCTCATGAATTCCATTTTTAAGGATCCATGCATACTTCAAATTATCTTCTTCCTCTTCACGAATTGTATAGGTGCATCCTTCTGAGATACATTGAGTGTTACCACTACTTTTCTTGCAAAGATTCTTTAATCAAATTACTAGCTTGAACATTTCCATTGATGCCATCCAATATTGAACTTCCTTGAAACTGATTCTACTTTAAAAAAAAAATAAATAAATAAAATAACAAACTAACTCTTTATCCTCGTGTGATAACAATCCGGGTAATCCATCAATATTCATTCAAAAATTTATCCACGGAATCTGCTTCGACTTAACCGCTTCCTTTCAGACATCTTCCTCTGTGCAAGATGTCTTATCTCTCCGCATTTACGGCACACCACTTTGACTTTTGACTTTGTCACTCACTACCACACTATTCTTTCCAATTGCATTTGTAACCCTCTAAATTTACCTCCGCACAACCTCAATATGTTTTCTCTTGAATTCTTATCTTCCAATCGTGGGGTCTTATCAATCTCTGTCCATTCTCATCCTGTGGGCCACTACTGTGCCCTTACTCTTCTGGTTCTAGATCTTTTAAATCCTACATTCTCCCCTTATCTGAATTACATATCTTCTGTAAAAATGCTTCTGAAAACTTCCTGGTTCACTGTCTTCCTTTTCTTATCATCTTGTTCTACTTTGGTCAACTCTCTTCTACTCTTAACATCACGAATCTTTAAACTGAGCCTACATAAGTTATTAACTCCACACAATCACCTTACTTCTTATTCAAGTTTCATTTCCTTCTTGTAGTTCTCACAAACAAATCTAACTTGCTTCATTCTGCTTTACTCAAGTTATCCTTTATTGGTTCTAAAATCGTAGTTTCAATAATGGGTTTCAAAACATTCAAAATCTTATAATATTCCATTTAATACCTCCAGAATTAAACAGATATCCAAAACAATCTTTCATCAACAACAAACATCACATATCGAACATCTTCATCATCATTCTCTTTTCAATCCTTAACAATTCCTCAATCTTTTGCCCTTGATACATGCTCCTTTCTTGACTCAATTTTCATTAATCTCGAATCTTGTACCTGTGTTCTCAATCCAATAATTAATCCAATTTGATACTTAATCTTTGTTTTATCATCAACTTCTCAATCTTATTTAATCAATTCCTCATCACGTAATCGCAGTTTTGACCACTTAGGATGTCGTCGCGTCTATCTTCGCATCTCTTCATCGTTAGTAATTCTGAAATCATTAGGGATCCTGACAAAGGAAGTCAATAGAATGAATAGGTATCAGGTATGAATGTACACTGAATTTTGTTTGATGAAACTTTTTGGAAAAAGTATTTAACCGAGAGATCAATATGATCTTTGAACTATTATCAGGTTGTATTTGTCACTTAGGTCAACCGCCCTGGTACAAAAAGATGGCCAGTCTTTAGTACTTTCATGACAAATAAAATAAGTGGTGTCCCACCAGACTTCTATCACAGAGATAAAATGTCCCTGAATCCCCTATATATATAGGTTGTTCATCTCAGTTTGAATGAAGAAGATTAAATATTCAGGGAAAAAAATGAAAAGAGTTCAAGAGTCTCAAATTTTTCAAGGATAGAGTTGGATCAAGTGTCCTTTAAAAATAGGGATATTTCTGAAAGAATAAGATTGAATTCAAGTGAATCTGATATACGAAACTCATCATTAATAGAAGTATAGTCGATTAAACAAACGTTCAAGAAATTCATAATTATTCATAATCTCACTCTTTTCGGCTAAGCATTAATATACCTAGCTACCAAAACCGGCCTGACAATAATGAGTTGAATAAATAAGAAGATCTTCATTCATTCTCGATTTTAACCGTCACTACGCAACAAATGCTTCAGCGACAATATAAACCGTGAATTCGTTTACAACAATTCAGAACAAGAACAAGAATCAATTCAACTGCCCAAATGAGGAATCAATTAAGAATTCAATCGAGATCAACGGCTAGTAGCGTGCCGCTATGCCCTCACTTCCAACTCATGCCCACAACCGCTTCCCACATCTTATTTTTGGTCTTCTCGTATTTTCTCTATAACGTTCACATCGTAGCTAAAGTCGTAGAAAAACTCTAGAAGGTACGTGAAAGTCTCAAGATAATATCTTCCAAACAAGTAGCTCCAACTGCCCAATTAGCTCATGTGGCTCTGGATTATCAGTCTCGCTCGTCCGCTAATCTTCAAATGAATCAAACTCCTACTTGCGCGGTATATCGAAGGACCATACAACGTCGCGATACTCGTATGAATATCCTAAGGCGAACCTTATCCTAAATCGTTTTATCTAACGTCTGTCTCACACACGTATACCCATCCATCCTAACTGTTTCAGTGACCATAACCTGTAGCTCTGATACCAACTGTGGCATCCCATAATCCGGGGTATAGATTTGGGGCCACTAACCACAATCAACACAACATGAACCTGGACATAAGCCAAATATGTATAATATAACACCCCTAATCCAAGACCGCATACAGGTTATGGTATGAAACAACTATCAAGTTACATTATTACAACCCAATCTCAGAATAAAAAAATGTTATACAACTTTATGACTAAATGAAATCACTGCCTAACTAGATGTCCAACCATGACAAATTCCCAAACCACTATCCGACGAAATCCCTAACCCGAACGTCTCCTCTTGATGCTGGAAGAGTATTACTAACTGACCACAAGGTCCACTAATCATCTCTATTAACTGGAGAAAATAAACATTAAAGCAAGAGTGAGCCAACAACGCTCAGCAAGTGCAAATAGTGATAGCAACATCAATAACGACAACAAATTCTGAAAACAAGAAGAAATGTCTCATGCTGCGAAAAGAACCAGTTAAGTTAATTATCTGATTGCCACGAGGAGCCAACATTTCACCATTAGAATAAGGTGCATCAACAATGAGAACTGATAAAAGTTCTGATAGGAAAATATAATTGAAATAGGCTTCAAGAGAATCAGAAGACAATCAACTCAATCTCAATGTATAGATTAGAATTGGATTTTTATATATTAAAAAAAAAACAATAAGGTTAGGCTGCTGATCAGTCACGCACTAACCCCGGACAAACGCACACAGCAATGTCCTTAATTGGATCCATGGCACACATTGGCCTTAACTTCTGACCATTAATCTGGTCTCCCCGAAGGGACATCTGTTGACCATTAATATGGTCTCCCCGAAGGGACATCTGTTTTAAAAACATTCCAATTCTATATCCAACGCAATAGGTGTCGAAACAATCGACAACCTCTATCAACCAAACAATCTGGAAAACTCAAGTTCCAACACAACAACTTAACTAGTGGAATGAAAAGAGAATCAACAATTCTATCCTCGATATCGACAAGTTTGATATATAAATGGGGTGAAAAATTAAGAAATAGCATCAATATTAGATGTCGACGAAATCAACAGTAAATGGGGTATTAATAGATAAAGAACCACAACAATAATAAATGTCGATGTGATCGATAATAAATGGGGTGGAGAATATAAAGAACAATATTTTGAATAAGTATAGACAAGATATATATGAATAATTGGGGATATATCGTCATTAACATGATTAAAGAGAAAATCGACTTGGGCAACAATAAAAGATATAAATCGCAACAAGATTATTAGCAATTGAAATTCAAGTTAGAGCAGGGACACAATCAAGCACTACACATTTAATAAAATCTTTCAACACCTGATAAGGTTTGAATCAACATAAGCGAGTAAAACAGTTTAAACGTCTATTTGTAAAAATAATTACAGGATAATCAATTGCAAATTAATTTGAAGAAACATTTTCAAGAAGGGGTTCACTGGAGAAATTATGCTAAAAATCAGGAATTTCATTAACAGGTATTTATGGGGATTTAAAACTTGGATTCTCTCTATTTAGAAAATCCTTTAATCATTTTTCAAGGAAAATAAAAGCTATGGCGTTCCACTGAGGAGCCCAATAACATTCCATGTATAAAATGATATGCGGAAAAAGGCTATTGGTAAGATTCTTTGAAAATTGGTATTTGAATCGAGGGTGGGGAAAATAAACGTTTTCACGCTAATTGAGGAAATACATTATTGTTTAAATATACTTGACCACATCATATCATATAACAAAGAAATTGAATTGCATCACTTGAATGATAAGTTAAGAGCAAAACACTTGCCTCAGTACACGGAGTTTCCACTTCCACGTCTCAATTTTGTTATTCACCTCGCTTCCGTCTCTACTTCTCTATACACTGTCCCCTACTCGATCGTACATTCATCTAATCCGGTAACAATTTCCTTCTCGAAATTCCATTTATGTGTGCATTGTTCTTGGTCGGACCGCCTACTCGTACCTATATAAAGGTAAATTACTACTTCAGTACATTTATAATCTTACCCGTCTAATTCTATTCTACCCAATCGTGTCCTATACGCTTTACAATTTTTCATATATAGCTCAAAATAACAACGTATAATCACAAAATCATATAAGCACTTAACACGTCTTATTAACTTACACGTATACCATTTAATCCATATTTCATATCGATTTACAATTAGTTCCTATCGAATCACTATGCAAATTACAAAACTATTCTAGCAAAATTTTGACAGCACCTCCTTTATAATATCGTCTATCCAATCAGAATGAAATCATCCAATTCAGAATTCAAAACATCCTTTGCCTTACAGTTATTATTACTACAATTTAACCCGCTTAATAATTTAACAAAGCCAGCCCCTTAGTTACACAGTTAAAACATACAAGTATTTAGTAAACACACTAATTACAACCATAGGCATTACCATTACCATACATAATCCTCCTCATTCGACACTCTTGCCTCCTCTGATCATCACATTTCCAGAATACCCCATACCTCACATAAATGCTTGCACGAGCACCCATATTCCCACGAACACACGCACCTGAACCAATCACACGCATAAGTTCCCTTCGCCTTATTTTTCTACTCTTAACTCCATCTCCTTCAATCTACACCCCTGTCTCGGCCTCTCCCCTCCTGATCCTCATACGACCCCCAACAACCAACATCACACCACCATAATTCATTCATTTTCTCACCTTCACACACTCCTTAGTAACTATTAAGTACCCCACAACCTTTCATCATTTCTCCCTCATTATTACCCTCAACCCCTCGACTCTTCATGCGCCTACTACCTTCAACTACAACCCACCAGCTACCTCCGCTGTATCCCTGTCTCCTTATCCCAGAAAAATCAAAAAAACTTACTCACTTGTACACCCTTGAACATACATATGCACTCCCACACCGCTTGCAACAACTCCGACCCTATATTCACCAGCTTCCCCATACAGCCTCTACTAAATCCGAAAGCATCATAGTACTTGTACCAGGTTAGAAAATCAAAATTTATATCGCAGCATCTCCCATAGAACCACAGTGACCTCACAAACACACTCTCCAACCCCAGCACACACAATCACTACTCAACCCACACACCTCTGATTTTCACCCATCTCGCAACAACTCACTTCACAATTGAATTTCATAGCCCCCAGCAAATATACCGGATTTACAAATCATCACAGCAGACTTATTAACTTCGAGACCAAACTCCGACAAAGATATACACACACACAACTTTGACGCACATACAGGGACACACAATCTCATATTCAACCACACGAAGCCGCACATCTCTGCAAGAACACACACACATACGACTATATACATATATGTATATAAATACACACACTTACACACGCGAACTGCAGTAAATATACACAGCCACACACTCCAGTTGATACCCATCAATACTCGTAGCCACCCATTAGATTTAAACCCCCAATCTCAAGCAGTTGACCATCCACACACACGCAATTTACACGGATTGCAGGAGAGGAAGAGAATTTAGAGACATAGCTTAGAGAGGAAGGGATTGAACGAGTTAGAGAGAGAGCGATTAAGAAAGAAACGAAAAGGGGGAGAGATTGACTGAATTAGAGAGAGAGCACAGATGCTTCCAGAGAAAGGTAGAAACCGGTGGCTGTGTTTTGAGGATTAATAGAGAAGGAAATAAATTTGTAATTACATTTTGTTGAAAATAACCAAATAAAAATCAATTAAATCACTCTTAAAAATCGAATTTAATTGAAAAAAATTGATGAAATATTAAACTTTAACTCTTTAAAATAAAGAGTATGAAATTACAAATACCCACATATTTTTAAAATATTTTTAGGATAAAAAATGAATTAAATATGAATTTTACAAGTTTCGATCCTTTAATAGCAATATAACTCTTAAAATCATTTTAAAAATATGTAAGCACCCAAAATAATTCTTCCACTAATTTAAAACTAGACAATATCATAAAGATAATATCACGAGAGATTTCGTGATTTTTAACAACTCCAATGATTTTATAAAAATCCTAGAAGATCAATAATGCATAATTTAAATACATTTAAATCCTCAAAAATATAAATAAACAAAATACATAGACTTACACGGCACACCCAAATTATCATATACACACATGAACACAATATCACATATATTGAACTTCTCACAAATATTCACATCATATAATCCGCATTTAATATTAAATAAGAAATTTTAAATACATGATTTTCTAGGTCGTTATACACCCTGTTGACACAACTCCAACTTTTCCTCGATCCGTATCATTCCCTACGACAAAACTCCCCCCGAGTCCAAGACTCCAAACTATACCCTAGTTTGCACATTCATTCTCGAATGCCCACTTGCTATATGCATAAGTGTATCATTGACCTCTATTTGTCCAACTACGTACATGTGAAGCAATCTGTTGTATACACACATACTCACTTGATTCACGTCGGCCAATCCCATATGTAGTCCATCACACACGCAAGTGTGACCATCACACCCACAAGTGTGACCATCGATCTTTCATTTACTCCCCAACTGCATATCAAACAAATCAATCTGTTGCATGGTTCACTGCTCACTTGATTCGTGTTGATCGATGCCCATATGCAGCTGCAACACACCAACTACTCGTTGATGTCGTGGAAGCCCTTCGACCATGCATCCATCCCAGCAGTCTTTGCACCATCGTCTAGACTGGAAGGCAATACAACCGCAGCAGTATCCTTCAAGTCACTCTTCCCTCGTGCACGAGATAACCAGATTTTCGAAGTTCCAGTACGTTCTGGCCCACGTACTAATCAGACGATATATTCCCCCACGTAGCTCTCCCTTTATCCGAACCACACGGCCTCTTTTGATATTCATAGCCCCCCTACTACAGAGCATCTGTAGCCTTCTGAAGGTAACTGACCGATAGATACTAGATTCTTCCTCAGCTTAGGCACATATCTTACCTTGTTCAAGCTGCGAACTATTCCATCGAACATTTTGATTTTCACAATTCCAATCCCCTTGATCTCACAAGTAGATCCATCAGCCAAAGAAACTGTTTCATTCTTTGTATCTTGGAATTTGTCAAAATGCCCCTCTCGGAACATACATGGTAAGATGACCCTGAGTCTAATATCCATTCTCCTGGAGAACTAGTGCCTCGATTGAAGACGGTGCAAACATCTTCACAATCGAGAGTAACCACAGCCAATGATGCATCTGGATCCTTCTTATTAAGCGGACAATTCGGCCTAATATGACCCCACTCCTTGCAACCAAAGCACTGCATGCCCTTTTCACTGTATCTGGATTTACCCCTGCTATTGGTAGATCCTCTCACAACACCCCTTCCTCTATTATTTTGACTACGCAAAGTCAAAACTATCATTCCGTCCTTGTCACCATCCTGGTTCTTCCTTCCAGCATTTGACAAAAGTGCTGACTGAACCTCCTCCATTTTTATCGTGTCCTTTCCGTACAAAATGGTTGTGACCAAATGATCGAATGACTCCTGAAGCAAAGTAAGAAGAATAAGGGCCTTATCTTTTTCCTCCAATTTTACATCAACCTTTTCAAGTTGATCAATAATACCATTAAACACATTCATGTGCTCAATAACATTGCCTTGAGCTGCCATCTTTAGCTTGTATAACTCGCGCTTCAGATTTAACTTTGTAGTCAAGTTCTTCCCGAGATACAATGTCTCTAACTTTGACCATAATTCCTTCGGCGTGCTTTCGTCAACAACATTATTGATAATGTTATCAGCAATGTATAGTCTGATGGTACTCATGCATTGCGACTCAGCATCCTCCCAATCTTCATCGCTCATCTTTGTTGGTTTTCCCTCCTTCCCCTTCAAAGCCCTTGCTAGCTTCTGTTGGGTTAATATATCCTTTACCCTTCTCTGCCAAAGAGTAAAACTTCCTTTACCATCATATGGAGTCACCGTGAATCCTTTAATACTTGCCATGATCTCCGTTTGCACACACAAACCAATCCAAACAACTAAATCAATTGACCAGGTAAGTGTAAGAAACAATGGGAGCACTTCCGTCAAAACGGCGCCAAATTAGACAACCACTTTTCTTAACGACTTTCCTTCGGCACCAATAATTTAGACACAACTAGCTCTGATGCCAACTGTTAGGAATCTACCCGATTCCCTGCGAATGCGGAAGCGATTTGGTAAATATGTGTGCTTAGATCCCACAAATATACGTGATAGTAATGAAGCAACAAACCAACAATACAGTAAAAGAGACAAGAGATTTAACGTGGTTCGGCCCAGCCTACATCCACAAGAGCAACAACTTCACACTAGATAAAAGAGATTACAATATCCGGGTATCCGATCCCTTGAATTTTATACAAAAATTCAGCCCTACAATACCTATTATGTATATCCGCAACTCACTGAAGTGTTTATCTCAAAACCTCCCCTAATCACTGTTTCCCGACAACCTTTCCTTCTCTCTCTCTCCCAACCCGGACAGTGCCACACAACCTGATAGAAAGACCCCTGCAGCGGGACCACCTCCAATGGCTGCAGTCAAACCCAAGTACCCTAAGGAATAGTTTAGCCGTTTAGGCACGAGGACCTTCTATCCCGACACTTCCTGAAAGCGGGCTAAACCGGCTCCCCTACTAGACGGACTATCTAGCAGCTATAGAGAGAGAAGAGAAAATTATGGTGTGATGTTACTAATGAAGGGGGAGGGGTATATATAAGAGGAAATATGTAGTAGGTGGGGAGGGGTTGGTGAAGTTTTGGTTGAAAGTTTGGCAAGATTAGACATGGACAGCTACCTAACAGTTATGCTTCTTCTATATTTCTTTGCGTTGTATCTTTGGTACATTCTACTTTCATACTCCCTCCGTCCCTCTCATTTCTTTACAGTTACTATTTTGGGCTGTCCCTCTCATTTCTTTACATTACCAAAAATAGTAAGTTTCCTCTACTATTACACTCACTACTTTCCCCCACTATATCATATTTAATTCTAAAAAATACTATTACACTCACTACTTTCCTTCACTATCTCAAATCTATTATAATATTATTAAATATTGTCTTGGTCTCCGTGCAAATTGCCAATGTAAACTTTTAAGAAGGACTGAGGGAGTATTAAATTTCTGACATTTTTGAATGTAAACACTAAACATACATCTTACAGATGCATATTAAAATTTTACGATAATTTTAATACAAGTTTGTTGGTAATGTTGCATGATACGTTTGTTGAAGTAAAAAGTCCAAATTCCGACCGACTAATCAATAATCAAAATTTTAAAACATAAATTGACGATCTATAGTCTAACAGGGCAACTTTCCAATATCGACATTACAATTGACATGCAAGATCTATCGCAACAAACTCACAACCATTATTTCAAATTATCAGTTTCGTTGGTTAACGCTAGCATTCCCATTTTTTGTAAGAGAAAAATGGACATTTTAAATCTCGATAATTCTTCAAATTATAAATCGTTTTCCTACAAAATTGAAGACATTTTAAAAAAATTGAATACTATTCTAAATTTACAAATTTACTCCCGTACATTTTTATGGGAAAATGATATAATCTCTATTATCTGAGATCAGACCATGACTTCCTTTTGTGTATTTACTAAATTTTTTGACAATGACAAAGATGACCGTGCATTTTGCTGAAGGTAAAAAATTCAAGTTCGGTCCAAATTTTAAAAATCTCATTACATTCGCGATATGATAAAAGAAACTCCAATCGAGAATTATATACTCCCTCCGTCCCAATAGATTATTAACACTTTCTATTTTGAGATGTCCAATAAATTGTTAACATTTCTTAAAATAGTAAATTTTAACACTATTACACCCACTACTTCACTTATTTTAACAATACTTTACGCTATTACACCCACTATTTAACTTATTTTATTATTTTAACAATAAAAACACTATTACAGCCGCTACTTCATTTATTTTAATAATATTACATCCACTATCTTGATTTCCGTGCAAAAAGCAAATGTTAACATCCCATTCGGACCGAGGGAGTAATATTTCGCAATAAAAACAATAAGGGAAATTCTCGTTGGTACCCTTCAGGAATTGGCTTTTCCAGATGGTGCCATTTCTTGTTTTGGACTTACGATCGGCACCCCTAAAATAACTGATTACCCTAATTATGCCATTCTGTTAATCAAAACTTTAAGAAACGTAAAAAAAACTATAAAAATAAATGATGATCTATAAATTTTTAATGTATTACTAATTAAAAAAATTAAATAATAATTTATAATTATTAATGTACCACGAATTGAAAAATATTAAACATTAATCTGTAATAAGTTAACATACCGTTAATCTAAAATATGTGTTCAGTCATTTTCTGACCATAAAATAACATAATTCCACATTTAACTTTTTTTAATTTGTGATTTATATAACATAAAATTTTATTATGGAATAAATGTTGAAATTTGTTAAGGTTTTGATTAACAAAAGTGCATAATTAGGGTAATCAGTTACTTTAAGGGTGTCAATCATAAGTCCAAAACACGAAATGACAACATCTGAAAAAGCCAATTCCAGAAGGGCACCAACCAGAATTTCCCAAACAATAATTTCGCAATATAAACACAATATGTATACACACCGGAAAGTCCTACATACTTTATAAACATCAAAGAAAATTTGAAGTGAACAAGAAAATCAATAAAATTCGGTGAGGGTGATTGCTCAAGTCAGCTAAACCTAGTACAAATTTAAGTAGTCGTACTCGTAACAACCTTCGACAATTTATTCAATTGCAGTTACCAGTTGTCGACTATAGGATTTATTTCATCTAATATCTAACATCTAAATTCCGACGTGTTTAATTGTTAATAAAGAGATTGGGTGCTTCAAATTAATTATCTTCTTAACTAACGTATACAATTTTTTTTTTGAATAATTAAACTTCTATCTATCTATCTATCTATTACTACATAAATGTCCATTTTACCCTTTCAAATTAAAAATTTACTAAAGTACCACCATTTTATTTTATTTTTTTTATTTTTTTTTTGTCAGAGTACCACCATTTTATAATTTATACTAAAAACATGTTCCTTTGTGTATTCAATTAGAATCGAACCTTTAACCTCCGCTCAAAAATCTCATGTCATAACCAAGTGTGCTACATCAATTCTTGAGTTTACTTCAAAAATCTTACTAGATTAATCACATCATCTTCTTCTCTTCTGTTTAGTTTTCTTTTATAACTTTTGAATAAATAAAATATTTGTTTACATTATTTATGTAATTCCGTTTTTTTTCAATTATCGTAATTTTATATATAACTATATAAAATGTTGGTTTGTATTTTAATATAACTCCTTTTTTTTTAGATTGTGTATATAATATAACTATGCATTCAGTCATTATTATAATTTTTTAATATTTTGTAGTTTTTTAACAATTAAATGGATATCAATTATGTTACAATTGCTATATTTTATATTTTTAAATGAAACTATATCTCTTATTAAACTTAATACAAAAACGCAAACAAGAATCACATTCTCGATGAAAATCGAACACAAATCTATAATAATTAGGTCAATTGAATATATCGAACTCGCAGAAGTTAAAGATACAACAAATCTATTATCTATTAATTCTATCTATCTATCACTAAGATTGTGTTTCAATAAATATTTATATTCTATTTATAAAATCAACATAATTATAAGTTTATCATATAATTTTAGGTTTATAAAAATTTAAAAATGTGAGTTAAATTAGAGATTTTTGGTCGACCAACCATTTAGGCTTTGAACGATTTAATATATAACTGATATAAGAAAGATAAAAATTTAAAAATGTAGAAAAACTTTTGAATTTATGTTTAAAAAAAACTTTAAAAATAAAATTTATGTTTTTTATAAAAAATAACGTGATAAATATGTAATGTTAGATTAAAATAAGATATGATTTTTTAGATCATAAATATTATAAAATTATTAGTTATTATTAGTAATAACCCGTCGTATTATTACTTGACTATAAATTATGATAATACATATTTTATATAATACATTAAAATGATGCATTATGTCATATAATTTAGATTGATAAATGAAACTTTAAATATATAGACACTACTTAACATTTTAAAAATTATCATTTGTAGTCTTGTATATTACCTTTATATAATTTTTTAATTATGAAAAACAGTATATTTGTCCATATATGTTATAGTCAATTTATAAATTATTAATCGGTATTGTGAAATTATTAAATTATATTAAGTAATATACATTAATTTTTAAAAAAGCATATAAAATAATTGAATTTTAGTCAAAAATAAGTTTTCATAATTTAACATTTCAATAATATGTAATGATTGAGTTATAATATATATTTAGATAAATGTAAGATGAAATCAAAAGGTATAATACTCTCCCGATTCATTAAAATTCCTAAAGATACAATTAAGGTTTCGCGATTTCCTCAATTGTGTTAAGCACTCAATAACATATTAACATTTAACAAGACAGATAAATTACAATATAACTACACAAGCATAGTAACCATTGAATACTACCTAATTGCCGGATTAGTGAATTAGTTACTCATAATAAATGAAACAATTACGTAATATCTAATCTAGTTTTTGACATAAGATAAACATAACTAACATAATATGCTTATTCTAAGTTGATCTGATGTAAAATAATATGAACTATAATTTTATTATTTATTTATTTGTCATTTTTTCAAATTTTTCTTTGCAACCTCATTCTATTTCCTATAGGGATTTTGATTTTATAGGGTCAAGACTGGTGTGAGAATATTGCATTATAGAATTGCAATAGAGATGACATTGACATATTTTAAGGGAAGCAAAATCTTATTGTTAAATCACGTCATTTTCACTTAAACATATTTTAATGTTACCGCTTGCGACTAATTATGGATGATTGTGTTGATATGAAAGCAGTGTCTATTACTATGGAAAGACAAAAATTATCATCTTAATCTCTCAAATTTATAATTACACGTTCGCCATTCATAATCAGACTTGTACATCATACCCAACTATTGGCGTTTATATATAGTCCGTATTGGCATTCACTATTAACACATATTACTACTCAATTGACGTCTATATACAGTCCATATTGGCATTCACTATTAACACATATCATTACTCATATTACAATTTCATAATTACAAATTTCTAGATCAAAAATTATTAAACCAACCGCTACATTATTCTTATGAACAAAATTAAAGATATTTATATAAAGACCCGTGCCTTGTACGTGCTGTTATGCTAGGATAATCTTATAATTGAACTAACGTATACAACTTATGTTACTTTTCCTCACATTCCTTTTTCTTTTTTCTTTTTTTTTTTTTTGCGTAAAGCATCCTTCTTTTTCTTTGTAAACCAAGTATACTTGCTGTGCCGACGTAGAGACGTACAAAAAAATAATTTTGAAAAAAATTATTCAGTGACGGTTTGAAAAAGTTTGGTCTAGGTCCGATTCATTTCAAAATCTGACCATAGCAATTTTTATTTAAAATTCCTG
This sequence comes from Kitagawia praeruptora, assembly GCA_037693485.1. NCBI lineage: Eukaryota > Viridiplantae > Streptophyta > Magnoliopsida > Apiales > Apiaceae > Kitagawia > Kitagawia praeruptora. The sequence continues at coordinate 157,631,309 of CM075348.1, read as the reverse complement.
ATTTAATCTCAGATTTGCAAATTTATATATTTTAACTAGCCCAAAAATTCGGGAAAAAATCAAAAAAGCTAATTGTTTTAATAAAATTCGGTAATATTAATGTTGTATAAATAATTTACTCCATCCGTCCTATAATAATAGTCTTTATTTTTCAAATTTTTACGTTTATCACACCCATCCTCAGTGCATTGATTTTGTGAGAAAATGAACTATTTTAAACTCTTTCTCACTCCTCGCTAATTATTATACAATTTTTCAAAATGATCATTTCAATTTTTTCCGAAATGAACATGGATTATAGGGAAAAAAATTAATAGAAACTGTTATTGTAATACTCCAACTTCTGGTCCAGTCTGTTTCAGCCCATGGGTTTAAAAGACCCAAAGTAATTCTAGACCTGTACCCAAAAATAACTATAATAGTATATCAGGCCAAGCCCAATTTTTGAAAAACATGAACTCGACATTTTCTAAATTAAGTCCAATTAAAATTAGGACCGCTTGATGTTTGTACATCTCGAAACCTGAACTGGACCTTTTCTTAATGAAATCCAAATAAAATTAGGCCCGCTTGAAGTTTTAAAATACTCGCACGAACCTTAAAAATGGAGCTATTAGCTAAAAAACCCAATTAACTTTACGATTTTTTGCAATTTAACCTGCAAACTTATTTTTTTTCATATAAACTCAACGAACTTTGTAAAATTATGAAAATAAATTAACCATAGTTAACTAAAATATTTATGTGTATCTATTTTTGTCAACTCATGTTAAAAATTACATATTTAGTTAAATACATATAAATTAATCTTTATCTATACTATTTATTTTGGAGTCTTAGTACTATTTCTGAAAATGAATACTCATCAAGAACAATTTTAAATATTGTAAATATAATTTTAAGATTGATTGTTTGTTACATTTTTATGATTGAAGTTCCAATTCTTTGTTATTCTATTCCATTAATTAAGTGTTTTGGTTACATCCCTACACATACATCAATTAAGACCATCAATTAAGACCTTGTTTGGTTCGATGTAAGTAATAACCCAACTATATAACTTGAAGTATTGGGAAGATTAACTAGTTATAGTGTTTGGTGTTCGGTGATAAAGTAACCCCCACTTCCCAGTTATTTAGAGTTACTATAAACACGGTAACCTAGCCTACCCACGGTCACCTTAACACTGTGCTCTAGAGTTTTTAGTTGAAGAAGAGAAAAGAAAAGAAGAGAAGGTGAGAGAAGAGATATAAACAAATTTTCTTTAGTGTGCTCCCGACTTATATTGTAGAAAGGGAGAGAAAATTTTGAAAAAAAATTACAAGTGTGAGAGATTCTCTCCAAATCATCCCATTTTTGGAGAGAAGATTTTGGAAAAAAAATTCATAACAATTTTCTTTTCTCTTCTCTCTTAACAAAACTAGGGAGCATGATTTATGAAGAAAATTTTGAAATTTTCTTTTCTCTTCTCTTCCCTTCTCTCATATTCTAAACTCTAGAGCACAGTGTAAGTTACGTAATTGTTTATCATTTTTCACTTTTTTTTATTATGAATTTTCATTTTCCTTCATTAACAACTCCATTTTCCCCATTATTAAATTGAATATTTTCATATAACCCATACAAATTTATGAACTTGGAACTTTTAATATACCATTTTTAAGGTGTTATAACTAGTTTTTTTTCTTGTTGATATCATTATAATTGGTATTGTTAAAGGAATTAAATATATATTTTTTCTAAATAGCAAATTTTTTGATTGTTTATAATATTTTTTTATTAATCTTAAAAATGATTTTAAATGTTTTTTTATTGATCTTGATATTAGTTTTTAATATACAATTCTCAATAATAGTTTAGAAATTATTCTCAATAGTTTATATTTCTATAATAGTTTATAAATTATTTTTTATTTACATTTATAAGTATTTACCGGAAGTTACACAATTGAATGGAAGTTAAAAAAAAAAAAACCAAACACATGCTTTTCATAAACACAGGAACTTTAAACTATAACTTAGTTCGAGGAAATTAAAGTTACCAATGTAACCATATATCTGACGAGGCCTAAGTGTTTTGGTTACATCCCTACACCTACATCTTTTTTTTCTTTTTTGATAAGATTCAAATCATAACGCGAATGATATTTGTAGATCAAGAGAATTTTTCATTAATTATTTTAATTACATTTGTTAACAGCAAGTCCAATATATCCCTTATATGATCTTCTAACTTAAATTATAAGGAGATTGGTTTAAAATAATGTTCTAACAACCTCTTAACTTTTCCTTGAAAAGTTAAGAGCATCATGTAATCTCTTATCTTTAAGGGCTCTCTTATTTCACTTTTATAAATAAAATATTATTTTTCTTCCTCTTTTCAATTGTTTCCCTCTTTTTTTGTTTTTGCTTCCTTCTTTTATTTATTATTTAATAATTGTAAGAATTAATTATAAGAAAGTTTGTTAGAGTTGTCCTAACTTATACTCCCTCAGTCCCGGCCATTTCTTAACATTTCAAAATAGGGTGTCCGACATGCATTTTAAGGTAAATTTTAAAGATAGTTGCATAACTTATTTTTGAAATTTTCTTTTTTTGTATAAAAATAGAACAATCCTATTTTTATACAAAAAAAGAAAATTTCAAAAATAAGTTATGGAACTATCCTTAAAATTCATCTTAAAATGCGTGCCAGAAAATAAGAAAAAAAGTGTTAAGAATTGGGTGGGACGGAGGGAGTAATATTCTAAATCACTAATAACCTAATATTTTATAATATTTATAAGAAAAACACAAATATGTTGTTGGACTTGCTCTAAGCTCCTATAATTTGAAGGGTGAAAGTAGCAAATAACGGTTTTTTAGAATGGCGCAATGAAAATACCAACTTGGGGGTGACTTTGCGGAAATTACCGGATTTATTACGCATATCTGATTGGGGTAATATTATGTTACACATCTTAGAATAGGGTATCAGTCATTACGCAAGTCATAAGGGGTATCGTGAGATTTTTTTTATAAAAAAAATGGATACACATTTAAGTCTTGGGTAAGCAAATATTCAATTCTTATGTATATCCTTTATTATAATACCTGAGTCTACCAATGTTCAGTTAACCAATTAGAAAACTATGAATTATTTTAGAACCAATCAGAGATAATTTCTAAATTTTAGACCAATCATGTTATATCAAGAGTTTTCCTTATTTATAATTTCACCCTAACTCATTAACCATGGTTAGTTAACACTTCTAATTTAAATACAACAATAATTTTATTAGACATATCCATATATACATATTTTTAATATTTAAATATTCATAAATACATATTTTCCTTATTTACAATTTCATCTTACCTTATTAATCATGGTTATTTAACACTTCTAATTTAAATACACTAATGATTTTATTAGACATATCCATAAAGACATATTTTTTAATATTTACATATCCATAAATACATATTTTCAAATAAAAAATTATTAAAAAAATACTATTTTAATTTGAAATCAATCATGATATCCTTTATTATAATACCTGAGTCTACCCAGGTGTATAGAGTTAGATGCAGTTAGCCAATCACAAAAATTTGAATTATTTTAGGACCAATCACAAATCGTTCTTTTTTTTTATTCAATCAGAAATCATTCCAAAATTTTAGACCAATCATATTATATTAAAAAATAAAATATTTATCATTCTCATCCTATTATACTAAAAATGGTTATTTAACAATTCTAATTTAAATATAGTAACGAATTGATTTAACATATCTATATATTATATATTATTTTAATGTCAAAAAATATTTATAAAAAATAGTGTTTTAAATTAAAATCAATTAGGATTATACAAATATTTTTTGAACGCAGGATTATACAAATATTATATCCTCATATATAATAAGCGTATAATGGATCTTTTTCATAATTTTGGTCACTATTACCAAAATAATTACAACCGTTGAATCTAATATTTTTTTAAAATAGACGATCAAGATTATGTCTTATTAATTAAAAAGAAATTATAATCTAAAAAGGATATAATTAAAAAAATTTGTATTGGAATTGAATTTTTAAAAGAAATTATAATATGAAAAGGATAAAATTAATAATGTATAAAATTTATTTTTTTATTAATATTAAAAAAGTCCATATTTACTATTTGAGATGTATTTCGAGATCTATAAATCATATTTGGATGATTTTATAGGCCACACGAAGCTCATAAAATTATATTTACTTTAGTAATGATTTAACAATTATTATCGAAATGGAAACACTCTGAATCTCAAGAGAAAATATTATTACGAAGTTTTACATTAATCTTATTCACTGTAGAAGACCCTACATTGATAATCCTATTCAATGTAGAAAAACAAATTATGTATGATTTAAATCATTGACATACACTTTTTCGTATTTCAATATCAATATTTTTAGTTTACATATTAAAATATAAAATATTTATTATGTTATATCCAACATTTTTCATCTATTTATTTTGCGATCTAAAAGATTGTATTAGAATTATATTTTAAAAAGAAAATTATAACATGAAAATGATATAATTAAAAAAGGATACAATTGAATTTTATTTATTATTTTTTCCTAATATTAAAAAAAAGTTCATATTTACTATTTGGGCTCTATCTCAAGATCTAAAAATCAGATTTGGATGATTTTACAGCCTATGCGAAACTTATAAAATTATCCGTAATTTAGTGAAGATTTTACAATTATTATCGAAATGGAAACACTCAGAATCGCAAGAGAAAATATAATTACGAATTTTTACATTAATCTTATTCAGTGTAGAAGACCTACATTGATAATCCTATTCAATGTAGAAAACCAAATTATATATGATTTAAATCATTGACATACACTTTTTCGTATTTCAATATAAATACAATTTTTAATTTACATGTTAAAATATAAAATATTATTATGTTAGATCAAACGTTTTTCATCTATTTATTTTATGATCTAACGGTTCTTATTTATTTTGTCGTACTGAAGACCAGATTACTGACTACCAAAGTTTTGGACAAAATCACTCTTAAACTTATTATTAAAATCACTATTTTTTTTTTGATATTTCATAGCAAATTGTTCAACTCAGCGCAAAAATTCTAATAAATAACTATTTTTTTATAGATAATTTATTTATCAACAAAAGGGCATATGTCATCTGCACAAATAATCATTCAAATTTTCTTCTAAATCGATATTTTTTATAGGTAAATAATTTATCAATAAAATGTCATACATCTGCAAAAATAATCAAGATTGGACAAACACAGATTAAAATAGATCATATCAAGGTAACAAGGTTTCCTTAATCCAAACTACAATAGTTGATAAGATCTTGAAATATATAGTCTTTCTGGCAAAATAATCCAACAATTTATTCTAATCGTGAGGGAAATACATATGTGATTTGTGAGAACGTGTTCGAACAACTAACCATAACTGCGATTCTATACTATCCAAATTCCAAATCAATGAACCAATATAAAAAAATGATGTAGATCTAAGGTCCTAGATGCCAAAATAAAGGAACTTACTCTCAAAAGAGAAAGAACAAAATCCAATATAGGATAGTCAAAATTCACTAACGGGATACTAGACTCTCAATAAAGAGATATATTTATTGAAAATCAAAATAAAATCAAGGAAAAGAAACGGGAGTTATCATTCACAAGGATAAAGTACAAAATTCAATATATCAGTAGATAAAACCTACCAACGTGGTACTGGACTCTCAATAAAGAGAGATATTTATTGAAAAACAAAGCAAAATTAAGAAAAACAATAAAATGGGCTTATCATCAACAAAAACGCAGATGTCAACCCCTAAACTTTAGCTTAATATTTTTTAATACTAAACCTTAAATATAGGTAAAAAATTTAATAACTTGGTATATAAATTTTAATCAAACAGAGATATTTATTAACAACAAACAAAATTAAAAAAAGTGGGGATTCATTTTTATGTACTCTACTCTTAGTTTTATTGTAGCATTTCAATGTTGTTTTCAATTATATAGTAACATACTTAGATTATTTGGGCAAAGAGTAACATTACATGTAATTGTCATATTTTTATTTTCGCGTATTATTTTCGTTTCGTGTAAAAAAAATGTAGTTTAGTAGCATTTTGTGTTCGAATTTTGGGTACACAAAATAATTTTATGTCATTTTCATGCAAGACCCCAAAGACACATATATAATAATGTGATTACGTATTTATATATTACACATTTGATTTTAGTTTAATGTACAATTTTCTATTTTAACATGTTAGTCAAATAGAAAAAAAGATAGGTGATACTCATTTTCAAATCCAAAACTCAATATCTGAAACCAAATTCGTCGAATTTCGGATTAGATTTGAATTTTTTGGTATCCAAAATTAGTAATAATGTATTCAAAATTAAAATAATTGCTACACGCAAACAATATTATTTATATTTAAACAAAAATTAAAATGATTAACTTAAGTAGTCAAATATAACATAATATACGAATTAACATACTAAGTAAAATTTAAAATATGTTAAAAAAAATAATTTTGTACACAAAAATGAAAATTTTATGTAAAGTAAAGAAAATTATATTTTAAATATGTCAATAAAATTTGAGATTGAGAAATAGAAGTTCCAATTACTAAATTAGTATTGACTCTTTCTAATGAAATATTTGAATAAAAATAAATAAAATAATATATCTTATATCTAAAATATTACATAAAATAATTTCAAATTATAATATTATATTATTTATATATCGGGTTTCGATAGTGGATCGGGTTTCAAATTTCGGATAGGATATCGGTTCGGTACAACTTAAATCCAAATGTAAATCGAATCTATTTTGGGATTAAAATTTTTATCCAAACCTAAATTCCAAAATTTGGGTTTGGTATATCTAAAATTCTGTGGTTCAAATCGGGTACCATCATATCGAATTAATTTTCCTTCTTTATTTATGGGTAAAAAAACTAATATTTAATATAACATATTCTGATAGAAAAGAATACAAAATTCAACATACAAACTCCCAAACTGAATATACACATTTTAAGTTATTATTAAAAACAAGCTAATGGCTATCACCATAAACTCTAACAATCATATATAAATCAAAGAATGAGATATATTGGATTTGTTTGGTTAATTGATAATGTTTATTTTTCTATAGTAAATCAATTTACTAATAAATGAACATCAAATTTGTAAAAAAAATATGGAACAAACACATAGGAAACTAGATTAGATGAAAGTTTCCCTTATCATAATTATGTTCGTTTTATTGATCTTAGTGATCCTTTTTCATATCGCTGCAACCTCTTTTTGAGAGACAATCTAATGATTTATAACGGTTGTTAGAAATAAGTGTTTATGAACTTTTAATACTATTCGAAAAATTGATCGCGACCCATGCAAATATTTTAAATATTAATATAATAAAATACATAGAAACCCATTGTACTGCACTCTGCACATTTAAATATACCAATTTTTCAAAATAACAAAACTTAAAATATGGATAAAAAACTTATGAACTAGGTTGAAAGATTCTAAAAAATGAGAGAAATCAAATGAAAAATAAAATTATAAAAATTAATAAAGAGGGGCTTAGAATGTTTGAGCGGGGATGTGAATGTTATGATAATTGTTTGATAATAATGATATTAATGCATTTGGTATAAATTGACGATAATTTTATAATTAAATTTTAACGAAATTATCTTCTTCTTTTTATATAAATACTGATTAAAGTAATATGTTTATATTAATTAATTAATTTTATCATTCGGTGCGTAGCATGGGTAGAACGCTAACCAATCAAAATATGACAACTCACTCTTTGGGATATTTTTTGGACCTCTAGAATTGCTCATTTCCTATTTTATTTGCATTTATAGAATGAAAAATATGTATTTGATTTATTTTTCTATTAATAATTATGTTTTCATTGTTCTCTACGCATGATCCTCAAAACATGATTATATTGAACCAAACTTTCTGTAAAAATAGCATAAAATGTCGTTAATTTACTTGGGTAAAAAATAAAAGGGAATAAAAGAATTGATATGTATCTCAAGTAAATTTATCATATATCAAATGAATGTGTTGTGATATTAATCTTTTTCTTATATACACAATTTTTCAAAATCGTTTAACACGCGTCCATACAATTACACATAATTTGAGGAAAGTTACTTGAGATGCACATCGGATTCGTTACTCTCAAAACAAAATATAAAAAATAATTTATTTTTTGATATACTATATATTTTTGTAACTATTTTGAAATTTTGAAATTGTACTTTCGGTGCGTAGCACGGGTAAAATGCTAGTATGTAGTACACAAGTGAGGTTGGGTATTACATAATACGCAAGTCCAGATGGGGTATTATGTCAATATTCTATTATTTTGGTTATATGGCCCGTAAGGGTTTTTTTTTTTTTTTATTTAAAATATTGTTTAAAATTTAGGTTTAAAAAAGTCGTACATTCCGTATATTTCTAAAACTCAAAATGAAAAAGTTGAACCGTAAATGTTAATTGTTGAAAACCCGAGGGAATACAGATAAAATTTAAAAATTTTAATTAAAAAATTGAATCCGGTGGCCTGATTTTTAAACGCTACACGTTTAAAAAACAGGATAAATCAGGGTTTTGGGTCTAGGATTTAGGCTTGTAAACAACCCTAAATCCTAAACCCTAAGTTCGTAAACGGTTTATTCGTAGTTCTGAATATTTCTAAACCCAAAATGAAACTATTGAACCCCAAAAGTTAACCGTTGAAAACCCGAGAAAATACAAATAAATTATGTCGTACATTCTGAATATTTCTAAAACCCAAAATGAAAAAGTTGAACCCCAAATGTTAATTGTTGAAAACCCGAGGGAATACAGATAAAATTTAAAAATTTTAATTAAAAAATTGAATCCGGCGACCTGATTTTTAAATGCTACGCGTTTTTAAATGCTACGCATTTAAAAATCAGGATAAATTAGAGTTTTGGGTCTAGGATTTAGGGGTGTAAAGAACCCTAAATCTTAAACCCTAAGTTCGTATACGGTTTATTCGTAGCTCCAAATATTTCTAAACTCAAAATGGAATTATTGAACCCCAAAAATTAACCGTTGAAAACCCGAGAAAATACAAATAAATTAAATAATATTCTACAATTTTCACGTGAAGAATACGCATTTATTTTTTTGGTAACAGACTAACACACATTAGCCAAAACAAAAAAAATGTAAAAAAATCAAAACATGATGTACGTTAACTTTAACTAACTAAGTTGACAGATGGGCCATGTCACGAGTACAAGCATGAGGAGGCGAGGAGCAGGTTAACGAATATGAAGAATACGCATATTAATAATGCGTATAATGCAATATGCATAAGTAATATGCATGTTTGGAAGATGCATTTGTCAGTTGGGTAACAAAAACGGTAGTTTTAACACCATTCTGTTGTTTTTGTGTTTTTTTTCAAAAAAAACGTTATTTTTAACATTTTTTCTAATTTGAACTCAACAGGAGCTCTAGATTCTCTAAGTTGGGACCCTGGACCAAGTATATAAACAACAATCTTTTCTACTGGCAGCAAGTGGAGTCAAATTTGTTTTATAGTGTGGGAGGAACAAAAGGGTGATTACTAGTTCACCATTTTCCTACTAAAGAATTACAGTATTTTAATAAAGAGTGCCACACTCCATAGAGAAACAAACAAATATTAAAACAAAAACCAAGCTATCAGCTAGTCTTTCTCTCCTTGCAGAAACAATTATAGTACCAAGGCCACACATGGTTTTTCCACAAATTAAAAAAATGTCTCACTCATATTCCTTTGAATCCTATCTTCCAAGACTTCACAACCCCTTAAATCATGAACACGAAGAAGATACAAGTAATGATGAAGTTGTTATTGATTCAGACACTCTTCCTGTTATCGATTTTCGGTGCATAAATGAACAGAACCAGAAGTTGCATGAAGCTTGTGCAGACTGGGGAATATTTCGTTTGGTTAACCATGGGATTCCAACTAGTCTCTTGAACCAACTGCATCAAACTTCCAAACAGGTGTTCGATTACAGCTTTGAATCAAAAGAAAAGCTATTTAGCAACAGCCCGATAACATATTTTCGGGGGACTCCTGCCCTTGACTCGAAAGGGAAGGCTTTACAGCAACCACAAAATCTCGACTGCATGGAAGGTTTTAATGTTCCTCTTTCTCAACTTCCTTTGCATACTTATTCCGACGAAGATGATGATGATGATCCATTGCCAACTTTCAGGTACTTTTTCTTTTAATCTTATCATTCGATAAATTAATCCGAATATTTGATTAGCACATAATCTTATGATGTAACTAGCAGTACTGCTACAAATTGAAATTGTCACTTTCATGTTTATTAGGCATAATAGTAAACCGCCTAAATCCAGTAGATTCTTTTAGCTTGTTTGAGTTAGTTTTGTTAAGCTATCAATCAATGTTCCCGAAACCTATGGTGTTTGTCTTAAGATCGAATCTGGAACATTACCCCCGGCCCAAATACGTAATCAGAAACCTCATCCTAGAACTTGTACAGAATAAGATCTCCCACGGCTCTAACTAATATATCTGTCTGGAGCTTGGCGATTTCGCATCACAGTCAGATCATCATCACATTCTTTAGTCCATTTTTCTATAAAATGCTCCAAATTTATCTTTGACTAGTTTTCACATACAAACAAATACAAGAAAGGTTGTGAAAATCGTAAATCGTTGTGCTCGGTTGTGTTGCTGAAATCCGAGTACTCATCCGACTATCCCAGTACTCGATTAAACTCGTGTAGACTCCAAATATTAATACTCATGTGCATACTAGTACAGGTTAACCGATTTTTACAACACTAATTCCACTAAGTATTCTATGCCAAATAAACAGGGATCGAGTTTTCCCCTTTGTTTTGGCCAGGGTTGGTAACTTACCTAAAAGTACTCAATCCTTAGTACCTGTTTCTTCTCCATTTAGGACATTTTTGACTTATTTAAGTTACTTTTGCATGAGTGACCTTTAGCGGAAGTTGCCAAAATGTGTCTCTGTGAAGATACTCGGTCCTGTGTAAAAGAAAATATTTCAACTGTCTTGTCATCATTTGAAGACAAAATTTCAAGATTTTAGCTACTAGCCTAGAGTCATGAAAACAAAAGAGTGCAGTGAAAGGAAGGGCCATGAATTCTGTACATTCTCGTGGCAATATATGCTGGAAGTATATGAATATGACAGTAGGAAACATATCAGAGTAGTCCATGGAACTAAAAGCCATAACTTTTCCCAGCAATAATTGAGGGTTGTCGGATCTCTTCTACAATTTATTGTTCTTTTGTTATGGTAAATGCCTGAGATTCAACTTTATCTTATCGACAAATATAAGTATGGTTTACTTATCGATAAATAAGTTTGGAGTGTGCATATATCAGCACCCTACAATTAACATTACGAGTGAGTCTGTAATGTGACATGTTATATCGGTATTAGAACTCTTTGACAAGTTCTAGAGTTCGTATCCTTTATTCTCAAGATTTTATTTTTGAACATTGCTGTCGAATATTTTGTCAGGGGCCCTAGTGTATAACTAAGTGGTCTAACTGATTTCTACCTAGCTGACATGAAAAGCTTGAGATGAAATCTGACATTGCCTCGTTTTATTGCTAGTTGTACTCCTGTCTCCAAATTAAAACGTAAAAAAAAAAAAAGCAATATTTTTCAACTCCATACGGAAATGAAATCACAAAATAAAGTTTTAAATATTACCCTTTCTACCAAATATAGATATTGGTATAGCGGTTATGGCATGTGTGTTCTTAAATGTTTTATAGTCCCATGCAGGAGATACTGTGTTGCATAAATGTGTATATGAACAAGTAGTGAGATGTCACAAATAGTAGCGCATAGGTGATAATAAAATGCATATGTTTGCGTCTCTGTTTGCAGATATTTGATACTAGAATATGGTAAGCACCAGTCAAGACTTGCAGAAACAATTTGTAAACAAGTAGTGAGGCAATGTCAGCTGGAAGATTGCTCATCCTACCTTCCATTACCAACCGGGTTTTTACGAGTATATCGGTACCCAGCAGTGTCCCAGCTCAATGAATCATCATGGGGCATGGATGCCCACACTGATAGCTCCCTCATTTCCATAATAAATCAAGATCTTGTTGGTGGCCTTCAATTTTACAGACTGGGTCAGTGGTTTCATGTTCATCCTATTCCCAACACACTCATTGTCAATCTTGGTGATATGATGCAGGTTACTCTCTTAACTCTTATTTCATTTAATTTGAATTGCATGCAGTTGGGATTTCATAAAGAACTACATTATGATTACTTATTTTAACCAATACATTTAATATGTAAAATGTACTACTTGTAGTAACCAAGTAATATGAATGTGTTGAACAGGCTCTAAGTGATGATGAGTACAAGAGTGTGAAACACAGAGTAATGTTGAACAAGCACAAACAAAGGCTATCAATTGGCTACTTTGTGTTCCCAGAAGACAATAAATTAATACAGAGCCCAGGTTATAAGCCCTTTTCTTATTCTGATTTTCGAGCTCAAGTTCAACAAGATCTCAAAATTGTTGGCTACAAAGTTGGACTCCAAAGATTCAGACGATCTGCATGATTCAAACAGAGCATCACAGAGTTTTACTATTTTCTTGCATCACATATTTGTTCCATGAATTGAATTTTTTCGAATTAAAAAGCTAAATTTTTTAATTTGCAAATAACGTTTTTTTGTTAAAAAAAATGAAAATAACATTTTTCGGGAGGGGGTGCTGAAAATACCCATTTGAATACGCATTTGGGGTTGGGGTAACGTGAGTTACGCATTTAAGGGTTGGGTAATGGGGGTTACGCAAGTCTCAGCCGAGTAACCCATGCATATTAAAACCTAGAATACGCAAATGGTTGTTGGGTAAACATGGAATACGCATTTGTAACTTGCGTATTAGCTGTAACGCATCATCATCCTGCGTGATGTCGTCATATGACGTCATCGTCGTTCGAGAGTTCCAGAGGCGCGATCCATGGCGATTCCGGCGAGTTTTTTGGATCGATCCGTTCATCCATATCCCGAACTTTACCATAACATACCATATACCGTTAGAATCACAATCAAATTCTCTACACACCTATACAACTTTCTTAGTAATTGAAACGCCCAAAACGAGCCTAATGTCGGAATCATTCTCCGACGAGCTTCGTGTAAGCCCCTGCGGGGCGAGCTTCGTGTAAGCCCCTGCGGGGCCGGAGGATAGAAACGGGTAGGGGGAATAGGAAGGAGATGATTCGGGGGTCATGTTCTGATGTCGTAGTGATTGGGATAGTGATCAGAAAAGGGAGAACGGAGCTATCGAGAAAATCGTCGGCGAGTCGCGGATAGAAAGCTTCGTGGGAGAGACGGAGCTACAGTGGAGGGGTGTTACGCATGCACCTAATGCGTATGTGTAGTACGCATTTTTCAATTGGGTGACGAAATGAGTATAATTAACAACTGTTGTCGGGGAATGGTATTCTCATTTTTTTTTTTTGAAAAACTCGGTATTTTCAGCATTCTTTCCTATAATAACCCCTCTTTCTTCCGTCTTCTCTATGAAAATTCCAGGCGCTCGTCTCACTCCTACCGTCCTACTTAAGGGTGGACACAGAAATGTGGTGGCAAAATGCACATTTTAAAATAACTACCAACTGTTAAACTTCAAATAGTTTCTATAGCATCCCGGAGATGGTCCAGTTGCAAGATAGCAAAATTGGTCAGTGGTTCTTACTAATTTGCAGTGACTACAATAACAACACCGTCCTGTTTCACATCAACACAACTTCGCCAAAATATTCATCTTGAATTCTAGCCCATCAAGATTCGTACTCTGTCGCATGTCAATAGTTTATAGAGTAAATTACAAAGAGGTGGCTAAAGTTTACACCGATTTTCAAAATGTTGGCCATGGTTTCAGATTCGCAAATTGTTGGCCGGAGTTTTGCTCCAAATTTTGAAAAGGTGGCGCCCGTTAAATACCCATTAACGGCTGTAACGAAGCAAAGGGCAAAAAAGGGTTTTAATAAAATATACAACCTCCCTCCATCTATCTCCCTCCCTCCCTCTCTCAGATCACCTCCACCCATTTCACCTCCGACCTCCGCTGTTCTTCTTCTTCGGCCACCAATTGCTTCGTATTCCGACCACCACTGCTACTTGATCTGCTCAAAGAAGCTCTCCCAACATCCTTCACCCCCTTTTCAATTCCTTCACTCGACCTCATACGAACACTAGACCGACCCCTCGATTCCTCCCGAGCTCGATTACCACCACCATTACCCAAACCCCGAATCATCGAACTCTCACTTTCCTTCAATTCCACCTCCAAATTCTTACCAAGATCACTACTTTTCTCCAACCCCACAACACTCCTACCCAAAATTCTCGATCCCCTTCCTTTGATTTCACTACTTCCACCATTTCTCACACTCGAATCCCGAAAAACACCCTTCTTTACCAAAATCAGTTTCCCTTCTTCCCCAATTCGTGAATTCTCTGCTGCATCTCTCTCGAGTTCTCCTATTTTCTCCCAACAAACCTCTCTAAATCTCTCTTTGACAAATCTCTCTAACCCCTCTCGATTTCTCCTCTCTCCCCTCCCACGAAACTCTCTCCCTCTCCCCTCTCTGTGTCCGACTTGCGTGTGTGTTGTGTCGATTGTGGTGAGTTGCGTGTACATACAATATATGTGAGTGTATACTGAGTTCTTGTTGCGGTACCTGTGGCCGATGTGTGCGTGTGTTTGCTGCGCGTGTATGAGAGTATATATATGATGTGTGTGTACAAGGTGTGGGTGTGTGTGGGTTGTACCGAATTGAACTTGGAGAGAAAAGGGGAGGGATTAGCAGGGGAGAGACTCAGAGAGAATATATATATGATGTGTATGTATAATAAATAATTTTACTAAAATACCCTTAAAAACGTGGGATTATTAAAAGTTAACGGTGCATACTTAACGGAGCTTAACGGGAGACATCTTTTTGAAAAACGGAAGAAAACTCCGGCCAACAATTTGCGAATCTGAAACCATGACCAACATTTTGAAAATCGGTGCAAACTTTAGCCACCTCTTTGTCTAATATTATTATAATGGAAGCAGCAACATTCTTACAAAACAAAGGTTTTGGCCCAATCAAAGTTAAGATTGATATAGCAAGATAATAGTCTTACAGAACCATCCCAACATACAACATATGACAAAGGCATATCCTTGGTGAAAAGTCAAGGAATTGCCGATGAAACTTGAACAAGATACACAATTATAAGAAAAGCTTAAAACAGAATTTGCTACTTGAACAATACAACACATGCGATCTACAATACCTGTCAAACTGATACTAGGAAAAACAGGTAGTTATTCACTTCACATATCACACACACAGTTCACACGGTGGCATAACTAAAAACAATATGCTGCAACACACATCTTAGATTCACACTGAATCTAGTGTCTCGGAGTTGGGAAAACTAGCTTCGAATTGTGAGCTGGGGTGCACTTGCTTCCATTATCCGAGGAACATTGTCAATAATACTAGTAGCCAAATTCTTGTTCACAGTAGACGACTGTTGTTTCTCATATGCGGAATTGTGAACCCCAAGTGCAGCCCGGCCAGAGGGGTCTAGGTTATTTGACCACGAAGAATCCCACTCAACAGCCTTGGCTGTACTGCAAGCTATACTTGCTCCACCTGGGACGGTCAATCTTGCAGAATTCTGCTTAAACAAATGAGAGAATGTATGATTAGATACAGATAGATTATCAAATTAGCTAATGTGAAGCAGCGTAAAAAATCTGAAGCACCTGTGGAAAGAACCTCTCGAAAATCATTCTGTAGTAATATGCTTCTTTTGTGACAGGGGTATTGTGTGGGAAGATATGAGAAGCATTGAGCATCATTTTGTCATTGACCTGAATGACAGTTAAATATCAATCAATTTCAAAATGTTCCAAGAGATGCAAAAAAAAAAAAAAAATTTGTTAGAGATTTGTGATTGATGCAGTACATGTAATTCAGCATGAGCTTTAAGCCCATCAATCCAACTGTAGCCAACACCATCACTGAACTGCTCTTTCTGCCTATATAAAATATGCTGCAAGACATAATAAGAGATGCATGTTAGCTTTTTGTGATCAATGAACAATTGCATAAATAAAGCACAAGTCATTATTTCGGACCTTAGGCAGATATGGATGTTCTTCATCATCAAAAGCCTTTCTAAGGATCCACTTCTCAATACGTTTTTCCTCTGGCTTAATCTGAAGTACGAGGACATAGTTATAAAGATGTAAGTGATTTATTTTTTGAATTTTCAAGTAATGTAAACATGAGCAGCAGGATGAGAACTGTTCATTACCATCTTCCACTCTGGGTCAATATTCATTGCAACATTAATGAATTCTTTGTCCAGAAATGGAACCCGAGCTTCTAAGCCCCAAGCAGATGTTGCTTTGTTTGCTCTCAAACAATCATATTGGTGGAGAGCCTTTATCTGTGTACAAAAAGTGCCGAAACGTAATTTCTTCTGTTGAGATCCTTTACACCACAAAATCTATTTTTTTTTACAAGTTTATGTCTATTACCTTGTGGCATGTCTCACGATGAAATTCTTCCTTGTTGGGTGCTTTGTGAAAGTACAAATATCCCCCAAAAATTTCATCAGAACCTTCACCAGAAATGACCATTTTAACTCCTAGGGACTTGATCTTGCGCGACATAAGGAACATAGGAGTGCTAGCTCTGATTGTTGTGACATCATAAGTTTCAATATGATAAATAACATCCTCAATTGCGTCGATTCCATCCTGTCAGAAAAGTAATCATACCTTTTCAATTAAGAAAGAGAGGCTCTAGAAACAAAAAGCTTAGGAGATTGTAGCTAGCTAATTGAATACCTGAACAGTGAAGTGAAACTCATGGTGCACAGTTCCCAGATAATCAGCGACTTCCTTTCCAGCCTTCAAATCTGGTGAACCCTATGGAGAATGTATATGAACTCAAAATTAGATGGTTTTTATTTCTGCGCTTCAAAATCCTTCTCGATAATGATGACAAACATATGATAGCTAAAGCATAGTTGAGATATATCACAGTACCTCAAGGCCAACACAGAATGAATGCAGTTGTGCTCCCCACTGTTTTGCAGCCTTAGTTCCTGCCAAATGACGAGCTGTAATGGAAGCAACTAATGACGAGTCAAGACCACCGGATAACAGAACTCCGAAAGGTACATCAGTCATCAGTCTTTTAATCACAGCCTGCACATACATGTATAAATGACATCAGCGATCCTTGCAAGCATCTCTTTATTAATAGTATGCATAACTTGTAATGTAAACTCATTAAAACCAAAAAGTCCTTACATCTTCAAATGCATGTCTTAGAACAATTGGATCATATGGAGCTGATGGAATTGCTTCAGAGAACCAAGTAGGATTGTACCATCTTTTGAGGCTTCCTGTCTTGCTAGAATACAAGTGCCCTGGTGGAAAGGCCTCGAAATGTTCGCAATCATCATTTAAGCCTTTCATTTCAGAGGAAATCCATACTGAACCTAAACACAGCAAAATAAAATTTATATAATACAACTATTCAAAATATAATTTCAGATAAAATTTTGAACATGATAATGAAAGTTTACCATCAAGACCCCAGCCAAAATATAGGGGAGTAATCCCAATGGCATCACGAGCAACAAGGAAGCTATTATCTCGGGTATCCAGTAACACAAAGGAGAACATTCCATCTAACATGTCCACAAAGTTTTCACCATGCTCTTCATACTGATGTAAGGAGGTTCCATCATCATCAATTAGTTAATTATTTACAAATCAAAATTTGTAAAAATTGGTTTGATTTATAAACAAAGCTTCATTTATTCAAATATCATATATTCATGTCAATAATAATGAGTTGTTTCAGTGGCGGAACCAGGATCCTGAAATAGCCGGGGCTAATATGAATTATCGCATATTTTCCGATACTTGTCGGGGCTCAAAACAAAGTGATTTTTAACTAAAATTCGTGGTCTAAAAATAATTTCTCTATTAAGATTTTCAGTCTAGCCGGGACTCCAGCCTAGGCTTGCCCCCTTGGTTCCGCCCATGGTTGTTTGTTAAATTTATTCAGCCTTTGCACATCATTCACTTTTATTAAATTCTTTTTGCACATGGAACAACTTACAAGATGAGCAATAACATCACAATCACTTCCGGTTTTGAATTTGTGAGTAGGCAAACTCCTTCGGAGTTCCTCATGGTTGTAGATCTCTCCATTGACCTGGTTTCAAAAATGCAACAATTCAATCGTACATTGAAAAGTTAAGTTTGATTGAAACAAAATACGAGACAAGGCTGGTATTTACTTTTAGATCATTCAAAAAAAAATTACTCACCGTGACCACAATCTTCTCATCTTCGCTGTAGAGAGGCTGATCACCAGAAGCAGGATCAATAATTGCTAGCCTTTGGTGAGCCAAATAAGAGTCACCATATTGGTAGAGACCACTCCAGTCAGGACCACGGTGCTTCAATCTGTTTCGTCACGCAACAAAACTAATTAAGCGTTATTAACATTTAAGTATTATATGCATTTTAAGCCATTCTCGTTATTGACGTTTAAAGATTTGGACCTCCTCTTCAACTCGAAAATAGGCAGGCCAGTAAGGGGCATATATTAACAATAAGGTAAAACTTTATCGACAGAGACCGTGCTGTATGAATTTTGATATTTGTATATAATTAGCCAACAAATCACCATCTTGTATATAATTAGCCAACAGATCACCATCAACCTCATTTGTCCTTTCTATGGTGTTATTCCAATTTAGTATATTCGGTTCATAAATAATCACATGCAACTAGTAGCTCCACAGAATTATGCCCAAATCCCAAATGATCCAAAGGCAAACTACACTATCTTTTCATACAATTGACTGTCTCCGCATCAACATATCTTCCCTTATTAGATTATTGGTAACCATAGTTAAAATATGGAAAGTGAAGTCACTCAAAACATCAATAATTTATTTATTACTGACCGTAGCAAGTACAACTCCTACCTAACCTAACATCAAACTTCACACATATTACTCCCTCCGTCCCGTCTATTTGTTATCGTTTCAAAATGGGTATCGACACGCATTTTAAGGTGGATTTTAAGGATAGTTCCATAACTTATTTTTGAAAGTTTCTTTTTTTTTACAAAAATAGAACAATCCTATTTTTATACAAAAAAAGAAAATTTTAAAAATAAGTTATGGAACTATTCTTAAAATCCACCTTAAAATGCGTGCCAGAAAGTGACAAAAAAGTGTAAACAAATGGATGAGACAGAAGGAGTATTATTAGTAATTTAAAAAATGCAAATTAAATTAATAACCATCAAGGTACGATTAAAATCAAAATCAGAATCAAAACTTGCAAAACTACGACGATATAATTGAAAAGGGCAAAGACCAAAATCAAGAAACAATCCGCTACACAACACAAAATCGATGAGGTCTTAGCCTAATGACGAGATATTCTGGCCAAGGTAGGTCACAAGCCCCATCCCTCTTCCCCTCATTTGTGATTTGTACGGCAAACACACACACACACACACACAAGACATGCAGAAACTAAACATGCAAACGTTGGAAAACAAGAATTTGTGGGAAGACAATACCTGCGAGAGAGCTCAAGAACACGAACCCTTTTGGCCTGAGAATCATCAGAGCAACCCAAAACAGCTAGAATTCCACACATGATTGATCAAATTTTTTTATTTTTTTCTTGTTTTTTTAATTTTTTTTGTTCCGAAAATTTTTTTTTACACAACGAAATACAAAAAAACCCAAACACTTGGATCAAGAAAGAGAGAGAAATGTGGGGGGAGGGGAGGAAATAACACGTACTACTAGTATGTGTTCGAAATGAGTTGTGAGATGCATTGTAAGCATGGAACGTGTCCTATTTATAGGACATTTGTGGGTCCCATCTCAAGCGGCGTCGTTCTCCTCGTCGTTTTAAATTTTAGAGTGTAAAAATTAAAAAAGAATCATCCATGAGTCATTATTGTAATAAAAAATATTATCTTTCTTTTTCTGCTTTCCTATCTTGTTCGATGTTCATTTTTTCCACATAAACTTGATGTCGACATTTTTATTTAATTTCCTTGTTTATTGTGTTTTTTCCATGTAAGCTTTTATTTTCAGCAAGGTATCATATGACATTCATCAATAACGGTTCAGTATCCGAATCGAATTATTGTGAATATACTATACCCACCAAAGTTTTTGACAAAATAATAAAAAAAAAAAGAAAAAACTCACAAAATAATATTATTCCGAAAATCCTTAAATTTAAAATGTTGAGTTCTTTAAGAATATCAGGTGCACAAGCAAGTGACAACTCTCAGTTCTTGATAATTTCTTGAATTTTGTCGGTTAAGTTTGAAATTGAGTTTATTGGTATAATTCAAAGTTCTATACTCCCTCCGTCCCAAAATACATGTTCTTTTTCTAAAATAAACTAGTCTATAACCCGTGCGATGCACGATTGCTTGTAAATTTTTTAATTATATTTTATTATTAAAATTTTAAGTTGTATATATATTTTTATTAATAAAATAATTTATAACTTTATAATCCCATGTATATAAATATTATTAAAATTATTTATTTTGAATTATTATAGTTGTATTCTGAATTATTATATTTGTGTATGTGGTGCATATTAATATTAATACATACTCTCTCCGTCCCAATTATATTGTCCACTATTTCCTATTTTCTTTGTCCCAAAATTATTGTCTATATTTAGCTGATAAGGTAAATTATATGTTAATTATGTTAACTTTTATGAAAAAATAATACAATTATTTGGTAACTTAAATATATTTGGCATGATTGAATAAAAGGTAGATTTTGATGGATGGACAATAAAAATGGGACGGAGAGAGTATTATTTAGGCTATGTGTGTTTTTTTTTTAATTTTATTAATAATAGATATTTAACCAAACCAAAGAGTGACCAAAAAAAGAGTATAAAAAAAGAGTGACAAAAAAAAGAGTATCAAACCAAATATACACTGTTTTGCTTATATTTTGAATTATTATAGTTGTATTTTGAATTATTATATTTGTGTATGTGGTGCATATTAATATTAATACATATTATTTAGGCTATGTGTGTTTTTTTTTAATTTTATTAATAATAGAGATTTAACTGAGTGGCCAAAAAAAGAGTACTAAAAAAGAATAAAAAAGAATGACCAAAAAAAGAGTACCAAACCAAATATACTCTGTTTTGCTTATAATAGTATAGTATAGATTTGTCCCAAATTACATATCCAACAAAAAATGAAATATACTTGAACGAGTATAGGGACGGAATCAAAACAAAACTAACAGAAATCAAAATCCTACCTCGATTAAAAGTTGAAAAACTGTAAAAAAATTCAAATATTGTCTCAAATACTTACGTATCCTCGTTTAATTAATAAATTTCATAATAAAAATATGAAATCCCATGTATAAATATTTGCGCCCACAAATTACAACATGCTACTCCCTCCGTCCCTTAATGTTTTTCCTGTTTTGACTGGACACGTTTGCCAACGCACATTTTTGATCGTTAATATCTTGAATTTCGTATTAATATTAAATATAAAAGCTTTACTGTATTAAAGTACTCATAAATACGAATCCAACATCACTCATGACTATATTTGGTCCTACAGATTAGACGTAAATTAGTAATTTGTCTCATGTTATGAACAGTCTCGACATATGAAACAAGAGTCGCATTAAGGGACGGAAGGAGTACGTATCAATGACGTTATTTTGTAAGCATTACTCTTAAAATTTTAAGTACCAATATTTTTTTCGATTATTTCGAAATTCTTGTTTGGTCACTAGAAAATGTATGAAATTCTAAAATTATATAAAAAAATATGTACGAGAAATATGAACGGTCCGTTTTACCAAACTCATACATTAAAATGCATGTATTCTTTAATGGTTGGCCATTAACACTAAACATTTGTTTTCGTTTGCTGCTACTATTTGTACTTCTTGCGGTATGTAAAGCATATGGATCCCCTATTTTCACACCAAAAAATTTTACTATACCAAAAATTTTCCGCAATACATGTTTCATCTTTTACCCTAACAATCATTTATCCCAGATGTAATCCCTTCTTTAATGCAGAAGCTCATCACAAACAATCCCGAAATGTTGTACTCCTACATGATCGTAAATTTGGTGAAACACTGGACATACAATCCCGAAGTGTTGTACTCCTACATTGATCGTAAATTTGGTGAAACACTGGACATGCATCCCATGTGCAGAAGACATGTCCCTTTGTGTAACTTAAAGTTTATCCATTATCACCTGCTACTACATGCTGACCCATACGGAACCACTAGCCAATGGTAGAGCTGGAGTGCCAAGATATGTAATGTTTCAGAACAAGTGAAAGTCGTGATTCACGGCAATTTTCAACTATCCACGTGTTTACAACTAGGATACTGAACTAGTACTATTAGTATATATGTAGTGTACGTTTTTATGTAAATTCAGTGTTGCAGATTTCGGAAATCGAAAGTATTCGGTTGAGGTACTGATTTATGATTTATCGGGTGATTCGGTTGAAAAATCGGCAATTTATCGGCGATTTTTATAAAATCGGTCGAATCGGTTCTAAAAATTTTACCAATTTTTGGCCGATTTATCGACGATTTTTCAGAAATCAACGGATTTCTATAACAGAATGTAAATTTGGTTAAACAATTTGTCGTTGTTTTCTGTGTTTTGTGCCCTCAATTCCATTACTTTTTAACAAATTAGGAACCTGTTTTAGTTTGACCCAACTTAGATAACTACAATGAAACATTTGTACGTATGTTTATCTTGGCGCACTGTATAAGGATCGAGGCCGGCAAACAATTAAATGATAAATTTTCTACTAAATTTATCAAAGAAATAATCTAAGAATCATGTAAAAATAATTAGGATAAATCATGTTCCTCGACTTCATAATTATATAATAATATTGATCTATATAAGTTAAAAGGGTACTTGTATTAAATTTTATGAAGAACTTGTAAGAGTATCTTCAACCATGAATAATCCTTAGCTAGATAAAATTTTTGGAGAATATGTAAAAAATAATTATCTCCAATGACACATACATACTGTTATCCATAATTTTAGATAATCACTTAATATTAATTATATTTGTCGAATTTTTAAATATCTGTAATAAAACTTTACCATCTATTACCATATTAAAATGAGGATATTCTTCTTTTAATAAATTAAAATAATAATAACAAATTATTTTAATAAAATATAAACAATCATTATAACCAATTCTACAATACCTTACCGGTTCCGACTATAACAATTACTTATAAAATATTATTAACTGTTACGATTTTAATGGTTTTTGCATAAAGGAATTTTCCAAATTGATGTTGATTAAATCGTTATTCGTTCTACTGACAAGAAGGTTAAGTTAGCTATATTATCAATTTATAAGTAAAAAGTGCTAAAAATGAGATAGCCTACCTAACTTCCCTAAAAGAAAGGACTTGCATCGCATGTACTTCTACTGTACAGCGTCTTGGAGCGGAAAGGGATATTTGGTTTGTATTTATTTTATAAACGATCCAAATTTAACGGAAAAATTAAATTTGAATAAAATATGAGCACACCTACATACCCACTTAGATTAGGTCTCAAATTATTTGTTATGAAATGATCCTACCTCAATCTGTATTTGATTCAAATCTCAATATAAATTATATTTTTTATCCATTACATTTTTAATTTTTAATGACTTTTATAAGTTTAAATTTACACAAAATATGATGTATCTATCCTTATAATGGATAAATTATCATCATACATACTTAAATGCATTACATATTTAAGTTTTTAATTTTTTTTGTAATATTATATATATTTTAGAATAAATAATTATTATATATATCAAATAAAAAAATCTTTTATGTTAGTGGATCATGTTTGACTCATATATAGTCTATCATAAATTATCTTACTAGAAAGAAAAAAATACGATACCAACTCATATTTAATTTGGATCAAGAGCTCAATATTCGAGATCGATTTATATCCGAAAAAAATGATACTAAACTCAAATTTGAACATTATTAAAATAAAATAATTGAGACTTGAGAAATGGAGCATCCGATACGATTCAACTCATTTTACATCCGTATTTATTGATTTGCTCGTAAAAATATGGGAAGATTAATTTTTAAATCGTGAGTTATCATTTTTCAGTTACGTATTTAAATGAATTTCCTCATGATTATGAGTATCTGTAAATAGAGATTAGTAAATGTTCATGTTTTTTGTCACATTTGTTCTTATTGCTCTGTTTAAATTTTGTTTTTATATTTTAATAAATAATAATCTACTTTTCTTATAAAAGAAATTTGGAAGACAACTTTTACAGGACATTCCAAAATTCAGATTCGGTCCTAAACATAAGATCAACATTTTTGACGTTTGTTGATAAAACCTTGATATGCCAAAAATAATTTTGAGCGGCTTTGGTAAATCTTTGGGTCTATTTTGAACCATTTTTAATCACAAAATATGCCACTATCCATATATTTAAGCTATAAAATAAATTGTCCCTTAACCCTATGTATTAGGCAGAATGTTTGTTTAGTGTTTCATAATTGTTTCTACCATCACCCCTTCAAGTTGCTTAAAAGGTCATTTTGCAAGCATATAATATCATTACTTTAAGATTTTTGAAGAAAAAAGTTAAAAAAAACTTTACTTAAATTAAACTTTAAATTCACATTTACATTTACATTTTCGGGGAAGAAGGATAAGAATGACACAAACTATACGGCCTTCGTAGTTTCCTCAACATCGAGCTAGTTGGTTACAATTCTTAGAATATCTTTAATGAAAAATATCCTTAACAATATTATTCTACATGCCATATGATATACATAATATATAAAAAAATTAACATTTTCATACATAATTTTTCTTAATAAAAATTATAAACAATCATATTTCGTCGACTACATTTGTTGAAACAACTTAATCGTTTAGCAAAATTATATACAATTATCATTATAATTACGTCCATGGAATTCTTCTTATCACCCTTATGTAAAAATTTAACCATTTCCTAATTAAAATTTTTTTAGCCAATTATTATACATATTATCATTGGAAATACTCTTAATTCCTGCTAACACGTGACATACACAGATTTCGTTTAACACTAGTTTATAACCCGTATTACGCATATAGTAGTGTAAAACTTTATATCATAATAATTATGATATATAATAATAATGATAAAATAAAAAATGACTTTATACTTAAGATTAAATAAATTAATTTGTAGAAATAATATTAATAGAACATATTTTATATATTATTATATAGAAATGGAATCAAAATTAAATTAATTAGATTTTTCATATCTATTACGTGATAATATGTATTAATGAACAGACCAAAATAAAAAGATTTATTCAAATTTTCATTGATAATCTTACCATAAATATTTAAAAAAATATCTTAAAAATAAAAAAAATATATAAAACTTTCTTTAATTAACAATGGATTAAATAATGGATTTGGATCTTTTCTAAGTGTAACATGTATATGGAACTGGAAAATGAATTATGTCAAAATCAATGCAAAATCTTGTTCAAACCTAAATGTGAATATTAAACCTTAGTTACAGGCTATCCATTAATTTATAATATATACATATTATAATTACTTTTTTATATAATTAATACCGGCTAAAATAATTTATTTATAATATTATAATGTTATTTATCTATTATTAGTGATAATAATAGTTGTTTAGAACTAACAATTAAAAATATAAAATTTTAACTTAAATTTGTTGTTGATGGGATACGAATTCTTGATCCTTTAATAAAATATTTTTTTTAAAAATTTCTTATTAATATTCGATCTAGCAACTCTCATCTATTTACCAAAAGTCTGACAGTCATTATTCTTTTTATGATTAAACTATAAACCAAATTATCTTCTAATTTATTTATTAGAATATAGTGCAGATATAAATTTGGTCCACTTAATAGGTAACCAGAAAATAAATTGTTAATTTTGATATATTTCATCATTCATGTAGTAGTAAATGGGTATATAATTATTGATCTTGGAGAGTTTGATAACCAGTTCTTTTTTCTTTTTTTTTTTTACTTTTGATAACCAGTTCTTATACATGCGTGTAAACAAAAAATTTTGAATTTTAAAGTTTTATTATTCAAATTAAGTTTTATTAGCGGGAAAATTAATTCATTCGTTATTGAACTATAGCCCATTCATGGTCTAGGTCCTTTTACTATAAAATCCAATTGTTCGATACCTTAACTTTCAAATTGATTTAGGTCCTTCCGTCAGTGAAGTGAAATTTTGATATGTTAATTTAGGAGTGATTACAAGCATACAGGTGGTGAAAATTTTTGATTTCGAGTTCACTAACATATAAAAATGTGCATATTTTCAGAAGTTCTTCACGTGTTTTTGAGATTAAAGTGCAGATTTCTATATGTTAGTGAACTCGAAATCGAAAACTTTCACCACCCGTGTACTTGTAATCACTCCTAGATTAACATATCAAAATTTCACTTCAATCAGTGAAGTTTCGATTTTCCACGTCAGCGTTGACTAACAATCGTTAGTCAAAATCTGACTGAAGGACCCAAATCAAATTTTTTGAAAGTTATGGTATCAAACAATTGGATTTTATAGTACAGGGACCTTGAACCAGATGTTGATACTTTACAAACCATGGTTACACGATCTGCTCCTCTATTCCATGTTCTTGATAACTATGATGCTAAGTCCTATAAACCCATGGGTATAATGCTTGATACCTTGGGTTGTGAGTTGGTTTCTAATGGCAAGTCTTCTTTTCTGTCTTGTGTAACTTGGGTTGCTGATACCTAAGGAAACTGATTATCTATTTATTTTATTTAACTATGTTTTCATATATGTTTATTAATAAGGGACCGTGATGGGTTTCCAAGTTGTCTAAAACAGTATGGGCTTTAAACTTTGAGCAGTTTTCCAGGCCCGGGGTTTAGGATAGTAGGGTTTTAAATATTTTAGTTATGCTTATTGGAGGGCAGACTTTTGGGGAGAGTAAATCAGAAAATTACACTTTGTGTATTTTGTTTGTGTTTCGTTCGATTGGAACATATCTGATATTGATTGAGATTTCAATATTGGAATCCTTGGGTGATTGAGATTTCATCTAAGTTTATATCGTCTTTTACAAGTTATCACAAATTGTTATCAATTTGGCATCAGAGCCAAGGTTTGAAGGGAAACTATTAGCAAAATTTTGATATCGTATTTGAGATCATGGGAGAACAACTGAATTTGCAAAACATGGATACACAACTTGCCGATGTAATGGCTAGATTGGATAGAAGTGAACAACGTCAGTTGCAAACAATCAAGAAGTTAGATGATGTTGCAACTACAGTACAAACAATCGACACTGGTGAGGTTATGATACGTCCCAGAGGTGGAAACCAGTTTCATAACAACAACAACAATGATAAAGAACTCAGAGATTTACCTGAATTCACTGGTGATGATGCTGAGGAGTATATGGATTGGGTAAGACAAATGGAGAAAGTGTTTGACTATAAAGGTTACGATGATCAGAAGGCATACAAAGTAGCAGTTGTAAAACTCACCAAGCATGCTGGTATGTGGTTCGATAATTATAAGGCTCAAAGGGATAGAGAAGAAGAACTAAGAATTACAACTTAGACAGAATTGAAGCGCCATTTGAAGAAACGATTTTTGCCAAAAGAGTTTGTGCAAGATCAGTTTATTAAACTCAATTATCTTCAACAGAAAACTCTTAATGTTGCTGAGTACACTAGGGAATTTGAGAAATTGTGCATATTATGTGACCTGCGCGAACGTGATGAGATGAAGATAGCTCGATATATTCGAGGATTAAATTTGTCAATTGCTCATAAAATTCAGACTATGCCATTTACTTTCTTTGAAGATGTACTGAAGATGGCTGCTAGGTTCGAACAACAAGAAAAGGAAAAGCAGAAGACTTCTTACAACAAGGACCACAAGATGACATCATACAAGGGTGGTGAGTCTAGCCAAGGTAGTAACTTCAAGCAAAGTTTTAATTCTGGAATATCATCCACATATAGTTCGACCAAAGATGATAAAACAAGAGGAAAAACCACTGGAACATTGCCAAGGGAGTACAAAGAAAAAAAGTGCTTCAAATGTCAAGGTTGGGGCCATATAGCATCTCAGTGTGGAAATAGAGTGATTGTTACTATTAGAGAAGCTAAGGCATTGATGGCCAAATATGCTGATGAAGAAGAAGCTATGAAAGAAGAGGAAAAAGTCTTATTGATGCATGAGACAAATCGAGAAAGAAAGAATGATGATGACTTTAGCTATGATAGTATATGGAAAGATCAGGAGTATGTTGAGCCTCCAAGGGTAGATAATGTGTTGATTTTGCGAAAGCTTTTACATACTAAAGCTGAACCTGTTGAACAAGAACAACGTGAGAACCTATTTCAAACCAGGTGTCTTGTGAATGGTAGATGGTGTAGTATGATTATTGATGGCGGTTCATGTGCCAATGTGGTGTCTTCTAAGGCTGTTAATGCGTTAAATCTTGATACTAGAGACCATCCTAAGCCATACAAGCTTAACTGGTTGAATGATAATGAGTCTCTTAGAGTAAAGAAACAAGCTTTGGTTACGTTTGAATTAGGGAATTACAAGGATGATATCTGGTGTGATATAATCCCTATGACTGCTTGTTCAATTCTGTTGGGACGTCCATGGCAGTATGATAGATATATAATGCATGATGGTAGGAGGAATATTTATTCCGTTGTTGCTGGGAATAAAAGAATTGGCTTAAAACCACTACCTCCTATAGTCGAACCAACTAAAGACACTGTGAAGTCTAATATGCTCTTGTCTGCTCGAGAATTTGAGAAAGAACTAAAAGAAAACTCCTATGGTTATGCATTGTATGTTCGTCAGGTGAGTGAAGAATCTTCTCCTCCACCAGATCCGACACTAGAACTTCTGCTGAATGAGTTTACAGATGTGTTCCCAACTGAGCTACCAGACGGTTTACCTCCTTTAAGAGGACTTGAGAAAGCTATAGATCTGTTAGTCATAGAGGCATGCCTGTATACATCTAATAACAAGCCTAATTACTTGTAATGCCTTGCATTACTTACATGACCTCTTAACTGAGGGAACCTCTAGTTGTAGAGTTTCTATTTGTTCTGTACTTGTACTAGGCATCAAATCCTAGTTGTGTAACTGTACTTATTTAGTCAAGAATAATGCTTGAAAGAAGTTCCAAGGTTCATGCCTCAAGCAAGAAGAAAAAGACTGTCAAATAATCACAAGTTGGGATTTGAAGAAATGAAGAATTTGCCTAAGTACCAATTCGAGAAGTATATTTGTCTATTCGAGAAGTCCAGCATTCGAGAAGTCAGGGATTCGATATCTCAAGACACTATTCGATATATCTGAATACACTGTTCGATATCTCATTCAATATCTCAGAGATTCGATATGTCTACTACTCTATTCGAGAACTCAAGAAGTCAACAAGTCAAAGTGGTATTCGAGTTCTCAAAGAGTCAACAAGTCAAAGTTCCATTCGATATCTCAAGGACTCATAAAGCTATTCGATATCTCGAGGATTCGATAAGTCAAATGTTCTATTCGACAACTCAAGGAATCCTGATGGAAAAGAGCTATTCGAGAAGTGGTTCGATATGTCAATATAATAGTGTTCGAGAACTCAGAGTTATCGATCAAGTCAATTCTAGTTCTCGAATCACTTACTTAGTCACTTCTCGAATACATTCTTGGAGACAAAATACTGAAGAAATTGTACAAATCAGAAACCTGCAACAAGCCAATGCACTTTATGGACCACAATCTGTAACGTGCTCTGGAAAGCCTACAAGGAAGCTTGGAGAGATATAGAAGAGACAAGGGGCTAAAGAAGTGGATCTGAACAGGCTTTGCAAAGTCAAATCTGTAACCGTTTGGACACTTACTCAAAAAGGATAGACAGACTAGAAAGTAATTTGTTTAGCTACCTTATTTGTAGTAAGTAGGTTGTATCGATGCTCTATAAGGATACAGCCTCACTCCCTTAGTCGAGAACTTTGTGAGTCAAGTTTTTCATACATTGTAAGCTATATCTCTCTGAGAAAAACGAAGCTGAGAATACTATCATTTGTATTCACAGATTGTAGCAACCTTTATCTAATAATACATTAGATTAAAGTGATATTGTGTCTTGTGTTGTTCTTTATCCATACCTTCACTCTTGCACACACAAACACTTATTTGCTACACAGACTCGAACAAGAAAAGTTCAAGAATCCATTCACCCCCCCTCTGTATTCTTTTACTGTAATCAATACTCAACAAGTGGTATCAGAGCGGGCTGTTTATTCAAAAACAGAAAAACGATCATGAGTTCGAATACACCAAAGACTACAGGAACGGTGAAAGTCCCTAAGTTTGATAAAGAAAACTTCAACCCCTGGAAGATAAAGATGATGTTGTTCATCAAAGCCTCTCATCCTTTGTATCCTAAGATTCTCAAGAATGGTCCTTTTGTTCCACAACAAGAGATACCAGAGAAGACTGTTGGAACCACAACTATCCCAAGATCTTATGAGGCCAAGGATCCATCAAAATGGACAGAATCAGAAAGGAAGAAGGTTGTTCTTGACAGCCACCTCATGTTGCTTATCATTGATTCCATGGACATGTCAATGTTTACAAACATTGCATCATGTACATCTGCCAAAGAAATGTGGGATCACATTGAGGTGTTGTGTGAAGGAACTGATGAGGTTAAGGAAAACAAGAAACAGATACTGGTCACACAGTATGAAGCTTTCATGGCATAGCCCAAGGAAAGCATTACTGAGATGTTTGAAAGGTTTCACAAGCTAGTCACTGAGTTGCAGATGAATATTGGCAAGGTTTACAGCACCAAGGAGTTAAATATGAAATTTCTGCTATCTTCACCAAATCATTTAGAGCAAAGAGTCATTTCTCTAAGGGAAAGAGATTTGAACAAAAGTCACCTATGATGTGCTCTATGGAGTCTTAAAGACTCATGAGCTTGAGTTGCTTCAGAAAAGGGCTATCCAAGCCAACCAAGGTAGAATGATAAACACATCATGTGCCTTGATTGTCAACAAATCTATTCAAGACCTAGAAGCATCTACAAGCCAGCTAAGGATAGAGGAGGTAGCAGATGATGAAGAAACTGAAGCTGAGGTAAGTGAACCTGTTGAGAAAAAGGAGGAAGAAGAGTTTTACACTCTTGAAGAACTAGATGGGATGGAAAATACTTCATATGCTTTCATGGTCAGAAAATTTCCAAACATCATATTTAAAAGAAATCAACCCTTCAAACCAAAAACTCAAAACCATTCAATCAACAAGAACAAGGCACCTGTGAAACCAAACAGATATAAATTCAAAACCAGCTATGTGGATAGGTCATCTGTAAGGTGTTATAGATGCAATGACCTAGGGCATTTTGCCAGTGAATGCAAGAAGCCTAAAAAGAAGGATAAAGAGTTTCTGGAACTTGAAGCTAAGTATGAGGCCCTTCTGAGAAAGCAAACACAAGGTAAGGCCTACATAGCTGAAGGGAAGTGTTGGGATGATTCTGATAGTGATGGAGAAGAACAAGAGTTTTGCAACTATGCCTTGATGGCCAATTCCGAGGAAGACACATCTTCATCAAACTCTCAGGTACCATCCGTCACTACCATAGACATGTCTGTTTTTGAATATAAATCCATGGTTGAATAACTATCTGTTGAGATGTTTAATATTCATACTAGTATGACTGCTGCTAATGAGGAGATTGCTAAACTGTCTACTAGAAATGAAATGTTAACCAAAAAGAATGAAGAACTTGAGCTAACTGCTATGCAAGTAGAAAACCTTAAGAAAGAAGTTGAATATTTGCAGAACAAGGTTTTATGTGCTAGTCAAGTTGAAAAGGCTCTTAGGGATGAATCAGCTGAAAATGAATTCAAACTGAAAACTTTTAATAAATCAACTGGTCTAGTGCAATCCTACTGTGAGAAAGTTCAAGCTAAACCCAAGGCTGCTATTGGACTTGACTATGACACTCTTAAACAGAGAAAAGGCTATGCTGTCATTGAAGACGACACAGTTGTTCATGAGGAATTGTCTCACATTTTGAAAAAGGCTGAAAAACCAATTTTTAAAGAATCAACATTTGAAATTGATGAGGATGCTTTACTCATCAAGCAAATGTTGAATGATGAGGATGAGGCACAAGCTAGTGAACAACAAGCATCCTCCAAGAGTGAGTGTGTCAAGTCAAAAGCCAAGGAGCCAGTAGTTGATAGGCCAAGACCTAAGAAGTTTGTTAAGTTTGTTTCAGCTGGGAAGAGTGAATCAGAAAAGAAAGTGACTAAGAAGAAACAGAACAGAAATGGCAAGTTAGGGATTAACAGGGATAACAACTATGCTTATATGCCTAATGCCCCTAGGAAAACTTGTCAGAACTGTTTCAGTACCAATCATTTAACTCATGCATGCAAGAAACCTGTAGGTAGTGTGTCCAAACCTTTCTATGATTGTTCTGTGCCTCTAAGACATAGAGATGCTCCATTTTGTGATAAATTTGACTATATGCCATGCAACATGAATGTGATGACTAGCTGTTTTAATTTGAGAAGGCAATTCATTGATGGTTGTATCAGTCACAATTCTCACACACACTACACAAGGTCAAAGTCTTCAAGTCCTCCTAAAGCTAGGAAGGTACCTCTGTCACCTAAGTCTGAAACTTCAGGTTCTAAGACTTCTAACAGTGACAAGAAGACTAACACTAAAAAAGTTGACAAGCATGTTGTTTATGATAAAACTATTTCTAAGTCACATGGACCCAAGCTTGTTTGGGTACCAAAGGAAAAGTAATACCTTTGTGTTTGCAGGGCAAAGAAAGTGAAAAGAAGATCATGTGGATTTTGGACAGTGGATGCTCAAATCATATGATTGGTGATATGGCCCTGCTATCACAGTATGAGGAAAAGGCTGGCCCAATGGTTGCTTTTGGAGATGACAGCATGGGTAACACATTGGGATATGGCAAGTTGAAAGTTGGTAATGTCATCATTGAAGATGTAGCACTAGTCAAGGGGCTCAAGCATAATCTGCTAAGTGTTGGTCAGTTTACTGATAGGGGATTCAAGGTGGATTTTGACAAAGATGAATGTTTGATCACCCACAAGAAGACTGGTGATTTTGCTCTATCTGGAGTAAGAAAGGGAAGCCTGTTTGTAGCCAATATGGACTCTGCAAACAAGGACAAAATTTGTTGTTTCTATTCAAAAGCATCAAATGAAGATTGTTGGTTGTGGCATAAGAAATTATCACACCTGAACTTCAAAGCCATTAATTCTCTAGTCAAAAGAGAGTTAGTGAGAGGCATGCCTACACTTGAATTCTGCCAAGAAGGAGTATGTGAGGCTTGTCAAAAAGGAAAAATGAAAAGATCAAGCCACAAGTCAAAGACAGTGACATCAATAACCAAGCCACTACAACTCATTCATATGGATTTGTTTGGGCCTGTCAATATTATGTCACTAGGAAGAAAGAAGTATGCCTTGGTGATGGTTGATGACTTTACAAGGTATACATGGGTGGAATTTCTAGCATCAAAAGATGAGGCCCCATAAGTAATCATTGAGCACATAAAGAGAGTTGACAAGGAAGTAAAGGCCAACAATGCAAGTGTAACTGCATTGAGAAGTGACAATGGAACAGAGTTCAGAAATGCCATACTTGAAGCATTCTGTAAAGAGAATGGCATTTCTCAGCAATTCTCAGCTCCAAGGACTCCACAACAAAATGGAGTTGCTGAGAGAAAGAATAGAACTCTAATTGAGGCTGCCAGAACAATGTTACTTGATGAAAAGATGCCTACATGCTTTTGGGCTGAGGCTGTGAGCACTGCATGCTATATCCAAAACAGAACTCTCATCAACAAAAACACTGGAAAGACACCTTACAATTTGATGACTGGAAAGAAGCCTACTCTAAAGTATGTTCATACTTTTGGAAGCAAATGCTTTGTATTAAAGGACAATTCAGAATATGTTGGCAAGTTTGATGCAAAGGCATTTGAAGGAATTTTTCTTGGCTACTCTATGGAAAGAATTGCATACAAAGTTTATGTCATCAGTCAAAAGAAAATTATGGAAAGCACAGATGTGACATTTGATGACAGCAAACTACCTGGACTAGAAGAAGCCAATGATGAAGATAAAGATCCATTAAGGTTTGATAATCTAGATGATTCTGATGAAGAGATTGAAACTGGAGTTGAAACTCAAGTTCAACAAACTCAAATGAATGATGATACAAGAGAAGAATTTGTGCCAATCAATAGTGAAGAAACAAGCATCCAAGACACACATGTGAGTAGTGGCAACTTCACAGGGGGAGGAAATGAGAATGACCATGATGTAGATGATGAAGCAACATCAAGAATGAGAAATCAGGCTGAGCACTCAAGGAAATGGGATAGATCACACACTGCAGAGCAAATCATTGGAGATCCTAATGCAGGAGTAAGGACTAGGAGAGCAACTCAGAATGAGTGCCTCTATGGCTGTTTTCTATCATAAGTTGAGCCTAAGAAACTTGATGATGCACTGTTGGATCCAGACTGGATTATTGTTATGCAAGAGGAGCTGAATCAATTTGAAAGGAACAAAGTATGGGAACTTGTGCCTGCACCAAAGAATAGAACCATTGTTGGAACAAAATGGGTTATAAAGAATAAGATGGATGAAGATGGTGTAATAGTAAGAAACAAAGCAAGGTTGGTTGCAAAAGGATACTCTCAACAGGAAGGCATTGATTATGATGAGACATTTGCTCCTGTTGCTAGATTGGAAGCCATCAGAATATTCTTGGCATTTGCTGCTCATTCAAACTTTAAAGTTTATCAAATGGATGTCAAGAGTGCATTTTTGAATGGAGAGTTGGAAGAAGAGGTTTATGTGCAACAACCACCTGGCTTTGAGGATCCACACTTCCCAGAATTTGTCTACAGATTGCTTAAGGCATTATATGGACTTAAGCAGGCTCCAAGAGCATGGTATGATACTTTATCACAATTTCTTCTTGAAAATCAATTCACTAGAGGCACATTGGACAAGACACTGTTTTACAAGAAGCATGGTGATGATATTATCCTAGTTCAAATTTATGTGGATGATATCATTTTTGGCTCTACAAATGAGAAGTTGTGTGAGAAATTCTCCAAACTCATGCAGAGCAGATATGAGATGAGTATGATGGGAGAGTTGACATTCTTTCTTGGATTGCAAGTCAGTCAGAGAAAGGATGGTATCTTTATCAGTCAGACCAAGTACATCAAGGATCTATTGAAGAAGTTTGACTTGGAAGATTGCTCACCTGCAAAGACACCCATGGCCACTGCAACTAAGTTGGATGAATATGCTAAAGGCAAGAAAGTAGACATCTCAGTCTACAGAGGCATGGTTGGTTCTCTACTCTACCTCACTGCAAGTAGGCCAGACATCATGTTTGCTACATGTTTATGTGCTAGATTTCAATCAAATCCAAAGGAATCACATTTGATTGCGATAAAAAGGATCTTTAGATATCTGAAGGGCACTCCAAACTTGGGTTTATGGTATCCTAAGGACACGGGGTTCAATATGGTTGGTTATTCTGATGCTGATTATGCTGGATGCAGAGCGGATAGGAAAAGCACCTCAGGTAGCTGCCAGTTTCTTGGACAAAGGTTAGTTTCTTGGTATAGCAAGAAGCAACAATCTGTGTCAACTTCTATAGCTGAGGCTGAATACATAGCTGCTGGAAGTTGCTGTGCTCAAGTGCTTTGGATTAGAAATCAACTTAGAGATTATGGACTTGTGTTGGAAAGAATTCCAATCATGTGTGACAACACAAGTGCAATCTCTATAGTTGCCAATCCTGTCAATCATTCTAGGACAAAGCACATTGACATCAGATATCATTTCATTAGAGAACATGCAACTAATGGAACCATTGAGTTGCATTATGTCTCCACAGATAAACAACTAGCTGACATATTCACTAAGCCACTAGATGAAGCCACCTTCACAAAGTTGGTTAGTGAGATTGGAATGCTGAATTCTTCAGATTCTGGCTAAGTGAATATATCATCTAGATTGTTGCAGCAGTAAACACTTACTTTATCTAAATTCTCAATATTTTTGGAGTAAGTGTTGGCTGAAATATGATTTATAAATATTTCAAATCTGTTGCATATGTTGGAAAATCATATTTTTGCTAACTTGAAATTTCTATGAAATTTTGAGAAAATCACTGTTTAATTTGCTAGAATATTCTCCAATGAATATGGCTGGTAAATTTTAAAAGATAGTGAAAATTAAATTCTCTTTGTTAGTGATGAGTATATTTCGATAAGTCAGACTTCTCGAATGGTTCACTATTCGACATCTCTAACTAGTCTCATTAGAGCACTCTCGAGTTCTCGAATAGAGTCTTTTAGAGTTATCGAATAGAGGTATTCTTGACTTCTCGAATATGGTAACTGAGTTCTCTAATGGCTGAGTTCTCGAATATTATATTTGAGTTCTCTAATCATTTGAAAAGGCTGAATTCTTGCTGAATTTTAACCGATTTTGGACTCTTGTCTAAAAGTTTAATTCACTCATAAAAACACATTTTATTTAATTTAGAATTATTTCTAAGTTAGATAACTGCCAGCTGTGAGTTACAATCTGCTTGAGTTATCGATTAAGCCTTTCTTGACTTCTCGAATAGTTGTTTTCTACTTCTCGAATGCCTGACTTGTCGATACAAAACATACATCTAATCGACAATTCAAGTACTTCATACTTATACAACTCTACAGCTATTCGATTCATTTCATTCGATTACTCAAGCGTATAAACCCTCAAAACCTCTGAAAACCCTAACTGCTAAAAGCCAAATTTCTTATTCAACCTTAAATTTCTCTCTATACAAATGGCAACAGTAAAGTTCAACACCAATTTCATTGCTCTAACTAGTGATGTTGAAGCACCCAACGTCAATTTCAAGTGCTTTGTGAAGTGGATGTCTGAATCGTACATCAAGAATGC
Source organism: Kitagawia praeruptora (assembly GCA_037693485.1). NCBI lineage: Eukaryota > Viridiplantae > Streptophyta > Magnoliopsida > Apiales > Apiaceae > Kitagawia > Kitagawia praeruptora. Next base: position 157,593,946 of record CM075348.1, on the reverse strand, counting down.
TCTATCTGTTAACCCAACTCTGTATCTCGACATTCTAGAACAGTTTTGGCAGTCTGCTACAGTGGAGGTGGTGGCTCTTGACTCTGCAATAACCTCGTACATCATCTACTGCAAGATTCAAGGCAAAAATATCATTATCACCACAGAGGATATGAATGAGGCACTTGGGATGGGTACCAAAGGAGAGGTGTATGACCCACTTGCTACAAATGCTGAATTAGAGGACTTCTTTGATTTCATCAAATATGTAGATAGAATAAGTCTTGGGCACTTGAACAGGAAGCATTTGAGGAAGGAATGGAGTTATGTGTTTGCTACACTTCTTCAAGTCTTCACTGCAAGAAAATCCAGCTATGACCAAATCAGTACTCCTACACAGCAAATAGGCTATGCCTTAGCTTATGGAAAGAAGATAGACGTTGGTCTCATCATTCTGCAGGAGCTGTATGGGAGACTTGGTAAGAATTCAGCCAAGAGAGGTAATGAAATTTTCTTCCCTCGTTTTATTCAATCTGTCCTTAATTTCTTAGATGATAAATTGATTGAATTAGATGGGATGAATAAAAATAGAATAGGCTATCCTAAATCCATGACCAAACTCATTTTTGGTAATTTGGAGACTAGGAATGATGTGGATGTAAGACTTAACATAACTCCCCATATGGAGAGTGTACGTGTTTAGAACTTACCCCCACAACATGCCAACATTTGCCTCTAAGTCTGAGTTAGCTAAGCCCAAGCAAGTAGAACACAATGCTAACCCAGGGCTAGCTAACCAACCCTCTTAACCAAACACTCTACCAAACACTGAGCCAACTGCATCATCCTCTCAAAAGGGTGATGTTAGTAAAAAGAAGAGAAAGGAAGTAAAGTCTACACCATTAAATATTCTTTCTGAAGCAGAATTGGCTGTTGAACTAGGTCTAGAAAGTGAGGAACCAGAGTCACCCTTACTAAGGACAAAGAAGAAGAAGAAAACTAAGACCACCTCTTCAGTCACACAAATGGCTGAAGTTGTAAAATCAGGGGCAAATAGCTCACTAGATGTATCCTCTCAACAGGGTGCATCTATAGAATCAAGCATCCTCCCCAATGCACCTTCTTGTATTGAGTCAGAACATAGGAATGATAAGGCTGGCACTACACTGAGTGGAGAGCACATCACACTTGAAACTCCCTCTATCTCTCAGGGGTAGTTGCCAAAATCTACTCTACAAGACACTCCTCTTCCAGAATCTAACACTGAAATTTCTTTGGAACCTGCAACTCAGGCAACTGAGATGCAAGGCATTGATCATCAAGAATTCTTTTCTCTTGATGAGCCAATAATTTCAAGTGAATTAGTGCATGACACTTTGCTCACCACCCAGGACCCACATTTAGATGGTGAGGGAATGCATGCTGGGGCATATCCTAATGACACCATCACAAACACAGAGGCTTCACTAGTTTTTACTAGAGACTCTGTGCCTGTGTCAACTGCTGGTGTAACTCATCCCACTTCTGTGGAGGCACCAGTAGTAGAGTCAATCCATCCGGTTACAGAAGTTGCATCTGTAACTGAGGAGTCTAGTTTGCCTAGCTCTAGCTTTGATTTTATGTCACATTGGCTGAAGCCTATGTAACATGACAGTGCTTCAGGATCAGGGTCTGTTCCACAATAATTGACGGTTGAAGCACTTCAAAGCTTAATTGTGGATCAGATCCCTGAGTTCACAAAGATTGCTCAGAACCTTCTCACTGCCAACATGCCAAATCCAGATTATGAAGTTATTATCTTATGCCACAGAGATGATGTGGAGATGCAAAAGGCTAAGATAGTGGAGGACACTGAGAGAGATGACAATGTAGATGCCTGGCTGCAAGGGAAATATGACATTCCTCTCTCAGAAGGTCTCCAATACATCAGAGAAGAATACATCACTACACTAGGGTCCAATGCCAAATCTCTCTCCCCTAGTGAGGTGTATGAAGCAGTGAATGACAACTACAAGGGCATTCTCAAGGCTGCACACTACCTTGGAAAGGGACTCAAAACCGAAATCAATGCAGTACGTCAAGCCATAACCAAGGAGGCGAATGAGATAAAGAGGACTTTTGAGGCCAAATTTCCTAAATTAGAGATTGTAATCAAGGACATTCTGGAATGTAAGTCAACATGCACCAAGATGGACAATAGTCTGGCTCTTCTAACAGATTCTATCACAGGTCTGGGGCATAAGTTTGAAACACTATTTGATCAGACTACATAATCCACTATCATGCCTAGGACAATGTTCAAAAATCTTTATGGAGATAGGCTAGTGACTGAAGTCCCTGTGCATGAACTGTCTAAGTATGAAGTGAAGAGACTGCAGGATCAATCTTTGTCTGGTTTCAAGGCACATGAGCTATTCACTAAGGTGGATACTCTTGAAAAGGAGGTGGCTACTCTCAATAAGTCCAATGCTCATCTTACAGACAAGGTTGCACTTCTCAATGATCAGTTGGACACTCAAGCAACCACCACAGCTAATGTCCTTCTACATCAGCAATCTATGTTGGCTGCCATGATGAAGCACATGGGTCTCCCTCTACCTGAAGAATCTGCACACCCAAAGGTCAATTCTGAAGCCTCTGTGCCTGACAACAAGCCTAAGGGGGAGAAAAGGTCAAGAAACTCAAATCCAAAGGGGGAGAAACCTAAGGAGAAGGGCATACAGATAAATGAGGGTGGTCACCACAGAGCAAAATCTATAACCAGTGTGCTAGGCAAAGGCAAATCCAAAGTTGATGAGCCTCCTACCTCACTGCCAGTTGTTACTCTACCAATTGTGCACATCACTACTCCTGGTGGTCAAAAGCAATCCATAACTACCACAGTGGTTGCAGGGAGTATGCCTTCTGACAAACCTCCATCCTCCATACCTGAGAGTGCAAAGCCTGTAGAAGTTAAAGTTGTTACTGAGGCCAAGCTACAAGAAGTTGTTAACTCAAATGTTTATCATGATAAAGCCTTCTTGGAGTTTCTGAAAGCCACAAGGGAACAGGCTGGTGACACTCAGTTCTATCTGAGGGATTTGAAGGAACAGATTGACTACATCACTGTCATCCCCAAGAAAGTCAATAATCTATGGTTCAAGGAGATAGTGATGATATCCAAATCAAAGATATGGCATCTAACATACAAGACTCTACAAGCCCTAAAACACTCAGAGATAGATGCCATACTTGAGTTTATTGAGAAGAGAAATGAGAACAACAAAAGTCTGTTTGATGATTTGAGGAATGGCCAACCTTTAAGGCTGCCAGAAGTGATCAAGAAGCCATGGACAATCATCTATCAGTCTGGCACCAAAATTGAAGACATCAAGCAATTGGTCATTCCCAATGATCTCACTTCTCGAAATCACAGACTGGTCATTGCTATCATTGATCAACTACAGAAGAAGGTTGGAGCCAGAAATGCTGAAGAAATTGAAGCACTGCACATTCTCAGATCTTTTATAGCAACTGGTGAAACTCCAGAGAGGGCTCAACCTAGGAGAAGTAAGGATGATGATTCTAAAGACAAAAGTGATGGGAGGAGAAGACATCACAGGAGAGATAAGGGTGATGAAGATGAGAAGAAGAAAAAGGATGACAAGAATAAGAAAGATGGTGATGACCAAGGAAAAGTCTATGAGAGGAAGATTGGAAAACAGCAAGCCTTAGGCATTGCTAGCAGTAACCTCACCACAATACAAGACTCTGAGTCTAGGGTGAATACTGTTAGCAATGACCTATCAAAATCTGAATCAATGGCTTCTGCAACTGCTTTGCCAACTCAAGGAAGGAAGATTCAAGTCAAGAAGCCATCTGTGTGTTTTAAAAAGCAAACTGCTAATGGAATACTACAATGGTCTAAAAACAAAGGTCACATGCTACTGCCAGGCAATCATGTAAAGAGGACTAAATTTAAGCTTGCTGCAAGAAGGGTGAAGTTATCCAAGTCAAAGGCACTGACAATTATTCCAGGATTAAACCTACCACCCCTGGATGAAAACTATGATGAAGACCAACTGCAATTCCTATGGGCTCAAAGAATCTATCATGTAGCCATTGTTGATGATTTCCATGAAATTAAATATACTGATGGTAGACAAAAGAAATTCAGACAAGGAACATGCCAGCACTGGGGCAGGCTATATGATATAGAAAGGATAATTGCAATGTTGGATTCTGAAGACAGGGTGGAAAGGATATGGAAGATGGAGTTAATTAACTTTGTCAAAATGAAGAGAGATCACCAGGCAGAAATGAGAAAGAACAGTGAAGAGCTACTAAAGAAAAGGGAGGAGGAGTTTGCTGCAATGGAAGCTAAGGCTGATGAATTAAGGGCTATGGGTCTGTGTAGAGTCAAGTTTAATCTTTACATCATTGAGTACAAGAAATATTGTAGTAATGTAAAGATTAGAATGGACTACATTAGTTCCTATTTTGAGAAACAGCTGAATGAAGTACTTAAGGATTTATCAGGCTTCCCTCTAATTGAAGAACTCACTGCAATGGAAGACATTATTCTTGCCATGGAAGAAAATTCAAAGAAGAAAGCTAAAGAATCTGAAGATAAGATGAAAAATGAGAACCTGCAAGCCAAAGCTCAAGAGATAAATCCAAAAGAATATGGCTAGTAGTTCCTCATAACCTGTAAGAATACTTCTATGTACTTTCTTCAATCAAAATTCATACCTGTTCTTTAAAGTTTTATCTTTATGTATGTTAGGCTTGTTATCAGACATGAAATTATGATTAAGGGTCTCACTCACAATTTGGGGGAGATTGTTAGTCACAGAGGCATGTCTGTATACATCTAATAACAAGCCTAATTGTTTGTAATGCCTTGCATTACTTACATGACCTCTTAACTGAGGGAACCTCTAGTTGTAGAGTTTCTATTTGTTCTGTACTTGTACTAGGCATCAAATCCTAGTTGTGTAACTGTACTTATTTAGTCAAGAATAATGCTTGAAAAAAGTTCTAATGTTCATGCCTCAAGCAAGAAGATAAAGACTGTCAAATAATCACAAGTTGGGATTCGAAGAAATGAAGAATTTGCCTAAGTACCGATTCGAGAAGTATATTTGTCTATTCGAGAAGTCCAGCATTCGAGAAGTCAGGGATTCGATATCTCAAGACACTATTCGATATCTCTGAATACACTGTTCGATATCTCATTCGATATCTCAGAGATTCGATATGTCTACTACTCTATTCGAGAACTCAAGAAGTCAACAAGTCAAAGTGGTATTCGAGTTCTCAAAGAGTCAACAAGTCAAAGTTCCATTCGATATCTCAAGGACTCATAAAGCTATTCGATATCTCGAGGATTCGATAAGTCAAATGTTCTATTCGACAACTCAAGGAATCCTGATGGAAAAGAGCTATTCGAGAAGTGGTTCGATATGTCAATATAATAGTGTTCGAGAACTCAGAGTTATCGATCAAGTCAATTCTAGTTCTCGAATCACTTACTTAGTCACTTCTCGAATACATTCTTGGAGACAAAATACTGAAGAAATTGTACAAATCAGAAACCTGCAACAAGCCAATGCACTTTATGGACCACAATCTGTAACGTGCTCTGGAAAGCCTACAAGGAAGCTTGGAGAGATATAGAAGAGACAAGGGGCTAAAGAAGTGGATCTGAACAGGCTTTGCAAAGTCAAATCTGTAACCGTTTGGACACTTACTCAAAAAGGATAGACAGACTAGAAAGTAATTTGTTTAGCTACCTTATTTGTAGTAAGTAGGTTGTATCGATGCTCTATAAGGATACAGCCTCACTCCCTTAGTCGAGAACTTTGTGAGTCAAGTTTTTCATACATTGTAAGCTATATCTCTCTGAGAAAAACGAAGCTGAGAATACTATCATTTGTATTCACAGATTGTAGCAACCTTTATCTAATAATACATTAGATTAAAGTGATATTGTGTCTTGTGTTGTTCTTTATCCATACCTTCACTCTTGCACACACAAACACTTATTTGCTACACAGACTCGAACAAGAAAAGTTCAAGAATCCATTCACCCCTCCTCTGTATTCTTTTACTGTATTCAATACTCAACAAGATCTTATACCAAGAGCATCTCTTCCTAACAAAGCTGCTTATAGATGTAATCCTAATGAGTTTAAAGAGTTACAGCGGCAAGTGCAAGAGTTGATAGATCGTGGATATGTTCGAGAAAGTAAGAGCCCTTGTGCGGTGCCTGCATTGCTAGTTCCAAAAAAAGATGGCACGTGGAGGATGTGTATCGATACCAGAGCTATTAATAACATAACCATCAAATATAGGTTTCCGATGCCCAGGCTAGATGAAATGTTAGATGAGCTACATGGTGCAACAATTTTCTCAAAGATAGATCTTCAAAGTGGTTATCATCAGATGCATATTCGAGAGGGAGATGAATGGAAAACTGCATTTAAAACCAAAGAAGGTCTTTATGAATGGATGGTCATGCCTTTCGGGTTATGTAATGCTCCTAGCTCGTTCATGAGATTAATGAATGAGGTATCGAGGCCTTTCTTAAATTCTTTTGTTGTTGTTTACCTTGACAATATTTTGATATATAGCAGGAGTCAGGAACAACATTTTGAACACTTAAGGAGGGTGTTTGAGGTCCTTAGAAAGCAGAAATTGTATGGCAAGATGGAAAAGTTTGTGTTTCTGGTCCCTAGTGTCACTTTTCTTGGTTATATTATTGCTGGGGATGGTGTACGAGTAGATCCATTAAAGGTTGAAGCAATTTCTTCATGGCCAGCACCAAAGAACGTCAATGAGGTTCGAAGTTTCCATGGTCTGGCTTCTTTTTATAGAAGATTTATTTGAGATTTTAGCTCTATAACTGCACCAATTACAGAGTTGTTGAAGAAAGGAGAGTTTCATTGGAATGCTAGTGCTCAACGTGCTTTTGAGATAGTTAAACGAAGACTTTGTGAGGCTCCTGTACTTGTTCTTCCTGATTTTAATAAGCTATTTGAAGTTGAAACAGATGCCAGCGGAGTTGGCATTGGAGCAGTTCTTTTGCAAGAAAAGTGGCCAATAGCATTTTTTAGTGAGAAGATGGGAGGTGCTCGTCTTAACTACTCTACTTATGACAAGGAATTTTATGTTATTGTACGTGCATTAGAACATTGGTCACATTATTTACGTCAAAAACCATTCATTTTACATACTGATCATGAGGCATTAAAGCATATCCATGGGCAACAAAAATTAAATGTGAGGCATGCTAAATGGGTGGAATTTTTACAATCATTTACCTTCTCTTCGAAGTATAAGGAGGGCAAAAGTAATGTAGTGGCAGATGCATTATCTAGAAGGCACTACCTACTAGTTGTTTTGGATGCTAAAATATTGGGTTTCGAGCACTTATAAGAATTGTATCCTACATGTCTTGATTTTTCTAGTGATTTTATGACTCCTACTGGACCGTTTATTGTGCAAGATGGTTTTCTTTTCAAGTAAAATCGCCTATGCATGCCTAAATGTGGGGTTCGTGAGCTTTTAGTCCGTGAGATACATAGTGGTGGGTTGGCTGGTCACTTTTGAATTCATAAAACGTATGATCTTTTGTGTGAACATTTTTATTGGCCAAAGATGATTGCTGATGTGCAGGGTGTAATTGAGAGATGTGCTACATGTCAAAGAGCAAAAAGTAATTTTCGTAGAGGTTTGTATACACCGCTTCCTGTTCCAGCTGCTCCTTGGGATAGTGTAAGCATGGATTTTATTGTAGGATTACCTCGTACTGCTAGAGGTAGGGACTCTATTATGGTCGTTGTTGATAGGTTCCCAAAGATGGCTCATTTCATTTCGTGCAACAAAACCGATGATGCTAGTCATGTTGCTGATTTATATTATAGAGATGTCGTCAGACTTCATGGTATCCCTAAGAGTATTGTGTCTGATAGAGATACAAAATTTTTGAGTTACTTTTGGAAGACTCTTTGGAGATTGGTAGGGACGAAGTTACTTTTTAGTTCTTCACATCATCCACAAACTGACGGACAAACTGAAGTAACTAACAGAACGTTGGGTACACTACTGCGAGGACTGGTTAGTAAGACTGCAAAGGATTGGGATATCAGGTTTGCTCATGCTGAGTTTGCTTATAATAGAACACCTTCTTCTACCATGAGTACTTCTCCATTTGAGGTAGTTTATGGTGTTAATCCTTATGTTCCTGTTGATTTGATTCCACTTCCAAAGGCAGAAATTTTGAACTATAAAGCTAAGGCTAGACAAGAAGCATTCAAACAGACTTGCGACCAAGTTCAGAAGAAAATTGAGAAGATGAATGAGAAGTACAAGCAACGAGCTAATAGTTATAGGAGGCAACCAGAGTTCCAACCAGGTGATCTTGTTTGGCTTAATTTACGCAAAGAACATTTTCCTACCAAGCGTAAAAACAAACTTCTTCCTAGAGCAGATGGTCCTTTTAAGGTACTTGAACGTTATGGTGATGGTGCTTATAAAATTGATCTACCTAGTGAGTATGGGGGAGTGAGTGCCACCTTCAATGTGGGTGATCTGGCTCCTTATTTAGATGACTCAAATTTGAGGGCAAATTCTTTTTCAGAAGGAGGGAATGAACCAGATGTTGATACTTCACAAACCATGGTTACACGATCTGCTCCTCTATTACATGTTCTTGATAACTATGATGCTAAGTCGTATAAACCCATGGGTATAATGCTTGATACCTTGGGTTGTGAGTTGGTTTCTAATGGCAGGTCTTCTTTTCTGTCTTGTGTAACTTGGGTTACTGATACCTAAGGAAACAGATTATCTATTTATTTTATTTAACTATGTTTTCATTTATGTTTATTAATAAGGGACCGTGATGGGTTTCCAAGTTGTCTAAAATATTATGGGCTTTAAACTTTGAGCAGTTTCCCAGGCCCGGGGTTTAGGGTAGTAGGGTTTTAAATATTTTAGTTATGCTTATTGGAGGGCAGACTTTTGGGAAGAGTAAATCAAAAAATTACACTTTGTGTATTTTTTTTGTGTTTCTTTCGATTGGAACATATCTGATATTGATTGAGATTTCAATATTGGAACCCTTGGGTGATTAAGATTTCATCTAAGTTTATATCGTCTTTTACAAGTTATCACAAATTGTTATCAGACCTGAACCATAAACGGACTATAGTTCAGGGACGAATGAATTAATTTTCCCTTTTATTAGCTTAAGAGTTATGTGATGCATGGATTTTCTTTCATATTATATAAATTTTTTTATGTTGAATTGAAAATATTATTACAGAAATTTTGTATGCTTAAAATTTTAAATGGTATAATTTGATAATAATTATGTATATATATATATATATATATATAGTTGCACTCGATCCATAACAAACACCTTATATAACAAACAATAAAGAACACCTTAGATCTAATAGATCCAATGCCCCTAGCGGGGCCACCTAATACAAAAAGTTGTTATTTTTTTACCCTCTATCCATCCAGAAAAAAAAGTTACTGTTCATGATGACGTCATGATGACGTCCTCAGTGATGTCATGATGACGTCATCAGTGACGTCATCATGAACAGTATTTTTTCTGCTGGATGGATAGAGGGTAAAAAAAATAACAATTTTTTGTATTGGGTGTCCCTGGCGGGGCCAATGGATCTATTAGATATAAGGTATTCTTTATTGTTTGTTATATAAGGGTGTTTGTTATGGAGCAATGACCTATATATATTACATGTAATATTTTTTAAAAATGAAGTATTTTAATTTGAAACTATGGAAATAACGATATATTTTAGCTGAAAAAAGGTACTACGTTAGTTATTACTACCTCCGTCCCAGCCAATACTTTATATTGTGGCTGAGCACGGAGACCAAGGATAATGTATGTAATATTGTTTAAATAAATGAAGTAGTGGGTGTAATAGTGATTTTATTGTTAAAAGAAGTGAAGTAGTGGGTGTAATAGTGTAGAGCGTTGAAAAAGTGGAGTGAAGTAGTGGATGTAATAATGTATTTTATTGTTAAAAGTTACTATTTTTAGTAATGTAACAAATTACTGGCAAAGCTCCTGCAAAACCATGCATGACATCAAATACAAAGGCAAAGTCCCACTTGATCTCCAAAATATGATCAAATTTGACCTTATCAATTTTAAGACTTCAAAGGAATCAGAATTGAAATTGTGTTGTAGGCTTTTTGTACTTGGCCGTGTGTCCGCTGGTGAGGTCTTCACTGGTATAAAGGTCAGGATCATCTATTCTAATTTTGTCCCTGCTGATAAGAAGTATTTATATGTTATGAGTGTTCAGAGAACTATTATTTAGATAAGCAAGAAGCAGGAAACAATTGAGTATGTACCATAAGGGAGTGGGACCACAGTATCAATGGACTGTTAGAATTAGACAATTAGTTCATCACAAAAAATGCAACTCTGACAAATGAGAAGAAGTGGATGCTCATGTGATCGAAGACATAATGTTGTCTGCCAAACCTATTGTTCATGTAGCAGTGCAGTGCAAAGTGGCCTTTGACCTTCCTAAACTTTTTTGAAGAACCACAAGTGTTTAACGAAGTCTGATCATATAGTCGTCTGTACCACTGAGGAGTCTAGCAACATATAGTTTCCGGTTCTGGAGCACTAGACCTCGAGATATTCCTGAAGGACTAGCTAGTTGATTTTTATGAAAGAAGTTAAACTCATGTCTGAGTCTGAGACTTTGTTTCATTTTATATAGTACTATCTTTGACAAGTCTTCTTCAAAAACGTTTACAAGATCAAAGATTTGCATAACAAAACAAGAAGGCCTTTTAGTATGGAATTGAGGACACAAATATCCTCAAGGGTAATATCAGAATTTTGTTAGGGAGGAAGGTTTAAAATGTAATAACCCTCGCACTTGAACTTTAATTCTTTCCTGGAACACGGAATAATGAATTGTGATCTAGTTACCCAGCTTATAGTTGCTGTAAATCTATGTATTAAAACATTCTAAACAGCATGAGTATGTGCTTAACCAAACTGGAAGAGGATCTACATGTGTGCATAATAACTGCATCAGGTGCTATATAATAATTACAAGGATATAAATAAGTTATATGCAAAACTTAAGCGCATGCCATGATCTAAACTGATTCCGACATTTCCAATTTAATCTTCTTTGCTAAACAAGTAAAATATCTCAGCAGTAAACATTTGACATGGTACACTCAAACATAACATGGCAAACAACAAATCTTTTGAGGAGAAAAATATATAAGATGTCAATTACAATAGTGGTAGATCAATGTTTTTTTTTTCTTATAGTGGTGCAAACAGAGGTAAAATTAGCAAATTGCAAAAATGAATTTGTCCCAATTTACTATATTTGGCCTTGGTCAATTGATGATAAAAGGATGGAAGTTTCATAGCACAGCTCATTAATATATGCTCCAAAAATCTTAGTTTAAGTAAAACCATTTATTACACTTCCATGACAATTACTTGGAACAGAACACCATGAACACTTCAATACAATGTCAATAAGCATGATACCACCAAAGGACTCTAAAACAAAAAAATAATCACGTGAAATTTAGGGACCAGAAAATAGGTCATCTCCAACGCAGCAAACAAGATTTGTATCCATAGTTCCATGAGCTTTCTGAATCTCTTGCATCTTCTGAGAACAGAGAGTTTGTAGATCTTGTAATTTAGTTTTGGCATCATCAATACAAATTTCGAGCTATCATGGAAGCTGTAGCAGCATGAGGAACCATATTCTGAAGAACAAATAAAAAAATCAGAAACTTTGGTAAAATACATCTTGTTGTGATTGAAGAGAAATGTATCTTCCATACAACATTTTAATTCTTTAGCAAAAAGTTTGGACTAACAATTAATTCTGTAAACAATACAACCATTGTGCACAGTAAAAACTTTCTAAGATAGCATTCCTTATCAAGTTCAAGAAAAAGAGGCAAGAATATTTAGCAGAGAGCTGTTTAATCTATATTTGCTAGACCACTTAGAAAATTAAAACTTAAGTCCTCTTTAACCTGTCTGTGTCCCTCCTCTCCACTCCCAACACTCTTTTTGTTTAACTCGCCCTCTCCATCTTCATCTTCTCCATGGTTTAATATAAAATTACAGTTTCACATCAATTTACATGTGGGCTTGAGTGTGTACTCGCATATGGTACATACACAAGTAAACCCCCTAAAGCGCAATCTTCCTCAAAAGCACAAAAAGAAGATGTTATGTAAGCTCCCGCCTCTCCCATGTGATCTTCAAATATTAGGGTGTGTATACCAAACAATTTAAACTAAGACAAGACCTATTCTAAGAATTTGGAAATAAATAGATTCTACCAATTTCAAATTTGTAGGTTGAGATCAATCATTCCTTTGGTATGTACCTTAAAATAGATGGAGTCTGACCATTTGAACAATTACTCTTAAACCACGAATTCGAGTAATTGAAATATTCATACCCTAAACACGGTTTAATACTCACAGGAATACATGATAAAAGTTTAAGACTTAAAAACGACTTCTTTATGTAGAACTATCTAAAAAGAGTATAAAAGACAAGACAAATATCATTTTGACCTCTTTTGTCCGTGTCCAGGTCAAAAAAGTTAATAAATAAACTTCGAACTTAATCTTGAAAGAGTTGAGCAATTGTTAAAATACATTTTTGCTTCTCAAGTTATTTGAACAACTAGCTAGAAAACAATTTTGATATTTATGCCTACATCAATTGTGTTTTTAATACCTGTAGATCCACCAATTCATGCCCTCATATCACCATCATGACAATAATGCAAAGGATATGTATCTAGTATGCCTCATAAATGCAACATACAGTGTTTCTGCAAACAAGAAGAAACTGATTTAAAGAGAAAGATAATTGATTCTTCAAATACCCGGGGCAATGTTGCAACAATGGTGGCTGTTGGAGAGCCACCAAGTAAGTATCTTTTTACAATACTGGATTGACTTGCTTCTTCAAATTCAGGAGGTAGCTTCACATAATTCAAGTTATAGAACGGAGAGGGAGAACTTACGAGAATGCGGGAAATTGAAGAAAGTGCCTAAGAAATGATAATAAAATGAGTAATATACAATATATCAGTCTTATTAATAGCAATCTAGATCTGCCTTTTAAAATACACCAACATAAATAAAGTTACTGAAAGCTTCTCATGTGTTTACATTCTGAAGTATCTTTTTGGGAGGAGGAAAGATAACTGAAGAAGCTTAAGAGAAATTAAATATCTACTCTTTGCAAGAAAAACTAAGATATTGGCTATTGGGCAACCACTGCCCACAAGATAAACTTGTAAAGGGTAAATATACACTTGTTACCTTAGTCTGTCAAATTTAGATTAAACATTTGGGTAAAATATTAAATTTCAACCGTAAGAAACTGAAAGTCGGGCAAAGTACTTGCAACATTTCAAGAAATAACTTATTTTCGATGACCAAAAATACAACGTACATTGATTCTCATCAGATATTTAAACTTTTAGCACCATTCCTTTAAACATGAATAAAAGGCTCCTAAACAACTGAAGGGGCACTAATATCGGGCAGATCATATAAACCAATAATTGGAGTCGGAAGATTTACGTTATTTTACTTACAAATGATAACTGCTAAAATCTACAACAGGCATGCTAAGAAACAAAACTTACCAAACTCAGAAATTATAAAATAAAAATATCAACTACATCTTCTTTTTAAAGAGGAAATAAATGCCCAATGCTCTGATATTATCATAAGAAAATTGAATATAAAGTTACCTCTATGGTCTCCAACTGAAGATTAAGAATCTTGGCACTATGCAGGCCGGGTAACATAACTACAAATAACATAACTACAAACCGTTGATAAAATCCTTTCAATGTCTTCTTCATGAAGTTCTTTCCATCAATCCAACACCGTAAGTTTACTTACACATTGTCCAATTTAGAATCTCCGAATGTGATTGGAAAGATACCAACCGAAGTAAAATCAATGAGTTTTGGTGCCACAACCACAATGTTATCCTCAGTAGTATGATCATAGTAGCGAGTCTCGATCTCCAGGTTGATCAATTGAGGACAACGAATCTTACAGCCTTGCAAAGACATCAAGTGCAGTTTGAGATTCTTTAAACTGACAAGTGCAGCCAACACGTCACTCAAATTACCAGGAAAATCAACTTCATCAAGCGTTAGAGTCTTCAAAGCAAGGAGATTCCAAATTTTGTGGGGCATATAGCACACCATATGACAAAGACTCGTTAACTCAGGCAAATCCAAACACCAATCCGGTTGTCGAGAATCCCAAACTCGAAAATCCCAAACAGTAAGGCTCAAAGACCTCAACAAAGGCAAACATGTGAAACATTTCACCGACAAAACACGATTACCATCAGCACCACATGTCAACCACAAATGTAGCTCCCTCAAAGCCGATAAATCCCAACAATACGATTTTATATAAGATTTTCGACATCAAACAAAATTAACCTTTTTTTATATAAATTTAAATAGAATGAATCGTACAATTCATGTTTTATAATTAATTTAATTAATTCAATGTACTTTAGTTTACCGTTTCATTGTGTATTAACAAGATTGAAAGTAAAAATTCATACATATCTAGAGAATATCAATGACAATACAACATTTTTGGAATCTGTTGCACGTAAATAAGCACGAAGGTCACACTTCGCTCAAGGGAAATCGAGGAATATAGCAGAAGACGTGGACTTGAATCTCTTGCGCTGTAGCGATTAAAGTTGCTTTTTTCTGTTCGTACTTGTTAATATATTGTATCATAAATCGTAGGGCCACGATCTGATTTTCCCAACAACTTATAGGGGTATTCCTATTATATTAATTGTAATGAATAATTTTCTAATTTAATATGCACGTATTAATTGTATTTAACTCATTATTACATTTAAACTTCATAATATCATATTATCAATTTTTTAACTCAATATGTTACAAAAGTCGGCTAATGGGGGTATTCCTAATGAGGGTATTCCTGCTATATTAATTTTTTTGAATAATTTTTTACTTTAATATGCATGCATTAATTGTGTTTAACTCATTATTACATTATATTAATTTACATTTATTACTACTCAATAATATCATACTATCAATTTTTAATTAAATTTGTTTCGATTATATTTAGTTTACTAGTTTATAACCCGTGCGATGCACGGGTTTCTTTTAATATGTTATAAATTTTATTTTATGCTACAATTAAATTTTAATATAATCATTATTTTTTGAAAATTATTTTAATATAATTTAACATAATTTTAGTTAATGATATACATGATTTAAAATTTAAATTATAAAATTTTAAGTTAAATATGTCGTTGATGGGATTCGAAACTTGAATTTTGAGTAAAATACTTTAATCATAAAATATACCTTATAATTACATCTGACGGGTCTTATTAATTACTAAAAATCTAATAGCAAATTGGTGTATTATTTTTGGGTATACATTAATGATTGCAAAATTATGTGGTTTAAAACTTATATGATAAAATTTTAAAAAAATATGTTGCTGACAGAATTCAAACCTTGAAATTTTAGTATACCAATTTAAACATATAATATATCTAATCATTTTAGATCTAACGGTTCTGATTTTTTACTAAAAATCTAACGGTCATTATTCGTTGTATACATATTTGTATTATATTTTATTAGTGATTAGACGATATATTGTTATATTTTTGGGTATATATTAATCATTGTAAGATTTTATTTTATATAAAAATTTAACGTGTTTTATTTAGAAAGAAATATTATTGATTGGAAGATACGATATTTTAAGTGTTTATAAAAGTTAATAGCATCAATCAATTAAAAGTAAAAAAAAAAAAGTAAACCTCTTTTAATTAAAAGAAAGACAATCGGCTAATTATCACTAATTCTATTATATTACTATTTATTTTAGTAATTAGGATGATCGTGCTGAAAATCAAACCAACAAACTTTCAATGCCCGTGCGATGTGGGTTTATTTTATCATGTTATAAATTTTATTTATTATTATAATTATGTTTTTATATAATCATTATTTTTATTATTTTTAAATTTAATTTATTATAATTGAATATACTTATGTTTACGGATTATACTAATGATTTTTCCTATTATAAACAATGTATACGGATTTTTAATATATTTTATTAAAATTAAAAAATATGGTGTGATATTTTCGGGTATATATTAATGATTATAAGATTAATTTTAAATCAAAATGGTAACATGTTTTAATTAGAAAGAAAATATTAATAATTGAAAGATATGGTACGATTGATTTTTTAGGTGTTTATAAAAGGCAAAATATTTATTTAAAAGTAAATGTGAAAAAGGAAAGCAATCGGTTATTTACCATTAATTATATTATGTTATTATTTATTTTGATAAATAGGATAACCAAACCAAATACCAAAACTTTTATTTTAATAAATAGGATAACCAAACCGAAAACCAAAACTTTCAATGTTTCGGCTTTAATAAAATAGTACTAGCTTAAAACCCGTGCGATGTACGAATTTCTTTTAATATTATATGAAATTTTTCATTAATTTTAATAATTTTTTTTAAAACATTAATTTTGGAGGCTTAGATTCTTGAATGAGATGATTTGATAATAATTACATAATTGTTATCCATGATATTTCTAGAAAATGAGGGATTTTAGTTTGATAATACAGAAAAGATGATAGGTTTTACTTAGCGAAAAAAAAAAGATGATAGGTTTTAGTTGAAAAAGTTAATCGGTTAATATTAGTAATTATTGTTTTATTTTATTAAATAGAATGCCCGTAATATAATTAGATAAAGAGAGATCTTAGTTAGAAAAAATTAAAAAGGTAACATGTTTTAAGTGAAAGGGTAATTAATTAGTTCATAGTAATTATAATTTAATTATGTAATTTTATTAAATAAAATTGCTCGTAATGTTTTTAGAAAAAGAGAAATTAATGTTATTTTTTATTAAATAGAAACGTCCATGATATAATTGGAAAAAGAGAGATTTTAGTTAAAGAAAAGAGAAAAGGTAACGTGTTTTAGCTGAAAACGGTAATTGCCCGTGATATAATTGGGAAAAAAAATTTAGTTAGAGAAAAAAAGAAAAGGTAACGTGTTTTGGCTGAAAAGGTAATTAATTAGTTAATAGTAATTATAATATAATTATGTTATTTTATTAAACAAAATTGGTAGTAGTATTTTTAGAATGGAAAAATTTTAGTAAGATAAAATATAAAAGATATTGTACTTTACCTGAAAAATGAAATTATTTAGTTTTGAAAAATAGAAAAGGTAATATATTTAACCTGAAAAAGAAAATTGATTAGTAAAGGAGAAATTTTAGTTAGATAAAATATAAAAGATATTATATTGTATACGAAAAAGAAAATTATTTAGTTATTGAATAATAGAATAGATAATATGTTTAATCTGGAAAAGGAAATTGATTAATTAGTAGGATGGATATTATCTGTAATTAAGTAAGGGTAAATTAGTAAAATCAATAGGTACCAACCAACCAACCAACCAAACTTTTAATGTTTCGGCTTTTATATAATAGTAAGTATAGATAGATTATAATTTTAAAAATAAATATAATTAAAAGTTGTCACAATATTCAAAAATTATTTCAACTCGTATAAACTTAAGTAATTAGGTGATACAATTCTACTTATACAAATAAAAAAAATATTGTTGTAAAAAGATGTGTTGTATATCGCTGTACAACTAATAAGTAATTTTTCTAAAGAAACAATCATAGTTCATATTATACATGAATTTTAATTTGATTACCTGAATTTTGATTTATTTTCAGGTCATATGTTATAGAGAGAATTACCAAAATGCCTATTTTTCCTAAGTTTTTGCCCAAAATACTGATTTTGAAAAAAATGGCCCGAAATATCGACGGGATACGGAGTTTCGACCTCCGTATTACCCTAATACGGTACACCGTGTACCGTATTATGCATGATACGGAACACGGTCTTCCGTGTTATGCATGATACGGTACACGGTGTTCCGTGTTAGGTGGGTGCGCAGCACTGTCACGGAACACCGTCCACCGTATCATGCATAACACGGAAGATGGAGCTCTGTATCATGCCCTGTTACGGAGGACGCTTCTCCGCATCACACCCCCTATCACGGTACACGATGTACCATGTCCCGTCAGTAAAAAGGGCTGTTGGTCCAGGAAAGTATTGCAGAAGGGGGGTTGAATGCAATACTAATAAATTTCAAAAACTATTTCAACAACTTAAATAGAATTTGTGATTTACTAGTAGAAGAAATACAAACACAAGTAAAATCAAATACGAGGATTTCACAAAATAAATGTTTTATTTATTTTGCAAAGTTTTGCTACAACCTTGAGAACAAATTAATTCTCAAGCTACAAAGACTCAAGAGATTACAGTTGTTGAGCTGTTTAATGTATAAGTAGAATGCTCTATTTATAGAGTGATAATCTACTGTACTATCACCATCAACATGGGTTGTCGAGTTGCTGTTATATTCCTTTTGCAGCTCATTCCATGATTTATTCCCATGTGATCAGCACAAAGTAACTTAAAGATGCTTTCCACATTTGAGCCACCCAGATCTAGCCGTATTCAATTTTATCTGTTCTAGACTTTACAGGTTGTTCCATGTGATCTCTCGAGCTTCAGTTATAGACTTTCCAAGCTTGCTGTAAAGGTTGAATATTACAACACGCCTGCTTCTTTTGAACATATACTCTGTCGTTTAATTTGACTTAGAAAATTCCTAAATCAAGCTGATTCTATATGACAGTATGTTTGCCACAAAGTTTGCTGTCAATGGATTACGCTTTGGTTGACAGTATGAATTTCCCGCAGATATTACTGTCAAGAATTTTGCTTTGGTTGACAGTATGAATTTCCGCAGAGATTGCTGTCAAGAGTTGTGCTTTGATTGACAGCATGTTTTTCCCGCAGAGATTGCTGTCAGGAATTCCAAACTTACTGTCGCAAACTGTACATCAAAGTTGCTGTCCTTAGAATCTCCGCCAATGTTGCTGTCAAGTTGAAACTTGCTGTCGACTTCGTGAAACTTGCTGTCGACCTAGGCAACATTATGTTTCCTTGTAACCTTACTGTCAGGGCTTGACAGTAACTTTTATTCCTTCTGTCGAACTTATGTATTTCTTGAGGCTTGAACATAATCGAACTTCTTCCAAGAATTACACTTATTACATGACAGTATTTATTTAAATTACAAGAATACATTTCAGGCTATGACAGTATGTTCTACTTAGTAAAAACTAAGTATACCAATAAAACTAGTTAAGTTGTCTATTCCATCACCCATAAATCCCAACAATCTCCCCCAATTTGTTTTTATGGACAATAAGGACAAATTTACAAATATCATGCTGACAACTTAACTAACATAGATCAGAAAGAATAAACTCTTCATTTCTGACCAATGATTAAACTGAATTGTTTTCAAACAATATATCACAAAAGTTCACAAATTAAAAAAAACTTTACTTATCTTGATTTGAACTTTTCACTTTGCTCCTTTTCCCTTAGAGCTCTTCTGAGATTTTCAATTAACTCTTTTTCTTCAGGGGACTGTGCATCATCTTCATTTTCCACAATGTATTTTCTGATCATTGAGGAAGCAGTGTTCAATGTATCTCTGAGTTCCATCCAGTAAACATTTTGCTTTACAATTGATCTGAATTTTAGCACATTTCCCTCCATTTTGAATCTCCTGTCAGGAAACTGATTTAGAGTTTCCCTTCTTTGTTTGTCCAGGCTGGGATCCTCTCCTCTCCTCTGATCAAGAATCATATCAAGCTCCCAAGAACACAGTGTTTCAAGACTTTTAGTTGATCCAACCACTTGCCAGTATAATTCTTTTAACACACTGGTCTTCAATTTAGAGAAACTATCTACATAAATTTCTTCTTTGCCATACTTGATTCTCAAAGGATTGTCCAGTACACATGGCTGATAGTTGGATTCTTCACTGTTGATCTTATTGATTTTGCTGTAATTTTTCTTCATTTCAGCTTCAATCTCATCTTCTATCTGTTGACGAGATTTTTTTCTTGATGCTAATTCTTCTTTGAACCTTTGCTCTGCTTCATACATCTTCATTTCATGTTCTGAATAAGGTTTTCGCATTTCAATCCAGTTATAATCAGGAATAGGATTGTCTTCTTCATACTCCAAACCAAGAATTTGATAGACATCATTATCATTGTGAAGTGTCCAATCACCAAACTTCTCAATAAATTCAACATGCCTGGCTTCATAGTACTTGAGAACTTGATCCATGATCTTCTTTGAAACATTATCATAGGTTTGCAGTAGCTCAACCATCCTTTCCAGATTGAAGAAATCAATTCTTCGTTTTACTGTTTCAGTAGTTTGAATGAGTTTCTTGGAGATCACCTTTGATTTTGATATCTGAGTGAAGTCAGATTCCACTGTAATCAACTTTTCATTGTTTTGCCATAGAATGTACCTTGCAACTTCTTCTTTTGGTCCATCAAATTCTATGGATACAGAGGTGATTGTTTCTTTGGCATTCAGCTGCATCATTTCAAAGCTATTCATTCTTCTCCTCATGATAGGTTTCTTGAGTCCCAACCCTGTAGCTTTTCCTTCTCCTTTGTAGACAGTCTTTCCCTTTGTTGGTCTTTTTGATTTTCTCTTGATTCTTACTGTCTTGAATGATTTGACAGTAGGATCGTTGACAGTTTCTTTTAAAGGGCTTCTGACAATGTCTTCTTTGACAGTATCTTCAATGACTGTTACTTCATCCTGACTGACAGCATCTTTATTGACACCCTTGACAGCATCTTTGTTGACAGTATCTTTTTCAAGATGTATATTGTCAATTTCCATTTCTTCTTGATTTCCTTTCAATGCTTCAAGTACCTCTTCCTCTTTCTTCTCATCAACTTTCTTGCTTGAGCTAGAATTTTCAGAAATTTCCTTTGATTCTGCTTCTTTGACTTGAGTTTGCTCTTTTGAAGAGTCTCTCTGTTCTGTTCTCTTAGGTACTCCAGCTTCACCTCCATCCTGATTGTCATCATCATCTTTTTCCAAGGTGTCATCAAAAATGCAGTTTCCACCTTGAGCATTTCTTCTTGAATTTGCTTTGGCAATGAGCTTTTTAATTCTGGCACTGTACTCCATGTTTCTCTTTGCCAAAATCTTGTGAATATCTTTAACTGCCTTAATCCTTTCCTTGGTGATGGATGCATTCAGTAATACCTTAAGTACATCCATGATGACTTTGCTTTGTAGAGACGTTTTGCCTTCAAGAGTTAAGAATCCAAGACCTTTAGTTCCTTTGGCTGTTGTCTGTTTAAAGCTTACACCATATGGCTGGAGACTTACTTCTGGAAGTTTGTTGTTGACCATTGTGCCCAGTTGCATATAGAGACTTTCATCAAAGATGGTAGAGTTTTTCTTCACTAGAATCCCAAGGATATATTGCACTCTGGCAGAGAAAGTTTCCAACAGTTGAGTTGTTATGAATATTGAATGCCCACTTTTCAGGTACACATCAACTGCCCACCTCTTCTCTGAGCTAATCTTTACTGACAAATTTACAATCTTTTCTCTCAAAGCTTCTGCCAACTTAGCAGGTTTTCCTTTAGATACTGTGATTGCTTCATTCACCAGATTGTTGAATTCCTCATCCTTATTATTCAAGGTGCTCTCCATATGGCTTACTGTTATTAAGTCAGCTTCTTCTTGGGAATATGTACTTCCATCAGTCCAAGTGATAGGCTCTGAAGAAAACACATATTCAGGCAACTTGTCTTTGCCTTTACCCATCCTATTTGATTCCTCTTTTTCTCTCCATAGCCTCTCTAATGTGGATTCTTTCTTCTCAGGAACTGGTTCATTGATTTTGATTGAGGATGCTCTATTTCCTTGTATTTGACTTAATACCTCCTTGGATACTAGCATTTGTTCCCCATCTACTTCAGCTTCAAAAAGCTCCTCAGTTCCAGAGGCTATTCCTACTCTCTCTTGCTCCCCCTTACTCCTTTGCTCCCCCTGTCTTTTAGCTTCCCCTTGTAACTCCTCCTTTCTTTCTGGTTGCTCAGCCTCTTTCTGATCTTTTCCTTTCTCCCCCTTAGTTAAGTTTGCAGCATGAAGTAATGAAGAGAGTGACAGTAGTGTGGCTTGAATTTCAGCAAAACCAGTCTTCACAGTAGATGACAGGTTGTCCAGTTTGCTTTCCATTGTAGCACATCGATTCTCCAGTGCTTGGAGCCTGTCATTTGAGGATGCAGAAGGACCACCAGACCTAAGCCTTTTAGGAGGTAAGGGATAAGTCTGGGGCATGAAGGCTGTTGGGGTTCTCACACTCTCAGTGTTTTTATAGATGATCTCATCATCTCTCACAAAAATTCCCTCAAGGCCTAATGCCTTTTCTGTATTGGCTCCCTCAAATTCACTCTGGACATGCTCAAGTCCCTCTCCTTTTGCCAGCACATTTGGCTGCCTCTCATTTTTAGTCTCACCTCTCTGTTCTTTTATCTCTCTTTGATGTTTCACTCCCTCACTCATCCTAGATGCAGTAGTATGAGCAGTACTAACATGCAAAAGAGTAGATTTTACCTTGAAGGCCTTTGAAAGGGGCAAGTCATCATCAGAGATATCTTCCACTAATCCTTCTTGTAGTTGAACAGGGATGACAGCATCTTTTGAAGGACTTTTGACAGTATCTTTTGTTGGAATGGTACTGTCACTTGAATGTTTGACAGCACCTTCTAATTTGTCATTGACAGCATCTTTGGCTGTGACAGCAACTTCCCTAGGGTAAGATGCTTTAAGGGAATCGATCAAGATGCTGGCTGTTTCAATTTCTGACAAATTTGCATCTTGATCTAATCCAGTGTTTGATGGAGTGGTATCCATTTCACTTTGAGAAATGGGTTCTTGTGGACCACTAGATGGGGGCTCATCCATGATTTGAGATGGATGATCAACACCTGAGGGGTTGGTACTGTCCCCCTCTCTAGGTTGATTAGAAGAAACAACAGATGTGGGAATGAAAGAAGAAGATTGAATTTCAGATTGATTAATTGGCTGTTCTACAGAAAAAGATTGTGGAACATCAATAGTATGAGTGAATTCCTCACTGTGCTCTATCTCAATGTGTGTATCTTCAAATACAGGTTCCTCAAGAGTGAATTCTTGAGTTTGTGCAGACTCTTTACAAGGTGCCTTGGGAGACAGGCCAATTTCAATAGATGTCCCTTTTTGAGAAGAAACACCTAGAGGTGAGTTCATTTCCCTATCATCCTCTACAGTCTTTTGGGAAACTGTAGGGTGGCTGACAGTAACCTTGGCCCTTCTAGCTTTCTTCTTCTTAGGCTCAGAAGGGGCTACTGTGGGTTCTTTTTCACTACCAACCTTATTTGCTGCACTAGGTGCAGTGACTCCCTCTTGACTCTCAACTTGTTCACCAGTTGCACTCTCTAGGGTTCTTTTCTTGGATTCCTGTTTGGCCATTTTAAGGGCTTTTGGTAGTCTAGAGTCCCTAGGTGGAATGTATGGTGTGGAATGTGGGTTAACTGAATTTGGGTCTAATTCAGCTTCATTCTCTATTGTGAAAACAGTGTAACCTGTTGGAAATGGAAAATCAAGGTTGGGCACTTGATTTACCATGTGTTGTGTGAAACATAGTGGAATATGTACATTCAAATTCTGTGTGTTAAGAGATGTGTGAGTGTTTTTCTTTAAAACAGGACATTCTTCAAAATCAGAATTGTCCTCAATATTTCCACAAATACTATTAATACACATAGTTAAAAAGCGAGGATAGATGGATACCTTCTTGCCTATTGCGCCTTTCAACTGTGTCATTATCAGTTTTCCAATGTTCACCTTGTATCCATGAACTAATGAATGAGTGAGCTTCTTGATATATGATGGTATTCCATTCCATCCTGTAGTCTTGGTAGAGAATACCTTCACCATTACATCAAAAATCATACTCCACTCTTTTCTTAGAAATTTCCTGTCCATTTCTCCTGTTTGATACCACTTATCAGAAGTTTCTTCAAGTTTAGAACCAGAGTACCCAATCTTCAGAAAGAACTTCTTCAGGGTATCATCAGTTGCTAGTTCCGTAAAGCTTTCTTCACTGGTCAACACAATGCCCAAAGCCTCATTGATGTTCTTTACTGTAAGAGAATAACTTGCATCATCTATATTGAACTTAATTGATTCATTCTCTCCAGTTCCTTGAGCACTTGCTGATTTCCAGAATTTTTCAATTCTAACAGTATCAATTTTGGGGGAAGAGGTTATTGCATGACCTAGGTAGGATTTATTCAAGAACGAAATAAGTCCTTTGAAGTTTTCACCAGCATCACTAGGAGAAAAGATACCAGCAAAATTGGTTTGAGCAATGCTTTGTTTAGGTGCCATTGTTGAATGCTTTGAAAAATGAGAGAGAAAAATGCGGTTTTTGGATGCAGAAGGTTGAGAGGTTTTTGCAAATGAAAGTGATAGTAGATTAAACGGTAGATTCAGTTTCTAATATGAATCGATTTAACCTCTCTTAATTGAACGTGTGATAATGATATTACCCATTAACTCCACTTGCTATATTACGTGGCAGTTGCTATTAGATCGTGGATTGGTGAAAAGAAATATACGTATGTATATATATATAAAAATTAATATATATATCTTTCCACTATCTTTGACAGCAACTTCTCGTGACAGCAACTTTCATTGACAGTAACCTGTGCGCTTTTCTTTCTCTACCAATTCTGACAGCAATTTCTTGTGACAGCAACTTTCATTGACAGCAACTTGTGCGCTAACAATATTTCTGTCAATCAGCTTCATGAGTGACAGTAAGTTTTATCTGACAGTAAACTTATCATAAGATTATGCTGTCAGTCACTGTTCACACATAACTTAAGTTAAGGACACATGATTTCTTAAAATCATTTTAAGACAGACATGTAAAACTATTTTAGCATAGTCATAGCAAGCATGATATCTAAAAATCCTTTTAGCATAGTCATAGCAAACATGATATCTAAAAATCCTTTTAGCATAGTCATAGCAAACATGATATCTAAAAAATCCTTTTAGCATAGTCATAGCAAACATGATATCTAAAAATCCTTTTAGTATAGTCATAGCAAACATGTTGTCTGAACAAGTATCACAATGTACCTTAACTTCTCATGACAGTACCTTCTTGTAACAGTACCTTTAAAAGTTTCTGTCATGAGCTTCAACTACTTATAATTGATAAACCAGTTAGATGATCATACCTGATTTAGCATTCCTAACTCACTCACCAACCTGATAAATGTTGCTTCATCCAGTGGCTTGGTGAATATATCTGCAAGTTGCTTATCTGTTGGAACATAAACCAATTTTACATCTCCTTTTTCAACATGCTCCCTGATGAAATGATGCCTTATATCAATGTGCTTTGTTCTGGAGTGTTGAACTGGATTGTCTGATATGGCTATGGCACTAGTGTTGTCACAGTAGATAGGAATATTTGACAACTTTAGTCCATAATCCATTAATTGATTTTTCATCCAAAGTATTTGTGCACAGCAACTTCCAGCTGCAATATATTCAGCTTCTGCAGTTGATGTAGAAACTGAGTGTTGCTTCTTACTGAACCATGACACCAATCTCCCCCCAAGAAATTGACAGCTTCCTGTAGTACTTTTTCTGTCAATTTTGCAGCCAGCATAGTCTGAGTCAGAATATCCAATTAGATCAAATCCAGTTTCCTTAGGGTACCAAAGACCTAGATTTGGGGTGCCTTTGAGATATCTAAAGATTCTTTTAATTGCAACTAAGTGTGATTCTTTTGGATCAGCTTGAAACCTTGCACAGAGACATGTAGCAAACATTATATCTGGCCTGCTTGCTGTTAAGTACAGCAATGATCCTACCATGCCTCTGTAGGTACTAGAATCCACTTTCTTGCCTTTAGGATCTAACTCTAATTTGGTGGCTGTTGAGATAGGTGTCTTGGCAGGTGATGAATCTTCTAAGTTAAACTTCTTGAGAAGCTCTTTGACATACTTAGATTGACAGATGAAGATTCCTTCCTTCTTCTGATAGATTTGAAGACCAAGAAAGAATGCTAATTCTCCCATCATGCTCATTTCATACTTGTTTCTCATTAGAGATGAGAACTTTTCACACAATTTTTCATTTGTTGAGCCAAAGATTATGTCATCAACATATATCTGCACAAGAATGATGTCTTTGCCATGATATTTATAGAATAACGTTTTATCCACCATACCTCTTATAAATTGATTTTCCAGGAGAAAAGTGGATAAAGTGTCATACCAGGCTCTTGGTGCTTGCTTTAAGCCATATAGAGCCTTGAACAGCTTGTAGACAAAATTATGCAGTTTGTCATTTTCAAATCCAGGAGGCTGTTCAACATACACTTCTTCTTCTAATTCTCCATTTAGAAAGGCACTTTTAACATCCATTTGAAATACCTTGAATTTGCAGTGTGCAGCAAAGGCTAAGAAAATTCTTATGGCTTCAAGTCTGGCAACAGGAGCAAATGTTTCATCATAATCTATCCCTTCCTGTTGACAGTAACCTTTGGCCACTAGCCTTGCCTTATTTCTTGTCACATTTCCACTCTCATCTATCTTGTTTCTGAAAACCCATTTTGTCTCAATGACTGATTTTCCTTTTGGCCTTGGAACTAGTTTCCAAACATTGTTTCTTTCAAATTGATTGAGCTCCTCCTGCATGGCCATCACCCAATCAGAATCCAACAATGCTTCTTCAACTATTTTTGGTTCCATTTGAGATAAGAAACATGAAAACATGCTTTCAGCAGAGATATTCCTCCTTGTCCTTACACCAGTAGTGGGATCTCCAATAATTAGATTACTGGTATGATCTCTGTTCCACTTTGTTGATTGAGGCAAGCTACTTGTTTGATGAGATTGTCTTTCATCAATATGAGGATTTGATTCTCCACCATTTTCATTATTCTGCTCATTTAACTCAAATTCTCCAGTCTCACATTCTTGTTGATTGATGCCTGAAATTGTCTGTGATTGAGCTGAAGTTTGATTTAGATTATGAGTATTGACAGATTCTTTCTCATATCTCATTGATTGAATGAGACTTGGTTCTTCATCAACATATTCTTCCTTTTCCAAGTATCCTTGATTTTCAAATCTGAAGGGTTGCATTTGACCATCCTCATGTAGCCCTGGAAACTTGGTTTCATCAAACGTGACATTGACACTTTCTTCAATTGTTTTGTGCTCCATGATATAGACTCTGTAGGCAGTCCTTTCTATCCCATATCCCATGAAAATGCCTTCATATGCTTTAGTATCAAACTTGCCTTTTCTTTCATGGTTGTCTTTCATCAAAAAGCATTTGCTTCCAAAAATATGAAAGTACTTGACAGTAGGCTTCTTTCCTGTCAAAAGATAGTAAGGAGTATTGCCATGAGTCTTGTTGATTAGTGTTCTGTTCTGTGTGTAACAAGCAGTGTTGATGGCTTCTGCCCAGAAATATGTTGGTAACTTAGCATTACTCAACATAGTCCTTGCAGCTTCAATAAGAGTCCTATTTTTCCTTTCTACTACTCCATTTTGCTGTGGAGTTCTTGCAGCAGAGAATTGTTGAACAATTCCTTGATCTTTGCAGAAGTTTCCAAGTGTAGCATTTCTGAATTCAGTTCCATTGTCACTTCTTAGAAATTGAACTTTTGCTTCAGGGGTCCTGTCAAGTACCCTTATGTGATCAATGATTTCTTGAGCAGCTTCATCCTTTGATTCTAAAAATTTCACCCAAGTGTACCGAGAATAGTCATCTATCATGACCAGTGCATATCTTTTTCTGGATAGTGATTGAACATTCACTGGTCCAAAAAGATCCATGTGAATCAACTTGAGTGCTTCAGTGTTAGTGTTGACTTGCTTTGATTTATGCATTGCTTTCCTCAATTTTCCCATTTGACAATCTTCACACAGTCCTTCTTGACAGAATTCCTGTTGAGGTAGTCCTCTCACCAATTCCTTCTTCATCAGCATGTTCATTGTTTTGAAATTGAGATGAGAAAATTTCTTGTGCCAAAGCATGCTATCTCCAACACTTGCTTTGCTGTAGAAGCAAAATATTCTTTCCTCATTTGTTGAGTTTAAGTCTGCAACAAATAGGCTTCCTTTCCTTACTCCTTTCAGAGATAGGCTTCTATCCTTCTTGTGGTGAATTGAACATTCCATCATGCCAAAGTTTACTTTGAATCCTTTGTCAGTGAATTGACTGACACTGAGCAGATTATGCTTCAAACCTTCCACAAGAGAGATTTCTTCAATGACAACATTTCCAGCTTTTAAACAGCCATATCCCACAGTGTAACCTTTGCTGTTGTCTCCAAAGGTTATTGTTGGGCCAGCCTTCTCAACATATTGTGATAGCAGGGATATATCACCAGTCATGTGTTTGGAACATCCACTGTCGATTATCCACATGACCTGTTTACCTCTCTTTCCCTGCAAGACAGAATGAGTTTAATTTGCATTTGGTACCCAAGTCTTGTTGGGTCCTGCATACTCAGTATCATCAGAAACTTTATCAATATTTGACACAATATTATCAGAAGATAATTCCTTGACTTCTTTTATTACCCACTTAGTTTTTGTCTTTGACGTTTTCTTAGTGAGAGCAGACTTCTCACTTTCTTTAGTGGATTCAAAAGTCTTTGCAGTTTGCATATAAGAACATGATTCATTAGATGAAATTTGCAAATTAAAACATGTACTCATAGCAGTAATTTTGCATGGCATACAGTCAATGTTATTACAAACTACCAATTCTCTTTGCATAATGGGGGTTCTGTGTAAGTTCCCTTTCAACTCTGTTGCATTAGATATGCTACTAGTTGATTTCTTACAAACATGAGTTAAATGATGTGAGGAGCCACAATTATTGCAAAGTTTCCTTGGTGCCTGCTTAACATAAGCATAATTATTCTTTTTATCAATGCCTAGCTTCCCATTTCTGTTTTTGGACTTGGAGACTACTGTCTTGACAGTCTGTTCAGAAGATGCTGTCGAACTATTTTTGACAGTATCTTTTGTAATTGCTGTCTTGACAGTAGGTTTGAAAGTTACTGTCTTGGATGATTTCTTGACAGTATCTTTTGAACACTTGGTTGGGCTGTTTAAGACTGTTTCTGTCATAGACATTATGACAGAATCTTTTTCTTTACTATTAATCCTCTCATCTTCATCACAGAGTTCTTGATTAATAATTAGGGAGTTTTCATTAACCTCAAACTCTGTACTTTTGAAAATTGGGTTACTCACATTTTTGAGGATGTGAGGTTTTACAGTATTATTATCATCAATTTTCTGTATAACAATCTCTTTACCAGGTCTCCTGCTATAATCATAGCCTATGCCTATCTTCTTACCTTCAGTATGTTTCTCATGATACTCTTGAACTAATTTAGAGGAATTTCTAAATGCCTTTAGCTTAAATTCATTCTCAGAAATTTCTTTTCTTAGATAATCCTCTATCTCCTTAGCACAGGTTAAATCATTTTTTAGTCTTTCGTTTTCCTGAGCTAAAGAATCAATAGAACTGGTCTTAAGCAACAACACATCATTATTAGATCTGAGTACTTCATTTTCTTTAGTTAATCTAGCAATTTCTTCATTTGCAGCAGATAAACTAGTATGAATATTAAACATTTCAGTACTCATTTCCTCAATGGTTTGCTTATAGTCATTTAAAGACATATCTAGTAATACTAGAGATGGTACCTGATTTGACGAGGTTGATGCTTCTTCATCCTCTCTAGCCATCAAGGCTAAATTCACAAATTCCTCTTCTTCTTCATTATCAGATTCATCCCAGCATTTTCCTTCAGCCACATAGTCTTTTCCTTGTTCTTTCTTAAATTGACTCCCAGTTCCTCTCTCCATTCTTTGTATTTGTTTTGGTCTTTTGCATTCAGTAGCAAAGTGACCAAGTTCATTGCAATTGTAGCATCTAAACTTTGACCTATCTACCATTCCTGTTTTGTATCCTCCCTTGGTGCCAGTAGCAGATTTTGATGAGCTTCCTTGGTTATACTTTGGAAATTGACCTTGAGGCTTATATGGCTTGTTCCTCCTGAACCTTATATTTTTGAATTTTCTTGCCATAAAAGCCATGGTTGGATTATCCATTTTCTCCATTTCTTCTAGAGTGAAGAATTCTTCATCTTCAACATCTTCTAGTTGAAGGACAACCTTTTCTTCATCTTCAACCACCTCTTCAATTTTCACAGATGAAAATTGAGATTGTTGATCATTTTGAATTTGCTCACTTGCTTGAAAATATGAGGGTCCTTGAGCAACTAGAGCACCAGCCATGTTTGCCATCAATCCTTTGGATCCACTTTGTATAGCTTTCTTTTGATAATATTCAAGTTCATAAGATTTTAGAACTCCATACAATGTTTCAAGAGAAACAGAATTTAAGTCTCTCCCTTCTCTTATGGCTGTTACTCTGTGCTCAAGATGTTCTGGAAGAGTTAGCAGAAACTTGATATTGACTTCCTTCTTTTCATAAAACTTTCCATGAATTTGAAGCTCAGCTATCAGTTTGCTAAATCTTTCAAACATGTGGGTTAGCTCTTCTCCATGCTTGCCCATAAACGCTTCATATTGTGACACCAGTATTTGTTTTTGATTCTCTCTGACCTCTTCACTTCCTTCACATAACAGTTCTATCTTTTTCCACATATCCCTGGCAGAGTTGCATGCTATTATATTTCCACTCATAGCTTTGTCCAGGGTAAGTGCATCTAGTAGAATGAGTTGCAGATGATCATCCAGTGCTACCTTTTCTTTTTCTGAGTCATTATACTCAGAAGGCTTCTTAGCAACCCAATGAGCTGGGATTACTACATCATTTACTGTAGCAGCTGGGATTTCCTTTTGAGGAATGAAGGGGCCATTTTCCAGAATACCTAGGAATAGTGGATTCTGAGCTTTGATAAATAACATAATCTTCTTTTTCCATATGTTGTAGTTTTCTTTATCAAAAGCTGGAATCTTGATATTACTTGACCTTTGAATACTTGCCATTTGGATCTCAGATATGTGTATTAATCTGAATGCTCTGATACCAGTTGTTGGTCCAGGAAAGTATTGCAGAAGGGGGGTTGAATGCAATACTAATAAATTTCAAAAACTATTTCAACAACTTAAATAGAATTTGTGATTTACTAGTAGAAGAAATGCAAACACAAGTAAAATCAAATACGAGGATTTCACAAAATAAATGTTTTATTTATTTTGCAAAGTTTTGCTACAACCTTGAGAACAAATTAATTCTCAAGCTACAAAGACTCAAGAGATTACAGTTGTTGAGCTGTTTAATGTATAAGTAGAATGCTCTATTTATAGAGTGATAATCTACTGTACTATCACCATCAACATGGGTTGTCGAGTTGCTGTTATATTCCTTTTGCAGCTCATTCCATGATTTATTCCCATGTGATCAGCACAAAGTAACTTAAAGATGCTTTCCACATTTGAGCCACCCAGATCTAGCCGTATTCAATTTTATCTGTTCTAGACTTTACAGGTTGTTCCATGTGATCTCTCGAGCTTCAGTTATAGACTTTCCAAGCTTGCTGTAAAGGTTGAATATTACAACACGCCTGCTTCTTTTGAACATATACTCTGTCGTTTAATTTGACTTAGAAAATTCCTAAATCAAGCTGATTCTATATGACAGTATGTTTGCCACAAAGTTTGCTGTCAATGGATTACGCTTTGGTTGACAGTATGAATTTCCCGCAGATATTACTGTCAAGAATTTTGCTTTGGTTGACAGTATGAATTTCCGCAGAGATTGCTGTCAAGAGTTGTGCTTTGATTGACAGCATGTTTTTCCCGCAGAGATTGCTGTCAGGAATTCCAAACTTACTGTCGCAAACTGTACATCAAAGTTGCTGTCCTTAGAATCTCCGCCAATGTTGCTGTCAAGTTGAAACTTGCTGTCGACTTCGTGAAACTTGCTGTCGACCTAGGCAACATTATGTTTCCTTGTAACCTTACTGTCAGGGCTTGACAGTAACTTTTATTCCTTCTGTCGAACTTATGTATTTCTTGAGGCTTGAACATAATCGAACTTCTTCCAAGAATTACACTTATTACATGACAGTATTTATTTAAATTACAAGAATACATTTCAGGCTATGACAGTATGTTCTACTTAGTAAAAACTAAGTATACCAATAAAACTAGTTAAGTTGTCTATTCCATCACCCATAAATCCCAACAAGGGCCATCCAGTTTGCCAGGTGATTATTTTGGGCCATCACCCTATGTTATAAATCTTTTTTTTTCAGCAAATAGATTTAATATATTGACTCTTTTTAGGAAAATATATTAATAGTATATGAGGACTTGAATCCGAAAAATGTAAATCATAATTACTTTTGTATCTAAAGAGATTGATGCTAATGCCTAATAGAGATGCATAAAAAGCCCTTTGGGCCGGGTTTTATTCGGGCTTTAAAAAACTCGGATTTTTTAAGAATCGGGTTGGGTCGAGCTGGATCGGGTCGGGCTTTTATCCTGACTTTTTTTTAGTTTATATATACGTAATTTTTTTTTTGCAAAGCTATTATATTAATATACAAAAAAAGAAAATCTTTACAAAAGAAACAATCTCTAAGAGTTACACCCCCGAACTTCTATAATCCAGAATACATAAGAAACACACTGTACAAATATTCTCGTATATTACCATTTCGAGAAGTACATCATTTACGCTCAATAAGTCTTCTTGAAAAATGACTTCTCTTGCATATTGTTGATTTTTCCTCGCCTCATGATCGTTCACATCGTATTGCTAAGTTTTATAATCTTGAATTTTATTAAAAATATTATATATTTTTATATTTTATCTATAAAAAATTGATGTTGTGGAATAAAAACTAGGTTATCGAATTGCGGTTAGGGTTTGTGTGTATTTAATGCTAAGGGAGGTTGAGCTTCGAGCTTTAATGGCTGTTTCCGCGTATCGAGACTAATCGGTCCTCACAGAGTGCCTACGTATCTTGTTATTGAGAATCAAGCCAAGACGTAGTTCTGAGAATGAGGGGTCAGACCCTTTATATAGGCTGAGAAGCCCTAGAATTATGGTAGGAGTCAGAGACTTGGTGGGCAAGTCACCGCCTCAAGGAAGGTTCTGGATCCATTCCTTTTAGGAATCAGTTTCCTTGTTGAAGTAGGTGCCTTGGAGGCTAAGTCAGGTAGGAGTAATATCCTTATTTGACTCTTATTGCTGAGCTGGTTATTACCCCTAATATTAATTACGAAATTAATATTATAATTAAGGTTTGGGCCCGTCTGGTGGGCCTCACGTTTGGACCATTCTAGGTCTAATTAATGCCACATTAATTGTGTCTTTAGGGCTTACTTTTAGCCCATATCATTTGCCCCCCAACTTCTAGGAAAACTGATCAGGTTTTCCTTGAAGTTTTAACGGCCTTTTACGAGACTTGGGTCAGGGTTTATTGCTCTAACGCGAGTATTTCCAACAATATCATCTTAATGTAAAGCGTGGAGCGACCGACGCATTTACGACGATGTTGAACGACACTAAACGGTGTTAAACGGCACTACACAGCGCTACTCAGCCTTAAACAACGTTTAAACGGTGTTAAACGATGTCAAACGGCATAAAACGGCACTATCGGCACTAATCGGTGCTAAACGGTGCTAATATGCACTAAATAATGCTTAAACATCACTAAACAGTGCTAATCGGCACTAATCGGTGCTTAGTTTTCACTTCCCTTAATTACCAAATCAGAAAAACAAAAAACAAAAAAAACGTAATTTTGCAAACCCAACTCGAGCATCGTTGTCGGTCGGCCGGGCAAAAACCCATACCGACCATCAATGCCGGTCGGCTGGAGCATGTCACAGAGGGCCGGTCGGCCGGTCATGCGGTCGGCCGGTTTTTTTTTCGGTCGGCCGGTTTTTTTCGGTTGGCCCTTTTTTTTTTGAAACGCATAAAAAATCTCGACTCGGGGATCGATTTCAGTCGGCCAAAACACCTCCTGGGACGCCAGTCGGCCGGTTCGCCGGTCGGCCGGTTTTTTTTTTTTTTTTCGAAATCCACACCAATGATCAACGTCGGTCGGCCGAAGCTTCTCAAAAATGGCCAGTCAGCTGGGAAGGTGATCGGGTGGGTCAAAACCCGTACCAACGGTCGATGTCGGTCGGCCGACGCTCCCTCGGGAGGCCAGTCGGCCGGGAGGTCAGTTGGCTGAAGCAAAACACCGTATCGACGGTCGATGTCGGTCGGCCGGGGCACTCCTTAGGAAGCCAGTTGGCTGGAAAGTTAGTTGGCCAGAAAATTTTCGCCTACCTACATCGTCCATCAACATGGAATCGGTTTGGTCATCATAAGTGATTTCGATTTTTGCATACCGACATCGATCATCAACATGGAGTCTTATTGTTGTTCGCTTTTGAAAATCAACACTTGGCCATTCATGGCTTTGTTTAGAGTTTTACTTAGTACCTTGATCCACATTGCTAATCCCATGTTTAGGAATAATCTTCCCATTGAACTTTTCTTAAGCGTACTTAGCTTTCTAAACTCATCTGACTACTCTGGTAGAATATTTTGCCGGATATTCACTTAAATTCTCCGTTTCTCTCCCGAAATATCATGAGTTTTAACGACTCTTTTCATCCATAACAGATAGTTTTTGCTTCTTTTTTGTATACTAACGATACTTGACCTGTAAATGCGAACCAAACTGTGTTTCCACCTGAGATAACAGGTCACCTTTTTCTTATAAAAGGAGGAGAGCATCCTTCATTTCTCTTCACTTCTTCACTTCTCAAACTTTCTTAAGTTCTAAAGCTCTTGAGTTCTCTGGCTTTCAAGCTTTCAAGTTTCAAGATTCAAGATTCAAGATTCAGGATGGCTGACAAGCAAGCTGCTGCCCCCCAACTCTCCATGGAGGAGGCTTTCAGAAAAAGGAGCATGGCGCGAACAATGAAAGGTAAGCTAAAACTCATGCCTCCTAGATATATTGAACGTCGGTTTGAGTCTACGCTAGATTTGCTAAACACTATGGGAGAATCATTCCCCAACAGCTCAAGCTTAGTTGCTTTTAATAGTCCTTCTAAATTAAGAAAGAAGGATGTCGAGAAGATTAGAAGCACTTATGGCTTTCCAAGCGCAATCAAAGTATGCCTTCCAAATCCAGGAGACAGAACTTGCAACTGGCACCCCGAAAGGATTTGCGTTATGAAAGGAGCATTGGAGGCGGGACTTAGGTTCCCCGTTCACACATTTATCATCAGGTTCTTAGCAGAACTTTAAGTTCATCCTTGCTAGCTATACCCTAATTCTTGGAGGTTCCTGATCATCTTCTTGTTAAGATGTCACGAGTTGGAAATCCCTTGGAGTACAACCATGTTCAGAAGCATCTTTGCAATAAAGAACTCCCATGAGTCTAAGCCGGGGTGGATCAGCTTTCAGCTTAGAAATAAGCTTCCTCATATAGTAAACTCTTTCTCCTTCCCTGACTCCCACCATTCCTGGGAGAGGGACTTTGTTGTTTTAGAGTGGGAAGGTGGCGACTGGGGTCACTTCTTCGTTAAGAGATTCGGAATTGTGGAGGATAGTTCACACTTCGTGTGCGACCTTGACCTCAAAGAGTTGGCAGACCGAGATAGGCTACTTGCTGATGATGGTCGCACCCACTATAGAACTATTCTGACAGAAAAGAAACTCATTGAAGCTGGCTTAATGCTTCCTTTCTTTAGAGGGTAATTTTTCTTTCATTCTACCATTATGAACTATGTTAGTTCTTATTCCAATGTTTTTCCTTCATCTTTCAGCTGCTGAGGAGCTAGATAGCCGACCCGAGAATCAACCTCAAGTTACAAGAAGAATGATAAAGAAGGCCACAGAGCAACTGAACCCTCCTGACCGAAGGGTTCCTTCATTCCTGCAGGGATGCTCCCAAGGGGGGAAAAGGTCCTGAAACGCTGCTGAGGGTATGAGAGTCCCCTTTGCCCCAGATTGGGGTATTTGCGAGCAAGACTCCATCTTAGGGAGTACTGATTTACCCGTGTCCTGGTCCAGGCTCTCTATCACTGCCCCTGATCTCCTTACGGTAATGGCAAGGGACAAGGTTGATGAAGCTGAGCGCCTTGGTGCTCAAGCTCTTTACCAGGTACCAACTTTTACATTCAATCTCCTTGTCTGCACCCTTTTTTTTCTTTTAGAAGATGTCTTACTCATTTCTCTATTACAGGCCAATGCTTATCTTCAATCTGCTACTCGTCAAGGCCGAGCCTATAGGGACAACAATGAGGAACTGAAAATTGAGCAAACAAAGTTCAAGGAGCAACTCCAAGATTTAAATTCCAGAGTTGTCCGATCTGAAGCCAACAACTTATCCTATCAAAAGAAACTTCGCTCACTTGCCAGGAAGAAACTTTCTGATGCTAAAAAGATAATTGATTCATATCATCAGTCGGAGGATTTTATGAAGTTTATGGACAAACACGATGATGAGCTGCGGCCTTTTAACATGGAAGTTGGGTGAAACAAAGCTATTAGTGTTGTGAGCAACAAGTACCCTTTGGTGGTGAATCCAGCGGACTTCCCTTGCCCTACCTGGGCTATTGGTAGCGGAATTCAAGATGTGGATCATGCATCATGCTCCGGGGGTAGTCGCCGTCCTTCTGGTACGAGGAAGGCACCCAATGTTGTTAGTTCCGGTTTGACCTCTTCCCGTTCTGCTGGGAAGAAGGCTATATCAGAGAGGGAAGCAGCTACAAGGCAAGCTTTCCCTGGCAAGCAACTTCGTGCCAGAGCCGACTCCTCGACCGAGACTTCAGAAGAGGAGGGGGACGCGGCGAAGAAAGGGACGGCGCAGCCGATGGAGACGGAAGCCGAGGAAGATGATGATGAGGAGAGCTCCGGGGAAGAAAGCTCCGAGGAAGAAGGGGAGGAAGACGATGCTGAGGACGAGGAGGTGGTGGAGGAATCTGCCGAGGAGTAAGTGGCCTTACACGGCCTTGTTAGCCACCTGTGGCTTTATCATTTCTGTTTTCAATCAAGGTCCTTCGGGACTTAACTTTTATTTGGTGATGTAACTTAACTTCGACTTTAGCCCCCTGGGGGTGTTTATTTATGCACTTGTTTTATTTCCACTTGTGTATTTTTATTTTCGTTACTTGGTCATCTTTGACTTGCACTCATCAGGTGCTTGGCACATAAATAAAATCACACAATCACAAATGGAAAACAAACTTGCATTAATAACTTGAAATGGGTTCAACCCTTACATAAATACTCTATCTCCTACTGGGAGCAACGTGCTCTGTAATGGTTTCATGAAACCTTATTTCTACTTCTCCTAATAGATAGATAAAAGCTGAGTCCTTACTAGGAAGGCTTACACATAATAAATCTTGAGGTTAGTTGCATGCCAAGTTCGGGGTACCTCAACCCCATCTAACGTCTCTAACTTATATGATCCTCGTCCCAGCACCTTCTTGACTCGATACGGTCCTTCCCAATTTGGGGCTAGCTTGCCCTTCTGGCCAACTCCTGAGGCTTCTATCTTCCTTAGAACCAAGTCACTTTGTCGAAAGAACCTCTCCTTAACCCTTTGGTTGTAGTGGAAAGATGCCTTCTTTTGATGTTCAGCATTCCTTGCATTTGCTTCATCCCTGACCTCATCAATCAAATAAAGGGCAAGCCTCATGCCCTCTTCATTAGTCTCTGGTTCATACACCTCAACTCGAGGTGATGCATGCATAATTTCCAAAGGTACAATTGCCTCGGCTCCGTAAGCCAGTAAAAACGGGGTTGCTCCGGTTGTCACCTTACAAGTGGTGCGATATGCCCAGAGTATAGGCAATAACTCATCCACCCAAGTGTTCCTTGAGCGTTCAACTCTTTTCTTTAATCCATCAAGGATAATTCGATTAGCTACCTCTGCCTGTCCATTAGCCTGTGGGTGTGCTACTGAAGTAAAACGAAGCTCAATAGCGTTCTCTTCACAATACTTTTTGAATTCTTCATTATTGAACTGTGTCCCATTATCCGTTACAAGGATTCGTGGGATTCCATATCTGCAGATGACGTTCTCCCAAAAGAACTGAGCAACTTGCTTGGTGGTTATCTTGGCTAGAGGTTTAGCCTCAATCCATTTGGTGAAATAGTCGATGGCCACTATCAAAAACTTCCTTTGGGCTGACGCCATAGGGAAAGGACCAGGTATGTCCATCCCCCACATGGCAAATGGGATGGGAGAGTTAATCGAGGTTAACATCTCAGGCGGCTGCCTTACAATAGGGGCGTTCTTTTGACACCTATCACACTTCTTAACATAATTATGTGCATCTGCCAACATCTCAGGCCAATAGAATCCCAGACGAGTGATCTTGTGTGCTAGGGCTCTGCCCCCCAAGTGTTGCCCACAGATACCTTCATGAACTTCTTCCAAAGCTTCCTTAGCCTCTTGGGGCCTTAAACACTTCAAATAGGGGATAACAAACGACCTCTTGTAAAGAATGCCTTCGATCAAAGCGTATCTCAATGCTTTTACTTACAGCTTTCGTGCCTCCAAGGCATTGTCAGGGAGCCAGCCGGTTTCGAGGTGAGCTTTTATGGGATCCATCCAGCAGCTTCCTATATCAATGGGTGCCACCAATTTCGAGTTAACGGTCGGGGCCTTCAAGACCTGGAAGTAAACACTTCCTGCATAATTCTCTATCTCAGAAGAAGCGAACTTGGACAGGGCATCAGCCTTAATGTTCTCTTCTCTCGGGATATGCTCCACATAGCATTCATCAAACTGAGTTATAACAGCTTTCACGACTCTTAGGTATTTTGCCATAATCTCATCCTTGGCCTCAAATTCGCCATTCACTTGCGAGACTACCAGTCTTGAATCTCCACACACTTTGAGGTTCTTGACCCTCATGATTCTGGCCAAGCCCAAACCGGCTATTAAGGCTCATATTCCGCCTCGTTATTGGTAGTAGGAAAGTCCAACTTCAAAGCGTACTCAACTGTGAACCCATCAGGGCTTTGCAAAACCAAACCTGCACCACTAGATTTTGTTTTTGATGCTCCATCAAAATAGAGCACCAAATACTCCTTCAGATCAGGTATAAGTTCTTCATCTTTATCTCCACTCTCATGGGCCTTAGGGGTGGTTACTATCTCCTGCCCCCCGACTTCTTGGTTGCCAATGGTGCATTCAACCACGAAGTCAGCCAATGCCTGAGCCTTAATGGCTGTCCGAGGCTTATATGTGATATCGAACTCTCCTAACTCAACTACCCACTTGATTAGCCTTCCACTGGCCTTAGGGCTATGCAATATGTTCCTCAATTGTTGGTCTGTCAAGACTTGGATTTTATGTGCCTGAAAATAAAGTCGCAACTTTCTTGAGGCTGTCACCAAGGCCAAAGCGAACTTCTCGATAGCTGAATAATTCAACTCAGCTCCATGCAACACCTTGCTCACATAGTAGATAGGTTTCTGAACCTTTTTCTCTTCTCGAACAAGGACAGCACTCAATGCTTGTTCGGATACCGCCAGGTATAAGTAGAGAGTCTCCCCAGGACTTGGTTTGGCCAACAATGGGGCTTCAGCCATGTATTTCTTTAGCTGCTCAAAGGCCTCTTGGCTTTCTGTAGTCCACTCAAAATTTTTCACCTTCTTCAATGCCTGAAAGAAAGGCAAGCATTTGTCACCAGATTTGAAGATAAATCTCCCCAGGGCCAGTTAACTTTTGCACATCTCTTATAGAACGGGGGGGTTCCATGTCCAGAATCGCTTTGATCTTGTCAGGATTGGCCTCTAAGCCTCTCTTCGAAACCATCAACCCCAAGAATTTTCCTGATCCAACACCAAAAGCACACTTGGCTGGATTCAACATCATCTTGTGGTGCCTCAGCACTTCAAATGCCTCTCTGAGGTGCTTAATGTGGTCCGCCTTATACAGACTCTTGACCAGCATATCATCAACATAGACCTCCATGGTTTTCCCAATCAGATGGGCGAATATCTTATTCACCAATCGCTAGTAAGTGGCTCCTGCATTCTTTAGACCAAAAGCCATAACGAGATAACAAAAAACACCAAAGTCAGTTATGAAAGATACCTTAGGGATGTCATCCTTGTGCATCTTAATTTGATTGTAGCCGCTGAACCCATCCATAAAGCTCAACATCTCATGTCCAGCTGTGGCATCTATCAACATGTCTATCCTTGGTAGGGGAAAACAATCCTTTGGACAGGCATCATTCAGATCGGTAAAATCAATACACATCCTCCACTTCCCATTCGCCTTCTTGACCATCACGGAGTTAGCTAGCCATTCGGGAAACTGAATCTCTTCAATGAAACCAGCCTCTAAGAGCTTATCGACCTCTTTCTTAATGGCCTCTTGCCTTTCAGGAGCAAAATTCCTCTTTTTCTATTTTATCTTCTTCCGTTCAGGATCAACATTCAACTTATGAGTTATGAGTTGGGGATCAATCCCTGACATATCAGCAGCAGTCCAAGCAAACACATCACTATTCTCTTGCAAAAATGTCGTCAACTTACCCTTCAAAGGCTCCTTCAAAGAAGCTCCTATGTAAGTAACTTTCTCAGGGTCACCCAGCTCTAGAGGTATGGGAATCAACTCCTCTGCTGGCTTTCCTCGATGTTCATCATCATTATGGGCATCCATGTCTTCAATTGGGAATACCTGCCCCCCGACTCCATCAGCTCTCAATGCAGACATATAGCAACTTCTTGCCATCTTTTGGTCGCCTTTCTGTTCTCCAACACCATTCTTGGTTGGAAACTTAATCTTCATGTGGTAAGTGGAGGCAACAGCCTTGAACACATGAAGTCCAGTCCTTCCCAGGATCGCATTGTAAGTCGAGGATGCTTTGATTACCAGAAAATTCAACATCCGCGTAGCCTCCTTAGGTTTTTGCCCAATTGTCATGGGCAAGTGAATAGTCCCTTCCACCTTGGACTCAACTCCATTAAATCCGTAGATGGGCATGTTGGTTGGGGTCAACTGTGAATCAGTGTATCCCATCTTTACGAATGCATCATGAAACAAAATATCCACAGAAGCCCCATTGTCTATCAAGACTCGCTTCACTTCCGAATTCCCAATCACAGGGGTTATGACCAATGGGTCGTCATGGGGGAACTTCACCCCTTCAAGATCAGAATCATCAAAACCAATCGATATTTCGGTTCTAACACGTTTCGGGGCTTCTCCCACGATGTGCATCACCTCCCTGGCATACGCCTTTCGAGAGTTTCGAGTTGTACCAGCCGTTGTCGGGCCTCCCCAGATCATGTTAATAACTGGCCCACGGGGCTGTGTGTTG
This sequence comes from Kitagawia praeruptora, assembly GCA_037693485.1. Taxonomy (NCBI): domain Eukaryota; kingdom Viridiplantae; phylum Streptophyta; class Magnoliopsida; order Apiales; family Apiaceae; genus Kitagawia; species Kitagawia praeruptora. The sequence continues at coordinate 157,552,472 of CM075348.1, read as the reverse complement.
CGATCACGGTCATTATCCCTCCTATCATTGTCTTTCCTGTTGTAATCCCCTATTTGGGTTCCATGATCTCCACCCTTGGTGAAATTATTCAGTTTTCCTTTACGAATCAAGAACTCGATCTCGTCCTTCAACTGCCTACAATCATCTGTATCATGCCCCACAACTCGGTGGAACCTGCAGTATCAATCTTTGTCTCTTTTTGCGGGGTCACCCCTGAGTGGCTTCGGCCATCGAAAGTCCTTATCCTTCTCGATTTCTAGAAAGATTTGACTCCTGGGAGCATTCAACCTTGCATAATCAGAAAATCTCGGTCCAAAATTCTTCTTTGGTGACGAGTCGGAGTCTTTGCTAGTCCGGGGATACTTGTCCCTAGCATCGTACTCCTGCTCTTGCTTTCGTTTCTTGGATTCGGCATTGCCCTTGCCATTACCTCCCGCAGCTTCTTTCTTCATGCTATCTTCAGCCTTGATATACTTGTCAGCCCTTCGCTGGAGCTCAGCCATGTTTTCAGGAGGATGCTTGGCCAACGACCTTTTAAAGAACTCGTCAGTGGTTCCGTGTTCCAGGGCTACCATGGCCACCTTATTCTCCAGATCAGTGATGTTCAACGTCTCCTTGGTGAACCTCTTAAGGTAGTCTCTCAAATTTTCGTTCTTCCCTTGTTTTACATACATAAGGGATGCAGAACTTTTCTCATGCACTCTTCCGCTGATAAATTGACTAATGAAAGTAGCACTCAACTCATTAAAGGAGCCAATTGAGTTTGCAGGCAACCGGCTATACCATCTTTGAGCCATGCCTGATAAAGTTTGAGGGAATGCCCTGCACTTCAAAGCGTCACTTGCAGGCTGCAACAGCAGTGCGTTCGAGAATGTCCTAACGTGGTTCGCGGGATCACCCGTTCCATTATAAGCCTTAATTGTTGGCATCTTGAACTTCTTTGAGATATGAGCATTCATCACCTCCTCAGTAAACGGAGGTGTGGGATCATCAGGATCCCCAAGTGACATCAGATCCTTAGGGTTACTCCTGGGAGTTTCTACCCTTGCTATTTTATCAGATGGGGCGTCAGCCCTTCTTTGCCTGCTCGGAGGTCTTTCCAAATCAACAAAAGGAATCCCTCCTGAGGTTGTAGGAGGTCCATTCTTGTTCAAACTTGCTTGTTCCCTTGCCATATCTTCCTTCAATTTTAAGATCTCGGCCTCATAAGCCTTAATCCTCTCAGCAGTCGCCGAAGGGAGTCCATCGTGAGTAGTTTGAATTCTTCCTCGAGGTTCTTTACTTGCACGTCGCCTCCTTGGAGCTTCATCACGATCATAATCATCGTCTGAGGATGAATCATCCGTATAAGGACCGGAAAAATCGGGATAATCTCGATCTTGGATATGCAGGGCATGACCACTTGATCCAGCTCCTTGAGTAGGAGGGTAGTTAGGCAGCCCATACATCGGGTTGGTATTCATGAGGAGATCCGTAGTGTGGATATGAACCCCTTGCGGAGGGTTGTTGGGATCTACAATCAAGGGAGAAACTACCACCTGGAGGGGGTTAGTCCCTGGATTTGTGTGGACGATCGGAGGTAGCGTACTCTCAACATGGGAAGTCGTCCCTAGGGGTTGAGAAACTTGATGCGGAACGATCGTTCCGGATGTCGGGGGCACCGGACCTATTGTCGGCGGAGCGGAGCTGAGTGGAATAGGGTCGGTAGTTGCTGGTGTTCTTCGTGTATTCACCATGGTTGATGTTGTCGTCCCACAGACGGCGCCAAATGTTGTGGAATAAAAACTAGGTTATCGAATTGCGGTTAGGGTTTGTGTGTATTTAATGCTAAGGGAGGTTGAGCTTCGAGCTTTAATGGTTGTTTCCGCGTATCGAGACTAATCGGTCCTCACAGAGTGCCTACGTATCTCGTTATTGAGAATCAAGCCAAGACGTAGTTCTGAGAATGAGGGGTCAGACCCTTTATATAGGCTGAGAATCCCTAGAATTATGGTAGGAGTCAGAGACTTGGTGGGCAATTCACCGCCTCAAGGAAGGTTCTGGATCCATTCCTTTTAGGAATCAGTTTCCTTGTTGAAGTAGGTGCCTTGGAGGCTAAGTCAGGTAGGAGTAATATCCTTATTTGACTCTTATTGCTGAGCTGGTTATTACCCCTAATATTAATTACGAAATTAATATTATAATTATGGTTTGGGCCCGTCTGGTGGGCCCCACGTTTGGACCATTCTAGGTCTAATTAATGCCACATTAATTGTGTCTTTAGGGCTTACTTTTAGCCCATATCAATTGAATAATTATCTGCATTTCTTAAAAAGCCCGGATTTTTATCCGGGCCGAACCGGGATTTTTAAAAGCCCGGGATTTATCTGGGCTTTTCAAAAGCCCGGGATTTTAATCGGCCTTTTCGGGCCGGGCCGGGCTTCGAAAAAATAGGAGGCCCATCTTAAGCCTTCGGGTCGAGCCGAACTGGGCCGGGCTTTTTTCGGACCGGGTTTTTCAGACTTTTTTCCGGATTGGATCGGATCGGATTTCGGGATTTGAACTTTTTGAACATCTCTAATGCCTAGTAGTGCATAATACTTCTATTCTATTAGAGAGAGAAGATGGTCATTGTACTACTAAAATAAAACATAAATCGAAAATTGAATGAAATCAATTGTAAAAATATTTGGCCTGTTTGGGTGAACTTAAATTAAGGATTTATTGACTTATTTTTGGGTAAAAATTTTATATTTTGATAAATTTTTTTAATATAAATATTTAATGTATGTTTGATATTCAATAAGTTGCAAAAATAAGTTGGAAAGTTAGGAATCTTAACTTTAAACTTAAAATAAGTTACTTATCCTGGAAAATAAGTTCCCCAAAACACCCCATTGTAAAGGACATCATCAAATAATTTAGAATACTTTTATCATAATACACATAAAGAACTAATTTAAATAGTAATTTACTATAATTATCTCATTTTATATATGTCATTCGTCTTATTTAACTATTATATTTATAATAAAAATTTATTAAATTTATACGGGGTAACAAACATCAATTTTTATGTTTAATTATGTTACTTTAATAAATTATGAGATATGAAGTTTGTTTCTGTTATGCCCAAATCTTGGCATAAGCCCTAAGCAGACCTAATGGACTGAAATAGTGGTCCACAACTCATAATTGGCCTAGAGATGAAGATTGGGTCACTAAAACCCACCACCAGGAGTCAGTCCAATATACTATCAAGCACAATATGGAAGTTTGCGACCCCAAGCTGTGGGTCGAGTTCGCCAGAAAAGTCCCTAGTATGGGATAGCATCTATCATGCACGTCTGTCTCTCTACAAGGTCCAGCGTGGCCTAGAGGTCCAGCGAGGCCTCCAATACTGTCTCTGCAAGGTCCAGCGAGGCCTAGAGGTCCAGCGAGGCTTGGAGGTCCAGCGAGGCCTAGAATGCTCTTATGGAGGCTAGAGGTCCAGCGAGGCCTAGAATACTCTTATGAAGGCTCATAGCTAAGCCCAGCGAGGTTGCATGAGTAGTTATAAAGGCTCATAACTAAGCCCAGCGAGGTCGCGTGAGTATAATTATCTCCTTACAGCGTGGACCACCTCGCATGAGTAGCCCAACGAGGACGCATGCGAGGCCACACAGCTTTTCCATTTGCCTCGCCAGTGAGGCTAGTCGATCTAAAGCATCATGTCAACCATAGGCCACCTTTAATGGGCCGTGGGTCATGAGCAGGATAAATGGGCCCGAGAAGGTGTCAGCAGTGCAAGAAAGGATGACTAGAGCGAAGAAGCGGTACAGCTCAAGGGGCACGGGGAGGAATGCCAGGAAGAGGCCCAAGTCCTATCAGGAGGAGAGCAGTAAGGGTCCCACTAAGAAACTCTTGGATGAATTTGATGATGTTGCTACGGATCAAACAAACCCTTACTTTTATAAAGACCTAGAGTGGGAGGAGGATATTGAGGCTACTAAGACAAAGGAGGGGTTGCAGAATGAGGCCATCTCATCTAAGGAGAGGTCAGTTAGTGTCTTTGATCGTCTTCGAAAGAAGTTAGCTGAGCATGATCTCCGCCTCAAGCTCAAAAAAAATTACAACCGGCAAGAAGTATAAGCGATCTTAGGCTTGGAGCCAAGGTTTGGAATGACCCCCCTCTCCTCATCGAGAGCGTGAGCGGTCCCAGAAGTACAAACCTGACCCCCTGAATCGCAAGGAGGATCAAGAGGAGTCTAGAGCTCCTAAGAAGACCCAATCCCACCATGACGACACGGGAAAAAGAAAGAAAAAAGCTGAAGATAAGAAGACCAGGGTTGAAGACTACAAGCTAGAGGAGCTAAAGAAGGCCTTGGATAAGAGGAATGCAGATAAGGGGATCCTCAACCCCATGGGTTCGGCCTCGCCTTTCACTCAAGAGATCAGGACCACTCCGCTTCCCACTATATTCCGGAGTAGTGACCCAGACATGACTTATAATGGGGACACTGACCTTGCGGAGTTTCAACAATGATATGGATGTGTACCTGTTAACACAAAATCACGCTAGCGTACGTGGTCACAAGTAATATAGATAGAAGTCAAGTTCGTTCCCACAGAGATCTGGTTTAGGTTTCAATTTAGTTAATGCACTTATGCAACAATGTATGGTTTTTATTCACTGCTAAGATAATTAACAAGATTGGGTTTTGATTAACTAAGATTAACTGAAAAGCAAACTAACAAACTAAGAATTAATCAACTAATTAACTAATGAGAATTTAAATCAGATTACTTATGCAAGGGAAAATATGGGATCCTAACTTCATTAAATACTTCGCTTAGAGTTGATGCCTTTAATCAATGCATGTGATGGTTTTGATATCTGATCAGACAACACGAAACAAGTATAACCTACCTCTCGGTATATGAACACCAAACTACTCATACATCCACAAAAGAGATAGAAGATGGGTAGACACCAATTATGTTTAGACCCTATATCTCTATAAGATTTGAAAACATAACGGTTTAAGCACAAGTCATCCATATTGATCACATATGGCAAAATAAGTATTCTCATCTTACATTACAAATTATGTTGTCAAAACATACATAATCATATGCTAGCATGGCAAGTTCTAAATTTTAAGATCCACTCTCGCTTCACAAAAGATTAACAAATTAGATGTTAGCTACGCATCTAAACACATGAAGCACAACCATACGAGGATATCAAGAATTCACCACACATAAATCTTTAAAGCAATCAAACTACTAAACTACATAGATAAATCCGTTAGAATCCCATGACAACGATTAGTTCATAATTGAACCGTTCGTCATCATGGGATCTGATGAAACCATTATAATAAACAACGTCTGAATAATAATAAAACTAGAGTAATAAGGTTTAGAAAACAAATCCGAAATCCAAAATAATGCCTAATAGAAGGATGAAAAGATGAAGATCTAGATCTCTGTTGCTTGTCACGAGCGTTGTAATCCTTCTCCAAGTCTGAATCTCTGCCTCTTCTGTGTTTATTCTAAGTCATCATCCTCAATTACAATGATAAGATGTGTTTAAATAGGCCCTAGAAATATTGTCCAGCAAGAAACTACCAAAAAATACAACTTAAATTTGAATTAGGGCCAAAAACGATATTTTTCAGCATTCTGGAGCGCAGCCAGCGCCTGCCAGCGCTGCTTTTTCTGTTCCGGAGCGCAGCCAGCGCTTGTGAGGCGCTGCTAGCACTGCACACACTGCCCAGAATTTTGATTTTGCTCTAATCTTGTATAAAATTTTCCAAGCTTCGCGTGGACAGTAAGATCGTCCAAAACAGACTTCTAGAACTCCAAATATGGCCAAAACAGTGTAGACTACGCGACATACCCTGAAATCTGAAATTTCCACAATTTTCTCATTTCTCATCCGTTTTCTCTTCCGATTCTTTCGCCACTTCCCGTTCTTCAATTCTTAAGCGTTATGATCTTCATGGTAGCCTAGGGAAATACGCCATCCTTCATTCCATTGCGCAAATCATCTTCAAAATTGACGAAAACACCAACCCTAAACGATATTTCGCAAACCTGCACAACTTAACACAAACACATCAAAACTACAACAAACTTGAGACCAAGTGAATCAATTTAAGACGATATGGAATGCTCCAAATGGATATAAAATCCATTTATCACACCCCCAAACTTAAACCGATGCTTGTCCTCAAGCATAAATAATTAAAAACTAACTAATTAGTACCACTTCCGTAGATGATCACAGTTGCATTTGGCATATGCAACAAGCCCTTTAAACCCCTAGGCAGCCCTAGTGGACGAGTGAGGTCTCGTGAGGGCCTATAACGAATGTACCCACAAAATTATTCTAACTAATGCAAAAACAATGCAATGCATGAATGCAACTAATATGAAAATGCAAAGATCCCCTCAAACTAACCAAAACCAACTAGCAAGAAAATATCTCAAAGAATGTAACTAACTCCAAATAGAGCTCGACTAAGTCCCCGTATACTAACAATACATGTACAGAAAAGTGCGTGTGTGCGATGCTCATCAGAAATACTTCCAACACTAGATCGAAATCATACATGCTCTTTGCCAAGACAATTACAAGTTTATAAATAGAATTGACTGTAGACACTTCATAACCTAGAAACACCTCAATTCTCATTCAAGTTAGCCAGGAATTCATGCTTTATTACTACACTACGACACATAATACTAAATACAATACGCATGCTTATTTAACCGTGTAATGAATGAGACCCCAAAAGGCTTATACAATAATACCCATGTAGCGAGTGTTAGGTCATCAATCCCAAACCACAAGGGCTTTAGGTTACTAGGACTAAGTCCCCTCAGACTTAATTACTCGAGTATTAAAGAGCTCACTCGTGGTTAATTTTGCATTTAACAACTAAAATAATTTACATAACACCTTTTTTTTTTTTTTTTTTTTTTTTCATATATGCAGTCTGGAATGAGAATTCTCAATTCCAACCCTAGACTACTCATATAAATATGAGCCGACTACTAGCCATTTGACGCCTAGCCATTATTGACAACTATGAACCAATAGCATGAAACCCCTATTTTCCCCCAAACTTAGACTTTAGTGTTCCTACGCCATCAAGGGAATAACGAAAATTCTAAATATAATCAAGTGATTAAATCTCAAAATAACCAAATAAGCATGACCTCAACCTAGCCCAAAAGTAACTAATGAGACTGTGTAAAAGTACCAGGTCTCGCTATTGGCTAGGTGCATGTTGTTCGCGGCCTCGTTGAGAGGTAGTGCCCATCAGTGGTTTTCTAAGCTAGGGGCTCACATCACTATAAACTCCTGGCAGCAGTTCGTGGACATTTTCATTAAGCATTTTCAATCCTCCAGGCTCGCACCTCCTATATCCATCATGGTGAACATAAAGCAGAAGGAGGGTGAGACCCTACAGGACTACTTCAAGAGGTTTAACGCCGAGGACCCTATGGTGCGAGGAGCAAATGTCGAGGCCATTTAAAATTTTCTTATTGCTGGGCTGAGAGAGGGCACCAAGTTCTGGAAGAAGTTGCAGGCACAGACACCTGACACTCTCTTTGAGTTCTACGAGGAGGCCGAGCCTTACAAATGGATTGAAAAGTCGATGGAGGACCTCAAAAAGAATAATGAAACTAGCAACAGTGGAAGTAAGAGCAAGGGAGTGAAGAGGAAGGACTCTTGGAGCCCTAGGCGAAGACGGGATCGCAGTGAGAGCCCAAAGATGAGGGGTCGCGATCCGCCAAGGAGGTCACCACCACGAGCTCAAAGTGGAAGGAATGAGGGTCAATCCACACCTTTAGTGGCCTCTATTGATCACATCTATGCAGTTAATGTTGACAAGGGGAAGTTTAAGAAGCCCCCATCTATGAATAGTCGGGCAACCAGGGATACTCGTAAATATTGTGTCTTTCATGAACAGACAGGGCATGATACTGTAAATTGTAGATAGCTCAAGAAGCATGGATAATTCGCAATGGACGGTTAACATGAGTTTGGAATGCAAAGAACTTGAGGGAGGCCTATCAGTAAAGGCATTGGTCCTGGTAGCTTTATGTATCTATACACTAAGTACGAATAAATTCATCCTCAGTTTAAGGGGTAGTGATATCATATAGACACCTCTCATACCTGATGTAATTACTTTGGGCTTTGCTTCTTCTTGGAGAAATACCTCTACGTCGAGGAGAGGGGGGATGCCCCCGACCCTTGCCGAGGAGAGGGGGGACGCCCCCGACCCTTGCCGGCAATGTGGAGGTCCTCAACTACCTCAAGACACTGAGAAGAGCAAGCAAAAAATAAAGAGGCTGAGTACGAGGCTCTCATCATTGGCCTTAAGCTCTCACTAGAAATGAAGGGAGAGAAGCCAAAGTATTTGAAAATCAAAATGAGCTCAATACCTCGATATCTACATTCTTGTTCAACATTGAGAAGCCTGTTATGACATTGAAGAAGCTAAGTGTTCTCACTTAGCGTCAGAGAGTCCAAATGCCTTGGTACAACAGTGAAGAGGTCGAGTGCCTCGGGATAGCGTTGAAGAGGTCAAGTCTACTTATAGCGGAATCACATCAAATTCTCTTCATTATAAATGGTGTCAACTCCAAATAATACAAGAAGGTTGCTGAAACATGTTGATTCCTCATCACATCTACAATGATAATGAGGACTCGGGGGGTAGTGGCATTACATAAACACCACTTCTAGCAGGACATTTGAAAAATTGCAAGACAAGGCCAGCACCTAGTATTGCGAGGCCGTACCTAGAGTTGCGAGGCCGCAAGCTCGATATCTTACGATGCGAGACCACTTAACCTCATTGGCGATGATGGGTCAGTTCGTAAGTCTATACAGTGTGGAGTTATCTCTAGGCATGTGTTAAATTTAGTCTATAAGCAGATTGGAGCATATGAAGACTCAATCAGGTATCCCAAAGCACTTGTAAAAATTCAAAATTATCAGTTTTCAAAGATTCATGGCCCACCAGCTAGCATATGCGAGCCGAGGCTAGAGCCCAGCAACATGATGGATGCAGTCTCTCTATAAGGCTATAAAAGAAAGTGGAATACGAAGCCATAGAATGAAGGATCAAAAGGAAGCAGCGAAAGGCGAGGAGATCTCAGCCAAAGTGAAAAAAGAAAATATTAAAAAAAAGTCAGCGAGGTGAAAGTACAAATACGAGGACCATGGCTCCACAAGGCTGTAAAGAAAAACAAGGCGAGAAGCGACGCAAGAAGGTTGCGTACACGAATAAAAACAATGTATCAAAGTGGCTAGTACGAGGAGACATGGGCTCGCATGAAAATAAAAAAAGTCCAAAGTTTTCAAGTAAGGAGGCTCTCCAAAAAATCAAATACTTATTTAATTTTTATTTTTGGAGGAGTTCAAAATAATTTTGAAGAAATTTTGAAGACCAGAAAAAATAGTTCTCCGCTACAACTGCCTGCACCGAAGAACTGGGGGGTAGCTGTTATGCTCGAAAATTGATATGGGCTCTAAACAGACCCATTACGAGAATTGATAATAATATTGGGCTAACAGATTCGAATCTAGTACAGATCTCATGCCGATATGTTGACCAGGACCATGTATTGCTATGAGGAGGAGGCCTCACAACATAGAGGCTGCAAGGAGGCCTCGCAACATATGAGGCTGCAAGGAGGCCTCACAACATATGAGGTTGCCAGGAAGCCTAGCAACATATGAGGCTGCAAGGAGGCCTCGCAACATATGAGACTGCAAGGAGTCCTCTCAACTTATGAGGAGGCCTCTCATCATAAAAATAAGGAACAGAGGAGAGCCATCTCATCATGGTTTAAGAAGACCTGAAGATATAGGTGAGAGCCCGAGCTCACATATCAACTGGACAGAAGATATAATTATAACAACTTTTGACTGCAAGGCCCTATGGGGTCGCCTCTCAAGGTCCCTGCAGGACCATATTCCGCTTGGAAGGATCCTTTGAGGTCACCATTACTTACATATACTTGGTTTCGCATTAATTGAAAGACATACAACACGTGTCATCATCTTAGCGACTAGGAGCAGATCTCGAGACATGACAGCTGTTCGAAACCAGTCAAATTCATAAGGGTCGCGATGCGATCCCAAGGCACTTGAGATAGCTATGCTTTCATCTATAGCAATCTATAGCGAGCATAGGCCTCGCATCGAATATTTGACAAAGCAGTTTTTGATTCCACATCGTATTTCCAATGGCAATATGGACTCGGGGGAGTAGTTGTTATGCGCAAATCTTGGCATAAGCCCTAAGCAGGCCTAATGGGCTGAAATAGTGGTCCACAACTCATAATGGGCCTAGAGATGAAGATTGGGTCACTAAAACCCACTACCAGAAGTCAGTCCAATATACGATCAAGAACAATATGGAAGTTTGCGACCCCAAGCTGTGGGTCGAGTTCGCCAGCAAAGTCCATAGTATAGGATAGCATCTATCATGGACGTCTATCTCTCTACAAGGTACAACGAGGCTTCTCTACAAGGTCCAGCGAGGCCTAGAATACTCTTATGGAGGCTAGAGGTCCAGCGAGGCCTAGAATACTCTTATGAAGGCTCATAGCTAAGCCCAGCGAGGTTGCATGAGTATATATGAAGGCTCATAGCTAAGCCCAACAAGGTCGCGTGAGTATAAGTATCTCCTTACAGCGTGGACCACCTCGCATGAGTAGCTCAACGAGGACGCATGCGAGGCCACGCAGCTTCTCCATTTGCCTCGCCAGTGAGGTCAGTCGATCTAAAGCATCATGCCAACCATAGGCCACCTTTAATGGGCCGTGGGTCATGAGCAGGATAAATGGGTAAAATATATCAGCCCAAGAAGACGTCTAGTGGATTTGGGCCAAGTGAAGCCCATAGAAACCCTAGCCCGTCTAGGTAACTTCTTCTCCAAGAGAACTACGTATGGCTTGATGTACATAGGCACCTTATTATGGATGATTGACAGTTCACCCCTGAATATCAACAAACAAGATCAGCCACAAAAATCACCAATCTCCTTACGTGTTCTTCATGTTCTTAGTAAAATATCCGTATTTTGCTCCGTGATTCCAGCAAACCTCCAAAATATTTTTATACAATATTCTTCCTATAACAGTTTCACAGTAAATATTTTTTTTTTCAAATCTAACGACCGTATAATTTATTTATTATACCTTTAACATATAAATATATCATATATTTTATAAAAATTAATAATTTATTCGAATATAGAACAGTCAATGCACAGACTAAATAGCTAATTTCATAATATTTAACTTGTTACAAAAAGAGCCGAATTCCAATCACTCAATCATTCGTGAACGCATTAACTTATCTATAACTCTGCTTATTGTGATAAAGGAAAACAATATTGTTCAATTATGACAAAAAAAAAACAATAATATTCTTGAACCGAAGTAAAATTAGTTTACTTTATTCACCGTAATTATTTATTCCTTGGAGAGTACGTGTCCTGTGTACAAGAAAAGTAAATTAAAATTTAAAATTCATCGTCCCACTTTGTTAAGTCTAAGAGTATCTATTCATAATTTTGGTCATTATATCGTTAAAATGATAAGAATTGTTAGATCTTAACATAGATAGACAACCGTTCGATCGATTATAAAAATTTGTATTTGATTGTTATTAGAATTATATCCAAATACTAAAAAGTGTATTTTAATTATTTAAATCAAATATAAATATATTTCCCAAATTGAATAAATATCACAATATGAAAATTCTTACCTTTCTTTTATCTTCGGGTTCAAGTTGTTAAATAACCACTAAATTAAAGATTATTTTGTAAGTTTCGCGTAGCCTATAAAATCATGCAAATCCACTTTTTAGAACTGAAGACAGAGTTTAAAGAGTAAAGTGAATGTCTAGAACCTAATTAATAATAATTTTATACTACAATTTGATCATGTTAACTAATAACATATACTCTTCGTCGCATTTGATTCTTAATATATATTTGGGATGGCTAGGTCTGTCAATGGATCGGAGGTCCGATCGGATCATATGCCTTGTAACTGAATATGGATTTATCTAAAATTAATTCGATCCGATAAAAATCTGATCCAATAAATATGGATGTGGATTATGTATGATCCGTTCCATTTAAAACCTGATTCGATTATATATATATATATATATATATATATATATATATATATATATATATATATATACACACATATAATTTAATATATACTATATTTATATAAATATATATAATAAATTTATATTTAATAGAAGTCCAAAATCCTAATCCTAGCCTTTTTCTTGTTATGCATTCTTTAGAATCTTGTGTGACTGCTTGTATTCTAAATTCTCTACTTAAAATCCTTCTTGTCACTAAATTCTTCACAATCGTATCCTTTATTCTACAAACATTCTAATACAATTCTAACTAAATACATTTGAAGGTCTCCAAATCGGATCCAATAATTTTCTGGCATGTTTCAGATGACTGATTAGCAAATTTATTGAATTTTTGATGAAGTCTATATTTTAAGTTAAAATATTTCATGCTTTAATTCAGAATTTCGGATGTTGTCCATTACCTATATTTAATACATTCAAGTAATTTCTCTTTTCAGTTCAGATTTCATTTTTTTTTGTTAAATTCAGATTTTGCTCTAGTTGTGTTTATGCTTATTCATCAAGTTTCATGCCAAAACTTAATATGCATCTATTATAAAGATTTCACTATGCATTTAATTCTTAAATGCTACAACACTTTTATCATTTTCCTATAGTAGTGGCTATGGCGACGAGGGCTCACCTAGGACGTAGTGGTTTGTATGTCCTTATTCGAGAATTGAGCCAAAACGTAGTTCTGAGAATGAGGGGTCAGGCCCTTATATAGGCTGAGAAGCCTTAGAATTATGGTAGGAGTAGGTGACTTGAGGGACAAGTCACCGCCTCAAGGAAGGTTCCAGACTCCTTCCTTGTAGGAGTCTGTTTCCTTATTGAATTGGATGCCTTGGAGGCTAAGTCAGGCAGGAGTAATATCCTTATTTGACTCTTATTGCTGAGCTGTTTATTTCCCCTAATATTAATTACAAAATTAATTAATATTAAATTAGGGCTTTTGACCTCATTAATGGGCCCCACGTTTGGACCATATTGAGTCTAATTAATGCGACATTAAATGTGTCTTTAGGACTTATTTTCAGCCCATATCATTTGCCCCCCAACTTCTAGGAAACCTGATCAGGTTTTCCTTGAAGTTTTAACGGCCTTATTCGAGATTCGGGTCTGGGTTTATTGCTCATACGCGAGCATTTTCAACAATATCGTCTTAATGTAAAGTGTGGAGCGACCGACGCATTTACAACGACCATAAACGACACTAAACGGTGCTAATAAGCCTTAAACGACGTTTAAACAGTGTTAAACGACGTTAAATGGCATAAAACGGCACTAAACGGCGCTAAACGATGCTAGACGGCGCTAATCAGCCTTAAACAACGTTTAAACGGTGTTAAACGACGTTAAACGGCATAAAACAGCACTAAACGGCGCTAAACGAAACTAACGGTGCTTACAACACTAACGGTGCTATTGGCACTAACGGTGCTATCGGCACTAACGACACTAAATGGTGCTAACGGTGCTTACAGCACTAATGGTGCTAACGGTACTAACGGCACTAAATGGTGCTAACGGCGCTAGACGGCGCTAACGGTGCTTACAGCACTAACGGTGCTAACGGCACTAACGACGATCAATTGACATTTTCTGAAAATGTTTAATCATTATTGTCATGTTTGAATCATCACTAACGTGTTTCAATGCTCTGAACCACTTTAGTGAGGTTTGAAGCTAGTCAGGGGTGTTCTGAACATCAAAGTGATTTTTCAAGGTTGACGGACCATCAACATCCACTTCCAGTTGGCTAAGGCCCTCAAAAAATGAGGTGGTCGGCCAGGGATGATCCAAGACTATAGAAAATTCAATTAGCTTTGCGTGGACTGTAAGATTGTCCAAATCTGATATCTGGAACTCAAGATACGGCCCAAACAGCGTTGAAGGATCGCATTGAGTTCCCGGTCGGCCTAAGGGCTTCAAAATGCCTCGGTCGGCCAGTACCCAGTCGGCCAAGGGTCTCCAAGACTGTAGAAAATTCAGAGAGCTTCGCGTGGACAGTAAGATCATCCAAATCTGACATTCGGAGCTCAAGATATGGCCCAAATAGCGTTAAAGGGTCGGATTGAGTTCCCGATCGGCCTAAGGGCTTCAAAATGCCTCGGTCGGCCAGTATCCAGTCGGCCAAGAATTTTCATATTCTTGACGGACCCCGATTGGTCAAAAATATTCATGTTCTTGACGGACCTCGGTTGGCCGAAAATATTCATGTTCTTGACGGACCCCGGTTGGCCGAAAATATTCATGTTCTTATCGGACCCCGGTTGGCCAAAAAATATCCATACCCCTGACTGATCCCGATCGGCCGAAGCCTCCTGGGTGCACCGGTCGGCCAGCCACCGGTCGGCCAGCTACCGGTCGGCTGAATCCCTCCGGGGTGCCCCGGTCGGCTGGCTCCCAGTCGGTAAAAGCCTTTTGATTTGCCCCGGTCGGCTGGCTCCCGGTCGGCCTATTTTAATTTTTTTTTTTTTGCACTTTTAGCTTCAATACTCCAACTTCCCTCTTGAGCAACGATGTTTCATGTTGTCAAGGAACATGAGTTTTCATGTTGTTGAGGGACATGAGTTTTCGTGTTGTCGAGGAACATGCGTTTTCTGTTGTCGAGGAACATGAGTTTTCATGTTGTTGATGAACATAAGTTTTCATGTTGTTGAGGAACATGAGTATGGAAAGTCAGCAATATGGTTATTCATAACTTTTGCCTAAGGCTTCCCCAATTTTCGATTAGCGCTGCTAATCCCCAGACTTTGCACTAACCTCTTGATTAGGCTTCCTTAATCACAATCAGCTTCCATCTTGAATACCAACCTTTCATATAAATAATAGAACATCAATGTCAACAATTGAACATCACTTCAACCTTTGGATCGTGATTGGAGGTCCATGACCCCCCTCGAGTTTGGCCTTCATAGCTAATCTTGACCTTCATGGCTAATATCTCGTATTTCTCATCCTAAGATTCGAGGCCGACTTTCGACATCAAAATGATGTTGGGGCCTTCAACATCGAAACAAAGGACTAAGATTCAATGGCTCATTCTTGAACTTGTTCTTGAATCTCTTGATCTAAGGTTGGCTCTAGTAGCTTTGTTGGCCCTCAATGGCTTCAGCTTAGTTTTCATATTCGAAACGACGTCGGATCGACTTTCGACATCGAAACGGAGACCAATCAGCCGAAGCTTCCCGGGTGCCCCAGTCGGCTGGCTTCCGGTCGGCTAGAGTGAAGGCTCGGTCGATCGTTACTCAGTTCTTAAACCTCAACGTCAGTATATGAACGTCGATATTTGGACTTCAACATCAGTATTCGAATGTCGATATTTGGACCTCAATGTCAGTATTCTAAGTCGATGACCAGACAGACATTCAATTCAAATTGGCTTTCGTGACCTTCTGGGCCTTAACTCGCTTGTTGAATTCTTGGTTTTAAACCTTGAATCCGTTCATGGTTGTTGGTTATAACCAACCTTTCATTCTCGTTCTAAGATGTGGAACTTGTGATGAAGATTTTTACTTTTTGCCCCCTTGCTTCATATGGTGGAGGTCTTGCTTCTCGGTTGATCGTTCAAGAAGTTTCCTTGCCACTCAGCACTTGACTTCAAGTCTGGTGTGCCTTAGCTGTTTGTCAACCCTTTATCTTAATTCTAGGTTTCCAACCTTGCTTTGGTTTGAATTCGATTGACGACTCTTAATTGAAGTCCTTCAACTCAAACGATAAACTCGATTGCAAGCAGACAACCTTTTTGGCCATCTCGATTGGAGATAGACAGCCTTTTTAGCCATCAATGCTAAACTTTTGTATTGGAATTTGAGATTCCAGATTTTAAGTAAGGAATGACAAAGGACCTCTTATCTCAACACTCTTATTAACAGTTTCTGTGCCTTCAAGGCATTATCAGGAGCCAACTAGTCTAAAGATGAGCTTTAAGAGGGTCTATGGGTCTATCCTTCAACTTACATCAACTGGTGTTACCAATTTCGAATTGATGGTGGGGTTGGAAGTAAAAACTCTCTGCATAGTTCTCTATCTCAGAAAAGGCGAACTTAGATAGGGCATCGGCCTTAACGTTCTCATTTCTTGGAATATGCTCCACATAGCACTCATCAAACTGAGTCATAACAGCTTTCATAACTTTCAAATACTTTGCCATAGTTTCATCCTTGGCCTCAAATTCACCATTCACTTGCGATACAACTAGTCTTGAATCCCCACAGACTTTAATATATACTTTGCCATAGTTTCATCCTTGGCCTCAAATTCACCATTAGTCTTGAATCCCCACAGACTTTAATATATACTTTGCCATAGTTTCATCCTTGGCCTAAAATTCACCATTAGTCTTGAATCCCCACAGACTTTAATATTTTTGACCCTCAAGGCTCTGGCCAAACCCAATCCGGCTATCAAGGCTTTATACTCAGCTTCGTTGCTAGTTGTTGGGAAATCCAACTTCAAGGAATACTCGACTGCGAACCCATCGGGGCTTTGCAAGACTAAACCTACACCACTAGATTTTGTTTTTGATGCTCCATCAAATAGGGCACCCAATATTCCTTCTGATCAGGTACAAGCTTTTCATTTTTATCCTTTCTTCCAGGGGTGGTTACTATCTCCTGCCCCCCGACTTCTTGGTTTTGAATGGTACATTCAACCACAAAGTCAGCCAATGCCTGAACCTTGATGGTTATTCGAGGCTTATACGTGATGTCAAATTCTCCAAGTTTGATTGCCCATTTGATTAGCCTTCCACTGGCCTTCAGGATGTGCAAAATATTTCTCAACTGCTGGTCCATCAGGACTTCAATCTTGTGTGCCTATGGTCATAGCTTCCTCGAGGCGGTTATCAAGGCCAAAGCAAAATTCTCAATGGTAGAGTAATTCAACTCAACTTCGTGCAAGATCTTGCTCACATAGTAGATAGGTCTTTAAACCTTATTCTCTTCTCGAATAAGGACAACACTCAATGCTTGTTCAGATACCTCCAGGTATAGATAAAGAGTCTCCCCAAGATTGGGTTTGGCCAACAACAGGGCTTCAGTCATGTATTTCTTCAGCTGCTCAAAGGCCTCTTGGCTTTCGGGTGTCTACTCAAAGTTTTTCACCTTCTTCAACGCTTGAAAGAATGGCAAACATTTATCACCAAATTTGGAGATTAATCTCCCTAGGGCCGCAACTCGGCCCGTCAACTTCTGACATCTCGTATAGAGCGGGGTGGTTCCATGTCCGAGATTGCTTTGTTCTGATCAGGATTGGCCTCAATGCCTCCTTTTGAAACTATCAGACCCAGAAACTTCCCTGATCCAATTCCAAAAGCACACTTGGCTGGATTCAACATCATTTTATGGTGCCTCAGCACTTCGAATGCCTCTCTGAGATGCTTAATATGGTCTGCCTTGATTAGGCTTTTGACTAACATGTCATCGACATAGACCTCCATGATCGGATGAGCGAATATCTTATTCACCAGTCGTTGGTAAGTAG
Organism: Kitagawia praeruptora; assembly: GCA_037693485.1. Classification (NCBI taxonomy): domain Eukaryota; kingdom Viridiplantae; phylum Streptophyta; class Magnoliopsida; order Apiales; family Apiaceae; genus Kitagawia; species Kitagawia praeruptora. The sequence goes on along the minus strand of CM075348.1, from coordinate 157,534,819 downwards.
CTCCTGTATTCTTTAGACCAAAATCCATAACAAGATAGCAGAAAACACCAAAGTTAGTTATGAAAGATACCTTTGGGATGTCATCCTTATGCATCTTAATCTGATTTCTCATGTCCAGCTGTAGCATCTATCAATGTGTCTATCCTTGGCAGGGGGAAACAATCCTTTAGGCATGCATCATTTAAATCAGTGAAGTCTATACACATCCTCCACTTCTCATTTGCTTTCTTGACCATCACAGGGTTAGCCAACCATTCGGGGAACTGAATCTCTTCAATAAACCCAGCTTCTAAGAGCTTGTCAACTTCCTGCTTGATGGCCTCTTGCCTTTCAGGAGCAAAATTCATCTTCTTCTGCTTTATTGTCTTTCGTTCAGGATCGACATTCAACCTGTGAGTTATAAGTTGGGGATCAATCCCTGGCATATAAAGCCACTGTCCAAGCAAATACATCATTGTTCTCTATTGGTCTTCATCCTTGAATCCTTAATCCAGGTACTTAAGAAATATTGAAGAGTAGCTAGTCATTAACATCCTTGGCCTTGCATGGCTTTGATTGTTGCGTGTGGCTTTTATCTGCTTGTCTTTTAACGAGGGTCCTTCACGGATTTAAACTGTTATTTGGTCGTGCTTTAATCTAACTCTTGACCCTTCGGGGTCTTTATTTATGCACTTGTTTATTTTCCATTCGTGTATTCTTTTATTTTCGGTACTTGGTCATCCTTGACTTGCACTTATCAGGTGCTTGGCACATAAAATAAAATAACGCAATCAATGAATGGAAGACAAACTTGCATTAATAACTTAAAATTGGTTCAACCCTTACATAGAATACTACTGTCCTACTCGAAGCAACATGTTCTGCAATGTTTTCAATGAACCTTATTTCTATTTCTACTAGATAAATATGAAACTAAGTCCTACTAGGATACCTTGAGCCCATTGGGGCTTTGCAAAACTAGGTCTACACAACTTGATTTTGTTTTTGATGCTCCATCAAAATAGAGCACCCACCACTCCTTCTGGTCTCCTCCTTATTATTCTGAAGTTCACTTCCTGCTTGGGGTATTACCTCCTGCCCCCCGACTTCTTGGTTGCCAATGGTACGGTCAACCACGAAGTTAGTTAACGCCTTAGCCTCAATGGCTGTCCGAGGCTTCTGTGTGATGTCCTCTGATGGCCTTTCTTGGCGTTCTTTACTACTGCGGACATCCATGTCTTCAATCGGAAGGACCTGCCCCCGGATTCTATCCGGCCTTAACGAGGCTACATAATAGCTTCGCGCCATCTTTTGATCACCTTTATGTTCTTCAACACCATTACTAGTTGGAAACTTGATCTTCGTGTGATAGATTGAGTCCACAACCTTAAAAGCGTGAAGTCTAGTCCTCCCAAGGATGGCATTGTAAGTAGAAGATGCTTTAATAACCAAAAAGTTCATCATCTGCGTGGCTTCCATTGGCTTTTGCCCGATCGTGATGGGCAACTGAATAGTTCCCTCAACTTTAGACTCCACTCCGCTAAATCCATATATAGGCATGTTAGATGGGGTCAACTGAGAGTCGTTGTATCCCATCTTCACGAATGCATCATGGAACAGAATGTCCACTGAAGCTCCATTGTCTATTAAGACTCGCTTCACCTCTGAATTCCCAATCATGGGTGTTATGACCAGCGGGTCGTCGTAGGGGAACATCACCCCTTCAAGGTCCGAATCATCAAATCCGATTGTTACCTCGGTTCTTGCACGCCTTGGTGCCTCTCCAACAATATATATCACCTCTCGGGCATAAGCCTTCCAAGAGTTCTTAGTTGTCCCGGCCGCAGTCGGGCCTCCTGAGATCATGTTGATTACTGGCCCTCGGGGCTGTGGGTTGCGATCTTGATCGTCATCCCTGTTATCATAATTTCTTCTTTGATTACCACGATCGTTACCCATAGTGAAGTGGCTCAGTTTCCCTCTACGGATCAAAAAACTCGATCTCAATTTTGAGTTGCTTGCAATCGTCAGTGTCATGCCCCACATCTCTGTGAAATCTGCAATACTGATTCTTGTTTCTCTTTGCGGGATCACCTCTGAGTGGCTTCGGCCATCGGAAATCCTTATCCTTCTCAATGTCCAACAAGATTCGACTCCTAGGAGTATTCAACCTTGCATACTCAGTGAACCTTGGTCCTTGGTTCTTCTTAGGGGCATAGTCGGAGTCCTCGCTAGTTCAGGGATACTTGTCATACTCTTGATTATCATACTCCTGGTCTTTCTTTCGCTTCTTGGAGTCATTGTTACCTCCTCCTCTACTTACTGTGGCTTCTTTCTTCATGTTATCCTCAGCCTTGATATACTTGTCAGCCCTTCGTTGGAGTTTAGCCATATTCTTAGGAGGATGCTTTGCTAATGACCTTTTAAAGAAGGGGTCAGTGGTACCGTGCTCCAAGGCCACCATGGCTACTTGATTTTCTAATTCAGTAATATTTAGTGTCTCCTTAGTAAATCTCCTGAGGTAATCCCTCAAATTTTCGTTCTTTGCTTGCACCACATACATAAGAGATGCAGAGCTTTTCTCATGAACTTTTCCGCTAATGAACTGGGTAACAAAAGCAACACTCAACCCCTTAAAGGAGTCAATTGAATTCGCGGGCAACCGGCTATATCATCTTTGAGCCATGCCCGATGGGGTTTGAGGGAACGCCCTACACTTTAAGGCATCACTTGCAGGCTGCAACAGCAGCGCGTTTGAGAACGTCCTGACGTGATTTGCGGGATCACCCGTTTCATCATAAGCCTTTATAGTAGGCATCTTAAACTTCCTAGAGATGTGAGCATTCATCACCTTCTCGGTGAATGGGGGTGTGGGATCGTCAGGATCTCCAAGTGGCATCATATCTTTGGGGTTACCCCTGGGGGTTTCCACCCTTGTTGTTCTTCTAGTTGGGGCATCAACCCTTTTCTGTCTCCTTGAAGGCCTCTCCAAGTTTATGATGGGGATCCTCCCTGTAGTTGGAGGAGGTAGATTTTGATTCAACCTAGCTTGTTCCCTCGCCATATCTTCCTTCAACCTCAAGATCTCAGCCTCATGACCCTTGATCCTCTAAGCGATTGTCAAAGGGGGTCCATCATGGATAGTTTGAGTTCTCCTTTGAGGTTCTCTACTAGCATGTTGCCTCCTTGGGGCTTCATCGCGATCATCATCATCAGATGATGAATCATAGGTATGAGGACCAGAGTAGCCATCTTGATCTCGGATCTGCAAGGCGTGACCGCTTGGTCCAGTTCCTTGAGTAGGAGGGTAGTTGGGCAGCCCATACATCGGGTTGGTACTCAAGGGGAGATCCGTTGTGTAGATCTGGACCCTATGTGGTGGGTGGTTGGGATCAACCAGAGAAGAAACCACCGTCTGATGAGGGTTGATTTCTCTACTTGTATGAACGATTGGGGGTAGTGTACTCTCAACATGGGAAGCAATCCCTAAAGGTTGAGAAACTTGAGGCATGACGATTACCCCGGTTGTCGGTGGTGTTGGATCTGTTGTGGACGGGACAGAGCTAAGAGGAAGAGGCTCGGTGGTAGTCAATGGTGTTCTTCGTGTTTGAACCATGGTTGATGTCTTCTTCCCACAGACGGCGCCAAATGTTGTGGAATAAAAAGTAGATTATAAATCGTATTTAATGCTAGGGTTGTTGAGCTTCGAGCTTTAATGGCTGTTTCCGTGTATCGGGACTGATCGGTCCTTACAGAGTGCCTACGTATCTCGTATTGAGAATCAAGCCAAGACGTAGTTCTAGGTGATGGTGCCCTCAGGGCTATGACGACGAGGGCTCACCTAGGACGTAGTGGCTTGTATGTCCTTATTCGAGGATTGAGCCAAAACGTAATTCTGAGAATGAGGGGTCAGGCCCTTATATAGGCTGAGAAGCCTTAGAATTATGGTAGGAGTAGGTGACTTGAGGGACAAGTCACCGCCTCAAGGAAGGTTCCAGACTCCTTCCTTGTAGGAGTCTGTTTCCTTATTGAATTGGATGCCTTGGAGGCTAAGTCAGGCAGGAGTAATATCCTTATTTGACTCTTATTGCTGAGCTGTTTATTTCCCCTAATATTAATTACGAAATTAATATTAAATTATGGCTTTTGACCTCATTAATGGGCCCCACGTTTGGACCATATTGAGTCTAATTAATGTGACATTAAATATGTCTTTAGGACTTATTTTCAGCCCATATCAGTACTATTGTCTAGGATCCTTTACTAGGCCATATATATAATGACTATATTAGCTAAAGGCTCTTCCTTTTCTTTATGTTGTTTTTTTGTTTGATGTTTAGATGTAAATTATATTTATACTATCATTATAATTTGATTAGCAACTATATAGTCTAATGTTAGTTCAATGTTTAGGCTATATGTATTAAAAATGTGTTAATCTCAAGTTTAAAATTAACTGAAAAATTATTAAAGAAATTAATTGAATTGAATAATTCGATCCGATTATCCGTAATTCTAATGGAGGGGAAAGGGATTGAGTTTTAAAATATCCGGTACTTGGATCTGATCCAAAAAATTAAATGGATTTGAATATAGATGTATAGTAATTCGGTCCAAACTCGATCCATTGATAAGTCTAGGGATGTCCACGAAGTTTAAGGAGGGTAAAGAAAAGGGGACGAAATGGGTGTAAATTGGTAGGAACTACAAAAATTAGTAAATAAAAAATTATTATTTTAAAAAATTTTAAGAAATATATGAAACGTAAGAAATGAATGGAACGGAGGGAAAAGTTGATTTTAATACTCAATTACTCGTTCTGTCCCAAATCTTTTGTGTTGTTTAACTTTTTGTGATCAAATTAACCAAATTTTGAATAATTTTTACGTATCAATTTTTATAGTTTACAAAATCTGAAATATACATTTTAAAGTATATTAAATATATTTTCGAATAATATATTTTTTTTTTATAATATATATATATATATATATATATATATATATATATATATATATATGTGTGTGTGTGTGTGTGTGTGTGTTATTTGTGTAATATTTAATTAAAATTTAATCAATTCAATCTTTAAAAATTAAATTGGAAAAAAGATTTAGGACCGACAGGCGACAGGTAGGAAAAAAATGTAGATACTAATACTCGTGAAGTGCATGCTGATTTTTTTAATTCGTTTTAAAGAGTAAGTAATTGCATCACGTGGCTTTTATATTATATACCTAATACCTAATTACCAAATATCTAAACGTGATTCTTTCCACACACAACAAAAAACGGAACGCGAGCCTATTGAAAAAATTGTCCAAAATATTTATCTTTTTACTATTCACTATTTAAAATACTCGTTTTTTAAAATACTGCCCAAAATATTTACGGAATACGTCGTTGGAAAAGACGTATCCCAAGTACTGTAACACTCTCGAACTCTCTTCATCGACATGCTTTCCAAACTTGCGTATCCAGTCCAATTACTACTATACCAAAAGCGTAATCCACAAAACACTCCTCCACCGGATGTGTAATCCACAAAACACTCTTCCACCAGAGGCGTATTCCAAGATATTTCTGTGACATAGGCGTATCTCGTAGATATTTAGGGCCAAGTGGATAATTTGGTTAAAAAACAATAAAAAATGGGTATTTAGGACACTCACCCAACCCAACCTATAGTGACTTATTATTCTATATATTCTATTAATCTTTGAAAGTATAAATTTTTTTCGATGGTATTGTAAATTTCAGCTGAGACTGATTTTTGTAATGCTGTGGTCTAATTATGGGCCCGTTTGGGAAATCTTATTTTTCAGAAATAATTTACTTATTTTGGAAAAAAGTTAGGAAATATGTACTTTTTTATGAAATAATTAACTTATTTTTGCGAGATAACGAATATTAAACTCCCCATACACATTTTTTTTTTCTAAAAAACAGTATGTAAATGTAAAATTTTTTCCGAAATAAATTACTTATAAGTTCGGTGACAGATTTGCCAAACAGGTCACGTTCTTCTTTTAATCATGTTGGCTCAATTATACGATTATTTTATTAGAGGATCTTCGATGTGCTTGGCTAAAATAATTGTTTAAAATATAAAAAATAATAATTTAATAAATTTATAAGATGTTGCATTTTAACGAAATTTATTATATTAATTAAATTTACATATATATATATATATATATATATATATGGTTTTGTTACCGCTCTTATAGGTTTGACAAATTTAACTAGTTTAGAGCATCTCTAATGGGAGAGACCCCTTAGGTAAATTTTAAAATTAATTACCATAAATAAGAATTATAAAGAATTTGTAAAAAAAATTACACTCCAATGGGATAAAACTGTTATCTATAATTATAGATAATCTCTTGATGTTGGCTATATTTGTCGAACCTCTAGAGACCTGTAGTGAATTACCACATCACTTATTTCTATATAAAAATTATATATTCCATTAATAACAACTTGAAATATTAATAACATACCATTTTTAAAATATAGCCAATCATTATAGCTAATACCCTCGGAACACAATGTCTTACAGGTTTGACAAAATTTACATAATCAATATTTTATGTAATTTAGCCAATCATTTTTAGCTAACGCCGTTGGAGATGCTCTTAGGAAGGTTAACTATAATTTTGGCAAAGAATTTTGTATGAATGAAGCTTTATAATTTATGCAAATTACTTCTTAATTTTATACAAATTATTTAAAATATTTGCCGTATAAATTTTTTTTTGCTAACTCTAGATACTCTTATCCTAAATTCCAAATTGATAGGTAGTTAACAAACCCAATAAGAAAAAAACAACATGGATACATGCCTAGGCCTAACAACCCGACGATAATACTCAAAATAATGTGTATAATTGTGAAGTGATATTGTTGTGCCCAAAATCCGCCTCGGGCTTGATTTAAGGCCCACCTGAAGTACGGGTTCGGATTGTATGGATATTGAAGGATAGGTTGGGCTGGGTATGGATATGGTGGCCCGATATACCTTAGAGAAATAAGGGTGGTGTTATCTGGATTGGGGTTCGTCCATGGAGGGGTTCAGGTGTTTGGACCTCAGTTAGGGGTACTACTGTGCGGAGGCTTGACAGGGGTTCATTCAGGTGGTAGGCCTCTAGGCAGGGGTACGTGCACGTACCCTGACGATATCCAGAAGGCAACTCTACAGCTTCCTAAATTGTAGGAGAATGGATAAGGGACGCCCTAACTGACTTAGGGATAAGTCCTGAACACCAGGAGTAGGTAAACAACATCTGTTAACACAGATAATCATATATTTATGAAGATATATGATGGATAATCATGTATTTGTGGAGATAATTATGGATTTATAAAGGAGTAACCACTGGATAATCATACCAGCTGAGATAATTCATGAAATCAGTTTAGTTATGAAGGATAAAGCTTATCAGATCGTGGCTCAATCATCAAGAACTACATTGGACTTGATCCCTTATAAATATAAGGGTATGTAGGCCATTTGCAGGAGTTAGACAATTATACACACCTCTAACACAGTTCTGGGCATCTTCTCCGACTGAGTAGGATTTACTCAGTCACAATTGCCCGGAGATCTTGCAAATTCAGTCCAAACACAGCCACAATTCCCTCTCGGTTCAAGGCAGTTGAACCCTGGTAATCGGCATACGAACCTGTCTTCACGCCGATTTCTACGCAATTCTCCGTTCTTCCCGCAGCTACCTCCAAGAAGTGTTGTACCAAATTTCCCTCACAACATTTTTGGCGCTAGAAGGAGGGGACTTTGGTTTAATCTCTAGAGGGAAGAGATGTCTCAGGATTCCGGTGACATGCATACGCCGGAGGATGAACGGAACGATTATGAAAGTGAACATAACGATGGAGCCACGAATCAAAAACTCCAGGAGAAGATTAAGAAGATGGGAAAGAAAATAAACTCTCTGGAAAAGAAGTCCGAGAAGTTGAAGAAATGGAAACAAAAGCATAGTTCCACGGACCGCAAAGTGAAAAAGAAGGTGGTTACCCCGATTCATTTGGATTTTGATAGTGATGCTGAGGAGCCTGAGAAGGAGGTCTCGAAAAAAGACTTTTCTGATGTGGAAACTGACCAGACAAATCCGGATTAGGAGGATAATGAGGAAGAGGTCCAGGAGTCACAGGGTTCACCCGCACGCAGCCTGAGTGTCTTTGACAGGCTGGGCAATAGGTTGGACAGCAAGGACCTACGCCACAAACTGGATAGAAAAAGGATCGGCAAACAAGGAAGACCCAAGATGGGAGGTCTCAGTCGAAGGGGTCTCAAAGCCACAGGAGGGAGAAGTCTGGCTCCAAATCTGGCAAAAGTACCAAGACGGTTGAAGATGAGAGAAGCAGCAGCTCCCAGCACAACCCCAAACATGGTGAGGGTTCCACTAATGAGACTGATGAGGATGGAAGCCAATTTACCGATGGTGAAAATGAGAATTATAAGGTCAGAGATCTACGCGAGGCACTCAAGAAATTAAGGGCGGAAAAACAGTCAATGGAGGGCCTAACGGTGGCTTCACCCTTCACGAAGAAGGTGAGGGATTCACCACTCCCGGCAAAGTACCGGGGGATAGGAGACTTAAAGTTCAGTGGAACCACTGACCCCGTTGAGTACCTTAGCCGGTTCAACACTGAAATGGAGGTCTACCAGGTCAAGGATCTGACGAAATGCCGTTTATTGGCGGCCACACTACGAGACAGTGCCCATCAGTGGTTCAAAAGGATACGTCCAAACTCAATACGGTCTTGGCGGCAGATGAGTGAATTATTTGTAACTCAGTTTCGGGCTTCGGTTGCATTCGCACCCCCGGCCAATACCCTTGCAAACATCAAGCAAGATGAAAATGAAACCCTCACTGAGTATTTCAAACGCTTCAATGCAGAAGTCCCAAAGGTAAGGAAAGCCACTGATGAGACATACAAAAACTTCTTGATTTCGGGTGTACGCCCAGGGACTGACTTCTGGAAGGAGCTACAAGGCCAGGAGCCCAAAACTTTAGCAGATTTTTATGCTAGAGCTGAAACCCACAAAGTGGTGGAAGAATCAATGGCAAAACTGAAGAAGGATCGTAGTTCTAGCAGTTAGAATAGGATCAAGAGAAATAGATCTTACAGTCCTAAAGACAGGGGGTACAATAAGCGAACCCTCTACGGTGGAAGTTCCTCTGCTAAGGCAACCCATCACAATGAAAAGACGACACCGTTGACCGTGAATGCAACTGGTGCAGGGAGAACAGTGAGCTACAAGTACCCAATTAAAAGTTACTCCCGAGATACTGCCAAATATGCGGAGTACACCCCACTCGCTGCTTCTGTTGAACATGTACTTGAGGTAGGAAGTAAGGCTGGAATGTTCAGAAAGCCTATAAAGAACGGACCCCCAGGAAGGAAGGATATAGGTCCATACTGTGCCTTTCATGATTCTAATGGGCATGGGACGGCGGAATGCCGTCACTTAAAAGATCACATTGAAGACTTGATCAGAAGGGGATACCTTACGGAATTTGTGGCCCAGGAAGCAAAGAGGTATAAAGATGATAAAGCAAGTAAGGACACTGAAAGGGTGAACCTAGAGCGCACTACGAGGGCTAATAGTATACGTACCATCATAGGTGGACCCTATATTGGGGGTACGAGCATGAATGCCAGAAAAAACTACACCAGGGAAGCCAGAGGTGTACCCCTCACAAATGTATACCACTTGACCGAAAGACCCCCCAAGCTCTTTAAGGGGGAAGCCGCTGATATAACGTTCACTGAAGAGGATGCTAGGCACGTTCATCATCCCCACAACGATGCATTAGTAGTCAAGGTTGCGATTGGAGGCCTGAAGGTGTACCAAGTGTTGGTGGATAACGGAAGCTCCGTGAATATTCTTGCATATAACACTTACCAGAAAATGGGGCTGCTGGATAAGGAAATGGCTCCTTCTTATAATGAGTTATACGATTTCACTGGGAACCCCGTGCAGATTGTTGGACGGGTGAAGCTCCCTATTACTTTGGGGGAGGAACCCCGGTCTGCCACACAGATAGCCGAGTTCATGGTGATAAACGAAGGCATCTCCTACAATGGGATATTGGGAAGGCCGTTACTTAAAGAGATGCGGGTGGTAACCTCAATCTATCATTTGTCTATGAAATTCCCCACTCCAGGTGGAATTGGGTGTATACAGGGATGCCAATTGGATTCTAGGGAATGCTATGGTAAGGCATTACGTGTAGCTGAGCAGTCTTGCAAACACCTACTATTAATGGATGGGGGTCCCACTAATGAACAATGTTACCGTTACCTGGAACCAATTGAGCAGCAGGTGGACGAACCCCCATTTCATAAGGGGGTGAAGTCGGTAAGGGAAACTTGTAGTGCTATTATGTCCCTACAGAATCAAGGGAAGAAACCTCACTGTGATGCTGCTTTTTCTTGGGGGAAAGACACCTATGCTAAAATGTTAACGCTAGAAGCCCCAGAATCTCGGGGTACGGAAACGGTGGAACCCTTAATCTCGAAGATGATTGAGGAGGTCCTTAATGATGATATTGAAAATTTTGATGGTGAGAATGGCTCGATGAAAATGACAAAGGCCAAACGGCCCGGAAGAAAGCTACCAGAACATGACCAGGGGTACACTCCCTTCATATCTTGTACAGGCTACAACTATCATAGCATAATGCCTTTTGGACTGTCGAACGCTGGATCAACCTATCAGAAGTCAATCAGCTTGATGCCTACGGCTACAGGTCCAATCATAAAATGTGGCCATGATTTCTTGGAAAACAAAGACAAACATCATTTGCATCTAAATATGATGGAAGGGAATCAGGGAACTTCACAGTTGAAACCCGAGGCCCATAAAATTAAGGCTCATAAATACCCCTACGGCGGGGTTCAGATACCACTCTTGGCTGGCGATTTGGTTTTAAGGAAACAGATGCCCAAGTCAAAGACTTCAGGACATGGAATCTTTGAGGCAATCTGGGAGGGCCCTTATGTGATCACATTGGTCCTAGGGGAAGGCACTTTTCACTTGGCAGGTTTGGATGGGAAACTCATCCCGGAGGCGTGGAACGCTAAATATCTTAGGAAATATTACCGGTAGTTGACTCCAGGTGATACTTATCGTAGGCCTCTTTCAGGCATAGGAGAATAAAGGTAGTTTATTAGTTATAACTACCACGATCTTAGGACCAATCGTTAGGATTTTCTTTTCTTTAGGATAATAAAGTGCTCGAGGGGTGTGAATGTACGCCTACCTGTTGAACACCTACTTTGATTTAATTGGATGTAATGAAGTCAACTTGTTCTTTGCTTTAATTGCTGTCTCATGTAGTGGTAATGCATGCATGCTTTATGTGTTACTTGCTTTTCTTACGTACTACGTGTGATACTTGCCTTGCTTATATGCTACATGTGTTACTTGTTTCGCCTGCGCATTGCATGTAGAGGTTACGACTGCTTGTACCTAGTTCTTCACTATAAGTATAATTATACTAAAGAACTCGGGGGTAGTAGGTGGATACTAACCTTGGATAGGATACTAACCTTGGATAGGATACTGACCTCGGATAGGATAGCCTAATTTTAAAGGAAATTTAAAATTTTTCGGATTTGAATCGCATGTGGATTACGTGCGCAAGGCAGGATTGTAGCACATGGATTATGTGCTAATTGATTACACGGACTATATGGAACATGTATGGATTATACATGAATCAAGGCAGACACATGTATGGATTATACATGAATCAAGGCAGGAACATGTATGGATTATACATGCATCACATGTGGATTACGTGTGAATGGGTTGGAACCCCAAGGCAGGCTGGACCTAGGGACACTAGGCCAATAAAGTTCCCCCATATTGGAGGTTCACTTGTTTGAACCCTGACCAGGCGTAATGCCGGTAAACTTCTGTGTAATCACGTTGGTGGATAACCAACCCCGTTTCGGGACTCATGTACAGCTGTGGAAGCTACGTACAAATTGACAAACGACTTCGCCACGACCCCAGGGAAACTGGGTGAGTGAGGTTAGAACGCTAAGGACTTTAGCGGTGTGAGGATATCACATTGGATTGGCAAATAGCTTCACCACGACCCCAGGGAAACTGGGTGAGTGAAGTTCAACCCTTGGAAACTAACATTGATAGGAATATAACATTATTAGGAAACTAACATCGTTAGGAAGTTAACATCGTAAGGAAATCACCCGGAAAGGAATTCGGTCACATTTAGGGGTACGACAAGTGGAACACTTGTCTTCCCAGGTAAAGGTCCCTATGGAATATAGGGATAAACTTCAAGGCAAGGATTTGGAACGGATATGGGTACAGGTGGAAAACCTATCCCTTCTAAGGCAGGAACCCTCCTAAGAATGAGGATGCACTTGGGTAAAGAGAAATTCCTATTTTAGAATCTATACATATATCTGTGTTATTTAACCACTTTGCAGGATGGCCGAACTTCTCTATCCCAGGTTCACTCCTGGTAACTCACTTGGTAATAATCCTTAAGGCAGGAAAGTCTTATGTCTAAGTCCATGGAATAACAACTGGGTGGCATACGCCTACGGAAGGCGTATGACTCTACACGTTGCCCAGGCTACGAAGGGTGTACCCCAAAGGCTAACCGGGGTTCATTCATCCCAACAAGGAACATGGCATGAATTTTCTACGAGGAATATATCACGGCTTCTCTATAAGGCATGGCATAACAAGGCATCCACACATATGTGCATGTGTGTGCGTACAAGGTGGACATACCACAGATACATATAAAGGGAAAGTATGAAAGGTTCATAAACCATCTACTTGGAGTTCAAAAAGAAACCAATTCAGAAGTTACGGGTACAACTTGCGAGGCCTTCCGAGGAGCCCGCACCCTCAAAATAACGAGTTCATGGCGATCAACGCCGAAAGAGTTCCTAAAAAAAAAAAGTTCACTTAAAAAGAGCGCCTGGAAAAGGCTCACTGGCTTGACTTGGTTGGGGAAGCAGAAGGAGGCACGACGGCTGGAAAAGTCTTTGCGGTGTCAAGTTCAGATGGGGTGACTTCCACCTGGGCTTCCACTGTAGAACCCCCATCCTTAGCTTCAGCTGCCTGGACCTTGGTAGCTTCCACCACGTCCTGTGCAGCGACATCTACAGGCATCTCATCAACCTTCTCCTCAGGAGCTTCAGTCATGACTACTTCTGGGACCTCGAAGGCTTTCTCTTCTTTGATCAGGTTGATGGCATCCACAGCATCTTGGCCAAGGAGGGCCCAATCCAGGTTAGGGAAGGCTTCGTGTGTGGAGGCTAGGTAGTCCTTGATGCCGGCTTGGTATCCTGCATCATACTCTTAGTCCCCCCGAACAGAGAGAGCAGCCTTATACTTAACAACAGCACCCTGGAGGGCCCTCACCTTTACTTCAAGTCTGTTTTTGTCTACAACCAGCTGTTCTTTTTCCTTATCAAGCTTGATGGCTAAGGTGTTCAGTGTCTTCCTCTCCTTCGATAAATTATTCTTCTCCTGGATCAAAACGGTCTCATTCTCCTGGAACTTCTTGTTCAAATCCAACATTTTCTTCCTATCCTCACGGTAGACCTTCACCTCGGAACGTAGCCCAATAAGCTCTTCACGGATTTTGAGGTCTCCTTTGGCAGCTTCAGCCATTTGACGGCTATATTTCAAATGTAAGAACAAGCTCTGAGCATTGGCCAAGGACATCGTGTCGACAGCCTCCTCCATGCTGATCTTATCCCACTCCCGAATTGATTGCATGGGGGTACGTTCCTTAATGGAATCAAGGAAGGCTGTGAGGGAGGGGGACAAAGCAATATCAGAGGGGCTACGCCCTGGATCACCCCTCAATCTTTTGCCACTTCGAGAGCCGGAAGCACCAGAGGGTTCAGAAGTTTTGTGAGAAGACCTTTTTCTGGAGAGAGTGGATTTTTCAGCAGGATCCGGGCTGGTTTTGGTGGCTGGAACAGGAGTTTCTTCCTCAGGGTCTACGTTCGCCTGCTCTCTCTTTGAGACATTCTTGCTCGATCTCTTGATGAAGGAAGGAATGGGGAAAGACATCTCTGCAAACAAATGAGCATAAGACAGAAGGTGTTAGTGGCAAATGGGGGTATGGCAACAGGATATATAAACAAAGAAGATGCATCAAACAAAAATAAATGTATCAAACATGTATATAAAGCATGCATGGTCTACGAAAGGTAGGTACGTTCAGAGACTGGGGTACGTTCAAGAACCTGTTTTACAAAGGGTTCCCTCGTCAGGATTCATCTCAACAGGGGTATGAGCAACCCCCTGTGCTATAAGGGTACGTTCGCAACTGAACCCTAGGTTGATCAAGTTTTCTTTAGTTAACAAGTTGGAGCCGTCTCCTAGCTTTGCACATCTTTTCAAGGCCTTTTTAGCTCGTTCCAACTCAACTCCTTCCAGAGGAGTCTGTTCTGGCATTGCTATCATATACAAGCAAACAAAAAATATGTATATGTATAACATGGCTTCACACAGAGGTATGCTTAAAAGGATGATTACGGAACTATGAAAATGAGCAACTCACATGGGTCAAGGTTAAAATCCTTTCTGTACTCCGGGCAGTCATAACAGTATAAAAACTGTTTGTACCACCCTGACATGCCTTTCTTGTTCCCTTTTATACACTGTCCTTTGTGGGAATTCCAAGTTGTAAGGTAGAAGAAGCCCGTGGTTTTTCCAGTTTCTTTGAGTTGGTAGAAATAACCCAACTCATATGCTGTTAACTCAGCTTGGAACATGGTATCGTAAAGGATGAACATACAAATCGCCATGCGATAAGAGTTCGGTGTCAATTGCATTGGTAAAATGCCATAAAAGTCCAGTATATCTGTGATGAAAGGATGCAGAGGTAAAGACAGTCCCAACCTAAAGAATTGGGCGGATAACACGGCATTGGGAACAATTTGGTCAGGTTCGAAGTTAGAGAAATCATGGCACCTCTCATCAGGTTGGGGTACGATAAGTGTGCACCCTGGGTTACATACACTCAACAGGTTCTCTAGTTTCTAGCTGGTCATGATTGATTTCGTGTTGGCACAGTGCGGTAGGCTCTCACTGGGATCAGAGGCTTCAACAGTCGTAGCCTCATCATGGAGTTCATCTTCAGAGTTGGAGCAACTGGCCGGCTTGGTTGGAGGGAACACATGGCTTAGAGAATCACATTTCTCTCTTGGTTCAAATGTGTCAGAGCTAATGGGAGTAGGGTTCATTGGTTCACGGCTTGTGGATTTAGCTTTTATGGAAATCTGAGCTATAATGGGGTCAAGGACTTTGATCTTTGACCGTGTGCGGCCACTAACAGTAAAGGACAGTGGTGGAAATGAGGATATCGGGCTTGGGGATGAGAATGAATTCCCTTCAGAGGTTCCCGTCTGGGGGGTAGCCTCCTTAGTCACTGAATTCTGGGACTGGGCGGAAACGGTTTGGCTGGACATCTGCAAAGGGGAAAAGCAGTGTCAGCACGAAGCGTTGGACACAAACCAACAAGGTGTCAACTCAGATAAAAAGGTAATGAAGTGAAGGAAGGAATTGGAGACCCTGGGTTTGTCACAGGGGTTCCATCAGGCGAACCCCATGATAAAACAGGGCTTGGACAGAAAATGTCATGGTGGGAATTTCATCAAACACCTACAGGGCATTTAAGGGACGGTAGCCCAAGTGGTCTCAGGGGTGCAGTAGTATGACCCCCAAAAGACAGGAAATCAAAATTAGGCTAAAAGCTGGAGGATCTAAAAGACGGCATGGCAAGTCTACCCAACCTACAAACACGCTAATGGCAAGTCTAAAAACACATCTAAAGGCTCATATAAAAAAAATAGCAAGATCCGCAATCAATCAAAGGGTGCACTCGTGTGTGTATACATACGTATGTGTGCATATGAATAAGCACGGACGATTCAATTCAATTATAAAAAATAACATGCATACAAAATGGAGAAGAAGAGTAAGTCGGAGAGCTAACATACATAACGAAGGAAGCACAAAGGGGGCAGATACAATTGGGTCGCAAAACGCAGGTTTATTAAAGGATGTGGGCATATGTGTGTTCATCTATATATGTACGCATAAAGTTACGCATGAAGTATGGAGATCTAAGTGAAAAAAGACTGGAGAATACCTTTAAGTTTGGTGGCCGGAGGAAATCGTGGATCTGCGCCTCGTCGGAGATGAAGCCGTGGAAGATGGAACGCCTCGGGAAGAGAAAAGGGGGTTTAGTGTTTAAGTGGTGATATGAGGATGAAGGGGGAGAAGGGCGTGAGTACACATGAATATATAGGCGTATGGGGATATGAACCGGATAGATGGCAGCTGGGATGCATAAAAAAGAGATAATTGTTGAAAGCTTTTGAAAATAATATGGGTTGAACATGGACGGGTGGAAGACCCGATACATGGGAATTCATGGTGAAGATAGAGAGTTTTAGTGGAATTTAAATTGTGAGCAATTTGAGTCCAGGTATGATTTTACTTATTTGGAATTTTATTCTAAGTAATTTTCTTGGTTGTTATCATTTAGCGGAATGGATATGTTTATTAAGGTGCATAGCTTGGGGGTTAAGTGATGATACCCCGATATGAAGACGGTTGAACCCCAGGGTTCAAGCATGAAAGTACAGTCATTGGCACATGAGTTTCGTGACTGAATCCCTTGTTTCCTACAACGAGTTCGCTCACGTAGGCTTAGGGGTTCGCATGAAACGAGGGTGTAGATGAGGTACGTGCAATATAGGTTCCTCTTGCCTTCAAAGGCTGCAAGGAACCGGGGGGTAGTTGTTGTGCCCAAAATCCGCCTCGGGCTTGATTTAAGGCCCACCTGAAGTACGGGTCCGGATTGTATGGATATTGAAGGATAGGCTGGGCTGGGTATGGATATGGTGGTCCGATATACCTTAGAGAAATAAGGGTGGTGTTATCTGGATTGGGGTTCGTCCATGGAGGGGTTCAGGTGTTTGGACCTCAGTTAGGGATACTACTGTGCGGAGGCTTGACAGGGGTTCATTCAGGTGGTAGGCCTCTAGGCAGGGGTACGTGCACGTACCCTGACGATATCCAGAAGGCAGCTCTACATCTTCCTAAATTGTAGGAGAATGGATAAGGGACGCCCTAACTGACTTAGGGATAAGTCCTGAACACCAGGAGCAGGTAAACAACATTTGTTAACACAGATAATCATATATTTATGAAGATATATGATGGATAATCATGTATTTGTGGAGATAATTATGGATTTATAAAGGAGTAACCACTGGATAATCATACCAGCTGAGATAATTCATGAAATCAGTTTAGTTATGAAGGATAAAGCTTATCAGATCGTGGCTCAATCATCAAGAACTACATTGGACTTGATCCCTTATAAATATAAGGGTATGTAGGCCATTTGCAGGAGTTAGACAATTATACACACCTCTAACACAGTTCTGGGCATCTTCTCCGATTGAGTAGGATTTACTCAGTCACAATTGTCCGGAGATCTTGCAAATTCAGTCCAAACACAGCCACAATTCCCTCTCGGTTCAAGGCAGTTGAACCCTGGTAGTCGGCATACGAACCTGTCTTCACGCCGATTTCTACGCAATTCTCCGTTCTTCCCGCAGCTACCTCTAAGAAGTGTTGTACCAAATTTCCCTCACAACAGATATCATTGTTTAATTTTGTGATAAGATGACGTTAGGTCAGTGTGAACAGATCGAATACATGCATTCTTAACAACCAACATAAACAGCAAACCGAACTTTCATTTTTGTCCCAGTTTCATATGTCACCGTATACTCGCACATAGGGTGTAATTTGGGCTCGAGTCAGGCATTAATCGAGTTAAATCTACCAGGCTTGTTTAATTAATTGAATTAAATCTTTACCCGAATTCGATTTGTTTAATTTCACGAATCAAGTTGAACCGACTCGTTTAACTGAATGAGCCGGCTAAACGAGTCGATTTTAACGAGTCGCGCGAGTCGGTTCATTTAATTTTACACTTTATCAAGCCTAAATCTTTATTTGAATTCGGCTCATTAATTTTACTAGTCGAGTCGAGCTGGCTCGTTTAATTAAACGAGCCGGAATTTCTATCCGAACTCAACTCGTTTAACTAAACAAGTCGAGTAGCTGCCCGGCTCGATTTACTACTCTACTCTGCCCGGCTTGAATTACTACTCTACTCGCACAAGAGAAATCGATGGAACGCCTGCAGAAATGCCGCATGCATAATGTCGTACTGGATTTTCAAACAAAAAAATTGCAATCCATTCTAGACTTTCTGCATTTACGTAAGAATGGCACCATAACATTTGAATGCCACAATAATAAAAAGATGATAATAATATGTTATTACTAAGATGACTCATACGTGTAGATATTTCCAGATAAGTAGGAAACAGTAATGGATAAATAAGAATTCAGAGCTTATCCAGAACTGCACACACGTGCTGACCAGAAACAAAGAGAGCTAGGGAAGACCAGGACCCAAGATGATCAAAACTGTCACATACGGAGTACTACTTGTTTAGATCTATCTTATCACACCAGATAATGTTTAGAAAAGTAAAATCTGATTACCCCTTTTTTACTGTACTTGATTCTCCTTTACAACTCAAGATAATTACTCCCTCCGTCTCATAATGCTACTCTCGTTTGATATGTCGGGACTGTTCATAACATGAGACAAATTACTAATTTACGTCTAATCTATAAGACCAAATATAGTCATGAGTGATCTTGTTGGATTCGTATTTATGAGTACTTTAATACAGTGAAGTTTTTATATTTAATACTAATACGAAATTGAAGATATTAACGATCAAAAGTGTGCGTTGGCAAACGTGTCCAACTCAAATGGGAAAAGTATTTAGAGACGGAGGGAGTATCTTCCACATTTTTGGCATGGCATTTCAGAATTTGCATTTTTTTGATTCCGCTCCAGTACTCTCCAGTACTATATATATGGAGACAACAGTAATAAATACTTTTTGGCCGTGGTCCTTGTTTTCATATTGATCCTAATCAGTTATCATATTATTGGTGTAGTTATCATATTCTTGGTGTGTGGGTGTATTTGCATGTATCCCCATAATCGGAATGTGCATGCACCCATTGACTTCAAGATCAGAAGGACATATCGGGATGTTTGGGGAACTTATTTTTCAGAATAAGTTAACTTATTTTAAAAAAAAATTAAAAATTCTTAATTTTAATTTTTCTGAAAAAGTTAGTTTTTCTTTTTTGCATTTTATAAAATCTCAAATATATATTAAATACTTGTATTAAAAAAAATTATCAAAATATGAAAATTTTACCCAAAAATAAATTCATAAAAACTTAAAATAAATCCGTGCCAAACAGGCCAATCGTTTCCCTCCCTTAGTTCGGTCTCATCTCAAATTTCTTGTCTATTATATATTTTATAATTTATTTTAATTAAATATTAGTTTTATATTTATATATAAATTTTTAATTTTTAATAAAAAAAATTAAACACATGCAAGAACTTTTGAGGCAATCGCCTGAATTAATAGAGGTGAGCATTAAAATCCGATTTTTTGATTCGGCATTCGATTTTGAAAATTCAAAATTTTGGATATTCGAACATAATTGGATTCGAATCATAATTTTTTACAAAGGGATTTTTGATTCATTTAAATGGTTTCGCGCTTCCGTTTATTGTCTGACAAACTCTCAATGCTCATTATTGCTACAGCATCGTGAGTTTGAGAGTGATGTTAGAATATATACGTATTATTGTATTAAGGATATTTTCGATATTTTATCTTATATAGGTTAACTATAAGTACTGAAACGTGTATTATACGTATATATTCTAAACTAATTAATTTTCTCTTTATTCTAACATAATTTACATCTTCATTTGTGTTCTTTTTGCATGTATGTTATATATATAGTACTCTTTTATTCGATATATAGGAAGTTTTCAGGATTTTTGAATCTCCCAATAATTTTAATTTGTTTTACTGTTATGATTGATTTTACAGGTAGATTAATTAATTTTTACAATTATTTCTAATGATGAACAAATTTTTCTAAGAAAGTTTTGTTATTTACGGTTATATGAGAAGATGATAGCATTTTAAAATTTCATTTAGAACATCCAAATTTCTAAGGAAAAAGAATATAAATTTTATTGTTCTTTCCTCATTTCATTCCATTGAAATGAACACAGCTAAGATTGGCCATATTCTTATTAATTAACCAGAGATGGTAAACATATTATCCGATTAAAAGCGAAACAGAAAAAAACAAGAATTGGATATATTTAATTAGCCAAGATGGTAAACATATTGTCTGATTAAAAGCGAAACAAAAAAGTAATACGGAGTACTCAGATATATTTAATTATTTAAGATGATAAACATATTACCCGATTAAAAGCGGAAAAAAAAAAAAGAGAAAGCAGGACTGGGTATATTCCTTGAATCCTTGACACATTCTTTTCACTTACGGGTTTTATATAAAACAACGGACCACTGATCTCATTAAAAATATCAAGTAACTCCCCAGTCTTCACGGGGACTCATTTAAACCACTAAACTAAGAAATATATTATTTGTCACCCCTGCATTCACAAAAATAATACAATTTATGGTAGCCTAAGTGAGAATAATACAATCTATCCAAGATTGAACTTTTTTTTTCTACCATATATTTTATCCAAGACAGTTATGCCACCATAAATTGTATTATTTTTGTGAATACAGGGGACAAATAATATATTTCTTAGTTTAGTGATTTAAATGAGTCCCCGTGAAGACTAGGAAGCTACTTGATACTTTTTAATAAGATCAGTGACCCGTTTAATATAAAACCCTTTCACCATGCATATACCGGATATACTTGTTTATGGATAAACACTTAAAATATTGTTTTAACGATGTATATCCCTTCATTTCTCTGTCGTAACTCGTGAGTAGGCTTGATAATCGTTTCATTTTGTATATTTTCATGTCGTGTAATTTCATGTTTTCATGTATTTATGATTAAAATCGAAATTGATCTAAAATAATTTCGTGTATTCATAACTAAAATTGAATTCGAAGCATTTCATTTCGTGTCAATCCGAAAGTATACGAAATTTTCGTGTACTTTTTGTTTATACGAAACGACCCGAAATAACACAAAATGATTATATACAAATACACGAAAAATACACAAAATACTACTGAATATGTAAAATGAGTGATTAAAAATACACGAAATACTAATGAATATGTAAAATAAAATACGTATATATTATTTATTATGACATAAAATATTAAAAATTTACATATAAAATATTTCATGTACTTTCGTGTACCCAAAATGAAAATCCATATCCGATACTAAATATTTCGTTTAACTTCGTGTACGTGTACTTTCGTGTTTCGTGTACCAAAAATAAAAACCCAAAACCATATTTTTTTTTATATTGTTTCGTATTGTTGTAGGGAGAATTTCGTTACAACACGAAATTGGAGGTTGCTGGAATCACGGAGCAAAATACGGATATTTTGCTAAGAACACGAAGAACACGGGAGGAGATTGGTATTTGTTTGTGGCTGATCTTGTTGATAGATAGTCAGGGGTGAGCTGAGGCGTATCCAAACAAGGTGCCTACGTACCCTATTTATAGGGATCAAGCCATACGTAGTTCTTGGAGAAGAAGTTACCTAGGCGGGCTAGGGTTTTAAGAGATAAGCCATAGTCCAAGCCCACTCGTTTAGGGCTGACGTGGCAGTGAGTCATCAACCCTATCCATGATCCATGGCCCAAAAGGAGGAAGCCTATGGTCTCGCACGGATAGAGTTGGCTAGTAGAGAAGTAACAAGGACCTTGCATGCGACCTCGAGGGATCTGGTCATGCGAAGCGAACCCTAGTGTCCAGCTACTCATGCGACCTCGAGGGGTCAGGCCATGAGCCTTCCAGAAAAGAGTGAGATAGCAATCCCCGGGTTGCGACCCCGGTAGATGCGACCTCGAGGATGAGCGGCATTAGAGGCGCAGAGGCCTAGCGTGAGAGGCGCAGAGGCCTAGCGTGGAGGCGCAGAGGCCTAGCATGAGAGGCGCAGAGGCCTAGTGTGAGACGCCTTGAGTAGTAGCAGGAGGTCATAGTGAGGCGACCCCTAGGGCGGGATCATGTCTTCGAGAGATTGTCTTCAAATAATATGATGAGATAAAGGCGAGGTGATGGCCTCACGCCTTGTTGATCCTTCTTCAATATTTAAGCCCATTAGTAGATAACTGAGCCCATTAAGAGAGGTGGTTGAGCCCATTAAGAGAGGTGGGCCCCTTGTATAGTCGTTTGAGCCTGTTTAGGATCTATGCCGAGATTCGGGCATAACAACTACCCCCCGATTCCATATTGCCATTATGAATGCAATGTGGAATCAAGTAAAGTGATGCCTTCCAGTTGATGTGAAGCCATGTGTATGTTAGTGATGGTGACCTCGAAGGGTTCTTTCAAGCACAATATGGTCCTGCAGGGATCTTGAGAAGCGACCTCATAGGGCCTCGCGGTCATAAATTGTTAAATATGTCTTCTGTTTAGCTAATATATGAGCTCATGCTTTCACTTGTGTCTTCAAGCTCTTCCTAGAATATGACGAGAGGACTCTCCTCCGAGCTTACTCATTGTTATCATGATGAGAAGACTCCTTATATGATGAAAAGACTCCCTTTATGTTGAGGACTCCTCATAAGTTGAGAGGACTCCCCATACCCCATATGTGGAGAGGTCTTCTCTTTCTGATATAATGAGAGGACTCCCTTAGTGGCTCGCACTTCTCAACCTATGACCCTCTGGAGTAACGAGCTCGATCCCGGCCCCGGCTCCGTCCTTGTTTGATGACCCATCTCGCATATGAACACAAAGTACTCCTCCTTTGCCTCGCATAATCCATATTGCTGGCTCTAGCCCCACCTCGCATATGTAGCTGGTGGGCCTTGCATCTTTGAAAACTAGTCATTTTGAATTTTCCCAAGTGCTTTGGGATAGCTAATTGAGTCTTCATATGCTCTTATTTGCTTATAGACTGACTTTAACACATGCCTAGAGATAGCTCCACATTTTTTAGACTTACGGATTGACCCATCATCGCCAATGAGGTAAAGTGGCCTTGCATTATAAGATATCGGGCTTGCAGCCTCACAATGCTAGGTTCAGCCTCGCAATGCTAGGTGATGCCTCACAACGCTAGGTGTGGCCTCGCAACGCTAGGTGTGGCCTCGCAACGCTAGGTGCTGGCCTATTCTTGAAAATTTTCAAATGCCCTGCTAGAAGAGGTGTTTATATAATGCCACTACCCCCCGAGTCCTCATTATCATTGTAGATGTGATGAGGAATCAAAGTGTTTCAGCAATCTTCTTGTATTATTTGGAGTTGACACCATTTGTAATGAAAGTAATTTGATGTGATCCCGCTATAAGCAAACTTGACTCCTTCAACGCTATCCCAGAGCACTTGTACTCTTCACTGTTGTCCCAAGGCACTTGGCCTCATCAACGCTATCCGGGGGCACTTGGCCTCATTACGCTATCTCGGAGCACTTGGCCTCATCACACGCTATCCCAGGGCACTTGGCCTCATCACGCTATCCCGGGATACTTGGCCTCATCAATGTTGTCCCAAGGCATTTAGGCTCTCCAACGCTATCCCAGAGCACTTGTACTTGACTTCTTCAACGCTATCCTAAAGTACTTGTACTCTTCACTATTGTCCCAAGGTACTTGACCTCATCACCGCTATCCCGGGGCACTTGGACTCTCCAACGCTAAGCAAGAGCACTTAGCTTCTTTAATGTCATAACATGCTTCCCTATGTTGAACAAGAATGTAGATATTGAGTTCTTGAGCTCATTTTATTTTTCAAATATTTTGGCTTATCTTCCTATGCTTCCCTATGTTGAACACTTTGTGAATGCATGGGGCATATGCTACAAATATTGCTCTGGAAATTAAAAAACAGCTCTGGAAATAACATTTCCCATTAAAAATCATAATTAGGCCATAAACGAGCTAAGTAACAAAGCCCAGATTGTCACTACAAAATTCATCGTTGTATTGGTTGTCTGGCTGATGCCTACTCAGCCCAATCTAAACAATTTTAGGTAACTCGATTACGTAAGCTTGAACGAAGATTGGGCCAGTAAAAAGGGCAAGTAACCTAAAGCCCATCTCTTCAGTATAAAAAACGGGTTTTGTGTTTGTTCTCTAACTCTTTAAATTAAATCTTGTCACGCCTCCGTTTCTTCACAACCCATCTTCAACAATGTCTCATGTATGTACTATGTTATTATTAGGGTTTATTTGTTTTAATATGAAGCTTAAAACATGTTTCGAGTTTTGTAATGAAATTAACAGAAGGCTTCTCTATCTGGTCGGCAGAATATTCATTAGTTTCTGATCGACTCGTTCCCTTGAAGCAACACACTGACACACATATTTATTTCAGACTAATACGTTGTCTTAAGTAGACGGAAATAAGGTCTGCGTATATTTTACCCTTTTTTACGATTTTGATATGTTTGGTTTAAATTTAAAGATGGTGGACAACTGTGATGAGTCATACAGACCTGTAATGATTTGCGAATATGATCGCAAAATCTTTATGAACATCTAAGGGACTGAGTTGTTCTTGTAATTTGTTTTCGAAAAGTTTGTAGTTTGGTACCATTGTTTTATGTATGAATTAAAGGATAGTGTGATGAAAAAAATCTTTCGGATTCCCAATGAATTATCCATGTTTACTAACCAGCTACTTCTGACTATCCCTTTTATTGAAATATTTATTTCATAATTTGATTGTTTTGTTTTTTGGGCCAGCGATGTAAGAAAAATATTTGCTACTCTTGATGGGGGGTTTGTACTTCCATTTGATGATTCTTATCCACCAAGATCTCTGAGGCCCCTTTTGTTTTTAGATTTCTATGAATTATTAATCTGTACATGGTTTTCTATAAAGTGGCAAAGTTATGAACAAAGGCTTGTAGAATTCTTTTACGGTGGCATGATTTGCATTTACACATTATAAAGTGGCACAAATTTTGGGAAGAACGGAAGTTTCAGATTTGTCGATATTGGGTTTGCAACAATTGTGTACAAGAACATTGTAATGATATGTTTGCTGTGATATTTGTTGAATTGACTTGGGGGTTGGCTTCCGCTTGAGCCTCAAAAATAAAGGCACAAGAACAGCTCTTGCACTGAAGATGAACGGGGCTTACCTTACTTTTCGTGAAAACCAAGTGATAACTAGTATAAATATCCACATAATTGTCTGACACCAAATTCTATCGAAACAATTTATACTTCATAACTTTTTATTATTCTTAAATTTTATTAAAATCATTATCAATTTTATATTTAATTTTTTTTTTGAATGCAAATTTTATATTTAATTTAACTTCAAGATGTTAAAGATGTAAAATAGATAAAACGGGTTGGCTAACATGTGCCATTCGTGCCACACTTTATTTCCTAAAGTTGGCGCTGCTTGGCTGACCTTTTTATAACTTATTTTCGGGTAAAAATTTCATGTTTTGATAAAAAATTTTATGAATGTGTTTAATGTATTTTTGAGATTGCATAAGTTGAAAAAAAATACTTTTTATTAAAAAAAAGAAGCTAGGAATCTTAACTTTTTTTTTCAATTAAGTCAACTATTCTGAAAAATAAGCTCCCCAAACTGCCCGTTCTGTATAGGCATGCCTTATGTTAAGTTTGTGGAGTCTAGGCTGTTCAGGGCCCCTGAGCGGATGCTCAGGGCCTTTGAACAAATCAGCCAACATCAATATGTGTGCTCAGGACCATGAGCTCAAGCTCAGGGCCCCTGAGTGTGTGTTTTTCAGCTTTGGCCCATATGTTGAGATAGGCCCAGTTTCTTCTATTATAAATATTCTCTTGTAATTGTAAAACCCTAACACAACACAATTGTGAGAGATCAATACAAAATTAGTGCGGCTTGTGGAGTAGGAATTTCCGAACCACGTTAAATCTTTGTCTTGTGTGATTGTCGTTTATTTTCTTGTTCTTGTTTATTCGCTTTGGGTTTTGCTTTCGTTGTTGTATACTCAACAACTGGTATCAAGAGCCTAGGTTTTCAGGCGAGTGGGAGCGATGGCAGAAGAAGGGAAAGTAAAGATCGACAAATTTGATGGCAAAGATTTTGGGTTTTGGAAGATGCAAATTGAAGATTATTTGTATCAGAAAAAACTACACGAACCGCTGGAGGAGAAGAAGCCAGAAAAGATGGATGACAAAGATTGGAATCTATTGGATAGGCAGGCTCTGGGTGTTGTCAGATTGACTTTGGCGAAAAACGTTGCTTACAATATCGTCAAGGAAACGACAACTTATGGATTGATCAAGGCGTTATCAAATATGTATGAGAAGCCGTCTGCTTCGAATAAGGTATATTTGTGTCGCTTGTTGTTTGCCACAAAATTGAATGAAGGTGATTGTGTTGCTGATCATGTGAACGAATTTAACTCTATCCTATCAAGATTGACATCAGTGGATATTAAATTCGATGATGAAGTACAAGCCTTGTTGTTGGTATCCTCGTTACCTGACAGTTGGTCAGGATTTGTCACTGCTATTTGTAATTCATCTGGGAGCAGTAAGATGACTTTTGATGGAGTTCGAGATGCGATTCTTGGAGAAGATATTCGTAGGAGAAACTCAGGAGAGTCGTCAGGTTCCTTGTTTAGTACTGAGAGTAGAGGCAGAAAGTCCGATAGGGGGCAGAATCAGGGGCGTAGCAGATCAAAGTCACAGAAGAGAGGACAGTCCAAAGATCGCAAGGAGATTGTTTGTTGGAATTGTCAGAAGAAAGGTCACTTCAGAAATCAGTGTACGGCTCCCGCAGCTCCTAAAGGAAAGAAGAAAGAGGATAATTCAGCTAATGTAGTTGAAGAAGTGGCGGATGACGATGCTTTGATTTGTTGTGTTGAATGTTCCGTTGAATCATGGGTTATGGATTCTGGTGCATCATTCCATGCTACCCCTTGCAAGGATTTGATGTTAAATTTCAGACTTGGAAATTTTGGTAAAGTCCGTCTTGCTGATGATGAGACTTTGGATATTGCGGGCATGGGAGATATTAATCTCAAGACCTCTTTGGGGACTAGCTGGACATTGAAAGATGTAAGATACATTCCTGGACTGAAGAAGATGCTGATATATGTGGGTTAGTTAGATAAGGAAGGGTATCGAGTTACTTTCGGAGACGGACAGTGGAAGGTTATAAAGGGGAATCTAGTTGTTGCTCGTGGAGACAAAAAGGGGACGTTGTACATAGTTGAACAATCTAGCTATGAAGCAAATGCAGTT
Organism: Kitagawia praeruptora; assembly: GCA_037693485.1. NCBI lineage: Eukaryota > Viridiplantae > Streptophyta > Magnoliopsida > Apiales > Apiaceae > Kitagawia > Kitagawia praeruptora. The sequence goes on along the minus strand of CM075348.1, from coordinate 157,507,458 downwards.
GCTGATGAGATTGGGTCTTCAACTTTGTGGCACCAAAGACTTGGTCATATGAGTGAAAAGGGTATGAAGCTGTTAACTTCGAAGGGAAAGATTCCAGAGTTGAAGAATGTGGAAGTTGGGTTCTGTGAGCCATGTGTTCTTGGAAAACAGAAACGAGTTACTTTTGCAAAATCAGGGAGGACACCCAAGGCTGAGAGGTTAGAGCTAGTTCATACAGATGTATATGGTCCAACAGCAGTTGCGTCGTTGGGAGGATCTCGCTACTATGTCACTTTCATTGACGATTCCACTAGAAAGGTATGGGTTTATTTCTTGAAGAATAAATCAGATGTGTTTGCTACTTTCAAGAAGTGGAAGACTGAAGTTGAAAATTAGACCGGTTTGAAGGTTAAGAGCTTGATGTCAGATAATGGTGGTGAGTACAGTAGTGATGATTTTAAAAGCTATTGCGCAGAATATGGGATTAGAATGATCAAAACTATTCCAGAGACACCGCAGTAGAATGGTGTTGCAGAGCGCATAAATAGAACCTTGAATGAGAGGGCCAAGAGTATGAGGTTGCATGCAGGGTTGCCAAAGACTTTTTGGGCAGATGCAGTTAGCACAGCAGCGTATCTCATAAATAGAGGACCTTCAGTTCCTTTGGGGTTCAAGATTCCTGAAGAAGAGTGGCAGAAAAAGGAGGTAAATCTTTCACACTTGCGAGTTTTTGGTTGTGTTTCTTATGTGCGTGTTAAAGATTCTGACAGGGACAAGCTTGATCCGAAAGCAAAGAAGTGTATCTTCATTGGTTATGGCTCAGATGATATGGGTTACCGTTTCTGGGATGAATTAACGAAGAAGGTTGTTAGAAGTAGAGATGTTACTTTTAACGAAAGTGCAGTGTACAAGGATAAGCTTGCAGTCGATTCTGAGTTTGCAAACGAAAAACCTGAGAAAGAGAAAGCAGTGCTTGAAGATATTACAGAAAAAGATCTTGCTGGAAATAGTGGGAGTTCGGGGAATGGTGATGACACAGTTCCAGTTACTCCACAGGCTGAGGTAAGAAGATCTAGCAGAATTGTGAGGCCACCACAAAGATTTTCTCCTTCAGCATATTATATGTTATTGACCGAGGATGGAGAGCCTCAGTGTTATTCAGAGGCAGTTCAGGTGGATGATTCAGTTCAGTGGAAATCAGCCATGGAAGAAGAGATGAGTTCTCTTGAGAAGAATGAAACTTGGTCTTTAACAGAATTACCAGCAGGAAAGAAGGCTTTACAAAATAAGTGGGTGTTCCGGATCAAAGAAGAACCTGATGGCAGCAAGAGATACAAGGCGAGGTTAGTAGTCAAGGGTTATCAACAGAAAAAGGGTATTGACTATACTGATATATTTTCTCCGGTTGTTAAGATGACTACAGTTAGAATTGTGCTAAGTATTGTGGCTGCAGAGGAGTTACATCTAGAGCAACTAGATGTTAAGACCGCGTTCTTACATGGTGATCTTGAGGAAGACATCTACATGGTACAGCCAGAGGGATTTCAGGTAGCTGGGAAAGAAAACCTTGTTTGCAAGCTTATAAAAAGCTTGTATGGTTTGAAGCAAGCGCCAAGACAATGGTACTTGAAGTTTGATAGCTTTACGATGAAGAATGGGTACACTAGGAGTGCTATGGATCATTGTTGTTATTTTAAACAATTTGATTCATCTTATATCATATTGTTGTTGTATGTTGATGACATGTTGATAGCAGGATCAAACATGAGGGAAATCAACAGGTTAAAGAGACAGATGTCTGAGGAGTTTGAGATGAAAGATATGGGTGCAGCAAAACAGATACTTGGTATGAGCATCATAAGGGATAGATCTGAAGGTACTTTGAAATTATCTCAAGAGAAGTATATTGAGAAATTGTTGCAGAAATTCAGTGTCCAAGATGCGAAGACCAGAAGTACACCGTTGGCGACTCACTTTAATCTCACGAAGAAGCAGTCACCTAAAACGGATGAAGGCAAGAAGGATATGGCTAAAGTTCCGTATGCATCTGTAGTTGGCAGTTTGATGTATGCTATGGTGTGTACAAGGCCAGATATTGCTCATGCAGTGGGAGTTGTTAGCAGGTTCATGTCTAATCCAGGAAGAGAGCATTGGGAAGCAGTCAAGTGGTTGTTGCGCTACTTGAAAGGCACGTCCAAGGTTGCATTATGTTTCAGCAAGAAAGATGTAATCTTGGAAGGGTTCTCTGATGCAGATTTGGGTGGATGTTTGGATACAAGAAAAAGTACTACGGGATATATTTTCACTTTGGGTGGCACAGCAGTTAGTTGGATGTCTCGACTTCAAAAGAGTGTTGCTCTTTCAACCACAGAAGCAGAATATATGGCTATCTCTGAAGCTAGCAAGGAGATGATTTGGTTGAAGAATTTTCTTGAGGAGTTGGGCAAGAAACAGGCGGACAGTGCTCTGTATAGCGACAGTCAGAGTGCTATTCATCTTGCGAAGAATCCTGTGTTTCATGCTAGGACGAAGCATATTCAGCTAAGATATCACTTTACAAGAGAGTCGATTAGCAATGGTACTTTATCCTTGAAGAAAATCCTTGGTTCAAAGAATCCTGCAGATATGTTGACTAAGGTGGTTACTAATGAAAAGTTGAAGCTTTGCGTAGCTTCAACTGGCCTTCAGAACTGATTGATGAGAAGGCGCTGCACTAGTTAGAGTTATTGATCGAAGGATTGGGTGATACTAGACTTACAAGAGTGAAGCGAAGATGTGGTCAGACTCCAAGTGGGAGATTGTTAAGTTTGTGGAGTCTAGGCTGTTCAGGGCCCCTGAGCGGATGCTCAGGGCCTTTGAACAAATCAGCCAACATCAATATGTGTGCTCAGGACCATGAGCTCAAGCTCAGGGCCCCTGAGTGTGTGTTTTTCAGCTTTGGCCCATATGTTGAGATAGGCCAAGTTTCTTCTATTATAAATATTCTCTTGTAATTGTAAAACCCTAACACAACACAATTGTGAGAGATCAATACAAAATTAGTGCGGCTTGTGGAGTAGGAATTTCCGAACCACGTTAAATCTTTGTCTTGTGTGATTGTCGTTTATTTTCTTGTTCTTGTTTATTCGCTTTGGGTTTTGCTTTCGTTGTTGTATACTCAACACCTTAATAGTTTTAAATAAAGTATATTTTGGTAGCCAAAAGATATATTGATCAACGTCTTACAAGTTACATCAAATGATGATAAGAGCATCTCAAATGGGAGATAATTCTTAGGTAAAATTTGAAATCAATTAATATAAATAAGAATTATAAGGAATGTGTAAAAAAATTTGTACTTCAACGGGACAAAACCCTTGTCTATAATTATAGATAATCTCTTGATGTTGGTAATATTTGTCGAACCTCTAGAGACCATTAGTGAATTATCACATCACTTATTTCTATATTAGAATTATATATTCCACTAATAACAACTTGAAATATTAATAACATACCATTTTTAAAATATAGTCAATACCCTCGGAACACAATGTCTTACAAATTCGACAAATTTTATATAATCAATATTTTATGTAATTTAGCCAATAATTTTTACCTTAACGCCAATGGCCATTGGAGATGCTGTAATAGAGAGAATATCTGAATGGATAGGTAGAAACGAAACAAAAACATACTCCCTCCCGTCCGTCTCTAAATATGTTTCCTGTTTCCTCCGAACACGTTTGCCAATGCACACTTTTAATCATTAATATCTTCAATTTCGTATTAGTATTAAATATAAAAACTTCACTGTATTAAAGTACTCATAAATACGAATCCAACAAGATCACTCATGACTATATTTTATCTTGTAAATTATACGTAAATTAATAGTCAACCTTTTATAATGAACAGTGTCCAAAGTCAAAATAAGAAACATAAAACGAGACAGAGGGAGTAACATGTTTGAGCCACAAAGAGAAAGTTTAAGGTACCGTTTGGCCCCTTTATAAGTAGCTTAATTATAAGTTACTTATTTTGAAAAAAATTCATATTTATATATAATTTTTTAAATGTGTATTAGAAATTTAACATTCGTTATCTTGCAAGAATGAGTTATTTATTTCAAACAAATGCACATATTTACATAATTTTTTCAAAATAAATAATTTATTTCTGAAAAATAAATTTTTTCAAACGGGACATTAGTTTTAGAGGGGGCTGGACTGCTGCTGGAATTCTTTCCAGCATTTCTTCTACATACAACATCAACTTCTCCACTATGAGCGACACCAAATATACTTGAACCACAGTAAGAAACCAAATCAGACTTAAAGGACACTTGCAACTTCAAGATAAAACATAATCTCTCTTGTCAGTTATCACTTCTTAACAGTGTTGCAAATTTCGGAAATTGGAATTATTCGGTTGAGCTACCGATTTACGATTTATCGGGTGATTTGGTTGAAAAATCGGCGATTTATTGGCGATTTTTGCAAAATCGGCCAAATCGATTCCAAGATTTTGATCGATTTTTGGCCAATTTATCGACGATTTTGAGAAATCGACCGATTTCTATAACAATGCTTCTTGATGTTAATTAGACGCTAACACTTCAAGATAAAACCCAATATTTCGTGTCATTTCTTAATCCTAATTAGACACTAACGAGACATTCTTGTCAATGAATTCTTAATCCCAATATTTCTTGTCATTTCTTAATCGTAATTAGTTCTTTTTATTTAGTATAGAGAATTTGATACGCATTTTAATACCCATAAAAAGTATAATTTCATAAATTATTTTAATTTTTTCCTGAATAAAAATGTAATATTTAAATTTTATTAAAAAAAGAAAATTTTAAAAATAAGTTATGCAATTATACTTTATATACACTTTAAAATGGGTGTCAACCAGTAAAAAAATTATAAAAAAAGAAATAAAATGAACGGAACAAGTATATAATAACTAATGTGAATTGTTTTAGAATATTACAATTATTTTCTTATATAATTATTTAATTTTTTTGGTATTAATAATTATTTAACTAATTACATCTGCTGTTTAAAAATCATATTTGAAAACTCGACATCTATGATAGTAAATAAACATTAGTTTACATCTATCTATTATTCTATTATATATCTAATACACCAACAGGGTTTCCGTGAACAAATTAATTCAAAATGACAATTTTATCCTCATTTCTAATATATCTTTTCAGGATGATTTTGGTCATTTAACATCAATATATTTAATACATATTATTTAATACTACAAAATTAATATACATACTTATACATACATATACATACATACACATACATACGTCAATATATATTTACTACATATTATTAAATGCTACAAAATTAATATGCATATTTATACATACATACATACATATATACACACATACACACATCGATACATACATACATACATACATGCATGCATTTATGTGAATATACGACAATATTTCACTAAATCTATATATATAAATTAGTGAATAGCCTGTTTCTTAGGTTCGGTATCCATATTTAGGTTCGGATAAAATTTTCAACTTTATTTTGATTCATGTACTATCCATTTATAGGTATGGTATCCATTTTAGCTTTGTATAGGATCGATATTATTATTTGACCCATGTTCAGTTATTGAAATTTGTATATTAATTTTAAATTCCATTAATGTTCATTATATTTTTGTTATGTTCATTAACAAAAATTTCAATGAATCTATCAATTTTAGTAATCAAATTAATGCATATGTAGCATATCACATGCTATAAAATAGCATTTAATGGTACTAATATTAGTTGTTTTAAAATTTTATTATTTAATAATTGATATGGGCTGAAAGTAAGCCCTAGAAACGTATTTAATGATACGTCAAGTAAACCTAAGTTGGTTCAAGGTCAAAGCCCAATTACGAGGCCCAAAAACCTTATTTATGATAATAAATTCGTAATTAATAAATCAGCCAGTTTCAGACTTCAAGATTGAGTCTTAAAAGAAAACTAAATCATATCAGTAGTGGCCTCCAAGGCATACACCTCTAATACTTATCTTCTTATCAATTGGAAGGCTCTAGAATTGGGCCGAGGTAGAAACTTGCCCACCAAGTATCCTAATTCTACCCTAATACTAGGGTTTTCCCCACCTATATAAGGACCTGCTCCTCCACAAACAGAACTACATTTTTTGGCTTGATTCTTGACATTGGCAAGATACGTAGGCATCTTGTGAGGACCCGAATTAAGTCACGAAACACTTGATCAGCCATTAAAGCTCGAAGCTTCTTTAAACCCTAGCATTTAATACATAATAATACACCCTACTTTTCGTTCCACAACATTTGGCGCCGTCTGTGGGAAAAAGACATCAACCATGGTTCAAACACGAAGGACACCAACAATTACTGAGCCTCTACCACTCAGTTCTGCACCGCCCACTACGGATCCGGTACCCCCGACGACCGGGGCGATTGTTCAACATCAAGTTTCTCAACCTATAGGGACAACTTCCCATGTTGAGAGTACATTCAGGGGACCAATCCTCTTCAGGTGGTGGTTTCTCCCTTGGTTGTCGATCCTAACAACCCCCCACATGGGGTCCAGATCCATACTACGGATCTCCCCGTGAACACCAACCCAATGTATGGGCTGCCTAACTACCCTCTAGTTACTCAAAGTACTGGACCTAGTGGCCACGCCTTGCAGATTCGAGATCGAGAATATGTTGACTACTCTGGCTCCTATACTGATGATTCATCGTCTGATGAAGATGATCGTGATGAAGCCCCGAGAAGGTGACATGCTAGCAGAGAACCAAGAAGAAGAACACAAACCATCCATGATGGACCTCCTTTGACAGCCGCTGAGAGGATCAGGGCTCATGAGGCCGAGATCTTAAGGTTGAAGGACGATATTGCGAGAGAACAAGCTAGGTTAAATCAGACTCAACCTCCTCCAACATCAGGACCGATTCCCATCATAGACTTAGAAAGGTCCTCAAGAAGGCAGAGAAGGGCCGACGCCCCAACTGGAAAAACAACAAGGGTTGAAACCCCTAAAAGCAACCCCAAGGATCTGATGCCACTTGGGGATCCTGATGATCCCACGCCCCCGTTTACTGAGGAGGTGATGAATGCTCGTATCTCAAAGAAGTTTAAGATGCCAACAATTAAGGCTTATGATGGAACGGGTGATCCCGCAAACCATGTTAGGACGTTCTCGAATGCACTGCTGCTGCAACCTGCGAGTGATGCCTTAAAGTGTAGGGCGTTCCCTCAAACTTTATCGGGCATGGCTCAAAGATGGTACAACCGATTGCCTGCAAACTCGATTGCCTCTTTCAAGGAGTTAAGTGCTGCCATTGTTAGCCAGTTTATCAGCGGGAGAGTGCATGAGAAAAGCTCTGCATCTCTTATGTATGTGGTTCAAGGAAAGAATGAAAATCTGAGAGACTACCATAAGAGGTTCACTAAGGAGACTTTGAACATCACTGATTTGGAGAATAAGGTGGCGATGGTAGCCTTGGAGCATGGTACCACCGACATATACTTTAAAAGGTCATTGGCTAAGCATCCTCCCGAGAATATGGCTGAGCTCCAACGAAGGACTGACAAGTATATCAAGGCGGAGGATAGAATAAAGGAGGCCACAGCAGGTAATGGAGGGAATAACAATGATTTTAGGAAGAGGAAGTCGGATCAAGAATACGATGCCAAAGACAAGTACCCACGTACGGGCAAGGATTCAGATTCGGCTCCTAAAAAGGGGAATCCAGGACAAAGATTCACTGAATACTCAAGATTGAATGCCCCAAGGAGCCAAATCCTAATGGACATAGAGAAAGATAGAGACGTGAGATGGCCTAAGCCACTTAGGACTGATCCTGAGAAAAGAAATAAGAATCAATATTGCCGATTCCACAAAGACGTGGGGCACGACACTGACGATTGTAGGCAATTGAAGGATGAGATCGAGTTTCTAATCCGGAGAGGAAAGTTGAGTAAGTTTTGCAAAGATGGGAATCTGGGAAACCCAAGGCGAGATTATGATAGGAAGGATGATGATCGTAATCGTAACCCGCAGCCCCGAGGGCCGGTAATAAACATGATTTTGGTGGCCCAACAGCGGCCGGGACAAGTAGAAATTCCAGGAAGGCGTATGCACGGGAAGTGATGCACATTGTTGGAGAAGCACCAAAACGTGCGAAGACAGAGGTCTTAATTGGATTTGATGATTCGGACCTTGAAGGGGTGAAGTTCCCCCATGATGATCCATTGGTAATCTCCCCGGTGATCGTCAACTCCCAAGTGAAGAGAATCTTGATAGACAATGGAGCTTCAGTGGACATTCTATTCCATGATGCCTTTTTTAAGGTGGGGTATACTGAGTCTCAATTGACACCATCAAATATGCCCATATATGGGTTTAACGGAGTTGAGTCTAAGGTTGAAGGGACGATTCAGCTACCCATGACCATAGGGCAGGAACCACGGGAGGCCACTCAGATGTTAAATTTCTTGGTCATAAAAGCTACATCTACCTATAATGCTATCCTAGGAAGAACGGGACTTCATGCTTTTAAGGCGGTTGCCTCCACTTATCATCTAAAGATTAAGTTCCCAACCAGAAATGGTGTAGGAGAAGAGAAAGGAGATCAAAAAATGGCGAGGAGTTGTTATGTAGCCGCGCTGAGGCCGGATGGAACTGGGGGGCAAGTCCTCCCTATTGAGGATATGGATGTTCGTGAGGACGAAGAACGGAGAGGAAAGCCAGCAGAGGACTTGATTCCTATACCTTTGGAGCTAGGAGATTCTGAAAAGATCACATATATAGGTGCATCTCTGAAGGACCCCTTAAAGAGCAAGTTGATCACCTTCTTGCAAGAGAACAATAACGTTTTTGCGTGGACAGCAGCTGACATGCCAGGGATTGATCCCCAATTGATAACACACAACTTGAATGTGAATCCAGACCGGAAGGCGGTAAAACAAAAGAAGAGAAATTTTGCACCTGAGAGACAAGAAGCCATAAAACAGGAAGTTGACAAACTCCTAGAGGCAGGGTTCATTGAGGAAATACAGTTCCCGAAATGTTTGGCCAATCCCGTAATGGTCAAAAAAGCCAATGGAAAGTGGAGGATGTGTATAGACTTCACCGATTTGAATGATGCATGCCCAAAGGACTGTTTTCCCTTACCAAGGATTGATATGTTAATAGATGTCACGGCCGGGCACGAGATGCTAAGCTTCATGGATGGCTTTAGTGGCTACAATCAAATCAAGATGCACAAGGATGATATTCCAAAGGTATCATTTGTCACTGATTTCGGTGTGTTTTGTTACCTAGTGATGGCTTTCGGGTTAAAGAATGTAGGAGCTACCTATCAGAGGTTGGTAAATAAGATTTTTGCTCATCTCATTGGAAAACTATGGAAGTTTATGTGGATGACATGCTGGTAAAAAGTCTGCACAAGGCAGATCATATTGAGCACCTGCGTGAGGCATTTGAAGTGTTGAGACACCACAAGATGATGTTAAACCCAGCCAAATGTGCTTTCGGTGTCGGGTCGGGAAAGTTCTTGGGTCTTATGGTCTCGAAATGAGGAATTGAGGCTAACCCCGACAAGATCAGAGCTATTCTAGATATGGAACCACCTCATTCCATAAGGGACGTACAAAAACTGACTGGAAGGATTGCTGCATTGGGGAGGTTCGTCTCCAAATCGGGAGATAAGTGTTTGCCGTTCTTCAAAACCCTAAAGAAAGTGAAAAACTTTGAATGGACAGAAGAAAGCTAAGAGGCCTTTGATCAGGTAAAGAAGTATATGGCTGAAGCCCCGCTGTTGGCCAAGCCAAGTATGGGAGAAATCCTCTAGCTTTACTTAGCTATTTCGGCTCAAGCTATAAGCGCGGTGTTGGTAAAAGAGGAAGACAAGGTTCAGAAACCGGTGTATTATGTGAGCAAGGTTTTGCATGGAGCTGAGTTAAATTATTCCACTATTGAGAAGTTTGCCTTGGCATTGGTAACTGCTTCTAGGAAGCTGCGGCCCTACTTTCAGGCACACAAGATTGAAGTCCTTACAGGACAGCCACTGATGAACATTTTACATAGCCCTAAAGCCAGTGGTAGGCTTATCAAGTGGGCAATTGAGTTGGGAGAATTCGATATCAAGTACAAACCAAGGACGGCCATTAAAGCTCAGGCACTTGCTGACTTCGTGGTTGAATGCACCATTGACAACCAAGAAGTCGGGGGGCAGGAGATACCTCAGGAAGGCACTAAGGAAGATAAAGAACCCGTGATCGAGGAGAAGGAATTCTGGATGCTCTATTTTGATGGGGCATCAAAAACAAAAACAAGCGGTGCAGGTCTTGTCCTACAAAGTCCCGAGGGATTCATGATTGAATACGCCCTGAAGCTGGACTTCCCAACAACCAATAATGAGGCAGAATATGAAGCTCTGATGGCTGGGCTTGGTTTGGCAGGAGCACTAAGAGTCAAAAACCTGAAAGTTTGTGGGGATTCAAGGTTAGTTTTGGCCCAAGTCAATGGAGAGTTTGAGGCGAAAGATGAGACTATGATCAAGTACTTGAGGGTTGTCAAGGCTGTAATGACCGAATTCGATAAATGTTATGTTGAGCACATTCCGAGGGAGGAAAACGTCAAGGCCGATGCCTTATCTAAGTTTGCCTCTTCCGAGATAGAAAATTATTCTGGTAGTGTCTATTTCCAAGTTCTGAGAGCCCTCACTATTGATTAAAAGCTGGTAGCACCTATTGGAACTAGGGAGTGTTGGATAGACCCGATCAAGATGCATATTGAGACCGGTTGGTTCCCGACTAATGCCATGGAGGCACGAAGATTGTCAGTAAGGGCATTGAGGTATGCTCTGATTGAAGGGATCCTCTATAAAAAAATCCTTTGTGATTTCGTACCTGAAGTGCCTAAGGCCCGAAGAAGCTAAGTTAGCACTAGAAGAAGTCCATGAAGGAATCTGTGGGCAACACTTGGGGGGCAGGGCCCTAGCTTACAAGATAGTTAGACTCGGATTTTATTGGCCTGAGATGATGGCTGATGCCAAGGAATATGTGAAAAAGTGCGATCGGTGCCAGAAACATGCACCAGTGGTTAGGCAACCACCAGAGATGTTGACGTCCGTCGGCTCCCCCATTCCTTTTTCTATGTGGGGGATGGATATACTTGGGCCATTTCCAATGGCCACAACTCAAAGAAAGGTTCTTCTGTCAGGGGGACTTAGTACTCAGAAAGATCGAAGCATCCGGAGTTGGACAGAAGGGAAAGCTAGCACCAAACTGGGAAGGTCCGTATCGTGTCAAAGGAACATTAGGTCGTGGATCATACAAGTTGGAAACTCTGGAAGGGAACGAGGTGCCTCGCACTTGGCATGCGTCAAACCTCAAGGTCTATTATGTTTGATTATTCTATAAAGAGCATAGCTCATATTTAGTAGGGAAGTAGAAATAAGGTCGACGAAACCATATTTGAGTTCTTAAACTCTGAGTAGGAAGTAGAGTATTATGTAAGGGCTAGACCCATTTCAAGTTTTAATGCAATTTGATTTTCTTCTCTCTTGGTTATTATTTCTAATGTCTGTTATGTATCAAAGCATATTTATAAAATTGCTAGCTAAAGTAAGCCAAAATACAAAAGACAAAGCAACTAAGTGAAAGAAAAACTCAAAGGATGCTTAAAACAAATAAATAAAGCCCGGAGGCTATAAGTTACGGTTCACAAGTCAAGGAAGCAAAATGTCAAAAGATAAGCCACGCAGGGCCAACAATAAATAAATAAACTCAAGGAGCCTTAGGAGTAGTCTTAGCAGCCTTGGTAGTACTCTTCATAGTTTAATCCCTATCAAGGCTGGTGCAAGTAGTTGACTCCTCAGCATCCGCTTGAAGGGGGTACGTTCAGGATCTATAATTCTATCAGTAGCATCCTCCCCTTCCTCCTCTTCCTCCTCATCCTCTTCCATAGGAGAAATCCTCTGAGACTCTAGCAGCTTGGCCAACTCTAAAGGAGCCTCGGGGCAAGGAAAATTCCCAATCTGGAACAACCCAGGGTACCTCTCAGAAACAGCATCTAAAGCCCCTTTCCAGCCACTAAAGTAGTTGGCCGGATAGGCAAGGTCATCATGCTTAGTCATAAGCTTTTGGAAGTCCTCGGAGTCCATATATTCATCAATGATATCCTCCTTGCCTTGGCGAAGCTCAGCAACGCTGCCACAGGCTTTCTCAAGCTCCTCCTCCTTTGCCTTCAACTTCTCCTCCAAGCCTGCAACTTGGACCTTTGACTGATCAAGATCTTTCTTATGAGTCCCAGCCTGAGTTCGCCAAGACTTGGCATGATGCATGGCAGCCTGGAAGTAGGTGTTACCCTGAAAGCACGATTTAAGTGTTAAGGAACGGAAAGTAAAACATTTAAACTAAAAGAGAAGTAAAATACTTACAGTAGCAAGAGCTTGAGTTCCCAGTAACTCAACCCCCTCCAAGTCACGAGAAACATCAATGTCACGATAGTCGACATGAGTGATTGAGTGGTAGGACCAATCCTTCGAATTATTGGTATCTCCAACCACTGAGTCTTGTTTTCTAATGCCCCAAGCAGGTCGAAACACAGAAGACTTGGCTGAGGAGACAGCCCCACTTCCCTCATCCACATCAACAGCCACGCGGGGTCTTAAAAAAGCTGGCTCTATAGGCTGGCCCCTAGGTCCGTCCCAGCTCGTTTTCTCTTCATACGAGAAGTTTCCCCAGCCAAATGCTCTTGGAGCTCATTTATGGCTTTAGCAGCTGAAAAATCAGAGGCAAAATTAGTGATAAAAAAATATAACAATGAATGAGAAGCTGTGTGAAAGAATTGTTAGTTACAGAGGCATGCCTGTACACATCTAATAACAAACCTAATTGTTTGGAATGCTTTGCATTACTTACATGACCTCTTAACTGAGGGAACCTCTAGTTGTAGAGTTTCTGTTTGTATTGTACTTGTAGTAGGCATCAAATCCTAGTTGTGTAATTGTACTTATAGAGTCTAGAATAATGCTTGAAAGAAGTTCCAAGGTTCATGCCTCAAGTAAGGAGTTAAAGACTGTCAAATAATCACAGTTGGGATTTGAAGAAATGAGGAATTTGCCTAAGTACCAATTCGAGAAGTATATTTGTCTATTCGAGAAGTCCAGCATTCGAGAAGTCAGGGATTCGATATCTCAAGACACTATTCGATATCCCTGAATTCACTCTTCGATATCTCATTCGATATCTCGGAGATTCGATATGTCTATGTACTCTATTCGAGAACTCAGGAAGTCAACGAATCAAAGTAGTATTCGAGTTCTCAAGGAGTCAACAAGTCAAAGTTCCATTCGATATCTCAAGGACTCTGAAAGCTATTCGATATCTCGAGGATTCGATAAGTCAAATGTTCTATTCGACAACTCAAGGAATCCTGATGGAAAAGAGCTATTCGAGAAGTGGTTCGATATGTCAATATAACAGTGTTCGAGAACTCAGAGTTATCGATCAAGTCAATTCCAATTCTCGAATCACTTACTTAGTCACTTCTCGAATACATTCTTGGAGACAAAATACTGAAGAAATTGTACAAGTCAAAAACCTGCAACAAGCCAATGCACTTTATGGACCACAATCTGTAACGTGCTCTGGAAAGCCTACAAGGAAGCTTGGAGAGATATAGAAGAGACAAGGAGCTAAAGAAGTGGATCTGAACAGGCTTTGCAAAGTCAAATCTGTAACCGTTTGGACACTTACTCAAAAAGGATAGACAGACTAGAAAGTAATTTGTTTAGCTACCTTATTTGTAGTAAGTAGGTTGTATTCATGCATTATAAGGATACAGCCTCACTTCTTTAGTTAGTGAGTGAATGAACCAAGTGAGTCAAGTTTTTCATACACTGTAAGCTATATCTCTCTGAGAAAAATGAAGCTGAGAATACTATCATTTGTATTCACGGATTGTAGCAACCTTTATCTAATAATACATTAGATTAAAGTGATATTGTGTTCTGTGTTGTTCTTTATCCGCATCTACATCTCTATACACACAACACTTGTGTGCTACACAGACTCAAGGCAAGAAAGGTTCAAGAATCCATTCACCCCCCCCCCCTCTGTATTCTTTCTTTGTGTTCAATACTCAACAAGTGGTATCAGAGCGGGCTGTTTATTCTAAAACAGAAAAACGATCATGAGTTCGAATACACCAAAGACTACAGGAACGGTGAAGGTCCCTAAGTTTGACAAAGAAAACTTCAACCTCTGGAAGATAAAAATGATGTTGTTCATTAAAGCCTCTCATCCCTTGTATCTTGAGATTCTCAAGAATGGTCCTTTTGTTCCACAACAAGAGATACCAGAAAAGACTGTTGGAACCACAACTATCCCAAGATCTTATGAGGCCAATGATCCATCAAAATGGACAGAATCAGAAAGGGAGAAGGTTGCTCTTGACAGCCACCTCATGCTGCTTATCATTGATTCCATGGACATGTCAATGTTTGCGAACATTGCATCATGTACGTCTGCCAAAGAGATGTGGGATCACATTGAGGTGTTGTGTGAAGGAACTGATGAGGTTAAGGAAAACAAGAAACAGATACTGGTCACACAGTATGAAGCTTTCATGGCACAGCCCAAGGAAAGCATTACTGAAATGTTTGAAAGGTTTCACAAGCTAGTTACTGAGTTGCAGATGAATGGCAAGGTTTACAGCACCAAGGAGTTAAATATGAAATTTCTGTTATCTTCACTAAATCATCTAGAGCAAAGAGTCATTTCTCTAAGGGAGAGAGATTTGAACAAAGTCACCTATGATGTGCTCTATGGAGTCCTAAAGACTCATGAACTTGAGTTGCTTCAAAAAAGGGCTATCCAAGCCAACCAAGGTAGAATGATAAACACATCATGTGCCTTGATTGTCAACAAATCTATTCTGGACCTAGAAGCATCTACAAGCCAGCTAAGGATAGAGGAGGTAGCAGATGATGAAGAAACTGAAGCTGGGGTGAGTGAACCTGTTGAGGAAAAGGAGGAAGAAGAAGAGTTTTACACTCTGGAAGAACTTGATGGGATGGAAAATACTTCATATGCTTTCATGGCCAGAAAATTTCCAAACATCAGATTTAAAAGAAATCAACCCTTCAAACCCAAAACTCAAAACCATTCAGTCAACAAGAACAAGGCACCTGTGAAACCAAACAGAAATAAATTCAAAACCAGTTATGTGGATAGGTCATCTGTAAGGTGCTATAGATGCAATGACCTAGGGCATTTTGCCAGTGAATGCAAGAAGCCTAAAAAGAAGGATAGAGATTATCTTGAGCTCGAAGCTAAGTATGAGGCCCTTCTGAAAAAGCAGACACAAGGTAAGGCCTACATAGCTGAAGGGAAGTGTTGGGATGATTCTGAGAGTGATGGAGAGGAACAAGAATTCTGTAATTATGCCTTGATGGCCAACTCCAAGGATGACCCATCTCCATCTGATTCTCAGGTACCATCTCTCACTACTATAGACATGTCTGTTTCTGAGTATAAATGCATGATCGAACAACTATCTGGTTGAAATGTTTAATATTCATACTAGTATGACTGCTGCTAATGAGGAGATTGCTAAACTGTCTACTAGAAATGAAATATTAACCAAAAAGAATGAGGAACTTGAGCTAACTGCTATGCAAGTAGAAAACCTTAAGAAAGAAGTTAAATATTTGCAGAACAAGGTTTTATGTGCTAGTCAAGTAGAGAAGGCTCTTAGGGATGAATTAGCTGAAAATGAATTCAAACTGAAAACTTTCAAGAAATCATCTGGTCTAG
The DNA here is from genome assembly GCA_037693485.1 of Kitagawia praeruptora. Lineage (NCBI taxonomy): Eukaryota > Viridiplantae > Streptophyta > Magnoliopsida > Apiales > Apiaceae > Kitagawia > Kitagawia praeruptora. Next base: position 157,491,636 of record CM075348.1, on the reverse strand, counting down.
TGCAATCCTACTGTGAGAAAATTGAAGCAAAACCCAAAGCAGCTATTGGACTTGACTATGACTCTCTCAAACAGAGGAAAGGCTATGCTGTCATTGAAGAGGACACAGCTGTTCATGAGAAAGTGCCTCACATATTGAAAAAGACTGAAAATCCAATTTTTAAGGAATCAACATTTGAAATTGATGAGGTTGCCTTACTCATCAAACAAATGTTGAAAGATGAGGATGAGGCACAATCTAGTGAACAACAAGCATCCTCTAAGAGTGAGAGTGTCAAGTCAAAGACCAAGGAACCAGTAGTTGATAGGCTAAGACCTAAGAAGTTTGTTAAGTTTGTCTCAGCTGGGAAGAGTGAATCAGAAAAGAAAGTGACTAAGAAGAAACAGAACAGAAATGGCAAGTTAGGGATTAACAAGGATAACAACTATGCTTATATGCCTAATGCCCCTAGGAAAACTTGTCAGAACTGTTTCAGTACCAATCATTTAACTCATGCATGCAAGAAACCTGTTGGTAGTGTGTCTAAACCTTTCTATGATTGTTCTGTGTCTCTAAGACATAGAGATGCACATTTTTGTGATAAATTTGACTGTATGCCATGCAATATGAATGTTATGACTGGTTGTTTTAATTTAAGAAGGCAATTCATTGATGGTTGTATCAGTCACAATTCTCACACACATTACACAAGGTCAAAGTCTTCAAGTCCTCCTAAAGCTAGGAAGGTACCTCTGTCACCTAAGTCTGAAACTTCAGGTTCTAAGACTTCCAACAGTGACAAGAAGACTAACACTAAGAAAGTTGACAAGCATGTTGTTTATGATAAAACTGTCTCTAAGTCACATGGACCCAAACTTGTTTGGGTACCAAAGGAAAAGTAATACCTTTGTGTCTGCAGGGCAAAGAAAGTGAAAAGAAGGTCATGTGGATTTTGGACAGTGGATGCTCAAATCATATGACTGGTGATATGGCCCTGCTATCACAGTATGAGGAAAAGGCTGGCCCAATGGTTGCTTTTGGAGATGACAGCATGGGTAACACATTGGGATATGGCAAGTTGAAAGTTGGTAATGTCATCATTGAAGATGTAGCACTAGTCAAGGGGCTCAAGCATAATCTGCTAAGTGTTGGTCAGTTTACTGATAGAGGATTCAAAGTGAATTTTGACAAAGATGAATGTTTGATCACCCACAAGAAGACTGGTGATTTTGCTCTATCTGGAGTGAGGAAGGGAAGCCTGTTTGTAGCCAATATGGACTCTACAAACAAGGACAAAATTTGTTGCTTTTACTCAAAAGCATCAAATGAAGATTGTTGGCTGTGGCACAAGAAACTATCACACCTGAACTTCAAGGCCATTAATTCTCTAGTCAAAAGAGAGTTAGTGAGAGGCATGCCCACACTTGAATTCTGCCAAGAAGGAGTGTGTGAGGCTTGTCAAAAAGGAAAAATGAAAAGATCAAGCCACAAGTCAAAGACAGTGACATCAATAACCAAGCCATTACAACTCATTCATATGGATTTGTTTGGGCCTGTCAACATTATGTCACTTGGAAGAAAGAAGTATGCCCTGGTAATGGTTGATGATTTTTCAAGGTATACATGGGTGGAATTTCTGGCATCAAAAGATGAGGCTCCACAAGTAATTATTGAGCATATAAAGAAAGTTGACAAGGAAGCAAAGGCAAACAATGCAAGTGTGATTGCACTGAGAAGTGATAATGGAACAGAGTTCAGAAATGCCATACTCGAAGCATTCTGTAAAGAGAATGGTATTTCTCAGCAATTCTCAGCTCCAAGGACTCCACAACAAAATGGAGTTGTTGAGAGAAAGAATAGAACTCTAATTGAGGCTGCTAGAACAATGTTACTTGATGCAAAAATGCCTACATGTTTTTGGGCTGAGGCTGTGAGTACTGCATGCTATATTCAGAACAGAACCCTCATCAACAAAAACACTGGAAAGACACCTTACAACTTGATGACTGGAAAGAAGCCTACTCTAAAGTATGTTCATACTTTTGGAAGCAAATGCTTTGTACTAAAGGATAATTCTGAATATGTTGGAAAATTTGATGCAAAAGCATTTGAAGGAATTTTTCTTGGCTATTCTATGGAAAGAATTGCATACAAGGTTTATGTCATCAGTCAAAAGAAAGTTATGGAAAGCACAGATGTAACATTTGATGACAGCAAACTACCTGGACTAGAAGAAGCCAATGATGAAGACAAAGATCCATTGAGGTTTGATAATCTAGATGATTCTGATGAAGAGATTGAAACTGGAGTTGAAACTCAAGTTCAACAAACTCAAGTGAATAATGATACAAGAGAAGAATTTGTGCCAATCGATAGTGGAGAAACAAGCATCCAAGACACACCTGTGAGTAATGGCAACTTCACAGGGGGAGGAAATGAGGATGACCATGATGTGGATGATGAAGCAACATCAAGAATGAGAAGTCAGGCTGAACACTCGAGGAAATGGGATAGATCACACACTGCAGAGCAAATCATTGGAGATCCTAATGCAGGAGTAAGGACTAGGAGAGCAACTCAAAATGAGTGCCTCTATGGATGTTTTCTATCACAAGTTGAGCCTAAGAAACTTGATGATGCACTGTTGGATCCAGATTGGATTATTGCTATGCAAGAGGAGCTGAATCAATTTGAAAGGAACAAAGTATGGGAACTTGTGCCTGCACCAAAGAATAGAACCATTGTTGGAACAAAATGGGTTCTGAAGAATAAGATGGATGAAGATGGTGTAATAATAAGAAACAAAGCAAGGCTGGTTGCAAAAGGATACTCTCAACAGGAAGGCATTGATTATGATGAGACATTTGCCCCTGTTGCTAGATTGGAAGCCATCAGAATATTCTTGGCATTTGCTGCTCATTCAAACTTTAAAGTTTATCAAATGGATGTCAAGAGTGCATTTCTAACTGGAGAGTTGGAAGAAGAGGTTTATGTGCAACAACCACCTGGCTTTGAGGATCCACATTTCCCAGAATTTGTCTACAGATTGCTTAAGGCATTGTATGGACTTAAGCAGGCTCCAAGAGCATGGTATGATACTTTATCACAATTTCTTCTTGAAAATCAATTCACTAGAGGCACATTGGACAAGACACTGTTTTACAAGAAGCATGGTGATGATATTATCCTAGTCCAAATTTATGTGGATGATATCATCTTTGGGTCTACAAATGAGAAGCTATGTGAGAAATTCTCCAAACTCATGCAGAGCAGATATGAGATGAGTATGATGGGAGAGTTGACATTCTTTCTTGGGTTGCAAGTCAGTCAAAGGAAGGATGGTATCTTTATCAGTCAAACCAAATACATCAAGGATCTATTGAAGAAGTTTGACTTGGAAGTGCTCACCTGCAAAGACACCCATGGCCACTGCAACTAAGTTGGATGAAGATGCTAAAGGCAAGAAAGTAGATATCTCAGTCTACAGAGGCATGGTTGGTTCTCTACTCTACCTCACTGCAAGTAGGCCAGACATCATGTTTGCTACATGTCTATGTGCTAGATTTCAATCAAATCCAAAGGAATCACATTTGATTGCAATAAAAAGGATCTTTAGATATCTGAAGGGCACTCCAAACTTGGGTTTATGGTATCCTAAGGACACAGGGTTCAATCTGGTTGGTTATTCTGATGCTGATTATGCTGGATGCAGAGTGGATAGGAAAAGCACCTCAGGAAGCTGCCAGTTTCTTGGACAAAGGTTAGTTTCTTGGTATAGCAAGAAGCAACAATCTGTGTCAACTTCTACAGCTGAGGCTGAATACATAGCTGCTGGAAGTTGCTGTGCTCAAGTGCTTTGGATTAGAAATCAACTTAAAGATTATGGACTTGTGTTGGAAAGAATTCCAATCATGTGTGACAACACAAGTGCAATCTCTATAGTTGCCAATCCTGTCAATCATTCTAGAACAAAGCACATTGACATCAGATATCATTTCATAAGAGAACATGCAACTAATGGAACCATTGAGTTGCATTATGTCTCTACAGATAAACAACTAGCTGATATATTCACTAAGCCATTAGATGAAGCCACCTTCACAAGGTTGGTAAGTGAGATTGGAATGCTGAATTCTTCAGATTCTGGCTAAGTGAATACAACATCTAGATTGTTGCAGCAGTAAACACTTACTTTATCTAAATTCTCAATATTTTTGGAGTAAGTGTTGACTGAAATATGATTTATAAATATTTCAAATCTGTTGCATATGTTGAAAATCATATTTCTATTAACTTAAAATTTCTATGAAATTTTGAGAAAATCACTATTTAATTTGCTAGGATATCCTTCAATGAATATGTCTGGTAAATTTTAAAAGATAGTGAAAATCAAATTTTTTATGAGTGATGGGTATAGTTCGATAAGTCAAACTTCTCAAATGATTCACTATTCGACATCTCTAACAAGTCTCATTAGAGTACTCTTGAGTTCTCAAATAGAGTCTTTCTGAGATATCGAATAGAGGTATTCTTGACTTCTCGAATGTGGTAACTGAGTTCTCGAATGATTGAGTTCTCGAACACTATATTTGAGTTCTCGAATCATTTGAAAAAGCTGAATTCTCGCTGAATTTTAACCGATTTTGGACTCTTGTCTAAAATTTTAATTCACTCATAAAAACACATTTTATTTAATTTAGAATTATTTCTGAGTTAGATAACCGCCAGCTGTGAGTTTCTATCCGCTTGAGTTATCGATTAAGCCTTTCTTGACTTCTCGAATAGTTGTTTTCTACTTCTCGAATGCCTGACTTGTCGATACAAAACATTCATCTAATCGACAATTCAAGTACTTCATACTTATACAATTTCACATCTATTCGATTCATTTCATTCGATTTCTCAAGCATCTAAACTCCCAAAACCTCTGAAACCCTAACTGCAATAAGCTAAATTTCTTCTTCAACCTTCAATTTCCTTTCTCTCTCTCTTACACAAATGGCAACAGTAAAGTTCAACACCAACTTCATTGCTCTAACTAGTGATGTTGAGGCACCCAACGCTAACTTCAAGTGCTTTGTGAAGTGGATGTCTGAATCGTACATCAAGAATGCTCTATCTGTTAACCCAACTCTGTATCTCGATATTCTAGAACAGTTTTGGCAGTCTGCTACAGTGGAGGTGGTGGCTCTTGACTCTGCAATAACCTCGTACATCATCTACTACAAGATTCAAGACAAAAATATCACTATCACCACAGAGGATATGAATGAGGCACTTGGGATGGGTATCAAAGGAGAGGTGTATGACCCACTGGCTACAAATGCTGAATCGGAAGACTTCTTCGCTTTCATCAAATATGCAGACAAAATCAGTCTTGGGCATCTGAATAGGAAGCATTTGAGGAAGGAATGGAGCTATGTGTTTGCTACACTTCTTCAAGTCTTCACAGCAAGAAAATCCAGCTATGACCAAATCAGTACTCCTGCACAGCAAATAGGCTATGCCTTAGCTTATGGAAAGAAGATAGACGTTGGTCTCATCATTCTGCAGGAACTGTATGGGAGACTTGGTAAGAATTCAGCCAGGAGAGGTAATGAAATCTTCTTCCCTCGTTTTATTCAATCTGTTCTTAATTTCTTAGATGATAAATTGATTGAATTAGATGGGATGAATAAAAATAGAATAGGCTATCCTAAATCCATGACCAAACTCATTTTTGGTAATTTGGAGACTAGGAATGATGTGGATGTAAGACTTAACATAACTCCCCATATGGAGAGTGTGTTTAGAACTTACCCCCACAACATGCCAACATTTACTTCTAAGTCTGAGTTAGCTAAGCCCAAGCAAGTAGAATAAAATGCTAACCCAGGGCTAGCTAACCAACCCTCTCAACCAAACACTTTACCACACAGTGAGCCAACTGCATCATCCTCTCAAAAGGGTGATGTTAGTAAAAAGAAGAGAAAGGAAGTAATGTCTGCACCCCTAAATATACTATCTGAAGCAGCATTGGCTGTTGAACTAGGTCTAGAAAGTGAGGAACCAGAGTCACCCTTACTAAGGCCAAAGAAGAAGAAGAAAACTAAGACCACCTCTTCAGTCACACAAATGACTGAAGTTGTAAAATTAGGGGCAAACAGCTCACTAGATGTATCCTCTCAACAGGGTGCATCTATAGAATCCAGCATCCTCCCCAATGCACCTCCTTGTATTGAGTCAGCACATGGGAGTGATAAGGCTGGCACTACACTGAGTGGAGAGCACATCACATTTGAAACTCCCTCTATCTCTCAGGGGGAGTTGCCAAAATCTACTCTACAACACACTTCTCTTCCAGAATTTAACGTTGAAATTTCTTTGGAACCTGCAACTCAGGCACCTGAGATGCAAGGCATTGATCATCAAGAATTCTTTTCTCTTGATGAGCCAATAATTTTAAGTGACTTAGTGCATGACACTTTGCTCACCACCCAGGACCCACATTTAGATGGTGAGGGAATGCATGCTGGGGCATATCCTAATGACACCATCACAACCACAGAGGCTTCACTAGTTTTTACTAGAGACTCTGTGCCTGTGTCAACTGCTGGTGTAACTCATCCCACTTCTGTGGAGACACCAGTAGTAGAGTCAATCCATCCGGTTACAGAAGTTGCATCTGTAACTGAGGAGTCTAGCTTGCCTAGCTCTAGCTCTGACTTTATGTCACAATGGCTGAAGCCTGTTCAACATGACAGTGCTTCAGGATCAGGGTCTGTTCCACAAAAATTGACGGTTGAAGCACTTCAAAGCTTAATTGTGGATCAGATTCCTGAGTTTGTAAAAATATCTCAGAACCTTGTCACCTCCAATATCCCTAATCCAGACTATGAGGCCATCCTACTATGCCATAGGGATGATGTGGAGATGCAGAAGGCCAAGATTATTGATGATGCTGAGAGAGATGGCAATGTAGATGCCTGGCTGCAAGGAAAGTATGATGTAAATCTCAGTGAAGCACTTCAATATCTTAGAGAGGAATACATCACTTCACTGGGCTCCAATGCAAAATCCCTGTCTCCTGGTGAAGTGTATGAAGCTGTCAATGATTCCTACAAGGGTTTCCTCAAGGCTGCACACTATCTTGGCAAGGGAGTCAAAACTGAAGTCAACAGGGTGTGTGACAAGATAGCCACTTCAGTAGCAGAAGTCAAGAGGGCCTTTGATGCTAAATTTCCTCAACTAGACAGTGTGGTCAAAGATCTCAAACACTGCAACATCACCTGCACGAAGATGGACAATGGCCTAGCCCTCCTCACAGATACAGTCACAGGCCTAGGAAGCAGATTTCAAAATCTATCTGACCAGACTATAGAGGCCAATGCCATGCTGAGGACAATGTTCAAGAATCTTTATGGAGATAGGCTAGTGACTGAAGTCCCTGTGCATGAACTGTCTAAGTATGAAGTGAAGAGACTGCAGGATCAATCTTTGTCTGGTTTCAAGGCAAATGAGCTATTCACTAAGGTGGATACTCTTGTAAAGGAGGTGGCTACTCTCACTAAGTCAAATGCTCATCTTACAGACACGGTTGCCCTTCTCCATGATCAGTTGGACACTCAAGCAACCACCACAGCTAATGTCCTTCTGCATCAGCAATCCATGTTGGCTGCAATGATGAAGCACATGGGTCTCCCTCTACCTGAAGAATCTTTCAACCCACAGGTGATTTCTACAGCCTCTGTGCCTGACAACAAGCCTAAGGGGGAGAAAAGGTCAAGAAACTCAAATCCATAGGGGGAGAAACCTAAGGAGAAGGGCATACAGATGAATGAGGGTGGTCACCACAGAGCAAAATCTATAACCAATGTGCCAGGCAAAGGCAAATCCAAAGTTGATGAGCCTCCTACCTCACTGCCAGTTGTTACTCTACCAACTGTGCACATTACTACTCCTGGTGGTCAAAAGCAATCCATAACTACCACAGTGGTTGCAGGGAGTATGCCTTCTGACAAACTTTCATCCTCCATACCTGAGAGTGCCAAGCCTGTAGAAGTTAAAGTTGTTACTGAGGCCAAGCTACAAGAAGTTGCTAACTCAAATGTTTATCATGATAAAGCCTTCTTGGAGTTTCTGAAAGCCACAAGGGAACAGGTTGGTGACACTCAGTTCTATCTGAGGGAGTTGAAGGAGCAGATTGACTACATCACTGTCATCCCCAAGAAAGTCAATAATCTATTGTTCAAGGAGATAGTGATGATATCCAAATTAAAGATATGGCATCTAACATTCAAGACTCTACAAGACCTAAAACACTCAGAGATAGATGCCATACTTGAGCTTATTGAGAAGAAGAATGAGAACAACAAAAGTCTGTTTGATGATTTGAGGAATGGCCAACCTTCAAGGCTGCCAGAAGTGATCCAGAAGCCATGGACAGTCATCTATCAGTCTGGAACCAAAATTGAAGACATCAAGCAATTGGTCATTCCCCATGATCTCACTTCTCGAAATCACAGACTGGTCATTGCTATCATTGATCAACTACAGAAGAAGGTTGGAGCCAGAAATGCTGAAGAAATTGAAGCTCTGCACATTCTCAGATCTTTTATAGCAACTGGTGAACCTCCAGAGAGGGCTCAACCTAGGAGAAATAAGGATGATGATTCTGAAGACAAAAGTGATGGGAGGAGAAGACATCACAGGAGAGATAAGGGTGATGAAGACAAGAAGAAGAAGAAGAAGGGTGACAAGGATAAGAAGAATGATGATGACCAAGGCAAAGTCTATGAGAGGAAGATTGGAAAACAGCAAGCCATGAACATTACTAATGACACTCCTACCACAACACAAGGCTCAATGTCTAGGGTGGATGTCACTAGTAATGATTCATCAAAATCTACATCTCTGGCCACTGCAAATGTTTTACTGCCTCAAGAAGAGGAGGAGATTCAAGTCAAGAAACCATATGTGTGTTTCAAAAAGCAAACTGCTAATGGAACACTACTATGGTCAGTCAACAAAGGTCAGAAGGTTCTGCCAAACAATCCAGTGAAAAAGTTTAAACTCAAGCATGCTGCTAGGAGAGTAAAGCCATCCAAGTCAAGGGCCCTAACAATCATTCCCGGATTGAAACTCCAGCCACTTGATGAAGACTTTGATGAAGAGCAACTGCAATTTCTAAGAGCTCAAAAGATATGCTATGCTGCAATTGTGGATGACCACCTTGAAATCAAGTACACTGATGGGAGAGAAATGAAATTCAAACAAGGGGGTTGTCAAAATTGGGGTAAATTGTATGAGATAGAAAGAATCATTGCATTGCTGGACTCTAAAGACAAGGTGGAGAAAGTATGGAAGCTGGAATTGATTGACTTTATGAAAATGAAGAGAGATTATGCTGAAAAGATGAGAAAGGGCTGCTATGAGAAGTGGTTAGAAAGGGAGAAAGAAATTGACAGACTGGAGATTGAAGCAGAAAAGCTAAGGGCAAAGGGATTGTGTAGAGTTCAGTTTGATCCCTATGTGGTGAAGTATAGGAGAAGAAATGGAGACAATGTCAATATAAGAATGAACCTACTCAGTCACTATCCTGCCAACATTCTGAAGCCAGTGCTTGAAGATTTCAAAAACTCTATCATGATTGAAGAATTGGATGCTATGGCAGAAATCATAAGAGCAATAGATGAGAATGCAAGAAAGGAGAAAGAAAGGAAACAGAAAGCATATGATGATCTACAAGCCAAAGCAATGGAGATGCAATCAAATGAAAATGGCTAGTACCTCATCATACTGTAAGAGTATTTATCTTGTAATTCCATTTATGTGTTCAATCAATCTACATACCTGTACTTTTAAAGTTTTATCCTTATGTATGTTAGGCTTGTTATCAGACATGAAATTGTGACTAAGGGTCTCACTCACAATTTGGGGGAGATTGTTAGTTACAGAGGCATGCCTGTACACATCTAATAACAAGCCTAATTGTTTGGAATGCTTTGCATTACTTACATGACCTCTTAACTGAGGGAACCTCTAGTTGTAGAGTTTCTGTTTGTATTGTACTTGTAGTAGGCATCAAATCCTAGTTGTGTAATTGTACTTATAGAGTCTAGAATAATGCTTGAAAGAAGTTCCAAGGTTCATGCCTCAAGCAAGGAGTTAAAGACTGTCAAATAATCACAGTTGGGATTTGAAGAAATGAGGAATTTGCCTAAGTACCAATTCGAGAAGTATATTTGTCTATTCGAGAAGTCCAGCATTCGAGAAGTCAGGGATTCGATATCTCAAGACACTATTCGATATCTCTGAATTCACTGTTCGATATCTCATTCGATATCTCGGAGATTCGATATGTCTATGTACTCTATTCGAGAACTCAGGAAGTCAACGAATCAAAGTAGTATTCGAGTTCTCAAGGAGTCAACAAGTCAAAGTTCCATTCGATATCTCAAGGACTCTGAAAGCTATTCGATATCTCGAGGATTCGATAAGTCAAATGTTCTATTCGACAACTCAAGGAATCCTGATGGAAAAGAGCTATTCGAGAAGTGGTTCGATATGTCAATATAACAGTGTTCGAGAACTCAGAGTTATCGATCAAGTCAATTCCAGTTCTCGAATCACTTACTTAGTCACTTCTCGAATACATTCTTGGAGACAAAATACTGAAGAAATTGTACAAGTCAGAAACCTGCAACAAGCCAATGCACTTTATGGACCACAATCTGTAACGTGCTCTGGAAAGCCTACAAGGAAGCTTGGAGAGATATAGAAGAGACAAGGAGCTAAAGAAGTGGATCTGAATAGGCTTTGCAAAGTCAAATCTGTAACCGTTTGGACACTTACTCAAAAAGGATAGACAAACTAGAAAGTAATTTGTTTAGCTACCTTATTTGTAGTAAGTAGGTTGTATCCATGCATTATAAGGATACAGCCTCACTTCTTTAGTTAGTGAGTGAATGAACCAAGTGAGTCAAGTTTTTCATACACTGTAAGCTATATCTCTCTGAGAAAAACGAAGCTGAGAATACTATCATTTGTATTCACAGATTGTAGCAACCTTTATCTAATAATACATTAGATTAAAGTGATATTGTGTTCTGTGTTGTTCTTTATCCGCATCTACATCTCTGTACACACAACACTTGTTTGCTACAGAGACTCAAGGCAAGAAAGGTTCAAGAATCCATTCACCCCCCCTCTGTATTCTTTCTTTGTGTTCAATACTCAACAAGAATGATGAGGTTTACCCTTATCAGTGACAGAAGAAAGACCCACAGACTTGAGGGAAAATTCCTCAAGAAGAGTGAAGAAGTGAGTTTCCCCTTTGTCTGCAATAAGGGTGTTGAAAGCAGCTCTTTCGGCATCATCCAGCTCGATATCATCTGGATTTCCATCGATTACCTTCCCAAAGGAGCTACGAAAGAGGGTGCCCCAATCACCCCCTCCCACATAAGGTACATGAACTCCTCTTTCCATTTAGGATTATTATCAGGAATTGAAGAGGGATCATAGATATTTGGGATCGTAGCACGAAGGCTGATGTATACCCAACCAGGATAGTTGATTGCACTATTTTTAAATAGGAAAATTTTCCTAAAAAGGGGAACAGATAATGGAAAATTGTTTTTCAAACAAAGAGCCATGAAGCAAAAGATAGCTCTCCAAGCATTTGGAACTAGCTGACAAGGATTTATTTGAACATCCGCCAACAAGGTGGGAATAAAATTATGGAAAGGGAAACGAAGCCCAGCCATGATGGCATCCTTGTAAATGCAAAGAGCATGGGGTTTCCAATGACAGGAACGATCCCCAGGCTCAGCTGGGACTAATTTTAAAGGAGAACGAACGTTAAAGAGTTTGTTAAATTTTTTGATTTTCTCAGCATAAAAGAATTTCGAGTGATGATTATAGGAATCTAATGCAGAAACAGAGGTATATTCATCTCCTCTTTGATTAATCATGTCAATCAAAGAAGTATATTTTGAACGGATAGGAGGGAAAGAGGTACCTCGCGATGATGCACTCATTTTGTTGAGTCTCCTGGCTTCTCTATCGTCTGCCATTGATGTTCTTAAGATGATTGCTTCAAAGATGATCTTCAAAGTAAACCCAGAAACCACCGGAATAGGAGGAACTTCGCCGGGAAACTCTTGTCGGAAATCGCCTTGAGAAAGGGGGATTTGAGAGAAATTTTGGTGAAATATTTGAGTGAAGTGAGAAATGAGCAGTGAACCCACACTCTTTTATACTAGAAACAACCGGTCATTTAGCCGGTTAAAATACCATGTTAACTGGCTATAACCAGTTAAGGCCCATTGGTCCAATTAAGGCCCAAGATCTAGAAGCTCATAGAACTTATAGAATTTAAAGGAGAATTCTAGAAAAAAAAAACCGTGACATAAAACCAAACAATGCCCAAACTCAAATCAGTTCGTAGGTTGAGGTCGCAAAGCCCACGAGGAGGCCCATTATCGTTCGTTACACGAACTCAAGTCAGTTCGTAGATTAAGTTCATAAAATTCACGAGGAAGCCTGTTAATGATCCTTACACGATTCAATTTAGGTCGTGAGTTGAGGTCGAGGACAAAACGAGCAGGCTGTATTAGAGGCCTTGGACGACGTCATTTCATCTCGTAAGATGAGTTCGTAAGTTATATGACGAGACTTTCTTTTGGCCCTTACACGACTTTAAACCACCTCGTAAGGTGAGGTCGTGAGCCAAACGACAAGGCCGATTAATGGATCATAGGTGACCCCGATCCACCTCAAGAGAGGAGATCGTTAGTTATTCGACGAGGTCGATCTTTGGCACTTACACGAACTCAACTCACCTCGTGGAATGAGGTCGCAGGGATCGCGACGTGCCTCATCTGTTGCCCTTACACGACCCTGATCCATCTTGTAGGTTGAGATCGTGAACTACACGAAGAGGCTCTTGGAAGGACCTAACACGAACTCGAGTCACGTCGTGTTATGAGGTCGAAATCTTCGCGAACTGCTCCATTTGGCGTCCTTACACGAACTCAATCCACCTCGTGGATTGAGGTCGGAGATAAGGCGACCTGCCTTGTTCTTTGCCCTTGTACGACCTCAACTCACGACCTGGGCGCTTTTGTGGCTATACACGACCTCGTTTCAGGTCGAAAATATGGCATTAAAAATTAATTTTCTTGAGCAAAAAATGGAAAAGTTGGTTAAAAATAACATTTTTCTGAGAAAAATTGGAAATAAAATTCCAAGAATTCCAGAAAAATGAGAGATAATTTACAAAATTATTTCCGAAGGTAGTATGCCCAAAATATTTCTGATGAAATTAATCAAAATAAGGGAAAGTGTCCGTTAGCACAACGAAGATTCCCAAAAATGTAAGAAAATTATTAATAATTTTCTGTTACACATAAAAATTGTTGTTTAGCCTCGAATAAGGCAAATCATCGCAAGTGTGTAGGTCGCTCCACACTTTGCACTCAAGACGATACCTGTGAAACACTAGTGTATATAAACCTTTTAACTTCAATGAAAACCTGATCAGTTTTCCTAAAAGTTGGGGGGCAAATGATATGGGCTGAAAGTAAGCCCTAGAAACGTATTTAATGATACGTCGAGTAAACCTAAGTTGGTTCAAGGTCAAAGCCCAATTATGAGGCCCAAAAACCTTATTTATGATAATAAATTCGTAATTAATAAATCAGCCAGTTTCAGACTTCAAGATTGAGTCTTAAAAGAAAACTAAATCATATCAGGAGTGGCCTCCAAGGCATACACCTCTAATACTTATCTTCTTATCAATTGGAAGGCTCTAGAATTGGGCCGAGGTAGAAACTTGCCCACCAAGTATCCTAATTCTACCCTAATACTAGGGTTTTCCCCACCTATATAAGGACCTGCTACGTTTTTTGGCTTGATTCTTGACATTGGCAAGATACGTAGGCATCTTGTGAGGACCCGAATTAAGTCACGAAACACTTGATCAGCCATTAAAGCTCGAAGCTTCTTTAAACCCTAGCATTTAATACACAATAAATACACCCTACTTTTCGTTCCACAACAATTATCATTAAATTATTTCATTTATTAATTTATCATTATTATGATATATTAATATTCTTTTCATAAAATAATATTTTAAAGTACCGTGTACGTAGCACGGGGTATAATCTAGTGATTTTAAGTTTTTGGTTGCATACTCGTACAAACATATGTACATACATACATACACATATGCATAGATTTATATAAATGTATGATAATATATGATAATATACATTAACATATATCATATGTCATTATACTATTATTTAGATTTATTATAAATTTTTATGAATTAACTATAGTAAAAAAATATTATTTGAGTAAAATTTATAATTATATATTAAGTATATGTATGTGCATTGTAGTTATTTATACATCTAATAAATCAAACTATACATAATTTTTGACATAATAAATAAATAAAATAAAAAGAATTATCATGTATATCCTTTATTATAATAACTGAGTCTAACCAGATATACAGTTAGATGTAGTTAACCAATCAGAAAACTATGAATTATTTTAGGACCAATCAGAGGTCATTACTAAATTTTAGACCAATCATATTATATTAAAAGTTTTCCTTATTTACCATTCCCATCCTATTATACTAACCATGGTTAGTTAAAAATTCTAATTTAAATATAGTAATGACTTAATTTAACATATATTACATATTTTTTAAATTTCAAAAAATATTTATAATAAATTAATTTGATACGTCAATCCTCACTGATCACCAAAAGCCAAAGTAAGGTTATTATTGTCAACTATTTCCTCCAACAATAATATTAAATTATTCGTACACGAGTGGGGCATATTATTATTTTTTAAATATATAATGGTAATTCAACAAATAAAATATCAAATCAATACAATAATAATACTAATTTACGTTTTTACATACCCTAGCAGATCTAAAACTCAATTTGTACAACTTCAAGAAAAACAAATGTTACCATAATTATTAATCTTGATGATCACAAATTTTCTCTTCTCAATTTAACACACACAAAAAATACACACAAACACAACAGTTATATGGTTAGATGACCAATCAGAAAACTATAAATTATTTTAGCAACAATCAGAGTTCATTCCTAATTTTAGAACAATCATATTATATTAAAAAAAATTCTTATTTAGCATTCTCATCCTATTATACTACCCATGATTAGTTAACAATTCTAATTTAAATATAGTAATGACTTGATTTAACATATCCATATTTTACATATTTTTTTAATGTCAAACAATATTAATAAAAAATTAATATTTTAAATTAAAATTAATTAGGATTATAAAAATATATAATATTAAGCAATTTTTGCAATATGAATTTTTCCCTCTTTTGATTTACAATTAATCATAATTACATTATTATATATTACGAAGTAATTTTCATAAAAATATATAAGAGGCAATTAGAATTTACCAGTAAAATTCAAATATTTATAAAAATCAATCACAGTTATATTATTATATATTAGCACATCTGTTCTTTGCGCCACTCTTTGTGTACGAAGCCATTTTTCAAAATTGCATATTTAATAATTATTTTTAATACAATTATATTAATTTAATTCATGGGTCTATTTATCTATATTATAAAATATAATATTTTTATAACTCAAACACTCGATCTACAATCATATCATATGGTGCAAACAAATTTGAATAAGAGCCTGTTTGGGGTTCCTTTTTTTTTAGCCCACTTAAAGTAGAAATGGGCTGTTTGGCTCAACTTTAATTTTAACCAATTAAAGTGTAATTGGGCTTTAAAAAAAAGTACTACGTTTACGGTTTACCCCCAAATTAAAGTAGCAACTAATTTTTTCAACTACACACGACTGTTCTCTCTTCACTCTTCATGCAAGCTCTTTTCACGCAAGCTCTGCAATGGACATGCTCGTCCTCTCTTTCACCAAGAAGCTTGAAGAATTTTTCCGTTTAAACTCCGATCTATCGACGACGATTTCTCCTCTCAATTGGTACTACACAAAACAAGTGGGTTAAAAAGAAAGGTTTCCGGAGCTGCAATGATTCGCGATAGTCTCGAAGGGGTTATGAAAGCATTAGCGTGTAAAACTAGCAGCACTACTGCTGCAAGTGAAAGTGGAGGCTATGCAGAGGCATTAGACATTCTAGAGACGGTCACTCAGATTGAACAATTTTCGTCCAAATATCATTATGCAGCAGCATGGTTACAAAGGAAGGAAAACAGGGTTCTGTGGTTTAAGGCTCGTACTAATGTGCATAGGTTGTCTACCATCGACTACCACTATGCACAACATTTGGCCTCTGGTGGAATATAGGCCTAAGTACTACTCCCTCCGTCCCTCATGGTTGTTTACATGAGGATGGACACGGAGACCAAGAAAATATGTAAAAAAAAAAAGAGTAAAGTTAGATGAAAAGTGGGTAAAGTGGTGGGACCTATTAATATATAATTATAGATTTGAGATAGTGGAGGAAAGTAGTGGGTGTAATAGTATTTTTTATTGTTAAATATATGAGATAGTGGGTGTAATAGTGGGAGAAACTTACTATTTTTGGAATGTAAAGAAATGAGAGGGACACCCCAAAATAGTAACCGTAAAGAAATGAGAGGGACAGAGGGAGTACCTTGCTAGTAGTTTGTTGTATATTTATTTTATATTCAAATAAATATGAGTTTTATTTTAAGTCCAAATATAATTTAAATAAAAAATTAATTTAAGTTAGAATTTACCAAACACCAAAATTACTTTAAGTTAATTTACCCAAACACATACATCTATTACTATATATTAAACTTCAACACAAGGGCAAAAATTGCCATTTTAATGGGTGTGAAGTTACGATTTTACCCCTATTTTTTAAAAAATCACAAAAATGTCATCCTTTGATAATTATGTAAAAACATAGTGTAATTGTGTCTATATAGAGATTCGAACCACTAACCTTCAACTCTCAAGCTCATGTCTTAACCAATTGTGCTATAGTTAATTTTGAGTTCTGTTTAAAAATCTTATATGATAAACCACCTCTCTTCTCTTTTTGTCTCATCTTTTCATTTTTTTTTTGAGTAAATGAAATGTTGGTTCATATTATTCTAGAATATTGGATTGATAATATTATTAAAAATATATTTTAATCGATTGAGCATACTCTACAATTTTCTTTTGCCATTTTAAATAATTGATATAGAAAAAAAAATAGATTATTCATAATGCAACCGAGTCCAAAAAAACAAATATTTATTTATATGTGTCTTCATGTAGATGTTAAATTATTTAAATAAAAAATAAGAGTTGATTTTAAGAAATATGTAAATTTTAGTTATCAAATCATAACATAAATAATAATTGCATCACCTAAATTTTTAGGTTTATAAATTTTAAATATGAGAGTCATATTAGAGAGTTTTGTTCGACCAACTATTTAGACTTTCAACAATTTAAATATGTGAGTCATCTAAATCTTAAATGTAAACGAAAAATAATTGAAATTATGTTAAAAAGATGAAAACTCTGAAAATATGATCTATGTGATATATATATAAAAAAATAATTAACTTTCAAATTAAATCAAAAAAGATATACTAAATATTACAAAAGTACAATAATTATTTGAAATGATCAATTAGATTTTAACTCAAGTATGGTACATATGAATTTTTATATAATATAAGGATAAATATAATATATAATGGTTGAGTTATAACATATATTTAGATCAATATAGCATAAAATCAAAAAAATTGATTTTAGATTTTATCTACATGCACGGGTCATTAAGGTTGTCATATTTTACATCGATTGAAATATTTAGCTAAATTTAAAATTGAGTTAAAAAATAATTCAAAATTTTAACATAAATAATATTTCAATTTACCCAATTTTTTATTGAACTTCTATATTGTGTAATAAACATTAGACTAAAACTAAACATTTAAGTTTAAAAGTGTATAAATGTATATGTTTAGAAAAAATGATTGAGACAAACATAATTAGGATGACTTTTACTCAATATTAAGAGATTGTGCAATATGTCTCAAAATATAGTCTTACATGTACTATCAATTTTTTACAACAAAATCAATGAGTTTACATACGCCTCTATTATATACGAACAATTACTAAGATAATTATTTATATTATACTCAAATGTTAAATTTGATAAAGTTCATTTTTACGCAATTGAAAACTAAATTAATAATTGAATAATTAAAAGTATTCATGCTATTATCGTATGAATATTTATACAATTTTTTCGAAATCTAATCAAATTATAAAATATTTGGTTCAAATAATTGGTATACAATATTACAAAATAACTAAAAAAAACATTTAATAAATCGAAATCTTATCATTTATCATTTTTTTAATTACAAAAGTATTTCAATATATACAATTTCGAATGAGAAATTAGTTCAGTGCCCGTGTCTCGCACTAAAATCATTGTAAGATGAATCAAAAAGTATGATCTTAGAAATAACATAGATGATAAGCCATTAATATTTGTGTAATTATAGGATTAAAATTTTTGGATTTAAGGTTGAATCTAATTTATAAAAGAGAAACTTAGATATTGAATAATAAGTAGTAGGCTAAAAATAGACGGTTGAATTTAAAGGTGTATATATATATATGTGTATATATATATATATATATATATATGTATATATATATATATATATATGTGTGTGTGTGTGTGTGTGTGTGTGTATGAAAAAAGAAAAATGAGACAACCACACGATTACATGAATGACTTTTACGTAAAATTAAGAGGTTTTGTCCAGAATCGTTGCATGTATGTAAAATAACAACGATTTATTTGGCCCAAACACTTGTGTGTTGGGTGTTATATGTTCTCGATCCAGCAACGGTCTAGAAACTATTTTGTAAAATTTTTATTAACAGGATGTTCCCGTTATGTGAAGTATCTCATACAAAGGTTTTATTACCAGTTGTACTGATAGTATCTATACAACCGTGAACAATTGTTGTGTGACAGTACCAAATATGGCAGCTCAATAGACAATTGGAAATTTTTCTTACAGACAACGGTGAAAGACAAGTGTCTGACTTGATTTCTGGTTTAGTGAACTTACATACACGACTATATTTTACAAATATATTTTATGATGTTAAAAATCGCATGAGTTTACGTATGACCATTAATATAATAATGATAAAATAATTATGTATATTATATTCAGTTGTTTAAATTGATAAAGTTCAAATCATGTCATTGAAATCTAAATTAATAGTAATCCTGTTATTATAATCGTATAGATATTTATCCAAATTTTATGGAATCTAATAAAATTATAAAAAAATTGGTTCCTGATAATTCAATCATATATAATCGATAAACAAAAGATAAAATAGAAATATAAAATAATTACAAAATCTTTGCAATATATACACAGTTTTGTACGAAAAATTATTTCAGCAATTGTATAGGCTCGTGCCTCGCACGGGCTTTTACGCTAGTTTAACTTAAAGTTAAAATTTTCACTTTTAGCTTAAAGTTAAGTTACACTTTAAGTTATAAGTGACTAATTTTAAGTTAAGCCAAACGGGCTCTTAAATATACTCCTATTCAATTAAATATTTTTAAAATTAAAAATAGTTATTATACTATTCTAAACACACCTTCAAAATTTAAGTTATATAAACTTTTAAATTAATTGGTTATAAAAAAAGCTAAATTCAACCAATTAAAATATTTAAAAAAAAATTAAAACCAATTATCATTAACATTTTACTTATCGGTATTTTTTATTTATGAAAAAATTAATGGGACGAATAAATTGACTTGACGATATATTTGAATTATTCAAGATACTGAATAGACTCTCAAATAGTATTAGACATTATTTGGTGTATAAATTATTAATCCAAAAAATAAAAATTCATTACAGAATAAATTATTGTTAGTGAATATTTTCATAGAATATTGGTCAACTCAGCGCAAAAAATCTAATAAATCACTATTTTTTTGATAAGTAATTAATTTATCAACAAAAGGACATATGTCATCTACACAAATAATCATTCAAATTTTCTTCTAAGTCACTATTTTTTATAGGTAAATAATTTATCAATAAAATATAATACATTTTCAAACACATATTAAAATAGATCATATCAAGGTAACAAGGTTTCCTTAATCCAAACTACAATTGTTGATCAGATCTTAAATTATGGTATATCACTCACTTATATCACTGAAATATATAGTCTTTCTAGTGAAATAATCCAACAATTTATTCTAATCGTGAAGAAAATACATATGTGATTTGTGAGAACGTATTCGAACAACTAACCATAATTGTGATTCTATATTATCCAAATGAACCAATATAATGTACTCGAACAACTAACCATAATTGCGATTCTTTATTATCCAAATGAACCAATATAACAAAATCATGTAGATCTAAGATCTCGGATGCCAAAATAAAGGAACCTACTCGCAGAAAAAAAAAACAAAATCCAATATATGGATAGACAAAATCCACTAACGGGATACTAGACTCTCAATAAAGAGATGTATTTATTGAAAAATAAAGTAAATCAAGAAAAGAAAACGGGAATTATCATTCACAAGGAGAAAGTACAAAATCCAATATATCAGTAGATAAAACACACCAACGTGGTACTAGACTCTCAATAAATGGAGATATTTATTAAAAAAATAATGAAAAATTAAGGAAAACAATAAAAATGGGCTTATCATCAACCAAAACGCAGATGTCATCCCCTAAACTTTAGATTAATATTTTTTAGGAGAGAAGAAGAGAGAGAAACGGCTATAGCAATCGTTTAAAAATCAATATTATTGATAACTAGATAGGTCGATACATATAAAATTTTATATTGTTTCTAATAAAAGGTGCCCATTTAATTTTGTATTCTTGAATTCAAATAATTGTATTTAATTCTTTTATCCTAATCTAAGAGTTGACATATCGAATTTACTTTGTTAGTTAATAATATTTATTTTTAATATCAACAAAACCTTAAGGTAAAATTTTTTATAACTTGGTAGATAGATTCTAATCAAATAGAGACATTAATTAACAATAAAAAAAATTTAAAAAAAGAGGGCTTCATTTTGATGTACTACTCTTAGTTTTATTTTGTAGAATCTCAATGTTGTTTTCAATGATATAATACCATACTTAGATAACTTGGGCAAAGAGTAACATTACATGTAATTGTCATATTTTTTTTTTCGCATATTATTTTCGTTTCGTGTACAAAAATAATTGCGTAGTTTAGTACTCCCTCCATCCTATTGAATTCTTAACATTTGAGATATAAGCCTCGGTACGCATTTTAAGGTGTATTTAAAGTATAATTCCGTAACTTATTTTTTTTAATTTTTTTAAAAAAATAAAAGTTTTAACATTAAATTTTTATTCAAAAGAAAAAAATAATTTCAAATAATTGATGAAACTATACTTTAAAGAAATCTTAAAATCCGTGCCGAACCCTCTGCCCAAATGTTAAGAATTCAAAGGGACGGAAGGAGTAGCATTTTGTGTTCGAATCATGGGTACATAAAAGAATTTCATGTCATTTTCATGCAAGACTCCAAAGACACATGGCATGAATGTACACAACACATATGATTTTCCAGATCTACGTAAGCGCTTTATTTTAATATATGTCGGAAAATATATACTCACTATTAAATGAAAAATGAATTTCATGTTTTTTAACCCGATAATTAAATTGCAAGGACACATATATAATAATGTGATTACGTGTTTATATATTACACATTTGATTTTAGTTTCATGTACAGTATTCTATTTTAACATGTTAGTCAAATAGAGAAAAGATTGGCGATACTAATTTTAAAATGTCTTATTTTACGCATTTGGCTGACAGCGGATTGGATTTGATCCAAATTTTGTAAAATCCAAACCCAAATCCAAATATTTTTGGGTTTTAAAAATAAATCCAAATCCAAAACTAAATATCTAAAACCAAATTCGTCGAATTTCGAATTAGATTTGTTTTTTTGGGTATCCGAAATTAGTAATAATGTAGTCAAAATTAAAATAATTGCTACACGCAAACAATATTAATTATTGAAACGCCCCCAAATCCGGGATCAGGAGATTTGGTCGTTACGCGAAAATCCTCAAAATATAATCATCTTTTTAATGCCACAATATCCCTTATAATCATCCAAAATTTAAATATAACATCTGAGACCCCAACTATCCAAGATCTTTTAGGTTATAGTACTAGAAACAAGAATCCAATTTTCATTAAATAAAACTTTCTTCTTTAAAACAATCTCTTTGAACAAATCTTAAATCACTGGTATAACTTCGACAAGAAGTATACCAGGCCAACTAATCTTATACATAATAATAATTATTAGAGCCCAACTATATTAATAAATCTTACACTAGATTCAGTCCTCCTGAGTCAAGTCATCTTCAAAATAGCATCTTGTTTCTTCTCTTTCCGAACTGTGCGGATAGGTCTCGCCAAACTACCTTACTGAAAAATTAGAATTTCAAAACAAACAAGATGAGCGGAAGAAATGCTCAGCAAGTGTGTAGTAAAACAGGAATAATAATAATAAATCATTGCTGATAAAACAAATATCTTCTATCAAAAACTCAAATCACAAGATAAGTATTTTGAATTTAAAATCTTTCAACACAGAATGGATTAAAATAAAGTATGAAATGAGTATTCACACCTAATAGGTTCAGTGTTCTACTAGTGGGATCCTGACTAGCTAAACAATTGGTTTAACTTTACTTCCAGCAAAGAATCATCATTGATTCACAATATCATAGTTGAACAAAATATTTTACTTGAACAAAAAGTGACGGGATTGCAAAATAATTTGAAAGAAACAATGTATAAATAACGGAAACAGATTCATCTCACTTGAACGATAAGCGAGGGATAGTAACACTTGCCTCTGATCCTTAGCTATTACGTAACATCGCAGTAATAATATTTTCTGCTTCTATCTTACGGCATCACAATCTTCTCTTTCAATCATGCATTGGTATGACACTCTTGCGATTTCAATCTGTCGATATCGAGCCCGCGCGTCAACTTTTATAGTTAAGCATAATACGGTAATTCAGTATCCAGACGACAAGTCTAATATTCTATAAACGATTATAAACTCAACTCGAACGTATTAACCATGCTTTAATTAAGAATTCTCGAATCAATATCTATGTAATATAGACAACTAACACAATGATTATCCAAACACAATTGTTGTCGTCAATACCTAACCTTTTAATTTGTTCTCTCCTTTAAAATAGGGTATTCTCTTCAAAATCTCTGAATGAAACCCATCTGATTAAATAGTACATCTCCATACGGTCGTGTCAATATATTATACACAAATTTCCGAGTTCAGGAAGTATTTTAATTACTAAAAATACTCTTGGGTCCTTAGAAATGACCATTTATTAATCCATTTTCTAGTAAAATCCATAACTCCATTGATCTTCATCATTAATCAAAATAAAATCTCCATAAAACTTCTAATATTATCCCAAAACCAAATAAAATCACTTCCTCCAAAAATCAAACCTCCCACCATTTATAAGAATTCCTCAAAGTCTCCATTTTAATCAATTTTCGAAATTAATAACTAATTCATCTGGTTACTCTTAACACTCCCAAATATATTATAAATTACTACATTTCCTCCTTGATTTAATAACCAAATTTCAGAATTTTTCACCATATCCATTATTTAATATAATTCAACCAAGTCTCCAAATTCCACAAAATAATTTAATAAATCACTATATTCTATTCTTAAAATAAAATTCATATCTCCATTTCCACTTCTTATAAAATTATCTAAAAATTATCATAATGTTCCTCATAAAATCCTCTAGCCAAATAAGATCATAATTTTCAAAATCCAACTTGTCCACTATTTTATAAAATCATCCCAAGTCCTATCTTTTATTCATTTTACCAAATTTTTAAACTAACATCCCAAAATCCATTTCATCACCTAATAAACTCATCAAATACTATATCATTTTCTCAATTTATCCACAAATTCTCAAATACAAACTCTTTTTCAATTATCAACTAAAATTCCAAAAAAAATATTATAAACATTCAATTAATAAAATAAAAATAATAATCAACACAAAGGTGGTGGCTTCCCCTGGCTCTCTCTCGGCTTCACAACCTCACAGCCCAACGGGTAGCAATCACACCAACACAATGCCTCTTTTTTCTCTTTTACTCCTTCTTTAATCTCTCTATTTTCACTTCTCTTAACTTCTCTCAGTTGTTGACCTCTCCCCTGTTCTAACACCACAATCACTAGCTATGCCCAAGCGCACCACTCCTTCAGCTGGCCGCCCACACTGCCTACGCTCCTCACTGCTGTACCTATACATATACTAGTTTTAACACCCTTACCAACAACATCTTCACCTTCTATTTCCTTTATCTCCCCTGTCTCCTCTCCTTAGCACATCTCAGCACACACCCACTTGAACACATTAGAGCATTCACATTCAAGCCCCCATATTGAACCCCATCCCTATAATTTAGGGGAATTTGTAAATTTTGAGTAAAAAACATGCTCCATCCCATCCCCCATTTTGAGGAATAGATTTAGGGACCATGTTTGAGTCCCCATTTTTACAAACCGGCAAAACTTCCCCCAAATCTTTCTCTCTCTCACTTTACATATATTTAATTATATTTGTAGGTAGTGGGTTAGTTTTGATAGTTAAAATTGTAAGTGAAAGAGAGAGAAAGAAGTAATATAAAAATGAATATAGGGATATGGGGATGGAAAATGGGGAATGGGATGTAGAAATTTTTTGATAATTTTGAGGATTTACTATTTTTATTTGGGGATTTACTATTTTTAGTAAGTTTTTGGGGTTGGGGATGGGGGATGGGATGTGAATGCTCTTAGAATATAACTTATCCACACATACACACGTAACCACATACACGGACACAACCATACACCGATATATATACTCACACACCCCACACAAACTCACACACCCACCTGCACATCAATCCTTCCCACACACCCACTTCCTTCTTCCTTTACCCGTTCTTCAACCTTCTAATTCTCTCGGTTCTTCCCCTGCTTCCCCTCTAGCAACCCCTAACCAAATTAAAATCCTCTCCTCCACTAATAATTCAAATCCGCAAGTATATTACAAAAACAAAGCCATTACAACACTTAATAACATCCATACATACTTTATACTTCATAAAACTAAAACCCATCAAACGAACCCCATCCCTTAAACCTCTTATATGCAACACAAGTCACAAATACATACATATACTCATACGGTGGTAACAACAGGAAAAGAAGTGAGAGAGATTTAAAATTCTATATCGAATTGCCAGTGAAGAAAAGTGATTAATTGCTAAGATGAGAGTGAGAGATAGAGGGTTGGCGAGAGAGATTGTAAAGAGCTTAAGGGAGAGAGAGACACTTTCAAGAACTAGGTAGAAGCATCCAGAGAAACCGAGATCCCTCAAGAAAATGGAGGAAAGGAAATGAAGTTGTGCGTATAAAGGAAGATTTGGTCATTTTACATTTCTGAAAAAAAACACAATTAAAATCAATTAAATCATTTTTTTAAAAATCATAATAAAATGGTAAATGGGTGAAATATTAAACTTTAAAATTTTAAAATGAAGAATATGAAATTATGAACACCCACATATTTTTAAAATATTTTAGAATCAAAAATGAATTTAATATGAATTTTACAAGTTTTGATCCGTTAAATAAAATAAAATTCTTAAAATCATTTTTTTTTAAATACTTAAACACCCACAATAATTCTCTCCATAATTTTAAAACTAAATAATTATATAAAGATAATATTACAAAAGATTTCATGATTTTTAATAACTCCGATAATTTTATAAAATTCTCAGAAGATCAATAAAGCCTATTTTTAATAGATATAATCACAGAAAAACGAAATTAAAATATATAGGCTCGCATTGGCTCTCCTAAATCATCATATCAACATATAAATGAAACTCTATAATTTTGATGATCATACATAGGAAGCAAGCTGGGTATTTGTTCTGGACTAATATTGTTTTGCAGGTTCATTATTCATATCAATTCATAGCAAAATACAGGGCATCTCAGCTAGCTGGCAAGACAACTCAGCTAGCTGGCAGTTCAACACAGCAAGCTGGCAGTCTGTCCAGAATATAAAGGGGAGTACGTTTCTTATAGGAAACATTGTGGAAATCAGTTGTTAGATTGGTGTAATATATTTAAACTTGATATGATATATATTAAAACACTCATCACTTGCATGAATCATGCTAGACAACTTCCACTCATTAAAGGATACTTTTATTTCTTTAATACCCCACTAAAGACAACCCATGTGCTTACTTTTCAAGCATGATATTTTAAAGTCAAATATTCATTTTGTTTAACAACTCCACCAGCTGTTGTCTTGTAGAGAATTGTCAAAAGAAAACGCATGTACACATTATCAAACTCTTTGTTTTCTTCATTTCTCATTGTAACGGCTTTCTTCAAAGACTAACACACATTCTCATCTCTCTCTCTCTCTACTGAATATATTCTCTGCATGAGAATCATTTTGAAAAACCTGCAGGTGAACGTTAGTAGTGGGATTAAATTTGAACAAAGCTTCACGTGAGAAGTTATCTTCAAGACCGTTGCAAGATTGCTCAAGAATTCAACTCCTACCCTTCACTATAAAGGCCTGCATGTTTCTTCTCTGAAGATATCAAGAGCCTTCAAGCAAAATTCAAGAACATACAACAAACAACTCTGCACCTTCATTGCACATTCAACTAAAGAGCTCAAGCATTATATTCTATATCGAGATATTAGAGTTCATAGTTTTTGAGTTGTAAATCTTCATATCCATTTGTATTGTTCAAATTGTAAAGTTGGTAGTTGCTGGATTGTCAAGCTTGTGGAACAAGGGTTTAAGGAGCATTAGGCTAGAGAAGTTTATACTTGGTTTAGTATAGAACTTAGAGAGCTATGTTAAGGAAACAAGGGGTTCCAGCTAGCTGCAGTCAGTAACTGGGTGATAAGGGAGATATATTATTGTATCTTGTAATTGGAATTCATTGTGATCAATAATATATTCTCTTACCAAGTTGGTAAGGGACTAGGACGTAGACCATAGAAGATTAGGGGTCGAACCTAGCTAAAATTCTTGATGTTCTTTACTTACTGCATTTTTATCTTTCTGCATTGCATATCACAGCTAGCTGTCTATTCATTAATCTGTTACATTTGGTTAACTCAGCTAGCTGCCTATCGTACCTAGCTAACTGCCTGTTAAATTTTTATTAGGTCATTGTTAGTCATAACACCTATTCACCCCCCTCTAGGTGTGTATTTTCATTTTGTATCAGAGCTTTTGGTATACTAACATTTCTGTAATAGGAAAAGTATCGATCAAATGGCTGACAATTATCTCGAAGCAAAATCTGATTATAGAGCACCTCTTCTCACCGGATCGGAGAACTACAGTTGGTGGAAATGCATAATGGAGACCTATCTATCCAAGAAACCACTGGTTCTAAGAGTTGTGCAAAAAGGAGACTTCGAATTTCTTGATGATAAGAACAAACCAAAAGATGTTGATGATCTCACTCTCGAGGAAATTATCAAATGTGGTTATAATGGAGAAGCTAGAAACTCTATCATGAATGCATTAGACCAAGCTGAATATGACAAAGTATCTTCTCTAAAGACAGCAAAAGAAATGTGGGATGCTTTGGAATCATATCATAAAGGTTCAAAAACTTTACGAAAAGTTAAACTTAGCAAATTGATGAATGACTTCGGAAATTTCAAACTCAAAAATGGTGAAACAATCAAGGAAAACCAAGCAAGATTTCAAGTCACTATTAACACTCTAAAGAGACTTGGAAAATCCATTCCTCAAGAAGAAATGAACATGAAAATTCTAAGTGCAGTTCCATTTATTTTTGAAGCAAAAGTCACTGCATTGGAATCATGTCCCACCATTGATTCTATGGATCATTTGGCTGTGTTTGCCGAATTAGAGCAGTTTGAAAGCAAAATCAATAATAGCAAGATGGAATCGGTCAAAGCTCCTGCTGAAAAATTAAAGAATTTAGCTTTACCCTCCAGTGGCAGCAAGCTGAGTTCTGAGTCAGAGTCAGATTCTGATGAAGAAATAGCTCTTTTATCCAGAAAAATCAAGAAGATGCTGGACATGAGAAACAAGCTGAAGAAGGAGAAAAGTAGAGCTTCTGGAACAAAGAAAGATGTCAAATAGGAAGCATGTTTTGAATGTGGTAAGAAGGGTCACTACAAAAGAGACTATTACAAGCTGAAAAATAAGCAGAAGCAGCTAGCTACCTCTAAGGACAAAAAGAAAGCGAAGGCCCTTTTGACATGGAGTGATGATGAAGAATCAGATTCTGAAAATGAATCAAGTGATGAGATGGTGAACTTAGCTCTTGTTGGTCTTGATGCTGAGGATAATGCTCAAGGATTTTTTCAAGATGGCCTTGTAGATAGTGATGTCTCGGATTCAAATGACAACAATAGTGAGGTAAATTATTTTTATGATATAAACTCTCATTCTCCTATATTAGATGAATTAACCATGCAGGATGATAGTAATCTATCTAATGAGGTGTTCGAGGAGTTAAAATATGAGAATAATAAACTCAAGAAGAAGAATACTCAACTTAAGAAAATCATATCCGAATTAATGGATGAAAAGATTCCTGATAGAAATCATGCTCAAAATCTTACTGATCTTAAGGCAGAGATATCCCAGCTTGAAGGAATAAACAAAGTGCTTATCAAGAGAAATGATACCCTCATGAAGGAACTCAGCGAGCTGAGATCAGAAATAGATGCTCAAAATGCATGTTTAGAAGCATTTAGTCCAAGGGAATCATGCTCAATGGAAGTATCTCAACAAGCTGAAAGAATCAAAGAATTGGAAAAAGAAATCAAGAATCTCCAGAAAGGAATGGGAAAGTTTGTTCAAGGAGAAGATTCACTCAAGACAATGATGAAATATGCAAAGGTTCCAATCGAAAGAGAATGAGTTGGATTGGCTTCTACATCACGTCTAGAGTATGATGGCAAGCATGGAATTCCTTATGACTATGCCATGCCATGGAGAATCTGCCATAAATGTGGAAATAAAGGTCATTTGGCAAATCATTGCAAAGTTCAGAATGCTAACCCAGCTAGCTGGAACAGACAGTCATCTCACAGGCAGCTAGCTGACAGAACAGCTGGAACAAGAAATACAGCCTCTAAAGTGATCCAAATGTGGACCAAGAAATCTGATTTAAATGTTCTATATGTTCTATCAACTAACCATTATGGACCCAAGCAAGTATGGGTACCAAAACGTTGAGTTTGTTCTTTATTTGTTTTGTAGGTATGTCTTGTTGTCAAAGTAAGATCAAATCAATGGATTTTGGATAGTGGATGCACAAGGCATATGAGTGGTGATAAATCTCAATTCCTTACTCTCAGTAAGAAAAATGGTGGAAATGTCACCATTGGTGATAGCAAAACACTCCAGATTCTTGGGAAAGGGAAAATTGGTAATAATATCATCTCTATTGATAAAGTACAATATGTTCAAGGTCTTAAATACAATTTGCTTAGTGTAAGTCAGTTGTATGATGATGGACATTCTGTTCTTTTTGGTAAAGAAAAGTGTACTATTAATGTTGGCACTAACAAAGTCCCCCTAGTTACTAGAAGGGAAGGAAATATATATATATTTTGGACTTTGAAATGTAGGATTCATCATGTTGTTTAGCTGCAGTTGATACAAATCCAGAAATTTGGCATAGAAGGCTTGGACATGCTCATATGGACTTACTCAGCAAGCTGTCTTCAAAGAAGCTAGTTAGAGGGCTGCCTAAATTGAAATATGTCAAGAAGGAAACCTGTTCGGCTTGTCAATTAGGCAAACAAATCAGGACTCCACATAAATCAAAGAATGTGGTATCAACTTCTAAACCTTTAGAGCTTCTTCATTTAGATTTATTTGGACCGGAAGCATATAAAAGCATTGGAGGAAAACAATATGCATTTGTTATTGTAGATGATTATTCTAGATATACATGGGTATTATTTCTTCGTACTAAAGATTGTGCTTTCAGAGAATTTGAGAAGCTAATTAAGTTACTTGAGAACAAGTTTAAGATAAAACTTGTAAGTATAAGGAGTGATCGAGGTGGTGAATTCCAAAAGGACTTCATCTCATATTGTGAAGATAGAGGCATTTCTCATGAATTTTCGGCACCAAGAACCCCACAACAAAATGGGGTTGTGGAAAGAAAGAACAGATCTTCGCAGGAAACAGCTAGGACTTTACTGCAAGAGAGCAAGGTGCCAAGAAGTTTCTGGGCAGAAGCAGTCAACACAGCTAGCTACGTTCTTAACATAGTACTAATCATGCCTATTCTCAATAAGACTCCTTATGAACTGCTAAAGAATAAGAAGCCAAACATAGGCTACATCAAGGTCTTTGGATCCAGGTGTTTTGTACTTAAATCTATTGATAGAGATGGTAAATTTGATGCTAAATCTTATGAGGCAATATTTTTAGGTTATTCTTTAACAAGTCGTTCATATAGAGTTTATAATATCTCTAAACGTACTGTTGAAGAGTCAATTGATGTTTCATTTCAAGAGTCTAATGTTGATCTGTCAAGAGATGAGGAAGAAATTGCAGGTTCAGATGATGCCAGCGAGCTGCCTAGGTCAAATACAGCAACTCAGCGAGCTGCCAATGAAACAGACTCAGAAAAAGCTACAACACAGTGAGCTGCAGAAGAAACTGAATCAAAGTCAGCTAATGATAATCAAGCTGAACTCTCTCCTCCAGTAGATGCAACATGTGAAAAGATGTCGAGACTCACCTTAGAAGATTCTAGAAGTCAGAGATCACAAGAAAAGATGTCAATCTATAATGAAGATAAATCCCCTCCACCATCTAAGAGAATTAGAGCCAATGAAGAAGTTATGGCTCATCATCATTTTCCAAAGTCAACGAGGACAGTAAAGAATCATCCTCCAGAGTTGATTATTGGTGATAAATCAGAAGGAATCAAGACAAGGAGAAGTCAAGCTAATTATTGTGCTTTTGCCGCCTTCATAGCTCAAGAGAAACCAAAGAATATAAATGAAGCACTAAAAGATGAAAATTGGATTATGGCAATGCAAGAAGAACTTAATCAATTTGAAAGATGTGGTGTTTGGGAACTTGTAGAGCCACCTAAAGATGCTTCAATTATTGGTACTAAATGGGTCTTCAAGAACAAAGTTAATGAAGAAGGCACGGTTACTAGGAACAAAGCAAGACTTGTTGCACAAGGATATAATCAACAAGAAGGAATTGATTTTGATGAAACTTATGCCCCGGTTGCAAGGCTAGAGTCAATAAGGATGTTATTATCATTTGCATGCTTCAAGAAGTTCAAGCTACATCAAATGGACGTAAAAAGTGCATTTCTTAATGGCTACTTGAAAGAAGAAGTATATGTCAAGCAACCTCCTGGATTTGAGAGTGATCAATTTCCTAATCATGTTTTTAAATTGAAGAAGGCATTATATGGAATACGACAAGCTCCTAGATCTGGGTATGAAAGGCTAAGTAAGTTTTTGATAAAGAATGGCTTCATTCGAGGTAAAATCGATCCTACTTTGTTTACTAAACTCACTGGTAATGATATTCTAGTTGTGCAAATATATGTGGATGATATTATATTTGGTTCAACTAATGATAATATGTGCAAGTGGTTTTCTAAGTGCATGCATAGTGAATTTGACATGAGTATGATGGGTGAGCTCAACTACTTCTTGGGGCTCCAAATCAAGCAAACTCAAGATGGAATATATGTACATCAGACCAAGTACATCAAAAACTTGCTAAAGAAATTTGGTTTTGAGAATATCAAGGCAAAATCTACACCTATGAGTCTAGGCAGCAAGCTGACTACGGATGAATGTGGCAAGGATGTAGATATTCGTAAATATAGAGGTATGATTGGTAGTTTGTTATATCTTACAGCCTCTAGACCTGATATTATGTATAGTGTGTATGTTTGTGCTAGGTTTCAAGCTCAACCTAAAGAGTCTCACTTAAATGCTATTAAAAGAATTTTCAAATATTTAAGTGGAACTACTACTCTTGGATTATTTTACCCCATCACAAATGCATTTGATCTTGTAGGGTATAGTGATGCAGATTATGCAGGTTGTTAAACTGATCGAAAGAGTACAAGTGGTGTTTGTGCATTTCTAAGACAAAGTTTAGTATCTTGGCAAAGCAAGAAGCAAACTTCTGTTGCATTATCCACAGCTGAAGGGGAGTATTTAGCAGCGAGAAGTTGTTGTTCTCAAATGCTTTGGATGATTCAAACACTCCGAGATTTTGGAATTAAATGTGGCAAGGTCCCCATTTATTGTGACAATACAAGCACTATCAACATATCAAAGAATCCAGTGAATCACTCAAGAACAAAGCATATCGACGTTCGACATCATTTCTTGAGAGACAATGTAGGAAAGGGAAAAATTCAGCTAATCTTTGTAAGTACAGAGTACCAGCTAGCTGACATCTTCACAAAGCCACTAGCCGAGGAGCGTTTTACTGTTCTTCGTCGCGAATTAGGCATGTGTAATGTCTAGCCAACTAGCTGCTATGGATGCCTGGTACATTTTTCCTATGTTAATATATTATTTTGCTATGCAACTGAATTTTATATATTTTTTGATATGCATACAATACGTTTTTATATATGAACTTGATAATCCATTCTTACTTGAATTTTCATATTAAATGATTGCATGTGGATATCCTTTTTTGATGAATAAGGGGGAGAAAATTCAGGATTAAAAGTATTTCTGATTTAGGGGGAGTTGATATTTATTCTTATAACTCTTTACTTCACGTACTTGCTGGGATCATATGGTTTAATGCTAAATGTTTATGTGATGCCATGCTTATTATGCTTAACTCCTTGTATAGATTGCTAATCTTTTTGCAGGGGAAGCATAAATTTAGGGGGAGTATTTAACTCCTGAATATTGGTGTGTAATCATAAAAAAGGGGGAGATTGAAACCCTATTGGTTTTGATGATGACACAATGCAACAAGCTGATTGCTTGTTACTAAATATAAATTAGCCTGCTATCAAATTTTATTTTGCAGGATGCTTAGATTGAGGGGGAGTTTTAGCTCAATCTCAAATTGGTGTATAATCATAAAAAAGGGGGAGATTGAAACTCTATAATTTTGATGATCATACATAGGAAGCAAGCTGGGTATTTGTTCTGGACTAATATTGTTTTGCAGGTTCATTATTCATATCAATTCATAGCAAAACACAGGGCATCTCAGCTAGCTGACACGGCAACTCAGCTAGCTGGCAGTTCAACACAGCAAGCTGGCAGTCTGTCCAGAATATAAAGGGGAGTACGTTTCTTATAGGAAACATTGTGGAAATCAGTTGTTAGATTGGTGTAATATATTTAAACTTGATATGATATATATTAAAACACTCATCACTTGCATGAATCATGCTAGACAACTTCCACTCATTAAAGGATACTTTTATTTTTTTAATACCCCACTAAAGACAACCCATGTGCTTACTTTTCAAGCATGATATTTTAAAGTCAAATATTCATTTTGTTTAACAACTCCACCAGCTGTTGTCTTGTAGAGAATTGTCAAAAGAAAACGCATGTACACATTATCAAACTCTTTGTTTTCTTCATTTCTCATTGTAACGGCTTTCTTCAAAGACTAACACACATTCTCATCTCTCTCTCTCTCTACTGAATATATTCTCTGCATGAGAATCATTTTGAAAAACCTGCAGGTGAACGTTAGTAGTGGGATTAAATTTGAACAAAGCTTCACGTGAGAAGTTATCTTCAAGACCGTTGCAAGATTGCTCAAGAATTCAACTCCTACCCTTCACTATAAAGGCATGCATGTTTCTTCTCTGAAGATATCAAGAGCCTTCAAGCAAAATTCAAGAACATACAACAAACAACTCTGCACCTTCATTGCACATTCAACTAAAGAGCTCAAGCATTATATTCTATATCGAGATATTAGAGTTCATAGTTTTTGAGTTGTAAATCTTCATATCCATTTGTATTGTTCAACTTGTAAAGTTTGTAGTTGCTGGATTGTCAAGCTTGTGGAACAAGGGTTTAAGGAGCATTAGGCTAGAGAAGTTTATACTTGGTTTAGTATAGAACTTAGAGAGCTGTGTTCAGGAAACAAGGGGTTCCAGCTAGCTGCAGTCAGTAACTGGGTGATAAGGGAGATATATTATTGTATCTTGTAATTGGAATTCATTGTGATCAATAATATATTCTCTTACCAAGTTGGTAAGGGACTAGGACGTAGACCATAGAAGATTAGGGGTCGAACCTAGCTAAAATTCTTGATGTTCTTTACTTACTGCATTTTTATCTTTCTGCATTGCATATCACAGCTAGCTGTCTATTCATTAATCTGTTACATTTGGTTAACTCAGCTAGCTGCCTATCGTACCTAGCTAACTGCCAATTAAATTTTTATTAGGTCATTGTTAGTCATAACACCTATTCACCCTCCCCCCCTCTAGGTGTGTATTTTCAATAAACACGATATCACACATATTCCACCTTCTCAACAATATCCACAATTTTATTCCTCATCTATGGAAAAACCAATAAAGTATTTAATAATAT
Source organism: Kitagawia praeruptora (assembly GCA_037693485.1). NCBI lineage: Eukaryota > Viridiplantae > Streptophyta > Magnoliopsida > Apiales > Apiaceae > Kitagawia > Kitagawia praeruptora. The sequence continues at coordinate 157,456,866 of CM075348.1, read as the reverse complement.
TAATTCATAAAAATTCGGGTTGTTACATTTATATTTATACAAAAATTAAAAATTAAAATGATTAACTTAAGTATTCAAATATGTATACGAACTAACATACTAAGTACAATTTAAATTTTGTTAAAAAAAATTCTTATTACACACAGAAATGAAAATTTTATGTAAAGTAAAAAAAAATTACATCTTAAATATATCAATAAAATTTGAGATTGAGAAATAGAAGTTATAATTACTAAATTAGTTTTGACTATTTTTAATGAAATATTTGAATAAAAATAAATAAAATAATATGTCTTACATCTAAAATATTACATAAAATAATTTCAAAATATAATATTATATTATTTATGTATCGGGTTTCGATAGTGGATCGTGTTTCGAATTTCGGATAGGATATCTCAAATGCAAATCGAAACTATTTCGGGTTTAAAATTTATATCCAAACCTAAATCCAAAAATTCGGGTTCGGTATATCCAAAAATTTGGGGTTCAGATCGGGTACCATCAAATCGACTTAAATTTCATTCCATATTTATGGGTAAAAAAACTAATATTTATTATACCATATTCTGATAGAAAAGAATAAAAAATACAACATACAAACTCCCAAACTAAATGTACACATTTTAAGTTGTCATTAAAAATAAGATGATGGCAATCACCATAAACTCTAACAGTCATATCTCACTCAAATAACGGGATATATTGAATTTGTTTGGTTAATTGATAATGTTTATTTTTCTATAATAAATCAATTAACTAATAAAAGAACATAAAATTTGTAAAAATTATATGGAACAAACACATAGGAAATTAGATTAGATGAAAGTTTTCCTTTATCATAATTATTCATTTAATGGATCTTGCACAATAATGATCCTTTCTCATATCGCTGAAACATGCAACCTTTTTTAAGACACAATGTAATGATTTATAACGGTCGTTAGAAATAAGTGTTTATGAATTTTAATATCTATTCGAAAAATTGATCGTGACCCATGCAAATATTTTGAATATTAATATACTAAAAATTATAGAATTCCATTGTATTGCACATTTAAATATACCAAATTTTCAAAATAACAAAACTTAAAATATGGATAAAAAACTTATGAACTTGGTTGAAATATTCTAAAAAATGAGGGAAGTCAAATGAAAAAATAAAATTAAGAAAAAATAATAAAAAGGGGCTTAGAAAATTTGAGCGGAGATGTGAATGTCATGATAATTGCTTGATAATATCATTGCAATTGGTATAAATTGATGATAATTTTATACTTAAACTTTAATAAAATTATTTTTTTTATAAATAATGATTAAAATAATATATTTATATTAATAAATTTTATCCAATGATTTTTTTGAAAATTATTTTGGGAACTCTAGAATTACTCCCAAAAAGTTGCTCAATTTCATTTTATTTGCATTTATAAAATGAAAAATATGTATAAAATTGAATAAAATGTCGTTAAATTACTTGGGAAAAAAATAAAAGGGAATAAGAAAATTGATATGTATCTCTGGCAAATTTTATCATATATCAAATGAATGTGTTTTGATATATATTAATCTTTTTTTATATATACATAATTTTTCAAAATCTTTTAACATGCGTCCACATAATTACACATAATTTGAAGAAAGTTACTTGAGACGCATATCGAGTTCGTTATTCTCAAAATAAAATATAACAAAATAATTTATTTTTTGATACACTATATATTTTTGTAACTATTTTGAAATTTTAAAATTGTGCTTTCGGTGCGTAGCACAGGTGCAATGCTAGTAAATGTAATACAAATTTGAACTAAGTAAACGCATAGCTCATAAATTATTATTCTAATATGCAAATTTATAAAAAAAATCCTAAACGTTTAATTATATCTAGAATATGTCCGTTCATGGGCTAAACCCCAAGTTAAAGTTAAAAACTACTCCCTCCGTCCCAATTATATTGTCCACTATTTCCTATTTTCTTTGTCCCAAAATTATTGTCCATATTTAGCTGATAAGGTAAATTATATGTTAATTATGTTAACTTTTATGAAAAAATAATACAATTATTTGGTAACTTAAATATATTTGGCATGATTGAATAAAAGGTAGATTTTGATGGATGGACAATAAAAATGGGACGGAGGGAGTATATATATAAAGGCCAGAGGTATCTCTTTTTTCTATCACACAATACACAATTCTTCCTGAATATTTTCTCTCACCCTGATCGCCGAAAGAGCTACTCTCCATCATCTTACAAAACCATGTCTTGGGGTAACCTCCCTACCTATCTACTCTCTGCCATCTTCCAGAACCTGTTAGGATCTAGAGTGTGGAAGCGATATAATTCAACCAAAGATTTAAAAAGAAATGATATAAAGACTGTAAAAATAACACCTGGATTTTTAGGTGGAAAAACCCTCTTTGAATAGAGGTAAAAAACCACCGGCAAGAGAGCCAAAAATATCCACTATAATAAAATGGGAGTACAAGAATATTTCCTTCTAAGGCTGACAGAGAATAGCCCAAGTTAACAACTCTCTACGGGTTAAATAATTATACCCGAAATATAGAAAGAGAGGATGAATGAGAGAGGAAATATAAGAGAGAGGTTGTGGTGTATTTGAGGTGTGTTGTTTATGTTGTGGTGCATTTAATTGATCACCAAGCATGGGTATTTATAGTACCCGGATGTAGTATGAACAATGAGTGTGAAAATATGAAGCCACCCATTTCTATTTTCTTCCTGCACCAACCCCATATTGCTATTTTTCTTCCTACCATTCTTTACTTTTGTGAATGGTGTGCCACTGTCCAACAGAACCTGACAAACGATATCCACAACTTGCCTGATCTTTACCAATGTCTCCATGTCTGTAGCTTGTGGCGTTGTGTGGCTAAGAAGTTATTGCACTCTAGCCCTGGCAGCAGGGCAACTCCATGGCTGTTGATCCGAAGGGGGCAACCCAATAAACTAGTATTCGATACAAGTTTATACAATTCCCATAACAAAACTAGCATTTCTTCTGATGATGGTAGCAGTAGCATATTGTCACTCAGCCTTCCTAAAGATAAAGACCAAAGTTCTTTTACTGATCAGAAAATAATCGTGTATGCTTCTCATGGCGGATGACTGCTTTTAGGACGTATATTTAAATCGTCGTCAATCAAATTAGAACATCCTGTGTTTCTTTATAATCCCATGTCAAGAGTTCTTGTCAAACTTCCACCACTGCCTTCGCATCTACAGCTTAATTATGGCTATACACAATTTGTCATGTAAGAAATTTCTCCTCGTGATCCCAAGTGCATCGTTTGCATCGGGATTAATACAGAAGTCCTTGCCTTCTGCAAACCTTCCGAGGGATGCTCATCCCCGGTATTGTCATCATCATTATGGGTGTTATTAGAGAAACCTAGATCTTCTAAATTTTATGTTATATCCATGATTTTCCACAAAGAAAATTTTTACACCATGGACACCGATTGTGCTTTATATGTCCACAGTGGCATTACTGACTTCATTATTAATGACAGCAGCGGCACAACCAACACGGGCATGAGGAGGACTTGGCCCTGGCCAGTGAAAGAAAACAAGGTTGCATTAAGTACTTACAGCAATAATATATATTTCCATGAATGCTTCATCCAACTGGTGCAATCCAAAAACGGAGAATTGTTGATGGTTGAAAGGATATTTGGTGAAGAAAGCTATGTGACAACATCTTTTAATGTTTACAAGTTGACCATCCGGGGTAGCTACAAGAAGAAGAACTGGGGAAGCGGCAACAACAATTACGAGTACTATTGGAAAGAGGTTAATGGACTTGAAGAGAACGAAGCCCTATACTTTGGATGGAACGACTCTGTCTCTATATCTGTTAATGTTTCTGAAGTAACAAAAATTACACCTACAAACCCAACCGCATTTATTTTTCAATGAAGTAGATGGTGAACTTTGCAGTTATGGTGTGTATAACTTAAAAAATAAAAGCATCGTCCAGCACTGGGATGATTCTGACGAAGATGACCCAGAGGACGAGGCAATACCTAAGTTTTGCAGGCTGTTTGCTCCCTCTATTCCATGATACTATTACTTATACCTGAAAGATACTAGTATGCACCTGAAACTTGAAAGATACTGGTATGCACTTTTCGTATTTAGTAGATGCTTTTCGGGTGCTCCAAATGTCTATTGTTCTTTCTAAGTTTGGACCGCTTGTAATGTGACTTCGTGTTACTATGCAATTTTATATATTTTATAATTTTTACAATTTTGAATGTGATTTTAAATTCCTTCATATCAGTGTGATCTTAGTTCTAAGAGTAAATTGCATTTTGCATCCCTTATTTTTGGGGTGTTTTTTCGATTTGATCTTACATTATGATCTTGGACACTTTGCATCCCATATTTTATGTTTCGCATTCACTTTGCACTTTTTCCGTTAACAATTTTTAACTACGTTAAGTATATATTTTTTAAAAATTTGAGAGGGGTATTTTCGGTATTTACAAAATTATTTTTCAGAAAAAATGAAAAAAATCCAGAAAATTATTTTTGTTTTTTTAAAATTTTTCATTTAATAATACTTTCATTAATAAAAACAAATTCGCAAATATATTTAAAAAATGTTCAAAAAAATGAAAAAAAATCATTTTCAAAAAATATTTTTTTTTAAAAAAAATCTGCTTTTCAAAAAAATACATTCATTTTTAAAAAATATTTATAAATTTTTTAAAATGAAATATGTTTTTTAAAAATAGAAAAAAAAATAAAAAACAAATATAATTTTCTGATTTTTTTTTTCATTTTTTCTGAAAAACAATTTTCTAAATACCGAAAATACACCTGCCAAATTTTGAAAAAAAATACAAACTTAACGGAGTTAATAATTGTTAACGGAAAAAGTGCAAAGTGAATGCGAAACATAAAATATGGGATGCAAAGTATCGAAAATCATAATGTAAGACCAAATCGAAAAAATGCCCAAAGATAAGAGGTGCAAAATGCAATTTACTCTAGTTCTAATCTCAGATTTTTCACCATCATAATATAGCTTGACTGTCTGTACTCAAGCTACAGCCTGTGTGTAGTAATTTTGACCAAATAAATATCGATCATTGAACCACTTTCCAGGAATGAAATCAGGATATACCTTCAAAAGGGGCAAACTCAGTTTTTTGAAAACTTCATAGTATTTGTCATGCCATAATTTTGGCATGTCTAATAATAACCCAAATTTCTAATAATTATTAATTATTAATTCAGATTAATAATTATAACTTAACCGCTAAGTATTATACCCTCTCCCTGAAATGAGGAAAGAATCAATCTCAATCAATCAATAACGGAAATTATCTCCAAACGATATTCTTCAAATCAGGAAGATATCATAACGATAAAATTGAATCAGATAAAATCAGTAATTACCTAGATTAACGAAGTTTATCCTTAAAGTCTCTAAGGGATAGACACAAATCAATTTCACAGAACTACGTGGGCTTGATCCAATATAAATTGGTACGTAGGCATCTTGGCAAAGGGATCCGATATATGGGGATCGATACACGAGACAAATCGAGACACCTGCCAAGTCCAGCCCCCTCTTTTTTCATAAACCCTAAATCCCCTAAAAACAACCACATTCATACATTCATACAAAATTACTCTATTATTCCAACATCCCTCCGATTTCGTGTTGTTACGAAATTCCTCCAACAACATTTGGCACTAGAAGGATGGGAAGTCATCATATTGGGAGAAGGATGACTAACTCGAACAAGAAGATGAACGGAGGGCATAATAACGGGGAGACCCTGGGGTCACACAAGATACCCAAAGGCGATCCCCCCAGGAACGAGGACGAGGATTAGCCCGGGAAGGTGTTAGCAGTGCAAAAAAGGATGACTAGAGTGAAGAAGCGGTATAGCTCGAGGGGCGCGAAGAGGAATGCCAGGAAGAGGCCCAATTCCTATCAGGAGGAGAGCAGTAAGGGTCCCACCAAGAAACTCTTGGATGAATTTGATGATGTTGTTACGGATCAAACAAACCCTTACTTCTATGAAAACCTCGAGTGGGAGGAGTATATTGAGGCTACTAAGACAAAGGATGGGTTGTAGAATAAGGTCGCCTCATCCAAGGGGAGGTTAGTTAGTGTCTTTGATCGTCTTGGAAAGAAGTTAGTTGAGCATGATCTCCGCCTCAAGCTTGGAAAACTTACAACTGACAAGAAGGATAAGCGATCCCAGGCTTGGAGCCAAGGTTTGGAACGACCCCCCTCTCCTCATCGAGAGCGTGAGCGGTCCCATAATTACAAACCTGACCCCCTGAATCACAAGGAGGATCAAGAGGAGTCTTGTGCTCCCAAGAACACCCAAATCCCACCATGACAGCACTGGAAAGGGAAAGAAAAAAGTTGAAGGTAAGAAGACCAAGGATGGAGACAGCGGAAAAAAAACAAGCAAAAGGAGGCTACACAATTAAAAGAATGTGCAAGCAAAAGCACAGAAATTGAACCATGTTAGCTCACTATTACTAATCCAGGAAAGGCGGTGGGATTCATGAGGCAAAAGCGCAACATCAACAAACAATTGCACAGCATCTTGAAAACAGACTGACCCGACTTGCAATTAAAGATAAGTTTTTCTATTTTTCTTTTAATATTTTTGCAAATTATATCCTGCCATGCATGCATGATATCATGTTTTTTTAAAAAAATTTACAGAAAAATATTTATTATTTTAAATTCGTGCGAGCAATAAATATTTTTATGCTTGTAAAGTTATTGCGATTTAGAAAATATCGTACGAGATAATTATGCTGATTAATTGTGGATATTTATGATTTGATGAATTGATTTCAGATTTATTTTACAATCCCGTACGAACTGCATGCTTTGAAAGAAAAAATATATGCGAGGCGCATAATTTTGAAAAAGAATTTCTACACAAAAAGGGAGCATTATTTTCATAGAAAATAAATATCGCGACATTCTTAAAAGACAATATTTATTATTGCATATGGATTTGTAAAATATTTTTCATATATTGTCGTGAACATATATGTCAAAAAAATATTTACAAACTTGCGAACTAAATTGTCAAGTAGGGTAGTCTGGACAAGCTATAAATCTCGCAATGCTACATGCTTAGTAAAGTGCAGCACCCTCTGGATTATTGAAGGCCTATGAGATATCTCTATATCGAATGGGTGGAGGCATCCCTATGCAAACTAACTTTAAGACTTCGTAGCACAGCTAACCCAACAAGGGACGCATGCGAAGTTCGCTACATCTACATCTACATCTCTTATTAACAGTCTCGTCACAAACGAAGACAAATCCTTATGTGGTTGCATCAGACACTTGAAAAGCGTGTATGCCAATTCGGGATATATACAAACGCCAAGGTCCTAACTAGACAACAAGGATCGCAAATGATTTCAAACGAATTATTTATATATGCTCACACAATGCTCACACATTTGAAAACCTTGGTAGATATATATCTTATAGTGGTCATCGCATACTATCACACTTGCATCCGCATACGCCTAATGAGCACAGTGGTGCATTAAGTGTTTTTCTAATCATCTATTTTCAGTTCGACTCAAGAAATTTGGAAGCTTGAAGAATTCTTAGTTCTCCACTGCAGCAAGCTACACTGAAGAACTGGGGGCTAGTTGTTATGCCATAATTTTGGCATGTCTCATAATCTCCCAAATTTCTAATTATTATTAATTATTAATTCATATTAATAATTATTAATTATTAATTCAGATTAATAATTATAACTTAACCGCTAAGTTTTATCCTCTCCCTGAAATGAGGAAAGAATCAATCTCAATCAATCAATAACGGAAATTATCTCCAAACATTCTTCAAATCAGGAAGATATCACAACGATTAGATAAAATCAGTAATTACCCAGATTAACGAAGTTTATCCCTAAAGTCTCTAAGGGATAGACACAAATCAATTTCACAGAACTACGTGGGATTGATCCAATATAAATTGGTACGTAGGCATCTTGGCAAAGGGATCCGATATATGGGGACCGATACACGAGACAAATCGAGACACCTGCCAAGTCCAGCCCCCTCTTTTTTCATAAACCCTAAATCCCCTAAAAACAGCCACATTCATACATTCATACAAAATTACTCTATTATTCCAGCATCCCTCCGATTTCGTGTTGTTACGAAATTACTCCAACAACAGTATTTAAACAAATAATTGACAGTTAAAATACTCCGTAATTTCCTTGTCAAGAGAACCAGTACTTTCTTGGGTGAACTATACAATTTCGACTCAATCAGAGATTGTGTACGTTCATCAAGTATGATCAAGTATACAATTTCAACTCAATTTTTGTTACTTTCAAAGTTTGTATATCAAAAGTTACTAGCATGATCAAGTAGGATGCCGCTGGCTCACAAAAGGGAATGAAAATAGTAGACCCACACCTTTGTGGCATGGAATGAAAATCATCCAAATTGGAGATCTTCTGCAAAACAAAGAGTCATAAGCACGGAATGAAAATTATCCCCGATGTGTTATTCTGCACAATTGAACTTAAATACTATTCGAGGCAATGATAACAAAAGAGACAATAACACAGGCGCTAAAGGTAAGGGCAAAAGATTGATTAATGTTGATCTATATATAGTGGGTGTTTGGGGTATCTTAAAATGAGTAGCTTATGACTTATAAGCACTTATGTCATATAAGTGATAAGTAGAACAGAGATTATAAGTCAAAAAAGTGTTTGGTAAATCATAACTTATAATCAGTAGACTGTTTGGGTAAATCAGAACTTATAAGTTAACTTTTTTTTATAATTTTCAAAATATTTGTTTTTATATATATAACAATGGATATCAATGGATAGATCTCGATGAATAGAGAAATTTGATATATACATATCAATTTTCTAATGAATGGATCGAGAGATATATGGTTTTGAAGATTTAAAGGGTATTATATATTACGTATATCGAGAAATAAGTTATAAGCATAAGTTGAATGTTAAGGATTCTTAACATTCAACTTATGGGCTTATAAGTTATAAGTTGAGCTAAAACTTATTTTGGCAAACACCCCCCATAAATGTTTATGGCCTTATAAGCCATAAGTCGGATGAAAAATGGGTTCCCAAACAGGCCCATAATATTGGGGCAGTGTACGAAGAATGAAAATCCACTTTAGATTTTGCATTAACAATCCACTTTGATGCTTGTAGCAGCCGCAATTGCTGTCACCATACAATTACATACCTGAACCAAGAAACTAAAAGATGATAGTACCATAACATAATTATTGTAATGGCATACATGGACCAAGTCACAAAAAAAAAAAAATACTCCGTAAGAGTAACCCGGAAAGTAATATACAGAAAGAGAAGCATCCCAAGTTCAAGTGATACAAAGCAAGAGAAACCTATAAGAACATGTTCGGGGTTGGCTAATATTATTGTCTAAAATAATATTAAATAATTACTAGCTTAATTTCTCTTGATATTAAATAAATTAAATTATATTTTTATATAATTATTATGTTGAATAATTATTTTAATTTATATTTAAAAAATTTATATAAATTTAATAAATGATATGCAAGATTTAAAACTTCTCTTATAAAATTTTAAATTAAATAAGTCGGTGATGAAATTCGAATCTTGAATGTTTTGTAAATTAACTTGATCATATAAAATATTTAACCATTGGATTGAAAGGTTCTGATTTTTTGCTAAAAATCTGACGGTAGTTATTCGTTGTACACGAAAATCTATCATATATATTTATTCGTGATTGAAAGATATGGTGTGATACTTTTTGGCATATATTAATGATTGTAAGATAATGTTTTAAATAAAATGTAACATGTTTTAATTATAAAAATAAATATTAATGACTGGAAGATTATGATTGCAAAATTATGTTGAAAATTAAAAGTTGACATGTTTTAATTAGAAAAGAAACATTAATAATTTGAAGATACGATATTTTAGGTATTTGTAAAGGGTGATATCTTCAATTAAAAGTAGACGTCTTTTAAATTGATTGAAAGATATGATATTTTAGATGTTTATAAAATTTCATTTGTTTAATTTAATATAATTTAATATACTCATATTTACGGATTATACTAATGTTTCCTTATTATAAACAATATATAGAGATTTTTAATATATTCTTTAATAAATAAAAAATATGATGTGATATTTCCGGGTATGTATTAATGATTGTAAGATTAGTTTTAAATAAAAAAGATAACGTGTTTTAATTAGAGATGAAATAGTAATGATTTGAAGATATGATAGGATTGAAGTTTTTCGGTTTTTATCAAAGATAATATCTACAACAAAAAGTAAATGTGAAAAAGGGTAATGGCTAATTACCATTAATTATATTATGTCATTATTTATTTTAATAATTAGGATAACCAAACCGACAAACTTTCAATGTTTCGGCTTTAATATAATAGTATAGATTGGCTAAATTTTTCGAATATTTAACAAGTTGTATTCCGTTTGAATATATCCAGTTTTGTTACAGTAATGCATGTACAATAATGTGGAAAGATCGACTATAATTATAGCCAAGAGTTTTGCAATTTATATAAACTATCTAAAATACTGTAGAGTTTTTTTAACAAAAGAATTGAAGATGCTCTAAGAGCAACTCCAATAAGCTCCTAAAAGGGTTCTTAAAGTTAAAAATTGAGGAAAATGATGAAAACTGAGTTCCAATATCCTCCTAAACCATTTTCAAAATTTTAAGAGGCGGTTCATTCTCTCTCCTCTTCCTATTCTATTTTTTATTAATATATTTGTTTCTAACCTAACAGTTGGCACCTCTCCCTCATTTTCTATCATGTGTCGTGATTTCAAGTCACTGCATTGCCGTGATTTGAAGTTACGGTAAACCAATTTTTTTTTACTTTAATGGTGGATCGAATTTTAATGTCTGTATCATTATTCTAAATTTATCAATACAGATATAAATTAAAACTTAAATGTACCACCGTGTTAATATTGATATGGTGTACGTGTTATTAAATATAAATAATACTCCGTATAAAGTATGTTAAAAATAAAAAAAGATGAATTCTGAGAAGGATTGTTAGAGGAAAAACATGTAATTGTATGTTAAATCATTAGAAATTTACTTAATAATAATTATTATGAGGAAGATGTTAACTTGTTAAGTGACTGTTGGAGTTGCTCTAACCAAAGTAAAAAAGGAAATGAACATGTTATAGCCAAAATTCGGTTCGGGTAATTTCAAGATGGATTCGGGTCAATAACAGGTTCAATTTGGGGAATTCTAAGATAAATTAGGGTTTTTGGTAGGATGGGATAGGTTAGGTCGCGCCCTCATGTTTTCTACAGTTAGGGCGTGCCCTAGGTAATGTAATATGGTGAAGAATTCTATAAAGGCTAGATCTCCGAGGATTATCGAAGAATTCCCTACTGTCGTATCTCAGGAGGGAGATGTCTGTCGCAGAAGGCCTCCAGGGGTTTTCCTGGATTTAGGGACCTTTCTTATACACTGAGGGCGCGTTCTCCTCGGTGGAAAGATAGGTCTCTCTTTGGTGTGTGCTTGGAGCTCTGTTCCTGTATTCAATGGGCGCGCTCTCATTGGGGAACTTTGGAGTAATCCTGCACTTTACACCCAAAAGCTCTGGATCACCTGTCCTGCTATCTGGTGGGTGCTTCTCATTCGGGGGACAGGGAAGCGTTCTGTACTTGGGGTAAACCATGGCTATACCTGCATCCTTGAAATCAAGAAATAGCTCGTAGCGGATAGGACTAGTCCTCGACGGGGGAAGTTTCCTTATCTGTGAAGTCTTGAGATCCTGGATGAGCCTTGGGCCTTTTGTGGTTAGACCTCATAGTAGAACATTCTGCATGCTGGACCGACAATCCAAGCCCATTTGGGTTTCTTGCTTTCCAAGAACTACATTTGGCTTGATCCCCTATAAATACCGGGGTACGTAGGCCGATTGAGAGGTTGAAAAAGTCGAGAGCTCTGAAATAGCCGCCACTAACCCTATCAATCTCAGCCACCAATTACAAACAACCACCACACGCCACCACTATTTTCGGCAAAGGATCACCGTTGTAAATCTTGTTTCTGGCGAAGTATCTCGAATTTTGTTGTCCCAAATTCCTTTGTCAACAGAACATATGTGAGTCCACATATCCACATTACAAGTTGGAAAATGTGGATCCACGTATCCACAAGCGTGCCCACATGGGATCCACCCATAAATGTCAGACTTGCAGATTTCAGGATATATCTCAGGGGCCGAAGTCTATCATCACTCGTTACATTTGCTCTCGTTCTAACAGGCCCAAACAAAATATGGGCCGCAACAGTTTTAGGCTCTGTTTGATTAGTTTTATTAACCGGCCCAATTACAAGCATCTAACACCATTAAAGTATTTTCGAGATGAAAAATGCCAGGTAACTTTCAAAAAATTGTTCAAAATAACACATATTTTTTTTAGAGAATACTGCTCCTGAGGTTGTCCTCGGGCTAACACCCTAAGATTAAAACATTTTACATTGTAAAATCAGAAGGACATACTTGTAATTTCAATGCTAAACATGTATTTACAAATTTACCCATCTAATTTATACCTAAAACATGTTACAACCTCAGATACCTACCTGAGTACAGCCTCAGACACATTTTACATTGAAATAAACATTAGTTTACATTGAAATATTAATGAGGAACCTATGCGTATGAAAATGTAATTGTCATGTTAATCATAACTAGTTTTATAACCCGTGCGAGTCACGGGCATACTCTAGATGTGCATAATATGTGGTAGATACAAGATGTTCTTTTTGAGGTGCGAATTAATCATTATGTATATAGTTTAGACGATGATGAAGTTGAGTATTAATCTTGATCATTTTCGGGCAAATCTGGAATATGACTTAAGTTAATCTGGAATATGAAGTCGAGTATGTAAAAATGGATTCAAGACATTTCGAAAATCAGAAAAATTCCATAAACTAGCAACTTAATGTAAGTCAGGCTTCCTAACGTCATTAACAACCAAAATCAACTTCAAGCAACCAAATCAAACTAAAACAACGAGTTGTAGTGGCATACAAAAATCGACTTCAACACATCCGAAAAATTACAAAATATTAGAGTAGCGTAGCAAATCAATCACTGCAACACAACTTTTTTCATTTGAATCAACCAAAATCAACTAATTTTCACTCAATCAAATTACACTAAGCAACCAAAAAAATGGGATTACCCAAGATGTATCACAAAAATCAACTCAAAGCAAAACAAAGCAACCAGTTGCAGTCTTATGCAAAACACTATCAATAATTGATGATTTTGGTAATTACTCGATTGAGATGCCCTTGCGGGGCCAACATAAGCAATGGCGGTGAGTATGGTGGAGGTAGTCGAGGGGAATTGACATTGTAGCAATAGCGGTGGAGGAAGATGGATCGATGGAACTGGAGGAAGCACGTACCGCGACAATGACGATCGCCGGTGGTGTTGAGGGTTTTGACCGTAAGGAGCTGATGAAGGGGGGATTTGATGTATTTATATATGTACGTGTTGTGGTGTTTAATTATTAATTAAATTGGTAATTTTGAATATTGATGGGTAGAGAGAAAGAGACAAAGATGAAGAGAAGGGAGAGAGAAAGAGAGGGTGGAAGGAGGCGGTGGTCGGAGATGGAGATGTGGGTGGCAGAGATGGGGGAAAGTCGGGGAAGTCAGGGGAAGGGGAGATAGGCAGACATCGAGAGAAGAATTGAATTGTAATAAGAAAAAATGTATAATTGCAATTTATTATAACAAATAATGTATATTTGTAATTAGTAATGTATATTTGAAAATAGTTTTCAAAAGTAATGGTAAAAATGCAAAAATTTACTTTACCATAAATATTTTTGAAAAAAAGCCCAAAATTTTTTATCATAAATATTTTTGAAAAATTCTTAAATATTAATGATGGACAATGCTTAACTCGTAATTAGGAAAGTTTTGTGAGCTTGTTAAATATATGCATCCATTTTAGCCATTTTAGCGTCTCCTGTAAAAGCAGCTCCCATACATTTTTAAAAATATTTAGGGATGGCAAAAAAATCCGATCCGACGGATATCCGATCCGAAACTCAAAATTTTGGATAAATCGAACCCGATTTTTGGATTTGGATTTGATTTTCAGACCCGAAAATTTTTGAATTTGGATTTGGATATTATGAAACCCGATCCCAAACCCGAAACCCGAAAAAAAACCCGAATATATATGTATATATGTATATGTATATATGTATATAATTTATACTATAATATATTTCATAATGTAATACATTTTATATAAAAGTCATTGGTGCATCGTATAACAAATAACCTTGTATTATTAAAGTCGAAATTTTAAAACAATTTTAGACTAAGTGTTTAAGATGTATTTCATATCAAATCTATTTGGTTATTTTAATGATTTAAATTCATTTAAAAATTGATTATATGTAAAATTTTATTAAAAAAAATTAAATATAAAATATTACAATTAATGCACAAAATATAATTTATTTATATAATATAAATAATACTTTCTATAATGTATAAAATATTAAAGTGTGTATTATATAAAACTTGATTGAAAATTTCGAATTTTTGGAATTCGGGTTTCGGGTATTATCCAAATCCAAAAAATTTCGGGTTTCGGGTATACCAAAAATCAACCCAAAATCCATTGGATCGGGTTCGGGTTTCAGTTTTCGGGCATTTTTCGGGTAATCGGGTTTGAATTTGGATTTTGCCAAACCCAACCCGATCCGACCCGATTGTCATCCCTAAAAATATTATATTAAAAAAAATGTTATACAAACAATTCCGAACACACATATTGATGAAAATATTATCTTTAAAAATAAATGTTTAAAACAAGATTGTGCCTCAACGGATTTTCTTTTCATTATATATTGATCTTCATTTAGAATTTATAACATATTAAAATCAATAATCGTGAACACGATTAAATAACTTAAGTGTTAAAAAAATCTATTTTTTTTATCATTCCAACTATTGAATTTGATTCTCGTTCATCCCGAAATTTATGAGAACCGATACTCATTTGTAAGATATATAAATCCTAAATATTCGGGGAAAAATCAACAATTGTTTTTGATACACAATAAATACTATTTTTCATAATAGTTTTTTTTATCAAATTTACATTTATTAATATTAAGTATACAAACAATAAATCAATTTTACTAAATTTATTAATCATAATAAATATAATAAATAAATCAAGTTTTTGCTTAACTTACAAGCTAAAATTATGGAACAGTGTCCCAAACAGACCTATATAAAAACCTCTAAAAACTTCTTTTAACCTCCAGGGTTTCAATTTACACACACTAAAACACACGCACACACACAAATAGTAGCAGATGGCGAGCAGCGAACCAGAGCGTAAAGTAGAGAAAGAGGTCGTCGCCGATAAAGAAGAGGAAGAACACGTCGCCGCCGGAGAGGATGAAGATACCGGAGCTCAGGTTGCTCCGATCGTCCGATTAGAAGAGGTCTCTGTTACTACCGGTGAAGAAAATGAAGAGGCGGTTCTCGATCTGTAAGTTTTTTCATCGTATCTCATCAATTTGTATCTATTGTTGTATGTATTATCTTAATTTTGCTTTATTTGATGAAATCTAGGGTTTGTGATTGTTAATTTATGGATTTTTACATGTTTTTGTGTAAATGTGTTGTCTAGGGTTTAGGATTGTTGATTATTGATGTGTTTGTGTGTGTGTGTATGTATGTATTTCTAGGGTTTATGATGTTTGATTAATTGATATGGATGTTTGTATATGTATGTAGTAAATCGAAGTTGTATCGATTTGATAAAGATGGAAACCAGTGGAAAGAGAGAGGTGCTGGTACTGTTAAGTTTTTGAAGCATAAGGAAACTGGAAAAGTTCGTCTCGTTATGCGTCAATCGAAAACTCTCAAGATCTGCGCAAATCATCTAGGTTTGTTTTTGAGTAGTTGTGCGAAGTTTTAGTTTTGTGGGTGAATTGATGATTTGATTGGACTGTATTGTTCGGTTTTGAATTTTTGCATTGTTTTGTTGTTTTTTGTAGTTGTGCCTACTATGACTGTTCAGGAACATGCCGGGAATGAGAAATCTTGTGTTTGGCATGCGACTGATTTTGCTGATGGTGAACTTAAGGATGAGCTGTTTTGCATCAGATTCGGATCCATTGAGAGTATGTTTGCTTTAACTAATGACATTGTGTTTAAATGTTTTGGTTGTATGTGATATGGTTTGATTGAGTCGTTTGTGGACTTAAATGTTGTATTAAATGATGCAAATACGTGTCTGATTTTCCCTGGCTACCAATGTGAAGTATAGGAGTAAAAAAATAATTTATTGGATGGATTTAGAAGATATCTGTGTTATGAAAGCCCAAAGGATAAAAGGGTCAGTAAGGGTCCACATTTATTTGTCGTTAGGCTAGAGTTGAGGTTGTTGACGTGCCCAAGATTCGTGATGGTTTGTGTGTGTGTGTGTGTGTGGGGTCAAAAGAAAAACTCACCTTCAATGATAATTTAAATTTCTTTAGAAAATTTATCCAGACAAGGGAAGTTAATAAGATTCATAGTCTAGGTAATCAGAAATGTCACAAAATTCCCCGTGCTTCACCGGTGTGAGACCCTCCTTTTCTTCACCTGTGCCTAATCTACAATTCATGGCATTTACATGTTGGCTAATCTAAAATTATATTAGAGAACAGTAAATTGGAATGTAATTACTTGATGTTAGTTTTTACCAACTAAGGAGATTAGATTTGGAGTATTTTATTATACAAAGGAGAACTGAAAATTATGGCTTCGAAATTGACAATAATTTGTAATACTTCTGTGCTCTGAATCTTGCCAACCTAAGGTGTACTTTCTAAAGCTTCACTGTTGTAAAGAATGGAGCATGAAGAGATTTGTATGACATTTTTATTTTGTAGACATTCATTCATCATTTTTATTCCTTTGTCCATTCTACTTATACTTACTAGCCTTGTTATAAAAAGAACTAAGCCTTTGTTTTCACACTTTCCTATATATCCTTCTCTTAAGATCTTTTTACTCGGTATATGTTCTCATTCCATTTTGTTTCAACCATTTGGAGTGTATGGGTCTGAATGTCAGTATTAAAAGTAGTGATTTCAACTTTATTTCTTTCTATGCCTTATTTCATTCATGTCCTCTTAGTGTCATTGTAACGGTATAATTTAATCAGTGTATGTCCTATTCTCATGTGGATATTATGAAATACGTGTATGTTTTCATATGACTTATCAAATAATAAATGAGTAGTGAGTAGTGATTGCCAAGTCTATTTTTCGCTTTCGTAATTTAATCTAGTTGCAACCGTGGTGTTTCATTTGTTTGTCCGTCATTCCTTAAATTTAACATATTCTGTTTACAAATTGGTGGAATAACAATGGCTTTGATCAAATTTGATGAGGTGAAGTAAATTTTGACAATGTAATGGAGAAGTACTGCTGATGGCCAGTTTTTGTAGTTTTGGTCTATCTACTGAATAAAGGTGTGTTTTTCAGATTGCAAGCTTTTTATGGAAACATTCCAAGAGGTTGCCGAGTCCCAAGTGAAGAAAGAGGAAAGTGAGGGGACTGCTGCAACTGCTGAGCTACTTGACAAGTTGAGCGTAGAAGAGAAGAAAGAGGAAAAGAAAACAGAGGAAGAAGCAGCTCCTGCTGCAACCGCCAAGGAAGATGCTAAGGAGCCTGAAAAAGCAGAGTCAAAGAAGGATGAATGAGGGACCTGGGTCTACCATATAGATTATGTCCTTTCAGTTTGCTGAGGTTGATATTTTTGCCTCAGTTGCTACCTACCCATCTTTTGCATGTTCAGTCTGGTATTTGCAATAGATCGTTATTAGTGGGTAGGAATTGGTGTGGGTGTGTCAGTCTGTCATTGAAATTGTCACCTTTGATCCAAACTTGAGGTCATGCGTTCAACTTATAGGGTCTTAAGTTATTTTGAGTCTGGTTTTGTCCTGGTGTGAGTTCCTTGTCGTTGAATGATACTTAAAAACCTTAATGCTGGTGCAGAGTTTTTGGTCGGACACCATTCTTGATTTTGGTGCTTTGGATATGTCTTTCTTGTTAGCAATGATGGTATACTATCCGTTTTTTAAACCTCAGATGTTATTACCTAGAAATCCATTCTCTCTTCTGAATCATAGGAGTTAGTAATGATAGGAGTAAATTTTTGTAGACATATTTGACTCTAGTATCTATTTTAGTTGCCTGTTCGGTCCTGCTTTTGTTGAAATCTGTTAACTTTTAGTTTGATCAAGGGTGCTTCTGATTTCATCTCTATCCTCGTGCATCACTACGGGGTGATCTAAAAGATTGGTAACTATCAAACTAATTTATGAAGTTTGTTTGACCCGGGACTATAGGACATATATGTACCTAGGGACGATCGAATGTATATTATACCTTGTTTCCTTCTCATTTGTAGTACTAATCTTTAGACACAATTAATCTTAGATCTTAACTGTTCATAACTTTGAATAATGGCAAGAATATCCACTTAACGGAGCTGGAGTGAATGTACATGTTTGTTGTATTTGCTCCAATTCAGTGCAGTTTCTGTCCGGCAATTACATTTCTGAATCAGAGTTTTATAATAAACTGCTGGTTTTTGGCAGTCTGTACAAATGGCTAAAAGACATAATTCCCCTACAGGAAAGGATATCGGGAGATTAGGTTGTAGGTAAATTTGGTTCGCTCCTGAAAGATTAGGAAAGCCCATAGTCATGATATTTGTAGAGAATTGGTTTTTGGGTTTATGACTACTGTACAGCGTGGACTGGACTGATTTCTTGATAACTTGTTCAGATACAATCCTTTGACAAAATCTGATGAAAAAAAAATTTGGTACTTAGTTATTTACTGAACAATGAGAACTCCTTGGATCGATCTGGACAGGTCTAGTTTTTCCAGAGAATGGTTTTTTGGTCTCCTGATCGGCCGTTTTTTTTGCTTGGGTAATTGGGAATTAGGATCACTTTTTGTTCAATTCCAATTCCAATAGCTATTAACTTGATAATTACTACCTCCACATTAGCCGGGATCCTCTGTCCCCTTCCTCCGTGTCTCCTTTGTGTCCCTGTTGTTTTTAATACAAAAAAAATGCTCTTATGGAGCCCATTTTTATTATTTATTAAAATGGGTCCCGCAGGGCTAAAAAGAACATGGACACAAGGGGGACACGGAGGAAGGAGACAGAAGATCCGGACCCCTCTACATTATCTTCACTGATTTACACGTCTTTATCAACACGAAACAGAAACAGTAAATGTATACAAATTACAATTGCATCCTTACGAGTTACGGTCAAGTAAAAATGTGAATAGGATGCGAGATAACAAAATTAAATAGGAAAAATCATGTAAAGAATTTTTTTTTAAAATTTTTATATTGACAGAAATGAACTTGAGTGGTTAGGATTGTTGGGATTTTTTTTTTTTATTAAGTACAATGGCATCAATACAAATACTCTGCTCAGGTATGTCTTTGGTGAGATTTCAACTTTATACATATTGTTGCCAAAAAAAACAACATTGTATTAGCTAACTACGTATAAAAAATAATTGTAATATTGTAATAAATTTGAGGCTAATGCCTCGACATTGAATGATAAGAGAATTTGAGAGAATATTTTATCAACACTTGTTAAGCAGTGGCAAATTCAGTTGCAGTAGAATCTAGAGAAGATCTACAAAGAGGACAACTCGATTTATTTTTCAGCCATTTATCTACACAATCAGAATGATAAGAGTGTAGACATTCAGGCAACACCTTGACTCTTTCGCCATCTTCAAACATTGCCAAACATATCGAGCACTCCTCCTTCTGATCAATCCCTGTATTACTGTTACCTAATATCGACCCATGCAAAAAAATAGGTATGCTGTCAATGGCAGCTGCATCAAGGCCTAGTGCTATTGTTGGGACAGCCACGGGAAGGGCAACTGTCGTAATAGTATTTCTGCGACGACAGAAAAATTGTAAGGATAGAAGGGCTGCTAGAAGGACGATTGAGAAGAAAAAAGCAACTACAATGAGAGTGCCCGGACCGTGGGATTTAGAGCTGAAGCTTATGATATTAATACTGAAGTAATCGCGTGAGGGTTCTGTAGCCATACTAAAATCGAAGAGAAAAATGAAGAGAGTTTTGTATAGATATATAACAACCGATTAAATACGGGGTATGGGGTAGAAGTATGGAGAGATTGTGTATAAATAGGTGCAGCATCATATAGATAGAGACTATGGGATGTTGTAAGAGGAACTTGATGGCATATGTTAATGAAGGTTAGGTTTGAGGACTTGTTGCCATATTTGAAGTGAAGCCAACTGCCAGCATACTTTCAACTATCAGTCTTCTCTCTTTTGATATAATGACAGCTCAGGGTTGGATCAAAAGTCAGGCAGATAGCTTGATGTAGACATGTTAGTTGGATATACAATGCTGCTTGTATTGGAGGAACTATGAAAGTAATGCAACCTTCAACTCCGAATCACATTAGATGTTATATAGGAGTAATATTTTCGGACTAAAGTAAAATACATTCACAAATTTTGCAGTTTGTACTAAATTTTGAAACAACCAATTCGAAATAATCAAAGAAACTAAGCTTGAAGCTAAGGTGATTATCACCTTAAAAATGGGTTTTCAGTGATATTGAAACACAAAGATCATGTCATGTTACGTTTGATTAAATTGGGGTTGAATTTGGGAACATACCAAAACAAAGTCAAACTACCAACTCTTCTGAAATTTCACAGTATAAATTCCAATTTATCAGAGTTTCTTAGTTGAGAGTTGAGACATGAGTCTGCCGCATTATATGTGTGATCAATTTTAATGTTCTTCATATCATAATTCCCATACTGATGTACTAATCTTTTACACAACAACAGAAAATAAATTACTCTCTCCGTCCCAAATCTTTTGTCTCATTTGACTTTTTCGTGGTCAAGTTGATCACGAACCAATTAGGTAAAAATGTACAATCACTAATCCTATAACATATTCTCTCGTACTTTGAAAAAGAGGTTTTGTACATGTCTAGTTCTAGTTGTTTGAAAGGGAGACAGTTCATGAGCCTTACAACCTTCCTTTGAACTTAGAAGTTGGATTAATTTAGGTTGTGGTATCCATCAACTCAGCCCTGCTCTGACTTTCTATACAAAATTGCAGTTAATGGAATCCAAATTATTTGAGAAATCTATGCATTGAAGAAACAATTATTTGGCACCAAATTCAGAGCCGAATTTGTCATATTTCTTTTAATGGTTCGATAGAAACGCCTATAGCTTATAGTTAGGCAATTTGAAGTTTGACATCAAATGCTTAGTTAAGTAAACAATCTTCTTTATTTGACCAATTTGTCTTTGCTTGAAGTTACCAAATAGTCGAAAGTGCCAAACATTTGTAAGCATTATACAGGTGTATTCTGTAAACTACGGTGAATCATAAGCGGTAGTTTTCTTTTCTATTTCTTATATGCATTTTCACATTTTTGGTCCATGTTGATATTGATGAATTCTGATCGAAATGCGACATGGCGTAACGGCTCTAGGTCACAAATAGAGGAATGTACCCTATATACTCCCTCCGTTCATATTGTGGGTGAGTGACAAGAATAACCAATTTTGAGCAAGTAATATACCGAAATGACCAGTTCTGGAATGATGGCCAACTATAGCCGATTGGATACGCAATTATCAAAGGGGTATTCATTTTACAAAGGATACGCAAATGAGAGTGGAGTATTGGAAGATATTTTTTTTTGGAATACTCCATCATCATATGCGTAACCCATTTTTTGTTCCCCTGCGGGCCCAGCTTTTATGAAGAATACTCCTTCTGCATTTGCGTAACATGCTTGAATACTCAGTTTGCATATTCCTAACCTGATTACGCATTTTCTGGTGGGGTATCCAATCGGCTATTTTTGCTCACTTTTTCAGAATCAACTATTTTGGTTAACTTCTTTCAGAAACAGGTCATTTTTGTAATTATTTCTCATATTGTTGACCATGTATTTAGTAATTAAGTGAAACTGTCAAACTTAATCTCAATTATTTAACATATTTAACATTTAATATTTTTAAAAAGAAAATATGATCAAAACATGCAAAAAAGGAATTTTGGTTAATATAAATAGGATGGAGGTAGGAATATGTTTCATCATAGTAGTGAGATTTTGGCCAAGCAGATCGTAATTATTTGTAAAAAAAAAAGGTATATTATATTAGATATTAACATCATCAATCATGCTTCACAAAAAATCCTATTAAGAAATTTAACTGCGACTAAAGTGTCAATTCATTCTTCATTTATTCTTACAATACTTAGGGGGCATATAAATGGTTGATCTGAATGAGAACGGGACGGGTATGGCAATGGAGTAAATGGGAAAATAAATAATATGGTTACTCTAAGGCTTTGTTCACT
The DNA here is from genome assembly GCA_037693485.1 of Kitagawia praeruptora. Lineage (NCBI taxonomy): Eukaryota > Viridiplantae > Streptophyta > Magnoliopsida > Apiales > Apiaceae > Kitagawia > Kitagawia praeruptora. Next base: position 157,434,317 of record CM075348.1, on the reverse strand, counting down.
TGAATTGAATGGAATGGGGGAAGAATGTAAAGTATGACTTACCCAACTAGAATGAATGAGTATTTTCATTCCATAAGACAAAACTGTTAATCCAACACTTAACACACGGGACTCGGGTTCCGATTTCTGTTAACCAAACGGACTCATTAACCATGAACCGAACGGACTCATTAACCATGAACCAAACGACCCCTTAAAGTTCATGCTGACAATATTCCAACCACCAAATATCTTTCGGGCTCTCAATTCAAGCACCCATAATGTTAGAAACTTATGATAACAGTACGTAAGTACTGCCCAAAAAACATTTCAAATAGGCAAAGCCGATCAGTGCTATTACTACAATGGTGTAATGGCAAGATTCATAGAGGGAGGACAAATCAATATTTAGAGTTAACGATTGTTTGTCAGCCTAATATACAAATAGGAAAGTATATACGGATGATCTCAGTCTCCTAAGAGCCTGCAGATAAAAAGAATGATATAGCTCACACCAGAACTAAAAACAATGATTTTACAACTCATGGAGACATGTAAAGTTCATTTTTTTCTTATATGAACTTCTAAATCACCATAAGACAAAATTTACAAAATTCCTATATTTCTTCACTTAATTGACAAAAACTGGGCACCTTAAACCCCAGATGACGATGTCCGGTTTATTCTTTGGGCACCCAATTTTGATACAACAGGTTTAGATCCCCGTCCTCGCCCAGCTGCTAAAGGCTTAGCCCTTGTGGTAGGTGGAGGAGCTGCAATAGCAGCCCACGGGTCATCATCATCCGGTGCCACAGTTGATTGTGTTGTTGACGGTTTAACAGATTTTGGAGCAGGGGCAGCTATGGAACCCCACAAGTCATCATCCTCGTGTTTGGGAACATTGGATGTATTCTTGGGTTTCGAATTTAGAACTGCATAAAAAAAATAAACTTCCATTAGATACCTGTGAACTTCATATTTAGTGGCAAGAGATTAAAGAAGTAAAGATGGTATAGCAATAGTGATTTACTTGAACTAAAATATTAATTATCTTGAACCCTACTTCTAACACAGGAACACCCTTAAACCCTACTTCTAATATTGCTTCAATTCTTGGCATTAAAATTAGGTACTTCTGCAAAAAGTTTTCCGTGAGAAGTCAGAACACAAGTCCAAGTGAAATGCCCTGTGGTTTTTGTTCAAAAGTAATTGCTATCAAGTATACATGACATGACTCAAATAATCTGTCTAGCAGATTTAAAAAATCCAGTAAGCTAAATTTAATGTGACAACTGACAAATATCCAAGAACAAGCAAGCACATACACATACAAGGCAATTTGTAATATATGATATGCATTGATACAAAGTACTCTCTCAAACAAGATTGTCAGATAATTCAAGGGCCATCAAGCCTTCAGGAGACTCAGAACAAAACAGCATATGATTTACAAATTATGCACAATTTTCAAGCTTTTAACCAAAGGGTAAGGCTAAAAAGCTTAAAGTTTGCTTTTTAATCCTCTTTTTGCCTTTTTAATGTTTAATTGCACAATTAACATTTTACATTAGTAGATAACACTAAAAAACCTTTTCAGTCAAAGCTTAAATATCATAAATATCTTCAAAAATAGGACCTGTACTTCTGTTCTGACAAGTCTAATGAGATTTTTTTAACATACCCTGTTTTGGCTGCGAGACGGGTCGCTTTTGAGCTGCTTGAATAGTGGCAAGGACTGCAGATGGCTTTGGATCCTCAAGTGGTTCAATATCATCCCAACCGTCTTTGTCACTCCCATTATCATCGAGAATTCCACTATCTATTTCACCCCAACCATCAGCTGATGTTGGGGACACGGGTGCAGGCTGATCAGCCATATAGGCTTCTGAACTTGAATCGACTGTTGCTGTGCTTGCAGTATCCATCACTACAATGACAAAACATCATATATTATCTGAATGATGGTGCGTTATCCTACTTGAAGATTGAACTATAAATTAGCAATCTAATGTCTGCACATCTATTTTAAATGTGATAAGGGTCTAGCATATGTAATCATAGGTTTTTGTATTAATAGAATATCAATTTTGCTGATTATATTTTAAATATATATTTATTACAATATAACAGTACCGACTACGGAAAGATAAATACTTTCCCAATTGTTTTTAATGTTTAAGTGTTCCGGTCTCTTTCTCTTCCTGATTTTTACTAAGCAATAGTTTTACATTCTTTTTCTACCTGATTGTGCTTAAATTCTAGTTTGCTTGGATGACTCTAGAACATTTCATTATCACAAGTTGTGTTCCACACAGTGCTATTATATCTACAAGGCAAGAACGGTGTACCCAGTTATAATGACAGTGCATATCCCATCAATATTAAAATTACACGAGTTACATGATTGCTCTATTAACCTTTTCCTATGCTGTTCAGCGGTTGGACTAAAGTTATACTAAGACGAAATCTATTCAGAAGATAGGTTTTCAAGCGTCATTGTTCAACATCACAAGGGGAAGTAGAAAGAGGAGAACACTGTTTCACACTACTGTTGCAAAGAAAAGTAAGTTGTTCAAGTATAAAACATAGCTTGCACCACATTCAGACAGATAAAGAAATGTAAATAAGCAATATGCTTGCCTGAGCTGGAATTGGACGCAACAGTAGTAATAGGTGCACTCGAATTCACCGGAGCATGTAGAGTTCGTTCAGAAGGTTTGCCTTTAAGGGTCAAGGAACTCATGGCCCACCTGTATTTCAAACATAATTATTGAACTTTTAACAAAGAGGATTAAGAGTTCAATGTAAAGTTGTAAATGTGCAAGTCCCAAATTATGAATTGTACCAACTAGGCAACTACTAAGCTTTTCCTTCAAAAATAATTACTTAGAATGCATGCTTTATATATATATATATATGGGTCCCGGTCTGGTGCAACCGGTTGCACCAGACTGTTTACGGAACATACGGTTTCAGGTTGATCCAACGGCTCTGATTTAAAAAAAAAAATTGTACCGTACCGCAGAAACTTTCCGCGGTACGGAGAAATTACCAAAATGCCCCTACTGTTCACGTACCGCAGAAACTTTCTGCGGTACGGTGAACAGTTGATTTTTTATGTGAAAACAGCGGCATTTTGGTAATTTCTCCGTACCGCAAAAAGTTTCTGCGATACGGTACAATTTTTTTTTTAAATCAGAGCTATGTTCCGTAAACAGTACTTACCATACGTATGGTAATGACCGGGAGCCTATATATATATATATATACACACATACACACACACACACAAAACTACCATCGACAAATTACAATATGAGTTTGGTCCATAGTGTACCCAGGAGGTCTTTCTAACGATTCATATTAACTTACATGCAAATATATATGAATTAGCAACTTCAGACAACCTCTGGATGGAAAAGTAGCCATCAAAACAGAACAATGGAAAATAATATCAGTTATTAATAAGAATGCATAAAAATTAACAAATCAATCTTTAAAACTCATCTGATGGATGATATATTATGTACACATTATACCTATATAAGCAATCTTGAGATTAAGACGCTAACTCACTTGGTGCTTAATATCGGTAAGGAGGATATATTAACTTAAATTCAGTTAACAAAAGGTCATGCTATATTAGGCTTAAATAACACTAACAAGGAATTAAGGTGCAGATTTTAATAGTCAATGGTTAGAAGCTAAAGCAAGAAGATTAAACATGCTTCTTGTCCATTTGCTTCCGCCAAAACAAATGTCAGGTTTTTTAACACGATAATGGTGATACTAGATTTCAAACATCATACCCAAGTAAACCAGCATTTCCTGGTATTGATGACATCCCCATGCTCGAGTCCCCAGCTGACTCCCCGCCACTAGTCTGTAGAAGACAACAAAGAGATCAGAAACAACTTCTTAAAGATTCAGGAATTCAGTCTGCCCCTGCCTTAGCATGGACATTTTACTTCATAAATATTTATTGAATAATATTTGTTGTTGTATACGACCCTGTTAGGGCCTTCCTCTAACACCTTAAGGTTCAGATTGACTGGTTACTTAAAATGATATTAGAGCTCGGTTTAGGGAGTGGTCTCAGGTTCGAGTCTTCCCACCCCCCATTTGTTTAATTGAAATATTTGTTGGTATTGGTAATTGGTATATGTTTGGTTATGTTGTCTTTGTCCGGTCAACAATCAATGAATGGTTACTTAGCAAAATTAGCTATCTATTAAATGTTGGAGTATTCCTTTACCTCCATACTTAGTTATATGTTTGTTGCGATTTGAAACTCAAGGAAAATGAAAAGGATAATAATAAGAACTCCTTTCAAAAATAAGCAACATTCGTAAACGAAAGGTGAATTCCAAAATGTGGAGAAGATAACGAAGAAGGGGGGGATACACCTTGGTGAAAAATTTACACATCTCCCGCCTTGCCAACTTGCACTCCCCCAAGGACTTCACTTTAGAATAAAAATACACATTATATGAACCGGGAATAAAACATTCCCTTTACTGTGACTGTTATAGCACAAAGGGATTCAGATTACTTGCTAATCTACTCACCTAAAAACCTTTCTCTAACAAATTTGCAATAGGATAACTAGGGAGGGTGACGGTGCAAAAATAAAGAAAACAGAGTAGCCTCATTTGCCCTTCTCTTGAGGAAGAGAAAAGAACACAGATGCTATTTATCTTAATTTTATTGAAAGTACTACTATTACGGCAAGCCTATTGAGTAGAAAATAGAAGGCAGCTCACGTTTGTCTTTTTACCCTTACAAGTAGAATTTACAGCAGTAAAATCCAAAAACAAGGCTCTTTTAAACCAGTGCTTGAAGTAGATCCGTACAGAAGAAAAATCGATAATATGCAAGGCTCACAGGAGAATGCCATATCACATCACTTAAAATTGAATGCTCTTCTTAATCAAATTAGCAATGTTAACATTAGTCAAACACAGTTACCAAATCGAAAACAGGTAATAACAGACCTTCTCATGAAATTGCTTCAGGATTTGCAAAAATTGGTCAACAGCTTGGAAGGCCTTTGATCGAACATCACTGCCACGATATGAAAAAACATTAATGTTCTGCAACTGGTTGCTTACTTTTCTTACCAACCAAATGGAAACAGTACTCTCATTTTCAAGTATTTCATTATTAACTCATAGAAGAGCTTGGAGGTTAACAAGTGCAGCAAGTCAGGAAGAAGAGGAAAACTAGAACCAAAATTAGGAGGCGTATGAGCATTAAGATTGATGCCAGTATGGTGAATTTAATACCATAGTAAACACTTTGTAAGCTTATTTAGATTAATAACCTAAGAAAAGTGTCTAGCAGTCCATAAACATCGTGTACAACCTCTAAATAATATTCAGAATTTGCTTAGCATTTAACACACCAACGTACAGACATGTTTCATTTATTTCCAAACCCATTTAATTTTTAAACAAAACAAAACCGATAGAAGTGATAAAAATGGTTGTACAACCTTTAAATAGCTAGAACAAGAATTCGACTATAATTAAATTTAAAGTTTTTTATAAGAAAAATGTTGTTTAAGCTTATCCAAATTTTTTTTATAATAGACACCAATGGCATGTGAGTAACTCATAATATTAGACATTTTATATACAGCTTCACAGCTGAATCCAGCCACAAACTAAACAACATAAGTTCCTGTTAGTATCAAGTCCAAACTTTTATGATTTATTAGTGTCTGAGCGGTGCTAAAGGTTCTCCATGTGCTAGAAGAGGTCAAGAGTTCAATTTTCACCTTTTCTCCCTGTCCTTAATAAATAGATAAATAAATATAACTGCAGCATTATCATTATCATGAGAAGAATTTTGCAACTGACATATGGATAAGCAACAACAAATTCAACATTCCTCGAGTGAAATATTTTTCCAGAATTTTAACCAGAGGAAATACACAAGATTTCAAAATTAAATTAATTTTTAAGGTTCCACAGGGTTAATAAGACACTTCAATCATCCAATTTAAGAGTTCTTGCCAATTGGAATCATGCAGTAACTATATTTTACTGCACTAAACTACACATTTAAGAGTTGAACAGTAGTGTGGTATTTGCTAGAGCAAATTCTCACATTTTAAATTAATAAGTATCAAGACATTGCAACTAATCTAGATAACACATAACAAATGCTAAATATTAAACAAATGTATGTATGTGTGTATATCTGCCCTTGTACCTCTTGCAACTGTCAAACAATTGCATCAAGGCTATTTACTTTGGAAAGATACTCTTTAAGTCTTTATATGAAGTAAGAGCATATACTATTTTTCATAAACATCGTCTCAAGCTCTGACAGGGTTTTGTAGAAGTACAAAAAAAAGATTCTTTATAATAGAGAGCATGATGACGAGTATGGAATATGCTTTGATCCTCAATTTAGAAAACAAAGAATCATCAGTAAGCTGACCTGTCAGGATCTATAGTCAGTACAACAACATTTGGTAGGATACGAGCTGCAATCTCAGTTGAATCATAATAAGAACTGGTGGCACATAGAGCCATAATCCCTGCAACAACAGTTTAAGGAATTAATATTAGCGAGTGAAGACACCCAAACAATAGTATTCCCAAATAATAAATAAAAATTGAAAGGTGGCCTTAGAAATTAGGGTATGCTTCAACCTGCGCCTCTTGCAGGAGAGAAGGTGTCACGCAGAGCACGTGCTGTAAATGCATTTATGAGAACTCTTTTCCGTGTCTGCAATTTTCCTAGACTTCATTAGTGACCATTTAGCATATAAAAATCTGTTTCATGACATCATTGGCTGCTAAAAACTATGAACAAAGAGAGATATACAGTGCTAAAATTGAACATAAAAGAACACAATAGTTGGAAATTTGTTAGGGTAGGGAAGAGATAGATTTGCAGCTCTTTACTAACCCCGTCATTAAGATGGCTGGCAATATTTCCTAGCAGTATGGTGGTGTTTGTTCTAATAGCTGGTTCTTCATCAACCTGCATTACTTGCAAGAATGGGAGAAAATGCAAATTAAGACAAAATTTTAATATATTACTAGAGTAACATAATTAAAAGACAGGTGACAAACAGTTCAACTAGTTTCCACAAACAATGGTAATGGATTTCATACCTGTAGCTTTGAAAGAAACTTCAACAGTGATGCCGATAAAGTCCGTTGTGACAGCTGCATTAATAATTGAAGAAATCTTGAATTTGTTAAGCTTATTAACGCATAAACATCTACCTTTATCTGATGATCATGTAGCACCCAAGATACAGCACAGAAATAATTCGCCTAACTGATGTCATGATATTTCAGGCTCCATATGTTCAAATATCTAACAAGTCAACAAAGTACTCAGAGCACACTTATTCTATCTGTTCCTCTAGTCCTATGGGAACTGTGTATATCACGATTTTAAATAAATAGGAAAAAAAAAATGCTTTGGAGGGATACAAAGCATATCGGAGATGAATCCTTTCATCAGGAAAGGGCTCCAATCCCTGTAAATATGGCTACTGGAAATATATCACATGCAAGGAAAGTTCCCGAATTCCTTGAACTCGTAAAGAATAAAGACATCCATCTATCCCCTTATATGAACACAAAATAGAACAGAGTACAGCTTGTTTCGAAGCAACAAAGAGATATCCATGAAAGATGATTTCATATATGCATTCAGATATACGAGTCACAAAGCAAACAGTCAAGTTATTGATGAACTACTGTTACAGATTTGCACTATGTCAGCCTCATAGCTATATTTCCTTTCAATATAGAGGACCAATTGTAAAACGAAATACAGCACTTGCTTGATAGCGAGATATAAACTATGCAAATCAATTATAAGTTCATTTATGGTCCAAGTTTCTTGGTCAAGAAGCAGAAGTGACATCTACCACGCATCAACACGCATAAAGCATGGAGAAAAATGACATGCACATGTAAGCTGCCATTTACCAGCTCACGTCACACTCAACGGGACCACTTGCATTAAAAAAACGGACTGAACAGCTCCATGGACACATCAAAAGCATAATGTAGGTTAAAGATTATGCATGTACCTTGGGGGCAAGAACAAGCATTGATTTGAGTGTTAATTCCCGCAGAAAAGCAGACGAATCAGAAAACCCAGTAGCAACATGAGGATAAATCTGTTAAAGAATCACCAGAATATATCACAACTAAAAACCAAAATGAAAAGGAATATGTCCAATAAAATATTAAGAAGCCCCAAACTTTAGACGAAACCTACCTGCTCATCAACAATTTGTGATGACAATGAATCTCCGAATTGATCAATATGCTGCAGAAGACTAACTCGAATAGCTCGATCATTAGAACCAAAAAGTTTGACCAGTGTTGGCAATACCTATAAAAAATCCAATAAATCCAGCATATACTCTTAACAAAGACATCAACAGAGAAAAAAACGGCAGTAATAGTGACCATTTACGTAAAACAAGAACCGCATTGGGTACTACAATAACAAAACCTTGATAACAAATTCTTCAGCTGAAAGCCAAGCACCCATCTTCAGTAATGCAGTCAAAGCAGGGGCCGCAGCTGATCCAAATTCTAAGGCTGAAGCTAGCAAAGGAAGTAGCTAACCGAATTGCCAAAAAAAAAAAAAAAATAAATAAATAAATTATTCGTTAACTGTCAAAACGATTAGGCTTAAAATCATTGCAGTTACAAATTAGAAATCAAAGAGAACCTTTTTTAGCACAATTTGTCGAGGAAGCTGCTCAGCAAGAGTAGGTAGCTTACGAAAGAAAGTATCCTTTTCAACACTGTCCTTCAAATTGAGAATTTCCATGAAGTGAATGGTGTCCACCAATTTATTTTGGAAATATTCTGCAGTTGTGCACTGAACAGATTAAATGATTTTATAATACACAACAAATGATTTTGGAACAAGTAATGGACGATCAATAATACATATTAACAACAGAAGGACAACAGATGATCTGGAGAATATGAAAAACTGATATCACATGGCTTCATAAATGTTAGATTCATGTCAAATTCAACTATGCCATCTAAAAAGCACAAAATGTCATAGAATGTTTTTGCAGGAATAAAAGCTGCTCGCAGAACTCAAAAGAATCTGAGCTATAAGTTAAACAAGAAACAAATGGGACCAAGACATTTCAAAGTACAAGGCACGGATTCTTCAGTACTTAACATATCCCTAAGCCAAAGATTAAATTCGTATCCTTGAACTTTTATGATACAAATTGAACATATTTGTTAGAGTACAATATAAAATCCTGGTAAGACCTTCCTCTAACACCTTAAGGTTTTAGAGCGACTGGTTACTTAAAATGGTATCAGAGCTCAGGCTGGCTTAGTACTCAGGTTCGACTCCCTGCCACCCCCAATATTCTCACAATTTATTTCGGACACGAAGGCAATTAATGTCCCAAAAGATGGGCGCCCGTGATCCACTCTCGACCCAAAAATGGGCTTTCGAGTGAGAGGGAGTGTTAGAGTATAATATAAGATCCTAGTAAGGCCTTCCTTTAACACCTTAAGATATAAGATCCTAGTAAGGCCTTCCTTTAACACCTTAAGGTTTTAGAGCGACTGGTTACTTAACACATATTATTTATAAAGCGACCGCGGGTATAGTATTTCTATGATTACAGCCTAGAAGGTAAATTGGTAGTTATTATTAGCACATGAAATATATTGGTAACTCTTATTTGTATTATGAAACATATTGGCATATATATATATATATATATATGAGAATCAAGTGCCTAAGGATGACCTCAGGGTAAAATGCTGAGGTTAAAAGCTTTTTAATACAATTTTGAGGGCAGTTAAGTAAATTTACTGAGAAAAAAATTAATATTTACGAAGATGCCCCTGCGGGGCCACTTATTCTAAAGGCTATTTGTGTTATAACCTCAGGAGAAATCCCTGAGGACAACCTCAGGCCCATTTTTCTCTCTCTCTCTCTCTCTCTCTCTCTCTCTCTCTCTCTCTCTATATATATATATATATATATATATATATATATATATATATATAACTAGTCAAAAACTTTTGTTAAGAGTAGAACTTTATGTTGTTTGCCATGTGTTAATGTAATATGAAAGTATATGCCAGATCTCAACTTTCAAGATTTTTCAAACCATCAATCATTGTCAATCTGAAACTTTCCCCTTAAATCATCGATCAAGAACTCGAACACAGCAAGTCACTTATTAGCCAATACTACAATAATAAACAACATAAAGAATAAAACTTAAAATACGACATACCCAAGGAGTGGCCTAGTGGTTGTGAAGTGGATAGTTAAGTGTTTGAGAGTTTGATGTTGAGGATTTAATTCCCAGGTGCAAGCACTCGATTTACCTGGTGTTGGGTCTAGTAGAGTGATCGGCACCTGGGGTTTACTTGTAACAAGGTTCCGCTTCAAAAAATATTCTTTGATTTCCTTGACACTAGCCATACCCAATTTGGGAAGCACTGATATTAATTTGCTTAAACAAATATATTGAATATTTGCAACCCTAATTTTATCATGATTAACGATAAACTTCCCTCTGCTAGAATAAGGACTAACAACCTAACAGCAATAAACAATGTACATCACTCAAGAACTACTCACTAGCTCAACTATCGTACAAAGGGTTTAAATTGAGCGCTCAGACCTTATTACAATTCCCTAAACTGCATAACCTTCAGAAATGTTTGACAAAGACTATAAGAATGTGAATAACTGACCACAAGTTTCCAGGAGCTTTGATGAATTCAACCTGCGAGAAGGCGTAGAACTCAAGAGCCGCTGATAATCTGGAAGTAGAGACTGTGAGACAGGAATAAACAGTTCACATGAAAATGAATCTTTAGTTGATAAGAGCCAAAGCAATTTAAAACTTAGTGTGAACAAACATCCGACATCTGCCAACTCATACGTACAAAGATGGCAAGGCACTAAGAAGAATATGGTTACACAACAGAAACAAGTTCCTAGTGGATCAACAGGAACCTTAACTCAAGAGATTCAGTAAGCTCACCTTCGGTATAGAAGAAGTATCACGCAGCTCCTCTGTCTTGCCCAATTTGGTACCATAGAAAAGTTCATGAATAAGACAACCTATGGTTGTTGATAAACAATCAGTTTCAAATCACAAATATTCCACTTAAAAGGAAAAAACCGTTGAGACACTATAAAGCCACTAGTAAGTAGTGCTTATAATAATTATCTATCCAGTAAATTAATCAACCAATGTTCCTGCAGACAAAATATTGCGCAATACAGTGCAAATTATACCACTTACCTAATCCCCAAGAATCAATAGCCCAAGGTGGAGATTTTCTAATCGTTGTCCAGTCAGACTTCACCAACTCCATCGGTTTGTATTGTGTACCAACAAGCCATTCATATTGCTGGGATATAGATGGGATTTTATATAGGTGAGACCACAAATTAATCTTCAGATGAAATTGGCATGCATGGTTAAAATTGACTATGTTGGCAATCGTCAAACTGTCTTTACGACGTCATCAAGTAAATGAGAGTATGCACATAACAAAGAAATCACAAGTAAGTGCAAGTAAAGAAATAGACTGTTAACTCATTAAATTCTGCACCACTTCATCTGGAAATTATTGAAGTTGGAAATTACAAAGTAAAAACTATACCCTGCCAACCCAGGAGCTGTAGCGAAAACGAGCCTTCATAGGGTTATCGTCGCTGCTTATGGACCCAAAGCTCAATTTTTTGGGCACTTATTACGATAAAGCGACCTTCTTCAGATAACTCGTCCAACCCAAGATACTTTAAAAAGTCTAAATTCATAGGTTGCTACCCATCTTATTCAGCAGGAAGGTCAGATGACTGAAAGGACTAGAAACGAAAGCAAGCAAAGCAAAAGAACTTTGGGCAGGGGCCCCAGATCTCAACTTCGGTAGAGGAAGACCAAACAGACTATATCGCCTAACTCAATTTCACGTTTCTGTGAAATATAAACACGTATGGTTTCTGCATTATAAATAAAACCTCCCCTTTTTTGGATCCATCTCACATCGATAACTTAACCCCAGACTTACCATCCGCAACATATAATAGAAGCATATATATATATATATATACACTTGTAAAATATACATTCCATTCGTAGGCATGTATCGCACAAACCGAAAACTCCAATCACTTGAAATATAATAATATGCATCACAGTTCACATAAACCAAAGCAAGAAACTCTAATCAATAATTGCTACATCCAAACAGAACTTACCAGCATGGATCCCGTGGAAGCTGCTTGATTATTCCCATCAAACTCCGAAAGAACATCAAAAGCATGTAGCTTCCAGTCCAAAGACTGAGTAACAACAACACTTTCCAAACAAACATTTGCATGAACCTGTATTGAAATATTAAGTCTATTAGGCGAAATCTGACAAAAACAGAGAAAGTGAACAGTTTCTAAGATAAACAAAAGGAAACATTTTTTTATTAAATTGAATCCGACGCATTATGTGAAATGCAGAGGAAAAAAGACTCGGTAATATTATGTACACTGGCACAAATTGAGCAAACATTAAGCACTAAGAAGTATAACACCGCCTTCGGAGAAAATTCAAGACAAGTAAGAACAATAGAAAGTGAAGTAGCATTAGAAGAAAGAAGAGTGCATAACTAAACCAAACTCTCTAAACAAATATCACGGTAACAACAATAAAAGTCCGAGAAAAAAACAAGTTCAGCTTCACAAAAATTTATCATATCTTCAAGATCTCCATTATTTATGAGCAATTTAGGATACAAACAATACCCATCTTTGTTCTTAATTCTCTTGTAGCCTACCTCATTATAAATCCAACGCACACATACATACATACTTACAAGTTTACAGTCATTGTTTAGGAAGCTCACGGCCTTGGCTATCCGGTGCAGTCCCCATGCATAATACTCATCCCTGCATCACAAGGTGTAATATTATGTCATACATAACAGGAAAACCCAATAGCAAAATTGATCCAAGCATTTTATTTCACTTCTGTTTGCATTTCCAAGCGTCATTCTCCCTGGTCCCCACCAAATATAATACAGGAAAGATGTGCAATGACCATGAATTTATTAACATGGGTTAACTGTCATAGCCTTGACTATATTTGTCTATAAACGGAAAAAAAATCTACAACAAAAAACTAAGAACAGCAATAATTATAAGAATTTCAAGGGAAAAATTCAACAAGATAGACAAGAATGTGCTAGAGCAGAGAAAGGTCTTAAAACATGTATACCCAAATGTAGCGACTTTGGCTACAGATCAATAAGTATCATCATGTGACAAGGAACTACTTGATACCATTAAGAATCCAAACGATGTAAAAACCAAATTGGTAATAAGTCAATAATAATGGTTTGAATTAGCTGTATGTACCTTTGTGTACCTTCTAATTTTAATTCCTTAATCTTTTCTGATAAAGGCATGACAGGTTCCGTGACAATATATATAGTAATCCTTGTAGAAGAGCCATCAGAAGTTTCGACCTCAGTACTATGAAGAAACGATAAAATATTTGGATGTCTAACCTGAAAAGGAACGATAAAAATATTTGAATATATCTCAAGATTAGAAGGACTCGCCACTTGAATGGAGATATCACCTATTCAAATATTAAAACATTACTGAATCAACAAAACTCTATAGGAAGTGCAAAATTCAAATGCATATAAAGTTTATGAGGGCAATAAATATACTGAAGCTATAATAGATTAAGCAGCAACACCAATATGGACTTTTACACAGAGACATGACATCTGTATTTGAAAAGAATTTTGCTTATGCAACTATATCGTTGCAAATTGAAAAGGCTACTATACAATTGCCCTCTTACATCGATTATTTAATTACCGTTCGAAGACGCTTGACACCATTACGGCCTGCAGCTATATGTCTATCATTACTACTCCCTGATAGAGAAAATATTGACACCGGAGATCCGTCGTCCTGGAAAAATTAACAATATTCAGTACCATTCAACTTCCCATCAAATAACAGACAAATAACAGAAATTAACTAAGAATTTTGTATCCTGTTTACAAGATAAAACGTTAGATTATGAGAGGGCAGAATTTCCATGACTTGTCCAGCGCATGTGCATTGAAGACTTGAATTTAGCTGAAAGGCCAAGGGACTTGAAATTTATAAGCTTGGGAATATGTTAGAAAGGGGGGTGCGATGAATTCACTGCCGTGCCTACTCGTAGGATTATGTAAATTAACCTAGGTAATGGATGCAGTTTGCCATTACCAACAACAGATACAGACTACAAGAGCTATAGAACATAGAATATGATGACATGTCTACGATCATAGGGCGCCTCTGCACTTCCATTCCTCGCTTTGATAGGTAGTGTAGGCACCAAACTCAGGGGACAAAAAGTAAATTAAAGTTCATCTTCTTTCCAAACATCTGATTAATATTACCATTTGACTGCAGTTGTACTCGCTAATCATTAAAAAAAAATTACCATCTGAAAGCAAGAATCTACAGTCATAATAGAAAGAGCTTGGCTTCCAGATCAAATTGTGGAAAAAATGCCTGTACTTGGCTACTAGCGATAATTAACAGGTCCATCGATCATGGGTACGGTACACAGAGACAGAGTGAAGCATATCATTGTTATGTATTCATACATCTACAGCTCCAATCAAACAAGTACCAAGATTGGTAGCCATCAAACAATTGACACTGATTTAAACTACAGAAAGATAAAGCTAGTTTTTTTATCAGTCATTTTTATGAGTTACTCAGTTGCTTTTTATTGGCAAAATTAGACAGAGGAACACAACAGTGTTAAGTTGGGCAACTGATTGACATTTATAGTCTACTTTGAAGTCAAATTTCTTCAAATTCTGCTAACTCCGCAACTTCCCAAATGATACTTTTAATGAGAGAAAACTGTGCTAATGAGAATACTAGAGAAAGTAAATGCATCAACACAAATTTGTTTATAGGTAAATTTAATCTTTATTTTTGTTATAAAGATTCCTATTTACTAAAACAAGTAACTCAGTTTAGCAGCTCACACCACCAGAAAGGAGAAGGAACAAAAAACTTCAGAGTAAAGACAAAGAAAAGAAAATTTTATCCAAGGAATCATTCCAGGATACACATTGATACCTAATGTTTATGAATCTGAAAAGCAAAACTCGGTGTATGCAGAAATAGAGAATCAATTATTGTAGAGTGCGAGTGTATATATATAATTAACTTTTTATATGTTCTTTGATGTTGATTCCTAGATGGGGCAACTTCCATCCTTGGGAAACAGACTCTGTACTGGTATTCTGAAAAAAAGAATACAGCCTATTGAGGCTCCGATATGTCTAGTATTTACTTGAAATTAAAAATTTGCAAACAGGGTACATATTGCTACTTCCGCGAGATCTTGCTTCCTATTGGTAACAGATAACTTATGTGATTCTGTACTTTAAGCATGGCCATCTTCCCATATACATTTATTCTTTTGTTTATTTTCCTTTTATTCAACTTTTTTCCTTTTCCTGGTATACATTTAAGTATCTAACATCACATCCTGTGAGCGTGAAGGAACTGAAGTCAAATAGTGATCTACAATGGTCACATCAATGTCTCATAACTATGTATGTAACCCTGTGATACTTAAACGAAAAAAAAAACATTTGCCAAGTAGAATTGCTGTATTGAAGCTTAGATCTTGGATTAGGCACGGGATATCATTATGCAGTAAGCTAGGTTATCCAATGAATAACATCAACTACTTCATTTAAAATTTGAATATTCTACAAACTAATTCTTTTTATAGGCAGAAACTAGGCTTATCAATAAATTTAAGCTGTAACACCTAATTCCAAGTCCAGATGTCCCAAATTATATCTTGGTCCATTAATGTGATAAGTGCAAATTAGTTAGTCTAATATCTAGTTGATTCATAACCAACCACCAAAAATTGACGAGATCAAATTTACCCTGGACACTTCCAAGTAAAATCAGAGTGAAACAAACATACGGAAACTAAATCTTACAGAGTAGAACAAGTAAGAGTCTACGGAGAACCAACTACACCATAAAAACTAAAAACCGCTACAGGTCACTAG
Organism: Kitagawia praeruptora; assembly: GCA_037693485.1. Taxonomy (NCBI): domain Eukaryota; kingdom Viridiplantae; phylum Streptophyta; class Magnoliopsida; order Apiales; family Apiaceae; genus Kitagawia; species Kitagawia praeruptora. Next base: position 157,418,229 of record CM075348.1, on the reverse strand, counting down.
ATCTAACTAAACTAATCATAAATAATTTATCAATTATTTGAAATTCCGACCAATATTCTAAAAGAGTTGCTAAAGATCGTGAACAGGAAAGTTGAACTACATACGCAGATACTAATTATCGATGTCTCTGAAAACCTAACATTGCTGCTAAATCGTAAATTTCAGAATTTAGCATTCGATGATTGAGAAGGCAGACAGTAAATATGCAAATCAAACGATGCAAGAGGATAATGTACCATATTACGAAATTAATCGTGTTGAGCTAAAACAGAGTTTCGGTTGGAATTAATAAGAATCGAGTGAATCTAAACTTAATTGTGATTCAAACCGTATTTATCTAAATCGTAAAATCCCGAGCCTAAATCGAAAATCAAAGTCTACAAAAATGCAACCAACTCGAATAATCTACGAAACATAACAAAATTAAAACTAAAATCATCATAAACGAATACGAAACAACCCGAAAAGCGTGAACAAAGTGAATTGGTGAAGGAATTACCCTAGATGTGCCACGAGAGTGAGTCCAAGAGCCCCAAGCTGAAGAATAAGGTTCGCCTATATTGTAGGGTAGATCTTTGAGACCCGACCCGGATCCGGCTACCACGCTTTGTAGGAATTTAAACATACTGCCTGCCCCGAATTGTATGTATGTATGTTTGTATGTATATGTGTGTGTATTCAGAGCTAGGAGAGATTCGGGTTGATCTGTCTGAGAAAAATAGAGTGATGATGATTTTGTTAGACATACATCTTGAGAATTTTTATTTATTTATTTCATCCAGTGTTTCGCGGCAGATGATGGTAACGTGTCCTTCACATTTCTTACCATCATCGGCATTACAATTTTTTTAAAAAATTATTCAATATATATTTACGTTATATTATATTATGAATATTTTCGTTATGAAATCCTTTATTATAATACATGTGTCTACTAAACATCAGTTAATCAATCAGAATCGAGAAATTATTTTAGGACCAATCAGAGACTACCCTTCCAATCACCTAAAATCTAATATAACCAAGGTTAAACCAATGTATGGTTAAGAAAAACAAATACGATAAAAATTCATTAAAAATAATAATATACAAATACAACTAAAAATAGATATCATAAAATTATAATTTAAGGAATCTAAGGAGACAAAAACAAAATAGACAGCCTCTTCCTCTCAAGGTTTTCGGACAAACTCAGATCTACGATTCAAACAATCTACGACACGGACCAGCACATCAATTTCAACACTGTTTAAGTTGAAGCTAAGTTGAAGCCAGTAACGAACTCTGTACTATCTTAATTCAAGCACATAAACTCTACAACATCAATTGCAAATAATAATGAGCCCTCCCTCGATTGACTATCATAGATCAATCTGAAGGTACAATTCTCAATTGTGTTTATGATTTAATTGTGTACGTATATTATACGTTTTTTGTTCTAACTGAATTTTTCGGTATTGAAAAATCATGTTTAGTAGATACAATTCCCCACTGTTGAATTGAAACCGGTTACTTTCAACTCCAAACATGCGTCAAATCTTGCTAATTCACTTAAGGTACGCTTTTGAATTTTCTTGCTGAAGGGTTAGTGTATAAGCCTGTTTTTGTGTCTTTTATATTAGATAAAGCTTTAAATGTAGATTGCTGGATCAATTGAGAAAGTTATTTTAGTTATATTCTATGCAAATTTATTTTAGTTATTTTAGAATGTTAAACACAATTTATGCCTGGTTCTTTCTATTTTTGTGGGTGAGAAATTTTGCCATATGTTAACTTCCTTGATTCGATTAGTACATTGATTCAATTAGTACATGAATATTTACAAGTAGGATATGTTGGTGGTAAAAAGTCTTTGATATTGTTATATTTACAAGTAGGAACTTCAATTAAGATAGATTAGGTGCAACTTTAATCTGTAAGTTTCGATTTTTCTGTTGCCCATATTTGTGGATAGGAGTGTATAATGATAGTGCAACCAAATATAATTTGTGTGATAAATTAATCAATCGAATTGCATTTGTTATGTCGCCAAGTCTTATTCGTCAGAGAACATGTTATTCTTAAGAAAATTACAAATGTAAAGGAAAAGTAGTTAATATCAAATAGAGATATTAACTACTTTTTTTCCCGTCTTTCCTATAGTGACAAGGTGAATTTTCCCATAGGCGGCATAGCTGAAAACAGATTAATGTACAGTTATGCACTGCTATTTCATGTAACTTAACACCAATTGTCACTTATAATGCAGTCTTATTGGTATACATCATCAATTTGTCATTTTTGAACTGACCGACTATTTGCAGAAAAGGTTTTTCTACTTTTTTTCCTATCTTATTTTTCTCATTAGTACCAAGTATTTCTGTCTCATGCTTGCCTAATCTCACAATGTTGATACCACAAAAATCTGTTGTCACGGCTTAAATAGACAGCTCCCCACATCTGATGTTCTGAATTGCTAGACCATTTCTAAAAGCTGGATATACTGGTATTTGTGGTAGCTCTTAATAATGGCCTTTTTCATCTACTGCTTCATTGATATTTTTGGGACAAAATAATACCAAGTCCTGACAAGTACATATAGGTTTTTAACTACAAATATATGACATCGGCATGGTGTTTCATCCAGCAGTGTTGCACAAGTTGGGCAGGTGCCACAGAGCTTGCTGTAAACTTGCTACAATTTCATGCAATTCTGTTAAGTATAACTATAAAGATGATATTATCAAATGCCTGATGTAGGTAACTTTAAACTAACATATAACTGTGTGGATGTCTAACATAATTGAACTTGAGTCAATTAGATTCATGACATGCTTCTGCTTTTATGTATTGTATAATTATAAATATCATAACCAGTTATATTCATGTCACCAAATATATATATTAATATAAATTATATCTGCATCTTACATTCTCGTTACCGTCACAAGAGTTTCAATTGTTGCATAAGAATAAAATTTTCAAAATCCTACACTAATAGTACCCATTGTGCGTATACATAAATTATATAACTAAGCTAGCTAAAATTGACGTAGTTCATCACCACTCTCCCTCTGTAACCCAACTAAACTACATGTCATTCACATACTTCACCACTCTTCCCATCCTCACTCCCCTCCCCCACCCCTCCCCTCCTCTCCCCTCCCCATCCCATATCCAACAATTTACATCCATGAACTCTGAGCAAACGAATAGGAGGCTTTGCCATGAGTAGGAGAGAAGTGTCAATTCTTGGTTAGCAGAGTAAATGACAGATTTCTGGGTATTAGCTATATTAAAACAACTGGGTGAAATAATATCGGGTAATGAGAAGGTGATGTTGCTTAAAAGATTATGGCTAATATTGAATGCTTAATGTAAAATGTGATCATGGTAAAAAATGGTAGGCTTCACATGAGAATAGAAGAAACAAAGGCAGCCAAAGTACAGTGTCAAATATTCGCACCAGGAAGATCATATTGTCTCGAACATCCTATTGTTTCGATCCAGTGACCTTTTTGAACAATGACTGGGAGCACTATGGAAAAACAAACCTGAATGTGGAGTAAAGGTACAATTATGTAACAACTATATATTATTTCGATTGCCACTTTTATGTTAGAAAATGGAAAGTTTGAGGCATATTTTAAATATGTTCTTGATGAAATTTATGAAAACTAACAAGTGGAGGTTGTTCTTTGTAATGAGGACTTAAACTTTCATGTTTGGATCTAAGACATTTTCTTAGTAGAATCCATAGATAAATTGAGTTGAAGTTGCTTGCTTGAAATGGGTTATGTGGGTTGTTTAGTTGAAATAACTTGAGTCCTACATTGAATTGGTAATGAGAGGTTGGTGGCTTTTTATAGCTCCATGTGCAAGTGTGGTGTACAACTACTAAGGCATGTGGGTTGCATGGTTGTAGTGTGAGCCTCGCGCACATACACACACCGGCGCGTCGCCGCCCGCCTCGCCACGACACGACTCGGGTCGAGTCGAAGGGCGAATGTCTCGGCGTCTCGCGTACGCGAGGTGACCTGGGCAAGGAATTTTATTACATGGATTATTGATTTATTTTAACAGGTTTCAGATTTATTTGTTACAGCACTACTAGAAATACTGGTTGGATCAGTACTTGGATTAAATCTTGATGGACCGGATCAGTACTTGGGTTAAATCCTGATGGATCGGATCAGTACTTGGGTTAAATCCTGATGGACCTGGTCAGACATCAAATACTGATGGGCCAAATCCTGATGGATAACAGATCCTGACTGTTAACTCGAATAACTTGTAGAAGGGGGGTTGAATACAAGTTATGTAATCGTGTCTAATTTTTGCTTGATTAGATGAACAAGAACAAACGAATTAAATCAAACTGTTTGTATTAATAAACTCAAATACAAACTCTACCAAAGGTGTACAAATACCTTTAGCTGCTGCTGTCAATACAAATCTCTCTATGTTTGTTCACTCGTATACTCACAATGCTCACAAATCTCACACCTATTACAATGATATAGAGAGAGCATTTATAATACTTCCTATCAACTAATAAAAGAAAGTAATAACAATACATGATAATGTTCTGCCGTCCAGTTGATACTTTCCATCAATAGTTATTCTTTCCTTCATGATTGCCTCTTGCTGTTCTTCAAAACATCCTATCCTGAAATATAGCACTTTCCAGTTTTTGCAGCATCCTGAATGACATCATCAGTATTACATCTGATATCGGGATTATTTCACATTGCATCAGGACTTGACATCCCATCAAGATTTAACTTGTCGCATCAGGATCTGACCATAGCTCCTGAAATGTAGTCCTTGACACACTGTTCCTAAGTAAAACTCTACATTTTACTGACTAAAATATATAGCCTATACAAAGGGTTAAATCCTTTATAAGATCAGGATATTACAAGAAGTATATGCAAATTCTATTCTAAACATCACAACTCATGAATTATTCCTAACACTGACTAGCACCGAATCCTGATCCTGATGGACATCAAATCCTGATGCTACTATAACTGAAAATAAATCCTAATGCTGCAATTAATGCAATTAAATTAGAATAATTACTTTCCTTTTATGGAGTATCAGTTACGTTTTATTTTTGGTATTACATACATAAAAAATAGAACGTTGATAAAGTAGATACGTCCTAAGGATAGAAACCCTATCAGCCTTATTCTTTCTATGCTCTCTCTCAATACATACAGACTATATACATAGTTCTCAGGCAAACTGAGGTGTTGATCGCTGTTGATCTCTCCGCTTCTGTGACCGGTTTGATCTGTGTTGTTTTATCCTGGAAGTGATATTGCTGAAACCCAAGACAGCGTAAGTGGGGCAATAATCTCTTCAAGAACAGTCAAGTCCTCTCGAAGGGTTTGGCGACTCAGCTGTTCTTTCTCTTATCAATACTTGCTAAAGCTTCTGTGGGAGATAAGTTTGATTCTTACTTTTCTTGTTATTTACAGTCTCTGATTCTATTTTGCTTTTGTCTTTGTGATTTGTTTTGTTAATTGGTTATATGCATGTTCTTGTTTTAATATATATCACTGCCTCATTGTTGCTGTAGTTGAATTATACCCAACAATCTTGAAGAGATTATTTGTGTTATTGTTATTTTCCAGTAGCACACCTCAAGATTGTAGAATGGGGGTTGAATACAATCTTGTTGAAAATTCTTTCGAATTTATAAGACAACAGATGGATCTTGATTTAAATAGATAAACAGGAATAAACTTAGAAATAGAAATCAAGGAAAAACAAACATACAACACTCTTTAAAAATTTCAGGTGGGTTTTTGACGACTCCACCTGAGGGTTGTATTGAAGAAAAATAATATGTGTAAACGAGTACACAGCTATGAATACAAGGCTAAGTATTTTACAAGAAAACCTAATGCTTTGTGCTTTCAGCTCTATGTTTTCTTCTCTACTCAGCTATGCTACACGTGAAGTATAAATATACTCCAAGTTTATAAACCCTACAAAATAAACGAATCTTGCAAGTCAAAGTATTCTGCAGGGTTGCTGTCACTCCTTGTCTCCATGTGATAAAATTTTGTCTGGATTGTCTTGGACAGATATGCACTAGATTTACCAGCTGAATTGTTTGCAAGAACAAGGAATGTTTCTTTTTCTTCTTCGTTTCCAATACTGGCTTCCATACTCTTTTTAAGTTTATCAATCCATGTGATCTGTCAGGTGTGTCAAGTCGCCATCAACCTCTAATTCCAAGGCATTATTGGTTGGAGCATTTTATCCATTGATGTAGACACTGATCAGTAGGTTGACTGTTGTTTGTTGAGGTGCCATATTCGTTGACATAGAAACTTCATCAGCTGAAATATCACTTCACTTATACAAAATTACATAGCACAACTTATATACAATTAGCTACCCTATTCTACATATCCATTGATAGTCAACATGACTTAGGATTTCTAGTAACTATGACAGAACAAAACAACTAACAAAACTTAAAAGAGATATGCTACAGACTTATCAACCGATAAGCTGCCTTATCAACGGATACTTATAGTGTAACGCCCCCAAATCCGGGGTCAGGAGATTTGGCCGTTACCCGAAAATCCTCAAAATAAAATCACCTGCTTAATAAAACATTCTTCCTTGTAATTGTCCAAAATTGAAATATAACATCTGTGACCCCAATTATCCAAGATCTTTTAGGTTATAGTGCTAGAAACAAGAATCCAAATTCCATTAAATGAAAACTTTCTTTACAACAATCTCATTGATCAAATCTTAAATCACTGGTATAACTTCGATAAGAAGTATACCAGGTCAACTAATATAATAAGTATTAACAATAATAATTAGAATCCAACTATATGAAATAGATCTTACACTAACATACACAATACAACCTCACAACTCAGCCCTCAGCTGTACACACATACACAAAGGCACACACAGCTCGATTAGAACACATACAGCAACACCATATCTCATACGCGCGTACCTCTCTACATATATGTACACACAAGTCGCTGTTTCGAGAAGAAGGGGAGGGAGGGGTTTCTCGAGAGAGAGAAATCGAGGAAAAATGAGAGATTTTGCGAGAGAATAGGATAGAGAGAGATGGCGCAAGAGAGATTGAGAAGGAGAGATTAGAGACCTTGAGAGAAAGAGAGAGCTCGAGATTTTCAGAGAGTCTAGTAGAGAACTCGAGAGAGTTCTAGAGAGCTGTACTCAAACTAACAAATTGGCAAGAACAGCCAATTTAGGGATTTTAAAAAAAAAACAGGGGAAATTTTGTAATTTTATACAATCTGAAAATCAATAAATATATGATTTAAATCATTTTAAAATCGAATTTAAATAAGGAATTAGTAAAAAAATAATTTTAAAACTTTCAAAATAAAATTTATGAAATTACAAACGTCCCCATATTTTTAAAATAATTTTAGGATCAAAAAAATGAATTAAATATGGATTTTGGAAATTTTGATCATTTAAAAAAATGCAACATAACTCTTAAAATCATTTTAAAATACTTACACACCCAAAATAATTCTCCCAGTAATTTTAAAAACTAAATAATATCATAAAGATGATATTACAAAATATTTCACGATTTTTAGTAACTCCAATGATTTTATAAAATTCTCAGAAGCTCAATAATGCATGATTTAAATAAATTTTAATCATCACAATGCAAATAAAGTTTACATGACGCACATAAATCATCATATAAGCATTTAAACACGATATTACGTATAAAATTGTCCTTCTCAAAAATTTCCACAATCATATTCCTCCTCTATGTAAAGAAAGACTATAAAATATTTAAATAATAATAATAATTCATAAAATTTCGGGTTGTTACAGTCTACCCCCCTTAAAAGGATTCCGTCCTCGGAATCTACTGCGAGAAATCCCTTGGGTTCCTTTTGCCAACTTCTCAGTTCTGATAGCCTCCGCAACAATACTAACCCCTTTACTCTTTCATCATCAACATTTGTTTTGCCAAAATCGGAGATAGTGTCCATTCGTAGATAATTTCTCCAAAATCTCAATTCAAATCTGGATTTCTAGCTGACACAATTGTCTTTGGAGTTTCACAACACACTGTGTGTCTTTCGAATAAAATTGAACCAACTTTTCGATAGCCATCGATAGAGAGAAAGCGAACCGACACCGTTATACTTCGCTAGTATTGTAATCGCATCTTGATCTGCATCTGCTCGTGGTAATCCATCGGAAATCCTTGATTATCGTGTCGAGGTTAACTTATTCTAACCTGATTGGTATACCTTCAATTTTTTTTAAAGGTGACAAGAATCATGAAACTTTGAAAAGAAAAGATTTCATATCATAGCAATTGCCCATAACTGTGATTATCAATTTAAGGATTTTTTTAAAGCCCCTGATTTGAAATAAGAGGATAACTGAGAGATCAAAATGATCATATGAACCCGACGTTGTGCATCTTAGCTCCGACATTTACAAATAAAGGTGGCCAGCCTTATTGTAATACACAACACATGACTAGCGATGACGTCCCATCCAACTTCTATCACACAGATAGATGTACCTGGTGTCCCCTATAAATAGGGTTGTTCGTCTCAGTTGGAGTAAAGAAATACGAAGGGAATTATGAGTCAAATTAACAACTAATGTCTTTTGACAAAAAAATATTTGAGAGACACCTTGGATTCAACTGAACAAATTCTAAAGGTATTATTTTTTAAAACAAGAACCAGAAAAGAAAGTACCGGACAAATGGTACCATATTACAAAATAAAATTATCCAACATTGGAGAAAAACAAAAGTTGAAGACCTCAAAAATTTGAAAATAGGTATCATAACAACTGTTGAATCGTAAACACACAAGTATACGCGATCACAAATAGCAAGTGATAAATAGAGTTCGTTCCGCAGGGACAAGGTGTAAATGCCAATTTAATACCTATGCAACAGTGTATGGTTACTTCTTAATGCTTGAACAATTATCAAATTGGGTTGTTTTATCTAAATTGTACTACTAAAAGTTACTAACGTGAATTAACTATTATGAGAGAAACATGAGGTTCTAAATTAATGATTTGCTTCATCTAGATTAACCGTCAAGATTCAATGCAATGTGGTTATTAAGGAAACTAGTAGGAATACCAAGGTAGTAAGAGCCATCTTTCAATAAACTCACACCAAACCATAAAAACATCCACAATTAAGATAGAAGTTTTACGGACATCAATTATATCCAAATCACTATATGTCTATGAGATTGGGTGACACAATCGATTTAATCACAAATTCCATTATTAACTACATAGAGGAGTAATGTTCTTTCGAATCTATACTACCAATATGCGGAGAAGCCGTCATAAGCCTATGCTAACATGGCAAGCCCTAATCTCTAAATCCACTTTCGCATTCATTAGAGATTGACAAAATAGATGATAGCTATGCATCTATATTAATTAACACAACCATGTTAGGTAACCTTATAATAAACCACAAGCATATATTATCAAGACTATCAACTACTAGAATCCACAAAACACTCCATTAGAACCCCATGAAAGTGTTTAGTTCATAATTGAACTTAGCACCATCATGGGTTCAATTGATAACATAATTCAAAACAAACAATTAATAAAAGAAGAGAGAAATAAGGTTTAGAAATAAATCCCCAAGTAGAAGAGTACAAAAGTTCCAAAGATTGCTCCTTGCTTGTCACTAGCTTGGAGATTTTCCTTGAAATTGGTCTTGAAAAATAATAATGTTGATAGATGATAAGAGAAACTAAACTAATGATGGATCTGTTTTTAGGTCTCGATATTACATATAAAGATGCCCTAAAAATAGGCCCAAACAATTGACCCGGTTTTAGGAATAAATTTCTGCCAAGTCGAGCCACTCGAGCGCTATAGCCCTTGACTGGAGCGCTGCAGCGCTTGTTACTCCCTGGAAAGTGATCTCGCGAGCGCTGTAGCGCCTAAATGGAGCGCAAGAGCGCCTGGTTCCGCGCTGTAGCGCCAGTTTTCTGAAAGGCAGCGCCTGAAACGCGCTGTTGCGCCTAATACCGCGCTCCTGCGCCTGCCACTCCCTGTCCAGAATTGTAGAAATTTCTCTCCTCTTCGCGTGGACTGCTTACGGGCCTAAAACGGACTTGTAGAACTCCAGATATGGCCAAAACAGTGATGTATGCGCATTGAGCTCAAATTCCTGAGTTCTCTTGCCCTGGACTTCCTGTAATTTCTACTTTAAGCTCACAGAATACCACCAATTCTTCACCAACACCACCAATGCCACCCTACTAAGCGCCTTTCTTTAACGTCTTTAGCTAGACTTGGCCACGATTTTCCTCTTGAAAAATTTCTGCACCGTATCTTTTTAAGGCCATTTAATGATCTTCTTCGGAGCAACGTCATTGACGACAAGCTTCAACTTCCTTCGCTCTTCCAAAGTGCCCATGACATTGTTCCCACACCATATTTGAATAACCAACGAATAGATGATATCCTGATTATCTGAAATCATCCATCCACTACCTGTATGCTTTTGTAAAGCTGCCAAACGTACTTCTTCCTTATCAGGCGGTAAATCTGCTGAGATAATAGTGGATAAGGTTGGAGATGTCAACCTTCTCTGCTTCTCAACAAAACCAATCGCATTGTCCACTAAAAAATTTTGCATATCTGTAGAGCGCATACTGTCACGAAAATTTGAAATAACCCTTTCAAAATTCTTGTCCAGAGGTAATTCTGCTGAGATGATGATAGAAGATGATACAAATGAACTTGAATCAAACTCCTGAGATTGAGAGGATATCAACTGCAGTTCCAAGTCAGGTGGTTCCTTGATAGAGGCTTTTGGAGGTTTGCCTTCGGCAGATAGCACTTCTAGTGACTCGAAACAATGCATCATTCCAACACTTTGCGAATTATCCTCTAACAACGTTAGATGCTCGTCTTCATTCTTCTCATGTCCCAATTCTAGAAACATAGGCTGCTCCAGTGGATCTTCATACAAATTATCCTCTAATTTATCATAAACCAGAACATCCTTCATTGATATTGTTGAAGATTCTTCCACATATCCTTCATGTTCAGAATTTAATTGAGACACCTCAACAAGTTCATGGCTCTCAACTAACACAATTTCAAAATTCTTATTCTCAACATCTTCAACATTTTCAGATTGCAAAGGATGTGGTTGTGGCTGAATATTCAGAACTGCATTTTCTGACCTTTCTTCCTTATCAGCTTCCTGTTCTGCTTCTTCCTCATCTTCGCCCTCAGACTCTCCTTTCTGAACATCGATCAAAGTCTCACCCGTGGCTAAGAATGGCTCATCAAGATTGATAGGCATGTTATTGTCCTCCTGCTCTGCCTCTAGGTCTCTCGTGTCACTTGGAAGGGCTCCCTGAAGACTGTTTAGCAAGGTTGCTATTTGACCAATCTGATTTCCTATCGTCTGGAGAGACACTGCGTTGCTTTTAATCATCAATTTCAATTCTTCTAATTTCGCTTCTTCATTCGATTGTTAGCCAAAATCTGTATGAAATTGTTGTTGTTGAAATCCAGTGGGTTGAGAGTGTTGTTTCATTGGGGCGTACTGATGCTGAAAATGCCCCTGTTGCTGCTGAATTTCCCATGGATTGTATGGCTCAGCTCCAAACTGTTGATTTTGGAGCGGGTAGGATGGATATTGGGATTGCTCCATACCACTCTGATTGTAGTCCCAGCTGAAATTTGGCCGGTTTCTGTTATACTCACATTGATGAGTGTAATGTCCACCTGCACACAACTCACATACAATTACGAAGTCCTGCTCCCAATAATCCATCAAATAAAAAAAAACAGTTCAAGGCAGTAATCTATAACGACCACTGATGACAAGCACTTAAACTACAAATAACACCGAAGTCCCCGGCAGCGGCGCCAAAAACTAGTTGACTCGTAAACACGCAAGTATACGCGATCACAAATAGCAAGTGATAAATAGAGTTCGTTCCGCAGAGACAAGGTGTAAATGCCAATTCAATACCTATGCAACAGTGTATGGTTACTTCTTAATGCTTGAACAATTATCAAAGTGGGTTTTTGATTAACTATTTTAATTAATTAATTGAGAACAGATTAACAAACAAGAGATCTAATAAATGAGAAAACATGGAGTTCCAATTTCATTGAATATTTCACTAAAGGCTGACACATAAAATTGATAAAGGTGATAAACATTGATAATTAATCAGATAACACGAAAATAATACGAGCTACCTTTCAGTACACTCGTATCAAACCACTTAATATCCACAAAAGATAGAAATCAAGAGGACACCAAATTATATTCAAATCATATATGTCTATACAATCTGGAAACACAATTGGTTTAAGCACAAGTTATCTCTATAATTACATGGGGTAATATGCATTGGTTAAATCATACCACTAATCATGAAAAATCAAATTAATTCATGAACCCATGCTAATATGGCGATATCTCAATTCTTGCATCCACTTTCGCAATCAACAAGAATTAATAAATTAGATGCTAGCTAAACATCTATCAATTAAATCAACCATACTAGATTATCGCAATTAAATCACCCAATAATCAATTACATGTCGAACACAATAATTACGTAATCAAATCCATTGGAACCCCATGATAATGATTTAGTTCATAATTAAACTAATCACCATCATGGGTTCTAAAGAAAGCATGATTCTAAAATGATAACAATTAAATAAGGAAGAGAAAATAAGTTAGAAAATAATTCCCCAAATTGTAGAAGAGAAATACAAAAGATCCAAAGATTACTCCTGACTTGTCACTAGCTTGGAGATTTTCCTTGAAAATGGTCTCGAAAAATAATAATGTTGATAGATGATTCGAGAAAACTAAACTAATGATAATGATATATCCTCCCCTTTTTTTAAGACCTAAGATGTTACATAATAAAAACAAACAGCTGAAAGCCCTAATAAAAATTGGCCCAAAGGTTTTTGACCCGAAAGAAATTATAAGTCCCACAGTCAGGAACCACACAGGGCGATAGCGCCCCAACAAGCGCTAGAGTGCTCCTTTGACAGAACTGACCCCGCGCCCCTGCGCCACACACCGCGCCCCTGCGCCTCGTACTTCCTGGAAAACGCCCTTGTGCGCGCGGCCTCTCTCGATGTTGCGCTGTGACGCTCGGCTGGTGCATAGATCCCGCGCAGGAGCGCCTAAGCCTCGCGCAAGTGCGCTTGACTGCCCCTGGAATGTGCTACTTCCTAGCGCTGCAGCGCTCGCACTAGCGCTCTTGCGCCTGTTGTGCCCTGGACAACCTCAATTCTTCTACAACTTGACTTGTTTTCCTGCTCTGAATTTCTTTCACAAACTCTAGCTTAATTTCGCACCACCACTAACACCATTTTAGCACCATAATGCCTTCAACGATACAACCTACACAATTTAGATAAAAACATATTAAATTAACACGAAACTTAAGAACTCGCAAACGATTAAAATCCAAACGGAAGGTAAATAGTGGATATAAAATCCACTTATCAACAACTTCTGACACCATTGAACCAAAATATGATTGAACACAAGTATCAAATATAACCTCCAAAAATGGAATATAAGCACAGGAAAAAGTATCGCTTAACGGAATTTCAAATAATTCATTCGGAAGGGAAGGTATTGCCAAGATTTCCACGTATGCCTTCTGTATCGGCTCCTTCCCACGTATGCCTTCTTTATCGGCTCCTTCACTGGCTCGTCGTCCGATCTAAACTCTTCTTCTCCACGTCCTAAGTTTATCGATACCCTATATCATCGTCAACTCGTAATAATCTCTAAAAATTTCACAATAGACATCTCCAGCCGTAAGAAGTTTTGTCCAGTTCAGCCTAATCATCTCAAGTGAGCACGTTATCTCGACTCGTAATAGTCTCTTCTTTAATTCCTGAAAACTTTCTTGGTCATCACGTCTCCGTTCACAAAAAGCTATATTATACAATCATAACCAAAATAAATACAACACTCTTCTTGCTTCACCCCACAGCTCAAAGTATCACCTTGTCCTTTTGTTTCTATTCAAAAGACTCATTGTTCTCGCCTTTGATTGTTAGAACATTATAACAATAACCAAGGGTGAGCACATAAAATGTTTGGCAAGTTCACTATCCCAAATCTTATACAAGAAAATTTTATAACACAACGATGATAAAAGATAATGCTTGAACAAATAGGAAACTCATATAATATTCAATCATGAAAGCTGTATAAGCAACTTCTAAAAAAATTGTGAGAATATGAAAATTTTATCAAAATATCTGACAACCCAAGGAATTCAAATCATCTCAACCACAAGAACATCATAAACGAACTTCTCAACAATTTCAAGAATTTCAAGAAAATCAACAACTTATTTGGCAGCTCAAAATTTAAGAAAAGATTACTGGTCTTCCACCTCTCGGTACCCCCATGGTGCGATCAACTACCATGCCGCAAGTACCGTTCTCCTGTGATACCCCACCCAGCCTGATCAGGGCTATGATGTGGTACCACCGACACTTTCTCTTTGCTAGCATAAAATGGGTTATCATTTTCAACCCTGGCAACATTAGTGCCAAAATAATTATCCGCATTTTCGGATAAAAATACCTCACCGAAACCATGGGTTGTTACCCATGTTGACCAGTTCACACCAGAGTTTCCCGAATAAAACTTAATGAAATCAATAGCTGCCAAAATTCCGCAATTAGATGTCAAGCACGACACACAGTCAGTGCTTTCTCAAACTCCACCGCTAATCCGAACAATGGATTAACCTTAAAGATTAGAATAAAATTTATTCGACGATACGAATAATGTATCATCCGCTTTGACAAATGAGGTAGTTATCTCGAACTAATGAGCATAACTATTTTTATCAAGAAAATACAATTTAAGGTATTCAAAACGAGCGAAACCAACAATGGTTATCAATCTAATAATCTTCAACAAATTTAACAAAGTAGACGCTTCAAGAAGTATAAGTTGAATATCAAGAGTTAAAATAAAATAAAATAAAATTGTTACGATTTTAATAAATGGTTCGAACTATGAACCATTACCCGATGTCAAGGAAAGTAGTTGAATTTGAAAAATAAATTCAACTAGTAGGAACAAATATTTAGCTATCTCGAAGCAATAAGACAAGTTTCAGCCAAATAATATTAAAGAGTCGTCCCGATCAATGAGACCGACTAATATTTTTAAATGTCATCTTCCTCGCAAAAAGGATTTATAATTTAATTCTTCGATAAATATAATCACTCCAACATTTGAAGCAAATATTTGAGTACCCAACAATTTCACCAAAAAGTTTCACCACAACAATAAAATCCTTGAGAACAATAATGTTCACAGAAATCTCATAAATTCTTTAGGAGATAAGGGAGATAATGAACTTGCCTCAGTCTTTGTGCTTGCTCAACCCGCTTAAGAGTTACTCTCTGAAATTTTCGTAGTAGACATCAACAGTCTCAAGGTGTTTTATCTAGTTTAGCGCAACCATTTCACGCGAGCACTCAAATCTTAACTTACTAATTGATACTATATCCAATAGTCCAACAAGAACTCTATATGAGCTCCGACGTTCCTTACTTAGCTATACACACTCCTACACACTCTCGTTTCTAGTTTTCTATAACCTCAGCTCTGATACCATTCTGTA
Source organism: Kitagawia praeruptora (assembly GCA_037693485.1). Lineage (NCBI taxonomy): Eukaryota > Viridiplantae > Streptophyta > Magnoliopsida > Apiales > Apiaceae > Kitagawia > Kitagawia praeruptora. The sequence continues at coordinate 157,402,552 of CM075348.1, read as the reverse complement.
ACGCCCCCAAATCCGGGGTCAGGAGATTTGGCTGTTACCCGAAAATCCTCAAAATAAAATCACCTGCTTAATAAAACATTCTTCCTTGTAATTGTCCAAAATTGAAATATAACATCTGTGACCCCAATTATCCAAGATCTTTTAGGTTATAGTGCTAGAAACAAGAATCCAAATTCCATTAAATGAAAACTTTCTTTACAACAATCTCATTGATCAAATCTTAAATCACTGTTATAACTTCGATAAGAAGTATACCAGGTAAACTAATATAATAAGTAATAACAATAATAATTAGAATCCAACTATATAAAAATAGATCTTACACTAGATCCGGACCTCCCGCGTCAAGTCATCTTCGTAACAGCATCTTGCTTCTTCTCTTTCCGAACTACGCAGGTAAGTCTCGCCAAATTAACTTACTGAAAAGTTAGAATTTCGAAACAAACAAGTATGAGCGAAAGAAATGCTCAGCAAGCATATAGTAAATAAGAATATTAATAGATCATTGCTAATACAACAGATATCTTTTGTCAAAAGCTCCAATCACAAGATAAGCATTTTGAATCTAAAATTCTTTCATCACATAAAGGATTAAAAGGGAAGTATGAAATGAATATTCAGACTTGATAGGTTCAATGTTCTACTAGTGGGATCCCGACTAGCTAAACAATTGGTTTAGCTTTACCTCCACCAAGGAAGCATCATTGATTCACAATATCATAGTTGAACAAAATATTTTACTTGAACAAAAAGTGACGGGATATAAATACTTGCAAAATAATTTTTAAAGAAACACTGTATAAATAACGGAAACAGATTAATCTCACTTGAACGATAAGCGAGGGATAGTAACACTTGCCTTTGATCCTTAGCTATTACGAAATGTCGCAGTAATACTATTTTATGCTTCTATCTTACGGTATCACAATCTTCTATTCCAATCATGCATTGGTATAATGCTCTTGCGACTTCCACGAGTATGATCTGCCGATATCGAGCCCGCGCGCCAATTTCTATAGTCAAACATAATATGATAATTCAGTCTCCAGATGACAATTCTAATATTCTATAAACGCTTATAAACTCAACTCGAACGTATTAACCATGCTTACCAATTTCGATGTAGGAGGAAAACAATCGGAAATGTCCCCACTGAACATAGAAGTTTTCCCCATATTAAACTCCTCACAATGAATCTACATCCGCAACCAATACTCCACCCATCTTCATCCTTTCTCATTTGATATCTACTTATCTTCACCGATAAACCTAAGTCAATAATCACCACTCATTTCCCCACAAAAATAAAGGAAAATTGACAATCCAAATCAATAATTCAACGAAAACTTCGTCTACTCCTAACGACATCTTACAATATAAACCATATGCACACGCGCGTACACACACACACACACACATACACACATATATTTATATATATACACCTTGACCAATATTCAATTTCTATCATAACCCTCGATACTGAATCACCCACTTGACCTTCAAATTTTAAAAAATGTTTCAAGTATTCAGAAATCAAATCATTCTCCGTTTTAAAAAAAACATCTTTAATATGACCGTTTTATAAAATGGACTTTTCCCCGGGATCACAACCCCTCAAGCAAAAACAAAGTAACAGAACTGCAACACCAACAACTCCAACAATAATCATCTACTCGAACTACTTATCAACTCCATAAATTTAAATAACCAAAACCATAACCCTTCCAATTATCGAGTTCCTGAATTAAGCTATGGAAATTAAAACAATACTAATTTGCATCATTTAATCTATGACAATAATTAAATAATTTAAAGCCGATAACAACATCACAACCTCAGCGTATACATGTACCATAACCGGAATTTGGTCGGTATCAAGCGACACCGTACACTACTATCCCCACTGCATCCCTGTTCTCTTTTCCTCTCTACATACATACCAGCACAATAGCACATATCCACACATACACACACTCGAACCTTCATATACAAACTCACATCCAAAACCCCTCTTCCTTTTCTCTGTACTTGCAACACCCATGTACGACACCTACACGACAACCGCCCCTTACACACCCCACCTGCTACTCCTTCCTGTTTCTTCTTTTCATTCTCTAAATCTTTCCATTCTTACCTCTCCCTCTTTTCGGCATTTCACCTACACAAACTCAAGACACGCCCACATAGTATATTGCACTACACTCGTATCTTTCTCCCTCTCGGCCTCCCCTGTTTCTATCCATCTTTGTCCCCCACAATCCTCTATGTTCTCTTCCTCACTCCCTCTGCCTTAACGCCACCAATAGCCATACCCACCTACACATTCAACCCCTTTTTTCAGCTCTTTCACTACGACCTTACCCTCCTCTCTTCACTCTTTCCGTCACACCACTACCACCACCTCCATTGGCCTCTCCCCACCGTTCAACACACATGCGAAGCACCCAGAACGCACTCCTCTATCCCCTTTTACTTCCTATCTCCTTTGACAACATAGTACCAAGACCCAAATACACCCACAAATATGTACAAACTCACACCACATATTCACACAAATCGACAACAATCAAGCTCCCTTGTTGAACACACCTCTACTTTCATCGACCCATCTGAACCCACCCGACAGCAGCCCCCAATTCGACCCACAATTTCAGTCACACAGAGGCACACACACTACACGCGCACAGCATAAACACAATACAACCTCACAACTCAGCCCTCGGCTGTACACACATACACAAAGGCACACACAGCTCGATTAGAACACATACAGCAACACCATATCTCATACGCGCGTACCTCTCTACATATATGTACACACAAGTCAATGTTTCAAGAAGAAGGGGGAGGGAGGGGTTTCTCGAGAGAGAGAGAAATCGGGGGAAAATGAGAGATTTTGCGAGAGAATAGGATAGAAAGAGATGGCGCAAGAGAGATTGAGAGGGAGAGATTAGAGACCTTGAGAGAAAGAGAGAGCTCGAGATTTTCAGAGAGTCTAGTAGAGAACTCGAGAGAGTTCTAGAGAGCTGTACTCAAACAAACAAATTGGGAAGAACAGCCAATTTTGGGATTTAAAAAAAAACAGGGGAAATTTTGTAATTTTATACAATCTGAAAATCAATAAATATATGATTTAAATCATTTTAAAATCGAATTTAAATAAGGAATTAGTAAAAAAATAAATTTAAAACTTCCAAAATAAAATTTATGAAATTACAAACGTCCCCATATTTTTAAAATAATTTTAAGATCAGAAAAATGAATTAAATATGGATTTTGGAAATTTTGATCCTTTAAAAAAATGCAACATAACTCTTAAAATCATTTTAAAATACTTACACACCCAAAATAATTCTCCCAGTAATTTTAAAAACTAAATAATATCATAAAGATGATATTACAAAAGATTTCACGATTTTTAGTAACTACAATGATTTTATAAAATTCTCAGAAGCTCAATAATGCATGATTTAAATAAATTTTAATCATCACAATGCAAATAAAATTTACATGGCGCACATAAATCATCATATAAGCATTTAAACACAATACTACGTATAAAATTGCCCTTCTCAAAAATTTCCACAATCATATTCCTCCTCTATGTAAAGAAAAACTATAAAATATTTAAATAATAATAATAATTCATAAAATTTCGGGTTGTTACATATAGCTTGGATATCCATTGACAAGTTACAAACTTATTCTTGTACACATATGTTTTTCAAGGTGTTTTCAAGTACTTATCATCAAGAGCAACATAATTCCTAACAGTTATATTTTGTTAATTAACAAGATGGTTAATGAAACTGAAACTCCTGTTGTTGAGACTGGCTCTGGGTCTGGTGTTACTGCACCTACCATCCACTGGACCACGTACCATTTCCCACAGCCTATTGATTTGTCAGGAATGCCTGATAAATTCAGTGGGGGTGTTGGTTTTTCTTGTTGGCAGAAAAAGATGAAACTGTGGTTAATGGTAAAGGGTCTATGACAGGTGGTGCAGTATGAGAAACCAGTTGTGGTTAAGGAAAAGCCTGAAACTGTTAAGGCTTATGCTATGTGGGAAGAAAAGGATGGGGTGGCTAGGGCTGCAATTCTGGTAGCTTTAGCGAACACTATATTTGATGTTTATTCATCTGATTCCTACACTGCTAAGCTCTTATGGGAGAAGCTTGACCAGACACATAATAAAGACTCGCAAGGGTTGGAAAATTATTCTGTGGCTAGGTTCCTTGATTTTAAACTGGTGGATTCTAAATCCATGACTGAGCAGGTGCATAAGTTTGAGATGTTAGTTCATGCTTTGAATGAGTCTGGTATGGACCTTCCTCAAAAGTTTCAGGTTATGTCTGTGATTGAAAATGTCCCAAAGTGTTGGGAAGAGTTTGTACTCTCCCTGGAAAGACAGAAAAGAGAGATCATTTGGACAAACCTGTGCATGAGCAATACAAGTCCAAACAAGGACAAGTGATGCTTGTTGAACATGCTAGGAGTTCGAAGGTGAATGTGGTGACTGTAGGACAGAAAAGAAATATCACTAAGAAGGAAAACACTAAGTCTAATAAGGACAAGAACAAGGCTAAGAAACCAAAGGCAAACAAACCATGTTGGTCTTGTGGACAGGTTGGTCATTGGAGCAAGGACTGTCCAGTAAAAAAAGCTAAGAAATCTGTTGTGTGAGCACAAGCTAACACTGTGCTTGGAACCACTGGTGGGCCTATGGTTAACATGGTTGTTGGTGAGGCTGTTGTTTCTGAAACTGACAACGGGTATGTAACCTACAATCCTGTACTTCTTTCTACTTATTCGTCTCATGAATGGTTGATTGATACTGGAGCTAATGTACATATTTGTACTGCTATTACTCTATTTGTATCTTATCAACAGATCATGGAATGACTGTGATGATGAAGAATGCGAGTGTAGCTCAAGTTCGTGGAATAGGAAATGTGGACCTGAAGTTTGCTTCTGGGCATGTTCTATCCCTCACTAGAGTGCATCATGTTCTTGATGTTTGTAAAAATATAATAAGTGGAAGTTGTTTAGTAAAGAACGGATTTGAACTTTCTTTGAAATGTAATAAAGTAGTTATTACACATACTGGTTTATTTTTTGTCAAAGGTTACTTGTCGGATGGATTATTTTTAATAAATGTTGACCTGTTTTGGGCAGTTTTATTAATAATAATGTTGCTCCTTCTGTCAATTGTGTTGAATCATCTGATTTGTGGCACGCACGTCTTGGTCACCTAAATTTTGGTGCCCTAAATAACATGATGAATTTAGAGTTGATTCCAAAACATGCCATTGATAAGAAATAAAATGTCAAGTATGTGTGACAGCTATACAAACAAGGAAACCCTTTCATAATGTGGTTAGCTAGGGATTCGAATGTGTTAGATTTAGTGCACACTAACATATGTGAATTTGGTGGTGTTTTGACCAACGAACATAATAGATACTTTATTACCTTTATAGATGATTGTAGTAGATATTGTTATGTTTATTTGCTTAAACATAAAGATGAAGCACTAGAAAAATTCATTATGTTCAAAACTGAAGCTAAAACACAAACTGGTAAAGTACTTAAACGTTTGAGATCAGATAGAGATGGTGAGTATACGAGTACCTCGTTTAATGAATTTTGTAAGAGTAATGGTATAGTTAATGAGGTGACTCCACCATACACACCTGAGTCTAATGGGGTGGCAGAACGAAAGAACAGAACCTTTAAAGATATGATCAGTAGTATGTTGATTAATTCGGGATTGCCTAAGTACATGTGGGGGAGGCTCTGAATACGGCTTGCCATATTCTGAATAGAGTTCCTCTGAAACATATGGACAAGACACCTTATGAATTATGGACAGAGAAAATGACTAGTTTGAAATATCTTCGTGTGTGGGGGTGCCTTGCAAAGGTTCTTGTCCCTGAACATAAGAGAAAGAAACTGGGGCCAAAAATTGTTGATTGCATCTTTCTGGGCTATATTGAAACCACTACGACTATGAGATTTTTAATGTTAAAATCTGACATAGACGGAATAGTGGCTAACACTATAGTTGAATTTCGTGATGCAACATTCTTTGAGGATGTGTTCCCTATGAAGACTGGTTTACCTCAGGGTGTTTCTAATGATGATCCCACTTACACATCGAGTTCCATTCCTGATCATGTGGAAAGGATGACAAATATGGGGGCAAATCCTAGTAGTAGCTCTACTCCTGATGAAGTAGAGGAACCTAGAAGGAGTAAGCGTGCTAAGGTAGTCAAGGATTTTGGAAGTGATTTTATCACTTACAATGTCGAGAATGAACCTTTAACTTTTCGACAGGCCATGGATTCTTTAGAATCTAGGTAATGGAAAGGTGTTGTAAAAAATGAAATTGACTCTATTGTTTCTAACGAAACATGGGAGTTGGGTGATCTACCTCCTGGGTGTTCTACTATAGGATGTAAATGGGTCTTCAAAAGGAAGATGAACCCGGATGGCTCAATAGATAAGTATAAAGCTAGGCCAGTAGCTAAGGGTTTTAAGCAAAAGGAAGGCATTGATTACTTTGATACATACTCTCTGGTTGCTAGGATGACAACAATCTGAATGCTTGTAGCATTGGCTTCCGTACATGGTGAACTTTTCTTCATGGTGAACTTGAAGAAGAGATTTGTATGGATCAGCCTAAGGGATTTGTTGCCTCTGGTAATGAAAGGAAAGTATGTAATTTAATCAAGTCTATATATGGCTTAAAACAAGCTCCTAGAGACTGACATAAAAAGTTTGACGAAACTGTTTTAGAATCAGAATTTGTAGTTAATGAAAGTGATAAGTGTGTCTATTACATGGTTAAAAGAAATGAATGTATTATTGTGTGCCTATATGTGGATGATATTTTATTGTTTAGAACTAATATTGAGATTATTAACGAGACTAAAAGGTTCTTGAAAAGGCATTTTGAAATGAAGGATATGGGAGAGGCTAGTGTGATTCTTGGAATCAAGTTGACTCAGTCAACTGTTGGGGAGTTGGGTGATAACTTGGATTTTTCTGAAGTCGTGTGATCACTTTCAGATTGAAGTTATTTATGGTTCACCCAAATAATTCAATCGGATAAAATCAGAAAATCTGCAAGAAGAGAGAATGTATTTTGCTGTGTATTTCAAAATGAACCTATGTATAAAATGATCAATGCCACACCTATTTATAGATGTCAACAGATGTGTCTTTTGCCAATAGACACACCTCAAGATGTGTCTTTTCCAATAGACACATCTCATTTCCAACAGTCATGTCCAATGCCAATAGACACACCTCAAGGTGTGTCTTTCCCAATTGACATGTCTCATAAGCAATAATTCTGAAATCATAACGAACTCGAACAGAGCATGTACTCCGCATTCTTCCGACTTGTTCGATGTAGCATTACGATTACATTGATCAACTAGCCAATCCAATTACACTAAAATATCCAACAATCCTCCCCCATTTTAGCGTAATCCATGATTAACTAAACAAAATCACAACAAACGACAAACTTATGCATAAATGAAGTATCGTGACGATTGAATTTCACATTAGTATATTACACATTCCAAATATTCGAATACCAAGGTATCACTATGGATTGAACCTTTACTATTCATATTGAATACATGAAGATAATATACACATAAATTTACATTCTCAAATGTTCTTACTTGACACTATCTTTTACTAGCCTAGTGTCCTAATCCTTCATAAGCATATCAAAGCCAAGTCCAAGCTTCTTGAAGCGGCTAAACTTCATGCTCATATAGGTAGTTCTTTTATTCTCGCACCTGTATATGCAATTTTTCAAAAGAACTATTAAGAAGACAAACTTCAACCTCCTAAACTTGCAGATCTGAACACATACCTTGGGATGAAGCTTTAATGTGTTCCAATCTCTAAATGTTAAGCTTTCCACATTGAATTCAGCACCTAATGTCATATTAGATGGGAATTGGGTATCTCAACATGAGAGGTTATTCGATGGACTTTAATCCCATCCCTACAGCCGACTTATGCACAAGATCTCTACTCAACCCTTTGGTTAGATGATCGGCTAAATTATGTTGAGTTCTTATAAACTCCACTGATATAACACCATGCGTGATAAGCTCACGAATCATGCTGTGTCTAACACCTAAGTGTCTAGACTTGCCTTTGAACACTTGTCTATAAGCATTAGCCAAGGCAGACTCATTATCACACCTGATAGATATGGGTGATATCGGTTTAGGCCACAATGGAATCTCATAAATCAGATTTCTTAGCCATTCAGCTTCTTTACCAGCCGCTGATAGTGCTACAAATTCAGATTCCATCGTTGAATCAGTAATGCAACTTTGTTTTTTTGATGCCCAAGAGATAGCACCTCCCCCAAGAAGGAATACCCATCCACTTGTGGAAAAATGATCTTCCTTATTGGAAATCCAACTTGCATCTGAATGACCTTCAATAACCGAAGGAAATCCAGTATATGTCAAACCATAATTCATGGTTCCTTTCAAGTATTTGAACACTCGGCTTAAGGCTTGCCAATGATGTGTACTTGGCTTGCTAGAATACCTACTAAGCTTTCCAACAGCATAGGTAATATCTGGCCTAGTGCTTATCATGGCATACATAAGACTACCAATAGCCCTTGAGTATTCAAGTTGAGATACTGCAACACCTGTATTAGGTAGGAGTTTAATACTAGGATCAAGAGGAGTGCTAACAGGAGAACAATCCTTAAAGTTAAATCTTTTAAGAATCTTCTCAATATAATGAGTTTGAGAAATTGAAATGCCATTGTTCTCACGCTTGATCCTTATACCAAGAATCACCTCAGCCTCCCCCATGTCTTTCATATCAAAATTAGATGACAAGAACTTCTTGGTTTTATCCACTTGATTTTGGTCAGTACCAAAAATCAACATGTCATCCACATATAAACAAATTATAACTCCTTTACCAGAAGCATCAAATTTGCTATATACACACTTGTCTGCTTGGTTGAGAAAATAACCGTTAGACAAGACTACAGTATCAAATTTATCATGCCAATCCTTCGGTGCTTGTTTCAGACCATAAATTGATTTCTTCAATTTACACACCTTGTTCTCACAACCAGGCATAACAAACCCTTCGGGTTGTTTCATATAAATCTCTTCATCTAATTCACCATTCAAGAATGCAGTTTTCACATCCATTTGGTGAATGACAAGGTTGTGTATAGCAGCAAGTGCTATTAACAACCTAATAGTGGAGGTTCTAGCACAGGAGCATAAGTATCAAAATAATCAATCCCTTCTTTTTGTCTAAAACCTTGGATTACCAATCTGGTTTTAAACTTATATATGGTACCGTCCACCTTCATTTTCCTTTTGAAGATCCATCTATTTCCCAACGCTTTACAGCCAGGGGGCAGATCACTCAATTCCCAAGTATTGTTATTCATGATAGAATCCATTTCATCTTGGATAGCTTCTTTCCAGAATGCAACATCCCTAGATTTCATAGCTTCGCTAAAAGTATTTGGATCCTCCTCAATAACAAAACAATATTGGTATTGATATTCAATTTCATCTCTAGAGCCTTCTACTAGATAAAGATGAAAGTCATCTCCAAAAGACTTTGCTTTTCTAGCTCTAGTACTTCTCCTTGGTTCAGACGGTCCATTCACATCTTCAGTAGAAACCGAGTTCTTACTAGAAGAAATCTGAAGCATGTCCCTTGGTCTAGGTATAGATGTAAATCTATTTTCATCAAAAATAGCATCTCTTGACTCGATAATCGAGTTCACAGATACATAGTCATTAGATTCTAACACATAGAATCTATATGCTATAGAATGCTCAGCATAGCCAACAAATATGCAATCTATACCTCGTTCACCCAAGTTTCTTCTTTTGGGTTCAGTGAGTCTTACAACTGCTCTACATCCCCAAACTTTCAGAAAACTCAATTTTGGTGACTCTTTATACCAAAGTTCATAAGGGGTAATCTTATTCCTCTTACTAGGAATTCGATTCAATAAGTGACAGGCTGTCAACATAGCCTCACCCCAAAATCCCTCACTCAAACCCGAGTAGGATAACAAGGAATTAACCATTTCTTTCAAAGTCCTATTCTTTCAAGGAGTGCATGCTCTGTTCGAGTTCGTTATGATTTCAGAATTATTGCTTATGAGACATGTCTATTGGCATCAAACACATCTATTAGAATGAGATGTGTCTATTGGAAAAGACACACCTTGAGGTGTGTCTATTGGCATTGGACATGACTGTTGGAAATGAGATGTGTCTATTGGGAAAAGACACATCTTGAGATGTGTCTATTGGCAAAAGACACATCTGTTGACATCTATAAATAGGTATGGCATTGATCATTTTACACATAGGTTCATTTTGAAATACACAGCAAAATACATTCTCTCTTCTTGCAGATTTTCTGATTTTATCCGATTGAATTATTTGGGTGAACCACAAATAACTTCAATCTGAAAGTGTTCACACGACTTCAGAAAAATCCAAGTTATCACCTAACTCCCCAACAAAGATTGAAGTTATCTATTTTTTGAAGATGGCGAACTCAGAATCTGTAAAAGACATGACAAGCAAGTTTGCAAAGTTGGACAAGTTTGAGGGTCAGGATTTTAGAAGATGGCAAATGAAGATGCATTTTCTATTGACGATGCTGAAGGTTGTATATGTTTTGAGTACCCCCATTCCAGAAGTGGTTGAGGATGAAACCGCTGAACAAACAAGGAGGCGTTGCAAATGGGAAAACGCTGATTACATCTGCCGCGGTCACATCTTAAACGGTATGTCTGATTCCCTTTTCGATGTATATCAAAATGTTGAGTCAGCGAAAGAATTGTGGGATTCTCTTGAATCCAAGTACATGGCAGAAGATGCTTCTAGTAAGAAGTTTCTGGTCAGTAATTTTTTGAATTACAAAATGGTCGATTCTAGACCGGTGATGGAACAATACAATGAATTGTTAAGGATTTTGGGTCAGTTTGCCCAACACAATCTGAAGATGGATGAATCTATCTCAGTTTCTGGTGTTATAGACAAACTACCACCATCATGGAAGGATTTTAAACACTCCTTGAAACATAAAAAAGAGGATATGACTCTGGTTCAACTTGGAAGTCACTTCAGAATTGAAGAGGCTTTGAGGACTCAAGAAATTGAGAATAATCCTAAGGGCAAGAACCAAGTCGGTAACTCTTCTGTGAATATGGTTGAAGATGGTGGATCTTCTAAGAATTCTAAGTATGGCAAGGGTGATAAACGAAAGTTTAAAGGAAACAACAACAATTCTTCCAACAAAAGGCCTAAGATGGCATGTTGGAAGTGTGGTAAACCTGGACATTTCAAGAAGGATTGTCGGGTTGGTAAAGGCAAGCAAGAAAAGCAAAATGCTGGTCCAAGTGGATCCAAGGATCCAGAAAAGCAACAAGGTCAGATTTTAATGCAAAATTGTAATTCTAGTCAGAATTACGTGTCACTAATATCTGAGGCATTTTATGTGCAGGATGACAATGTTGCTTGGTGGATTGATTCAGGAGCAACAAGTCATGTATGCAAAGATCTTCGTTGGTTCATAGACTTTCAACCAATCGAAGATGGATCTATCTTAAAGATGGGAAATGTTGCAACTGAACCGATCAAAGGACTAGGAAATGTCAAGATAGTTTTTACTTCTGGCAAATGTATATTGTTAAATAAAGTGTTGTATGTTCCTGGGATTCGTAAGAATCTCTTGTCTGGTGTTGTATTGAACAATTGTGGATATAAACAAGTTCATGAAAGTGACAAATATATATTGTCAAAACATGACTCTTTTGTTGGCTTTGGCTATTTGTGTAATGGCATGTTTATGTTGAATGTAAATACTCCATTTATTGATGAATCTGCTTGCATAGCTTCTACTAGTTCTAACAATAATTTGAATAAACCAGAATTATGGCATGCTAGACTGGGACATCTACATTACAAAAGAATAAAGGATATGTCTAAAATGAGTCTCATACCTGCTATTGACTTAGACAATGAAAAATGCAAAACATGCATGTTAACAAAGATAACAAGAAAACCCTTTAAGGAGGTTAATAGGGTGTCTGATGTTTTAGAATTAATACATAGTGATTTGTTTGATTTCCATTCAACACCATCATTAGGAAATAAAAAGTATGTAGTTACTTTTATTGATGATGCTACTAGATATTGTTATGTATATTTATTGAATGCTAAAGATGAAGCTCTTGACTTCTTTAAAATTTATAAAGAAGAAGTAGAGCTACATCAGAGTACCATGATTAAAAATCTACGTACTGATAGAGGAGGTGAGTATTATGATCCAGTTTATTTTCAATCTACTGGTATAATACATCAAACCACGGCTCCTTATACACCACAGCAAAATGGTGTGGCAGAGAGAAAGAATAGGACTTTGAAAGAAATAGTTAATTCCTTGTTATCCTACTCGGGTTTGAGTGAGGGATTTTGGAGTGAGGCTATGTTGACAGCCTGTCACTTATTGAATCGAATTCCTAGTAAGAGGAATAAGATTACCCCTTATGAACTTTGGCATAAAGAGTCACCAAAATTGAGTTTTCTGAGAGTTTGGGGATGTAGAGCAGTTGTAAGACTCACTGAACCCAAAAGAAGAAACTTGGGTGAACGAGGTATAGATTGCATATTTGTTGGCTATGCTGAGCATTCTATAGCATATAGATTCTATGTATTAGAATCTAATGACTATGTATCTGTGAACTCGATTATCGAGTCAAGAGATGCTATTTTTGATGAAAATAGATTTACATCTATACCTAGACCAAGGGACATGCTTCAGAATTCTTCTAGTAGGAACTCCGTTTCTACTGAAGATGTGAATGGACCGTTTGAACCAAGGAGAAGCACTAGAGCTAGAAAAGCAAAGTCTTTTGGAGATGACTTTCATCTTTATCTAGTAGAAGGCTCTAGAGATGAAATTGAATATCAATACCAATATTGTTTTGTTATTGAGGAGGATCCAAATACTTTTAGCGAAGCTAGCTATGAAATCTAGGGATGTTGCATTCTGGAAAGAAGCTATCCAAGATGAAATGGATTCTATCATGAATAACAATACTTGGGAATTGAGTGATCTACCCCCTGGCTGTAAAGCGTTGGGAAACAGATGGATCTTCAAAAGGAAAATGAAGGTGGACGGTACCATAGATAAGTTTAAAGCCAGATTGGTAATTCAAGGTTTTAGACAAAAAGAAGGGATTGATTATTTTGACACTTATGCTCCTGTTGCTAGAACCTCCACTATTAGGTTGTTAATAGCACTTGCTGCTATACACAATCTTGTCATTCACCAAATGGATGTGAAAACTGCATTCTTGAATGGTGAATTAGATGAAGAGATTTATATGAAACAACCCGAAGGGTTTGTTATGCCTGGTTGTGAGAACAAGGTGTGTAAATTGAAGAAATCAATTTATGGTCTGAAACAAGCACCGAAGGATTGGCATGATAAATTTGATATTGTAGTCTTGTCTAACGGTTATTTTCTTAACCAAGCAGACAAGTGTGTATATAGCAAATTTGATGCTTCTGGTAAAGGAGTTATAATTTGTTTATATGTGGATGACATGTTGATTTTTAGTATTGACCAAAATCAAGTGGATAAAACCAAGAAGTTTTTGTCATCTAATTTTGATATGAAAGACATGGGGGAGGCTGAGGTGATTCTTGGTATAAGGATCAAGCGTGAGAACAATGGTATTTCTATTTCTCAATCTCATTATATTGAGAAGATTATGAAAAGATTTAACTTTAAGGATTGTTCTCCCGTTAGCACTCCTCTTGATCCTAGTATTAAACTCCTACCTAATACAGGTATTGCAGTATCTCAACTTGAATACTCAAGGGCTATTGGTAGTCTTATGTATGCCATGATAAGCACTAGGCCAGATATTGCCTATGCTGTTGGAAAGCTTAGTAGGTATACTAGAAAGCCAAGTTCACATCATTGGCAAGCCTTAAGCCGAGTGTTCAAATACTTGAAAGGAACCATGAATTATGGTTTGACATATACTGGATTTCCTTCGGTTATTGAAGGTCATTCAGATGCAAGTTGGATTTCCAATAAGGAAGATCATTCTTCCACAAGTGGATGGGTATTCCTTCTTGGGGGAGGTGCTATCTCTTGGGCATCGAAGAAACAAAGTTGCATTACTGATTCAACGATGGAATCTGAATTTGTGGCATTATCAGCGGCTGGTAAAGAAGCTGAATGGCTAAGAAATCTGATTTATGAGATTCCATTGTGGCCTAAACCGATATCACCCATATCTATCAGATGTGATAGTGAATCTGCCTTGGCTAATGCTTATAGACAGGTGTTCAAAGGCAAGTCTAGACACTTAGGTGTTAGACACAGCATGATTCGTGAGCTTATCACGCATGGTGTTATATCAGTGGAGTTTATAAGAACTCAACATAATTTAGCCGATCATCTAACCAAAGGGTTGAGTAGAGATCTTGTGCACAAGTAGGCTGTAGGGATGGGATTAAAGTCCATCGAATAACCTCTCATGTTGAGATACCCAATTCCCATCTAATATGACATTAGGTGCTGAATTCAATGTGGAAAGCTTAACATCTAGATATTGGAACACATTAGTATTGTCATCCCAAGGTATGTGTTCAGACCTGCAAGTTAAGGAGGTTGAAGTTTGTCTTCTTAATAGTTCTTTTGAAAAATTGCATATGCAGGTGCGAGAATAAAAGAACTACCTATATGAGCATGAAGTTTAGCCGCTTCAAGAAGCTTGGACTTGGCTTTGATATGCTTATGAAGGATTAGGACACTAGGCTAGTAAAAGATAGTGTCAAGTAAGAACATTTGAGAATGTAAATTTATGTGTATATTATCTTCATGTATTCAATATGAATAGTAAAGGTTCAATCCATAGTGATACCTTGATATTCGAATATTTGGAATGTGTAATATACTAATGTGAAATTCAATCGTCACGATATTTCATTTATGCATAAGTTTGTCATTTGTTGTGATTTTGTTTAGTTAATCATGGATTACGCTAAAATGGGGGAGGATTGTTGGATATTTTAGTGTAATTGGATTGGCTAGTTGATCAATGTAATCGTAATGTTACATCGAACAAGTCGGGAGAATGCGGAGTGCATGCTCTGTTCGAGTTCGTTATGATTTCAGAATTATTGCTTATGAGACATGTCTATTGGCATCAAACACATCTGTTAGAATGAGATGTGTCTATTGGAAAAGACACACCTTGAGGTGTGTCTATTGGCATTGGACATGACTGTTGGAAATGAGATGTGTCTATTGGGAAAAGACACATCTTGAGATGTGTCTATTGGCAAAAGACACATTTGTTGACATCTATAAATAGGTATGGCATTGATCATTTTACACATAGGTTTATTTTGAAATACACAGCAAAATACATTCTCTCTCTGATTTTATCCGATTGAATTATTTGGGTGAACCACAAATAACTTCAATCTGAAAGTGTTCACACGACTTCAGAAAAATCCAAGTTATCACCCAACTCCCCAACATAATTCAGGAGTTCCTGTGTCTCAGTTAAGGTATTCTCAGATTATTGGGAGTTTGCAGTATCTTGCTAATGGCACTAGGCCAGATATTTCATATTCAGTGTCTAAGTTAGCAAGATATACAAGCTGTCCAAACAAGACTCATTGGGATGCTCTTGATAGAGTACTTAGATATCTGAAAAGGCACCATATATCTTGGTCTGCATTACAGGAGGTTTCCTGGAGTGCTAGAGGGATATAGTGATGCAAGTTGGATATCTAAGAAGTCTGGTTCCAATGGAGTGATTGGATACCTGTTTACCCTAGCGGGTGGAGCAGTGTCTTGGAAGTCTTCTAGACAGACTGTTATAACTCGATCTACTTTTGAGGCTGAGTTGTGTGCATTAGATGTCACTGGGACTGAGGCTGTATGGTTACATAGACTTATGTCCGTGTTACCTGTAGTAAGTCAACCACTTCCTACTTTTGATGTTCATTGTGATAGCCGTACAACTATCGACAAAATTAACAGCAAGAAGTATAATGTGAAAACAAAGAGACATATCCAAGTTAGATTAAAGTCTATAAGGGGTCTAATGTCTGACATGATCATAGCTGTTGAGTTTATTGGAACTCAAGAAACCTAGCTGATCCTTTGACTAAGGGACTTGAGCATGTTGTTGCCCTTAAGTCTAGGTTGGGGATGGGACTGATAGCCCATAATGATTCATCTACAGCGGGAACCCAATACACATGAGAGCAGTGGCGGATCCAGGATTTAGTTCCAGGGGGAGCGAAAATATATGTATTAATTTTCAAAAATCAAGTACACCTCTACGTGATTTCATATTTTGAAATCACTGAATGATATCTTCAGTTTTTACAGTCAGAAAAACATCTCTCTCAACATATGTGACTAAAAGATCGTTTAACCACTCATCTCCTATTCGATTACGCAGCCTAGTTTTTACGATATTCATTGCAGAGAATGATCTTTCTACCCCAGTCGTTGCTACAGGCAATAACAAAGCAAGCTTCAAAAGTTTGTATATTGTTGGATGAACTAAATTCTTGCCTGTTTCCACCATTTTCTTTGCAAGTCCAGAAATACCTTCAAGTTCTGTGAATCTCTGATCATGGCTAACATCTTCAAAATAAGTATACAAAGACCATGAGATTAACCTCAGAAAATTCAGTTGGATAAAATTTAGCAAACTTTATAAGTTTCTCTTGATCAAAGGCTGCAAAAGAATCTTTCGGATCAAGTGAAGACATACTCAGAAGTAATTTCGTGCTAATTTCTCCGAACCGATCATCTAACTCTCTTATTTGTCTATCTAAGATAGCAATAAACTTGTCAATACGATAATTATGATCATTTGTCAATTCTTCAACAATCCGCAAATTTTTTTGAGGATCAATAAATTTCTGGCTCATATCAACTACATCAACATTGTTTTTCTGGCAAAATAAAACTACTTCACTTAATAATGTCTCCCATCCACTTTCCTTCATCTTCTTGAATAATCTTCTAGTTGCATTAACTAGATTCATTGCATTCACTATGTCTTGATCATTTCTTTGTAGCGCTCGTGATAATTCGTTACTAACTCCGAGAATGTTTTTCAACAAATGCAAATAAAACACAAAGTCAAAGTTATTCATGGATACTAACATTAGTTCAGCATTACCACAAAGCTTGTGATCATCAGTATGTTCAGCCACGTGTTCCAGGACATTATCTATCGGACTCCACAACCTAATTAAGCTCAAGAGTGTCATGTAGTAAGAGCTCCACCGCGTGTCTCCTGCCCTCTTTAAACTTGCTTCTTTGTTTAATCCTTTTCTTGTCAAAATTTCACCTGAACATACACCTTCAAGTACCTCTTCAGTTTGCTTATCTCTAAGTAAGTACTGTCTTTTGCACGAACCAGAAACCACATTTGTTAAAGTAGATATTTGATTAAAGAAGACAGCAATCTTCCGATCATTTTTAACGACACCAATAAGTGCCAGCTATAGTTGATGCGCAAAGCAGTGCACATAATAAGCACAAGGATTATCCTTTAAAATCAAGTTCTTTAATCCATTAAATTTACCTTGCATATTACTCGCTCCATCGTAGCCTTGTCCACGTATTTTTGAAATACTCAATCTATGCTTGTTTAGAAGTTCTTCTACAGCATGTTTAAGTGACAGGGAAGTAGTATCATTAACGTGCACAACTCCAAGAAAGCGCTCAACAACGCAACCATATTTATCCACATAACGAATCAGTAACACCATTTGTTCTTTAATTGAGATATCCCTGGACTCATCAACTAAAATGCTAAACAATTCGTCTCCAAGATCTTTAAGAATAATATTAATCGTCTCAACTACCACTGCATTTATTATATCTTTTTGAATGATTGGAGCTACCAACTTATTATTTCTGGGAGCATTATCAAGCACAACCTTCTTTACTTCTTCATTATGTTCAGCAAGAAATTCAAGTAAAGTAAGAAAATTACCCTTGTTAAGTGATCCCTCTGATTCATCATGTCCCCGAAATGCTAAACCTTGACGCAAACACAATCTGATAACGTCTATTGTTGCAATAAGGCAAGTGTGATAATCCAAACAAGATTGATCAGTGTGCTTCGACAAAACAACTTCTATGTGTTGTTTTTGGTTCATTAAATCTTGAGCAGCCTTCCTACATTTATTATGTAGACTATTATGATCCCCGACACATGCTCCTTCAATCTTTTCAAACCTTGTCTCCAATTGGTAAATCCCTCACTAACAAACACCTCACCGCCACTTTGACCACCCCGTGCTGGCTTAAAGAGATAACAAAACAAGCAGTATGCTGAATCACTAGAAATGCTATATTCAAGCCAAGTGGGATGTTCCTTAAACCAATTAAAAATGAACTTGCGATCCTCATTTCCAAATTTTCTCTTTAGAAAAATCATGTTAGGTTGACACGGGCCCTTTTGTAAATAATATCTTCTCACCCTATCTTTTTCCTTTGCTTCAAATTTATACATCTTCTTTCTCTTTGCTGGGTCTATTAGTAGCTCAATCTCGTGATCAAGTTTTGTGTCCTCGGGTGAACAAATTGTATGACTATTCTCTGGAGGCAGATGCATATTTGCGGATTCTTGAGTACGCATTGCGGATTCTTGTGTAGGCATTTGAGTAGCATCTTCAGGTTGCTTTTTTTTTCGAAAAATACCTCTCCATTCTATGTTGCGACATTTAATCAAACACCTGTGTTGTGACAGAAACGTAAGTTTAAAATTCATTATAACTTCTAGTGTTAGCCTACAAATTGAGTAGAGTGAAATGAAAAAGATGAATCATGAATGAATAATTACTAACCTTATGACTTATGAATGTTGTAATCTTGAAACGAATTGTGAGACTGTGAGCAGAGAGAGTTGTGACTCTGTTTGTGAAATTGTAAAAGGCTTTGATAGCTTCTGTTTTGTACTTCTGTTTACTTATATTTTTATATTTTAACATAATCTTTTGTTTATTTATTTTTGATAAATAACATAATCTTTCATTGATTATTTATTTGAAACATTATTTTAATTTCATAATTTTAACAATATCTAATATTTTGTATTTTTTTTTTGAACTCAAATATTTTATAACTAATGTACAAAATTTACAACTTTAAAAAGTTATTTTGATTTTTCTAAAATAAATTATCAACAACTACAAAACTAAAAAAAATTACAGAAATTTTGAACCCAGCGTACTCGACCGAGTACGCTCGGCATAACCTACGTCTACCACTGCATGAGAGGAGATCCCTCGAAAATGTATTCAATATGGTAATAACAAGTTGTAAGGGTGAATTGGTTGTACCTTAACTACATAGATTGATACTCACGTATCTGGAGTCTATCCTCTGTAAACCTATAAGGTATTGTAACTGCCAGAATAGCAATAGTTATTTGAACACTAAATGGGGTCAAGTCATATGACGAGATGCTAGCAGTACATCTCAGGAGATGCCCAGCTAAGCGAATGTAATTGTGTGGTCGCAATTAGAGGAAAGGGTTATTCCTTGAAACATTCGACAAACAAGATCGAGACATGACCATTAACGTCTCAAAGCCGTAGATTAGCATCATAGCCTTTGATTTGTCGTCGTCTATGGAGTGTGGTTACACCAAACGGATAAAGATTCAAGATGAAACATTCCATCTGAATCCGATAGCCATCGAAGTAGGGGATTTATGAGGGTTCAAACCTGGAAGGGTACCTACTCTGAAAAAGAAGTCATGATGAGAACCGATATGCATTTCTGTATGGATTTGTGGGGGATTATTAGAAAATGGAAAGTTTGAGGCATATTTTTAATATGTTCTTGATGAAATTTCCGGAAACTAATAAGTGGAGGTTGTTCCTTGTAATGAGGACTTAAACTTTCATGTTTAGATCTAAGACATATTTTAAGTGGAATCCATAGATAAATTGAGTTGAAGTTGCTTGCTTGAAATGGGTTATGTGGGTTGTTTAGTTGAAATAACTTGAGTCCCACATTGAATTGGTAATGAGAGATTGGTGGCTTTATATAGCTCCATGTGCAAGTGTAGTGCACAACTACTAAGGCATGTGGGTTGCATGGTTGTAGTGTGGGCCTCGCGCACACGCACACACACACGCGCTGCCGCGCGCCTCGCCACGACACGACTCGGGTCGGAGAGCGATTTGGGCGAATGTCTCGGCGTCTCGCGTACGCGAGGCGACCTGGGCGAGGAATTTTATTACCTGGATTTTTGATTTATTTTAACATGTTTCAGATTTATTTGTTACAGCACTGCTGGAAATACTGGTTGGATCAGTACTTGGATTAAATCCTGATGGACTGGATCAGTACCTGGATCAGTACTTGGGTTAAATCCTGATTGACCTGGTTAGACATCAAATACTGATGGGCCAAATCCTGATGGATAATAGATCCTGACTAGCATCGAATCCTGATCCTGATGGACATCAAATCCTGATGCTACTATAACTGAAAATAAATCATGATGCTGCAGTTAATGCAATTAAATCAGAATAATTACTTTCCTTTTATGGAGTATCAGTTACGTTTTATTTTTGGTATTATATACATACAGAATAGAACGTTGATAAAGTAGATACGTCCTAAAGATAGAAACCCTATCTGCATTCTTCTTTCTATGCTCTCTCTCAATACATACAAACTATATACATAGTTCTTAGGCGAACTGAGGTGCTGATCGCTGTTGATCTCTCCGCTTCTGTGACCGGTTTGATCTGTGTTGTTTTATCCTAGAAGTGATATTGCTGAAACCCAACACAGCATAATTGGGGCAATAATCTCTTCAAGAACAGTCAAGTCCTCTCGAAGGGTTTGGCGACTCAGCTGTTCTTTCTCTTATCAGTACTTGCTAAAGCTTCTGTGGGAGATAAGTTTGATTCTTACTTTTCTTGTTATTTATAGTCTCTGATTCTATTTTGCTTTTGCCTTCGTGATTTGTTTTGTTAATTGGTTATATGTCTGTTCTTGTTTTAATATATATCACTGTCTCATTGTTGTTGTAGTTGAATTATACCCAACATTTTATTCTTTGAAATGGAATTAAATCCTAAGCCATGAGGTTATTTTAAAGTAACCCAACTTTTTAAATTCACTACTTTTTTCTTTCAAACTTATGTCAGTGTGTTGTTTGGAATTTGGGTATAGAAGCAATATTTCTGTCTAATTTGCTCAAGAATAATAGCTAGATTGAGTCTGGGAATTTGAATTTACGTGAGGAGGGATCGTTTGGGACTTTTATTGGAGTTTATGATGGCCATGGTGAACCTGGGAAGTAAGCAATATCAATGATCATCTTTTCCTGAATCTTATAAGTAAACAGCAATGTGGACATTGTTGAATTTTTGTTGTTTATCGGTGAATTGGATTTGCGTTGAGTTGTTTGTTATGAGTGTTTTACAGGGATTGCTGTCGAGGAAGAGTCTGCAACGATGTTTGTTGACATTATACGTAGAGCGCATGAAACTACGGAAGAGGGGTTTTTGTCTATTGTTGCTAAACAGTGGCCAATTAAACAGCAATTAGCTGTTGTTGGATCTTTCGTTGTATATCGTGATTGTTGTTTTCTTTAAAGATCTTGATAATTTAATACAGCCTAGCCTTGAGTATTGGTATATGCTCTTTCCGTTGTGAAACAATGTGTTGTTTAGTCCATTAATGGATTTATACCCATAGAAAAGTTCAGTGGATTTATACCCTTCGGAAACTACTGTTAAAGTTTCACCAAGTTAAAACACCCAACTAGCAAAATTTCCTTAATATATGTTTCCTTATTATTATGTAAAAACATTATTTATTATTTACTTCTTATTATTTATGTAGCCAAAAAAAATCATTATTAAATGAGAAAGTAGGATTATGAATTGAATGGAACTGTGATTGAATCTGCACTGATTTCATTGGCAAAAAAAAACCATTTGCACATTATTTGTCAATTCTGTAATATAAAACATATAATAATAATAATAATAATAATAATAATAATAATAATAATAATAACATTTATTTTTATTAACAGTTATTATATCTTAAAAAGAAAAAATTTGAGCGATTTTTCCTTAGTATAAGCTCTACCTGTGCTACGCGCTGAAAGCATTTTTTTAATTTTTTTTAAAATATAACATTACTGTAATAAATTACTTCTTCCTTTTTTATGATTCTACTTTAACGTAACCCATATTATTATTTTTTAACGCATATATTTATGAACATTTATGATGCTATTACAAATACTTTAGTGGAACTTTTTTTTAATCTGGATTGGTGTATAAGTAAAATATATCAATAAATATAAGTTATATTAAAAAATTTATTGGTTTAAAAAATAAACCTTTATAATAAAAAAATTAACATAAACATATAAGAAATACTTGCTAATTTATATCTTAAAGATAAACAGTTAATCACAGATCTACTATCCATATTTGATGCAAAAGACTATTGACTTTTGAATTGGATGGGTACATGGGAGGGAAATATCATTAACTTTCCGTATACACTTTTTACATGACTATTAAAATTGTATATAGCATTTTTATATAAATAATCAATATTTTTGTTATGTGAATCACTTCCAAAATTTATTTGAACAATAACATAATATGTGTTGAGAGCATTCTATTTTTCGATTATTTTAAACATAGAAAATTTAACCAAAATAATTGGCATTGAGAAGATATTTGAAGAGATTCATTACTTGAGGGAGGTAGGGTGAGTATCGTTAGTAATGTACGGATGATGATCTTATTATATTTGTATTTGAGATTTTTGAACTTGCTAAAAGTTTGTGTAATATAATTTCGTAAGAAACATATATTGATTAAAATTGATGTTAATACTAATTAATATCAATGATTCGGCATCTAGAAATATTTGAGAAAATTTTATTAAAGATGAGGGGCCTAAGTTTTTTTTAACCCCAAAACACGAGTTGCCATGTATATCTATTAAAAAAAATTGTTTAAACGTTATTTAATATTTTGATTTTATTAAGACAATTTCTTGGTTAAAAGTATAAACGATATTGATTAACAAGTATAAACGATATTGGTTAAAAGTTGCAAGGTTTTTTTGGTGATGTTAGTAGGTTTTGTCTAGCATTTTTCTTTAGCAGTGGCCTTTTACGTTGTTTCTAATGTTTTCATTTTAGTATTTGTGCTCTTGTGGTTATGTAATATCTGGGAATTTTATACTCTGTAAATTATATTATTTTGAAGTAAAAATATTATTATGTGCTTTAATTGGTGAGTCAATATATGGTTATATGATTGTGGACGTGTGTTATGCTTATAATTGCTAGATGTGTTGACATGAGTACGAAATATAACCATATATAAGCATAGCACACGTCCACAATCATATAACCATATATTGACTCACCAATTAAAGCACATAATAATATTTTTACTTCAAAATAATATAATTTACAGAGTACGAAATTCCTAGATATTACAGGTTAGGTATGTTAGGTTGGTATGGTCTTGATATGGATATTGTAATGTTTGATTCTTCTAATATATTTTCCCTTGTTTAGCAAAAAAAAAAACAAGTATTCTCTACCGCTAATAAAAAATTAATATCAATTTATAACTACTTTATTATTAGACAAATACTCTACTTCGTGAAAAAAATTATTTTAGCATAAGTTGAAATGTTTTGATTATATAAAAAAATCATTTTGATTATTATTTTCCACTTATACTATATTTATAAAATAACCATAAGAGAAATTAATATTTTATTCTAAAATTATAAAATGTAACTAAACATAATCTAAAAAAGAAATTATGACATAAGGGAATAAAAATTATGCCTGATCCAAAATTTAACACCTAATCAATTAAATTAATTTTTATTATAATGTCGAAAGTATAAGTAATGTAAATGAAAATGAACATGAACATGAAAAATTAATTATTATGAATAAAATTGTAGTCATTAAATTATATTTTCTTCAAAACTAACTAATTTAAATTTCAGTGAATAAAAAATTAATTATAATAAACAGAAAAATAATTACATGTTAATTATTTTGAATAGTATTCGATAATATATTACTTACAAACTTATACTCAGTACGACCTAACAGTTTCTTCACACTTTTTTTTCTAATTTTTAGATGTCTCTCCCAATATTATTGATTGGTCCATCACTTAACTCATATATTTTTTTTTAATTTTCCCCAATATTTTACACATTTTCTAAATTTTCGTAACCAACTCAAATGTAAACCAAAATTTATCTTTAAAATCGTGCTTATGCATCGGTATTATCTAGTGGGCATCTATTACTTTGGGTGAGAGGAGAGAAGAATAGGGTTTTGTAATTGAGATTTACATTTCAACGTTGTTTTTTTATTTGTTCAGTCTCTCTACTCTTAGTTTCAATTACTGTTGAGGGTCGGGTAAACGGTTACATAATGTTCAATTCTTCTTCGGACAGTCAGGACACGGAGGGCTCAAGTGGGGAAAGAGGGAACAAAGTGAGGTATGAGTCAACCAATGAGGTAAAATTTATTGATCATGTTGTTGTTGAGAAACGTTTATCAGTAATGAAAAGGAATGTACTTAATCAAACATACTTTGTATTTCCGGACTTGTTTGGTAAGTACTCGGTATTTTGTCCAACTAGCTATCAAATTGTGCGAAAAATTTATCTATTAGGCAATAAGGGATAGAGACGTTTAACGTCTCGAAATAAGAATATTTTGTATGCTTTGCTATTGTGCCTAATTCGAAACTTGGTTGACATGATATTCTGTATATCGAAAGAGCCCATTTATATACGAACCTTGCTTTATCAAGTGCGGGCTGACTTAGCTAAACATTATACCGAGGAACTCATCACAATAGACATAATTACCGAGTTCATTGATTGTTTGTGTTGCGAATTAAAATGTAATCGAAATTCACTAGGTGTTGTTGCATGCGACCTTGATTCTAGTTATAGTGGAAATTTAGTCGTTGTCAGGATGGACAATTCTGGTAATTCTCTTGAAGAAGATGGGTCGAAAATGAAAATTAATTTTTCTTATCGAATAACTTATGAAAAATATTGTGGATGTCCGCCCTAGTGAGGTTCCTCCCCATTTCATTTTGGTAGTTGAGAAGACGACGATGGTCAATGATTTGGGTAATTCAGCTTTTTTTGAAGAAACACCGATTATATGTGGAGTTGGTCAGCCAACTATAAATTGTCGTTTATTTGTAAAGATGGTTCATGAGCGCCTAAAAAATGTGCCAATATGTGCTGTTGTTGATTGTAATCCGAGTGGCGCTCATATCTTTAAGTCTTACAAATATGGATCTAGGAACTTGGCATTCATGGGCAGTAATCTTGTTGTTGCTTCTATCGATCTCCCTGGTATATTTCACTCGGATATCGCTGCTTATGGAATAAAGAACAAATATTTAATAAAACTTAGCCATATGGATGTTACCAAAGTTGAAAACTTATTAATTGAAGGATGAATGAAATTTGAGGCAAACCTTTTCAAGTCACTAAAAACCAGGGTTGTCAGTTAGCTTTGCTTCATCTTCGTTTAGTTCAAAATCACGCATTTTGACTGGCTCTAATAATTTCTTTGCATTTTATTCACATCTTTGTAGCTTAAATAATAACTAGCTTTGTAGCTCGTGCAAGGCACAGGCAACCTCTAGCATCACATGTAGTGCAATTATATATATGTATTCTTGTGAAATGTTACATTAGCGATATATTAATGACATATTATTATTAATATAATAAATATAGTAGGGATAATTTAGTAATTTCATGATAATTAGATTGTCTCTCGATATATTAATAATGAGCTTTCCAATATATCCAAAACTAATGTCTAGTATAATGGTAAATAATCTTCTTCCTAAGTTAGAGGTCAAGGGTTCAATTTTTTTTAATACATTAGCGATATATTAGTGAAATGTTATCATTAATATAATTTAGTAATTTAGTAATTTCATGATAATTAAATTGTCTCTCGATATATTAATAGTGAGTTTTACAATATATCAAAAACTAATGTCTACTGTCTAGTATAGTATTAAGTAATTTTTTTTTCTAAGTTAGAGGTCAATTGTTCAATTCTCTTCATGAACAATTTTTTGTCATTAATATAATATATGAGGGTTGTCTCACGATATATTAATAATGAGTTTTAGAATATATTCAAAACTCATATCTAATATAGTGGTAAGGATTCTCTCTTATAATGTATTTATGTTACTTTATAATTAAATGGTAAAAGGCAAAAAATCTCACTTCTAAGTTAGAGGTAAGAGGTTTAATTTTCATTAGAAACAAATTTTTTATCATTTATATAATATAGGAGGGGTAATTTAGTAATTTCATGATAATTAAATTGTCTCATGATATATTAATATTGTGTTTTATAATATATTCAAAATTAATGTAGCATAGTGATAAAGAATCTCCATTCTAAGTTAGAGGTTAATGCTTTAATTCTTATTAGGAACAATTTTTTTATCAATAATATAATATATGGGTTGTCTCGCGATATATTTGATAAGTGGATTTTATATCTACTTGGAGCATTCTAAATCGGCTTAAATTGATTGTCTTGGACTCAAGTTTCTGGTAGTTTTGATGTGTTTTGCTTAGTTGTGCAGATTTGCGAGAAGGTTGACTAAGGTGGATGCTTCTATTATTTTTTGGGAATTAATTGATTAAAATTCGGATTTTTAAGAAGGGTTGCGCAGTCTACACTGTTTGGGCCATATCTTGAGTTCTATAAGTCTGTTTTCAGCCCGTAAGCAGTCCACGCGAAGATAACGAGATTCTCTATCATTCTAAGGTGGTACAGAGGCCCAATTACATCTGGAACGGCTCTGGAAAATATAAGAAAAGTCAGCCACGAATTTCCTTAAGAAAACATAATCAGTTTAGGAAACGTCTTTTGCAGAAATTCTGTTTTAACTCTATTTTGGGTATTTTCTTGCAACACATCCTACCATTGTAATATAGATATACACATTATCATAGCTTTATTATTGTAACCTAGCTTAGATCTGCAAGGGAGAAAAGGAGAGAAGGGTTCAACGCTCGTGACAAGCAACGGATCTAGATCTACTTCATCCTTTGTGTTACTTTGGATTATAGATTTGTTTTCTCAAACTCTTGTTTATTAATATAATTACTTCTTTTATTCATATCTTGTTATTTACCATGTTTCCATCAAATCCCATGGTGACGAAATGTTTAATTATGAACTAATCGTTGTCATGGGATCCTAGTGGATTTATCTATGTAGCTTAGTAGTTTGCATGCCTTAAAGATTTATGTGTGGTGAATTCTTGATATCCTCGTATGGTTAATCTTAATGCTTTTGGATGCGTAGCTAACATCTAAATGGAATTGTTAATCTCTTGCGAAACGAGAGTGGATCTTGAGATTTAGAACTTGCCATGCTAGCATAGGATAGGTTGGTGTTTTGACATCATGATTTGTGGCATCAATAGAGATATTATGCTACCCTATGTGATCTAAGTGGATAACTTGTGCTTCAACCTTTATGTTTTCAAATTCTATAGAGATATAGGGTCTAAACATAATAGGTGCCTATTCATCTTCTATCTCTTTTGTGGATGTATGTGTAGATTGGTACTAGTGTACCGAGAGGTAACTTTTACTCTTTTCGTGTTATTCGATCAGATATCAAAACCATCGCATGTTTTAATTAAAGGCTGCAGCTCTAAGTGAAGTAGATGATGAAACTAGGATTCCATGTTTTATTCTCGTATAAGTAATTTGATTTTAATTCTCGTTAATTGTTTAATTCTTAGTTTTATAATTTGCACTTTAGTTTAATTTAGATAATCAATCTTAAATTTGTTATTTTTCTTAGCAGTGAATTAAAACCATACATTGTTGCATAGGCATATTTACTGAATTGAACACCATTCTAGATCTCTGTGGGAACGAACTTGATTTAATCATATATTACTTGTGACTACGTGCGCTTGCGTGAAATTAGCATAACAAGTTTTTGGCGCCGCTGCCGGGGATCATCGGTGTTTTTATTTCAGTTTATGTGTTTGTCAATAGTGGTCGTTAGCGTTCACTGACTCGGATTCTTAGTTTGTTTGTTTCGTGGTGTTTCAGGTACTTAAGTTTGTATGCGAACACGCTTACAAGCTCGTTTGGAAGAACTGGCGGAAGACGATCTTGTAGAGAATTTAGAGAATAAGGAAGAGGAAACTGAAACTACTGTAGAGATGGGTGACGCAGCAGCAGCAGCTAAGGCTTTGAAGGACTATTCTCAGCCGAAACTCAATGACATCCAATCTAGCATTATTAGACCAGCTATTGCAGCGAACAATTTTGAGATCAAGTCTGGCACAATTCAGATGGTGCAGAATTCAGTCCAGTTTGGGGGAGCTCCTACGGAGGATGCCAATATGCATGTTCGTGACTTTATCGAAATCTGCGACACTTTCAAATGTAATGGTGTGACGGATGATGCCATCAGGTTGAGGCTTTTCCCATTCTCTCTGAGGGATAAGGCTAAGAGCTGGCTACACTCTTTGCCACCTGGTTCCATTACTACATGGGAAGATCTTGCTCAGAAGTTCCTTACTAAATTCTTCCCTATGGCGAAAACTGCAGCATTAAGGAACCAGTTGACTCAATTCCAACAGCAATCTGGCGAGACCTTATGTGAGGCTTGGGAACGCTACAAGGAGATGCTACGGAAGTGTCCTCATCATGGCATGCCTGATTGGATGGTTATTAATGGATTCTACAATGGGTTGGGAGCACAGTCTAGACCCTTACTAGATGCAGCATCAGGTGGAGCTCTTTGGGCGAAGAGTTATGATGAAGCTTATGATCTTATAGAGATGATGGCTGCTAATGAATATCAAAATCCAACCCAGAGGCTATCTCAAGGCAAGGCAGCAGGAATTTTTGAAGTAGATACAGCTGCAATGATTACGGCTCAGTTGAAAGCTCTTGCTATGAAGGTGGATTCTCTTGCTAATTATGGAGTTCAGCAGGTGGCTAGTGTTTGTGAGCTATGTGCGGGCGCACATGAGACGAATCAGTGTGCTATCTCTTCTGAATCAGTACAGTTCGTGAGTAATTTTCAGAGACCTGCTGCACCAGTTCCAGCCACTTATCATCCAAACAACAGGAATCATCCAAACTTCAGCTGGAGCAACAATCAAAATACTCAACAGTCTTATCAGCAAGCGAAGCCGTACAATCAAGGTTATCAGCAGCCTTATGCTCCAAGGCCACCATATCAACCTCCGGGATTTCAGCAGCAACAACCCCAGGCTCATGCGGGGCAATCATCTAATGATAAATCTGATGAGATGTGGATAGTGGTAAAGAACCTACAAGCTGGTCAGAAGCTCTTAGAAACCCAGTTGGGGCAGATTACAAGTGCCTTGGTAAATATGCAACAAGGAACTCTTCCAAGTGATACAATGGGTAATCCAGGCAGGAGGGACAATAAAGAACAGGTCAATGCAGTTACTTTGAGATCTGGAAAAGTCACGAGTGAACCTAAATCAGCAACTGAAGAAGATGAAGATGTTCAGAATCAGCAGGTTGAAAAATCTGTAGTGCCAGTAATTGAGAAATCTGATTTAGTGGCTGATCAGTTAGATGGTGAGATGAGCAAGAAACCTGTTGAAAAGTTTACTCCGGAGCAATCTTCAAAGAATAATCAGGTCTATCCACCTCCTCCATTTCCTGGACGTTTGAAGAAAAGTCAAGAAAAACAGTTTCAGAAATTTATGGATGTCTTCAAGAAACTGTCCATTAACATTCCTTTTGTTGAAGCGTTGGAGCAGATGCCAAGATATGCTAAGTTCATGAAGGATATTTTGTCACGGAAGAGAAGATTGGAAGATTTTGAAACAGTGGCATTGACGGAGGAGTGTAGTGCTGTTCTGCAGCAGAAGTTGCCTCCTAAACTTAAAGATCCGGGAAGTTTCACTATTCCTTGCACTATTGGCAACCTTTCTTTCAACAAATGCTTATGTGATTTGGGAGCTAGTATTAATCTTATGCCCTTGTCTGTTTTCAAGCAACTTGGTCTACCGGAGCCGAAACCAACTAACATCTCTTTGCAGTTGGCTGATCGATCTATCACGTATCCGAGGGGTATAGTGGAGGACGTTTTGGTGAAGGTTGATAAGCTCATATTCCCAGCTGATTTTGTGATTTTGGATTTTGAAGAAGATTCCCATAATCTTGGGAAGACCGTTCTTGGCTACAGGAAAGACTTTAATTGATGTGCAAAAAGGAGAGCTTACAATGAGGGTGCAAGATCAGAGTGTCACCTTTAATGTGTTCAAGGCCATGAAATTTCCGACAGAGGATGAAGAATGTTGCAGTGTGGATGTAGTTGATACGGGTCAGAGAAAGAAGTTTGATCAGTTATTGAGCGAAAAATCTGACATGTGTATGCTTAAGCCTCCCATTAGTGATTTCATTGACAGTTCTTCGGTTCGAGATCTTTCGAGTGTAAAGCTTGGAAAACTTCCACCACATTTGAGGTATGTCCTTTTGAATAATGAGCTAGTGATTTTTGAAGAAGGGCATGATCACGTGTTGCGAAGGTGGAAAGCAGATGATAAGGAAGAAGAAATTTTTGTTCAGCCGGTTGAGTCGGAGAAGCAATTTAGAGGTGTGAAGAAGAAAAAGAAGAAGATTTGGCCGTTTGGTAGTAAAATTAGGTTGCAATCTGAAGGAAGAAATTTGTGGAAAGCAAGCAACCAAGATGTCAACTTTCGTATGAATGGTTTGTCTGTTGAGAACGGTTCGGTTATTCTTTTGAAACCGCCTTGATTTGAGGAAGTAACGTCAAGCTATTGACGTTAAAGAAGCGCTTCGTGGGAGGCAACCCATGCATTAGTGTAGGAAGGAAAAAAAAAAAAAAAAATTGAGTGTTGTGTAAAAAAAAAAAAAAAAAAAATCGAATTTTTGGGCAAATTGCGGGGCTGTAACGCAGCTAGCCCCGGAGTTACTGGAATGGAGGCGAGTTGCGGCCCTAAGACGCAGCTAGCGCCTGCGTTACTGTCCATGAGGCAACTAGCGCCCCTGACACGCTAGTTGCATTGGCGCGACTGGAAGCAGAGCAAGTTGCTGTCAACTTAGGCAGCTTGCGCGTGGGTTTCATGCCTTGATCAAAAAAAAATTTTCAGCTTCACCTGGTTTGTGCGAGTGTTGTACATATTATATAAAAAAAAAAAAATATTTTTCCACCCCATTCTTTTTATACTCTCCATTCTAAACCTATTCTAATCCTATTTCAATTCCAAAACCCCCCATCTTTTCTCCAAAAATTCTAAACCTATTTCTATTCTAATTCTTATTTCTTATTATTATTAGTATTATTATTTATTATTATTATTATTATTATTATTATAGTTATTATTTTTTTTATTATTATTATTATTATTTATTATTATTATTATTATTAATATTATTATTTTTATTTTTATACCCACCTAAAAATCCAATTCCTCTTCTATTTTATTTAAATCTCTAAAAATTCAATTCTAAAGAGGAATTAATTGCAAGTTCACCTCTTTGATTCGTATTGGGTAAATCTTTTTCTCTAATATTATTTTTATTACGAATTTGTGTTCTTGTCAATTGTGGGTTTTGTAGTATTCAGGCAAGGTGGCTAGTCTATGGAGCTCGTGCGCAATATCCTCCACCAGATTCATTCGAGGAGGGTGACTGCTTCGGTTTTCAGGTATGTTTTCTGCTATCCCTTGTATTTATTTCCATTCAATGAGGACATTGAATATTTTAAGTTTGGGGGTGGTTTGAGGGATTAGTAGTTGTTGTATTATTTGTTCATGTAGGATTTCATGCTTTGCATATTAGTAGTAGTAAATTATGCATTTATGTTCGTGTTATCTACGTTTGTTTCATACAGGACATTCTGTTTTTATTTTTGTATATCATGTGAGTCCATAATAGTTTGCATGTGCACCCATGATTGATAGGAATTTTGTGTTGTTGACGCTTTTGATTGAGAAGTGATATGCTTGTTCTTGTGCACACACATACACTAGTAAGTTGAAGCTAGTAGACTTATTGAATGTTGTAAGTGATTAGAAGGACATGAATATGTGCAAGATGATTTAGTTTGCATGCTTTGAATACAAGTAGGTGCGTTAGAGAGATTTTTGCTTGGGATTGAGTATGTTTTTCCACCAAGTGAGTTTTTGAGCCATATTGCATATTTTTTTGCAATTTATTCGTTTGCTTGAGTGTCCACGGATTGTTTGCATTGCTAGCAGTTGTTTGAGGTCTTTCTTGAAACGCATGACATGATTTGACGATTAAAATGATAAAGGCAATTAGGAATAACCGCATATTTTCCCATATTACCACACCATGTTTACATGATCAATTAGTTAACCCATTGAGCTTAATCCTATTTTTTCGGTGACATACCACATTACTTGCCTAAACCTTTTTCTTGTATTGGCCTTACATTAATTTGAACCAACATTGTCAAAGGCTAGTAGAGTGCTTAAGGGAGTAATAAGGTGTGCAAGAATGGGTTTATTGTTGGTCTTACTTTTGGGGGAAATAGTGAAATTGGGTTTGTGTACTTGATAGTCGACATATGTAATAAAATTATGGGATCATTGTTATTGTTTATATTATTGTTTGTGTTCTATTTAGCTCTCGGAAAAAAAAAAGAAAAAAAAAAGAAAAAAAAAAAGAAGAAAAAAAAAAAACCATATATTATGAGAGCATGTTTGTATTTGTTGTGATCTTATTCAGTCGACTAGTCGAGTGTTTGTTTTAGTAAAAATTATGTGGGGGGAATATGGTGTTGTGTGTGATTTATTATGGTACTTACTAGCTTTTGACACTTCACCTGTTTTGGCTTATTTGACATACCTTGTCCCTAGCCCCGTTACAACCCAAATAAAGACCTTTTGATTATCGTCATTGATGTATGTTGTGTTAAGAGTTAGATTGATACCAAATGTCAAGCATGCTTATGATTTTGTTGGAATTGAGTGATACACTTACCCTTGTTCTTGAGTGAATATTCTTTTGTGAGTGGATTGTGAGTGTTTGCTTGTTCTTGCGTATGAGATCCCGAGTGTTGTCTCAAAG
Organism: Kitagawia praeruptora; assembly: GCA_037693485.1. Lineage (NCBI taxonomy): Eukaryota > Viridiplantae > Streptophyta > Magnoliopsida > Apiales > Apiaceae > Kitagawia > Kitagawia praeruptora. Next base: position 157,369,279 of record CM075348.1, on the reverse strand, counting down.
ATGTGCTCTTGTGGGCTTAGCATGTGTACTAACTTATTCTTACACTTGACATGGGCTTGTGAGAACTTATGCATGTTCATTGAGTAGACTATGTGAATACTTGCACTTTCGACACCAAGACATTGCGTATTTACTTTGATTCTTAAGTTGATGTGGCATGAGAGGATTTGAAGGTATGGTAGATTAGATTAATTGCATTTTCATTTAGTTGCATTCATGCATTGCATTGCATTAGGTTAAATGGATTTTGTGGGTACATTCGCTGTAGGCCCTCACGAGACCTTACTCGTCCACTAGGGCTGCCTAGGGGTTTAAAGGGCTTGTTGCATATGCCAAATGCAACCGTGATCACCTACGGAAGTGGTACTAGTTAGTTAGTTAGTTGTAATTGTTTATGCTTGAGGACAAGCATCGGTTTAAGTTTGGGGGTGTGATAAGTGGATTTTATATCTACTTGGAGCATTCTAAATCGGCTTAAATTGATTGTCTTGGACTCAAGTTTCTGGTAGTTTTGATGTGTTTTGCTTAGTTGTGCAGATTTGCGAGAAGGTTGACTAAGGTGGATGCTTCTATTATTTTTTGGGAATTAATTGATTAAAATTCGGATTTTTAAGAAGGGTTGCGCAGTCTACACTGTTTGGGCCATATCTTGAGTTCTATAAGTCTGTTTTCAGCCCGTAAGCAGTCCACGCGAAGATAACGAGATTCTCTATCATTCTAAGGTGGTCCAGAGGCCCAATTACATCTGGAACGGCTCTGGAAAATATAAGAAAAGTCAGCCACGAATTTCCTTAAGAAAACAGAATCAGTTTAGGAAACGTCTTTTGCAGAAATTCTGTTTTAACTCTATTTTGGGTATTTTCTTGCTGGGCAAGACTTTTAGAGCCTATTTAAACACATCCTACCATTGTAATATAGATATACACATTATCATAGCTTTATTATTGTAACCTAGCTTAGATCTGCAAGGGAGAAAAGGAGAGAAGGGTTCAACGCTCGTGACAAGCAACGGATCTAGATCTACTTCATCCTTTGTGTTACTTTGGAATTTGGATTATAGATTTGTTTTCTCAAACTCTTGTTTATTAATATAATTACTTCTTTTATTCATATCTTGTTATTTACCATGTTTCCATCAAATCCCATGGTGACGAAAGGTTTAATTATGAACTAATCGTTGTCATGGGATCCTAGTGGATTTATCTATGTAGCTTAGTAGTTTGCATGCCTTAAAGATTTATGTGTGGTGAATTCTTGATATCCTCGTATGGTTAATCTTAATGCTTTTGGATGCGTAGCTAACATCTAAATTGAATTGTTAATCTCTTGCGAAACGAGAGTGGATCTTGAGATTTAGAACTTGCCATGCTAGCATAGGATAGGTTGGTGTTTTGACATCATGATTTGTGGCATCAATAGAGATATTATGCTACCCTATGTGATCTAAGTGGATAACTTGTGCTTCAACCTTTATGTTTTCAAATTCTATAGAGATATAGGGTCTAAACATAATAGGTGCCTATTCATCTTCTATCTCTTTTGTGGATGTATGTGTAGATTGGTACTAGTATACCGAGAGGTAACTTTTACTCTTTTCGTGTTATTCGATCAGATATCAAAACCATCGCATGTTTTAATTAAAGGCTGCAGCTCTAAGTGAAGTAGATGATGAAACTAGGATTCCATGTTTTATTCTCGTATAAGTAATTTGATTTTAATTCTCGTTAATTGTTTAATTCTTAGTTTTATAATTTGCACTTTAGTTTAATTTAGATAATCAATCTTAAATTTGTTATTTTTCTTAGCAGTGAATTAAAACCATACATTGTTGCATAGGCATATTTACTGAATTGAACACCATTCTAGATCTCTGTGGGAACGAACTTGATTTAATCATATATTACTTGTGACTACGTGCGCTTGCGTGAAATTAGCATAACAATATTAATAATTTGTTTGATAATATTTTGAAAGCTGTTGTGTAGCCTAATGGTAACGAATCTCCCTTCTAAGTTAGAATTCTTTAATAATATATATGAGGGTGTCAACGGTACAATTCTTTCTAGAAACAATTTTTTATCATTTAATATTATATATGAGGGTTGTCTCACGATATATTAATGATGAGTTCTAAATTATATTCAAATCTCATGTCTAACATAGTGGTAAAGACTCTCACTTCTAACTTAGAGGTCATGGGTTCAATTCTCACTAGGATCATTTTTTTTATTAATACAATATAGTAGCTGAGGTGGCATCTAGGTGGCAGTTGACGTGGCATCTACGTGGCCGATGAGGTGTATAAAATTGTCTTCCAAAACCCCCTGTTGTGCTATTAATAATATAATAGATAATAGATTTTGATTTAGTATAAAATAAACCATACCAATTCTATCATACTCCTAAATTCCGTGACTATTGTATAGAGTCTTGGTAATTTACTTGAGGTAAAAAAGAAAAAAGAAATCTTTTAAAAGGAAAATTTAAGATGCCATGCCAAATTTTCATAGATATGTATACCTGGACAATCTTTTCTTGGACTACTCATGTTAAGAACACCTTCGAAAGTGCCAGTCCATGCATCTCTCTTTGTCAAAAAGTCTTTCAGATTAAAGACCTTCTTGATAGTTGCGGCAAGTGAAGAATGCTCAAACTCTAAATTTGGATATGGTCCTGAAGGCCAATGCAATAATGCAAATTCCAACTCATGAAAGATTTAGTTAGTTTGTAAATCATTCACATCCTAAAATTATTTGGAAGGTGATAGAACGTATGCAAACTATATCCACATCGACAATATTTTTCGAGATAACTTTATATCTATTTTAGGACACTAAAGAATGGATGTTCGGAACCCTAAATCATGATGATGGCAAAACATTTTACTCATATTGTTTTCTACCAAAATTGTAAATCGAAGAAATGTTAGTTTTCAAGGAACATAAATAGAACTAACAGTTAATTACATAATGCCACAATTGAAATACAAAATGTGTATATTCTGAATGATACCGAGATTAAATTAGTTAAAGTTAAATTGAAAGCACTACATTTTTAAGAAACGGCATAAACCAATATTGTATGGCAGTTAAAAAGAAATAAAAGAATGAGACTACAAAAGAAGAAACTTTGAAGACACACACCTACACTGCCACTAATACCCACATTACGCCACTTATCCTGGTCATCGTAACAGAGAGTGTCACCACCATTTTAAGATTACAAAAATAAATAAATAAAATGCAGAATTGTCCAGAAACCTTAAATTACAATCATGTATAGCTTCACATAAGCATAAATTCCAATATATAGGTACAATCAATTGAAACGAACAAAATTCAAACCAATTCATAATAATCTAGGTTAAACCAATTCAAAATTCAAACCTGTTTTATCCATGATCCGGGGATGGGTAAAGGATTAAAGATTGTGTGTGGAGATGATCTCACGTAATTTTGAATTTGAAAAACTAATTACAGGTTAACAAAATTGTACGTGTCAAGGCAATAATCATGGGCTAATAAATATACGTTTAGTTTAAAGGCAACATGGTATTACCCATTTTAATCCGGATCAATATATTTTGTATTGATTTGTGAAGGATTTTGGATTTGGACCTTACCCTTTTGTGAATTTCAAGTAGATTGACTAAAAAGGACATGTGAGTAGTTTAAACTTAAAATTAGAAAGGATAGAACATGTATTTTTCCAAATTCTTTGTATTAAGGAATTAAGATAAATTATACAGAATATAGATATGCAAACTTGTAAAACAAAAAGCATACAAGAAATGTATCCTATCTCGTTCTCAGCAAACATCATGGAAAATAATCGTGAAGATTCAAAAAAAGGTTTTTTGTTTATGTTTAGTTATACTATTATTATTTTCGTGAAGGTAAAAAACTCGAAAACCTTAAAGTTCAGGACCAGGAAAGTCGAAAAAAAGGTTGGAAGTATTACTAGAACCAATTGAAGTATTACATACAAATCTTGAAGTAATTGAAGAAAAATTATAAGAACCTTAAGAACCCTAAATTACCAGTGACTTACTTGTTCAATTTGAAGAAGTTAGGGACTAAAATGAGTCAAAATTGCAATTAAGGATAGGGGTGTGCACGGGTCGGTTCGGCTCGGTTTTTACCAAAAACCGAACCGAACCGAAAACCATTACCAAACCGTACATGTCGGTTCGGTTCGGTTTTTACCTATTAACCGTATCTGAATCGTTTGGAACGGTTTTTTTCGGTTCGGTTAACCATTTGTCGGTTTCGATTTTTTTCGGTTTTTTTTTTCTAATACTTAATACCTTAATATCATGCTAATAAAAAATTATAAATGCCATCTTAACATTTATGATAATATTTTTAATAACAAAAGAGTTTATAATTTAATTACTAGCTTACCATTCTATGCATTAATAAGTGCAGTTTAGTGTGAAAAATAAGATGCAGTATACTAACCATATATAACCATATTAAGGTAGAATATATGAAGTTGTTTTCTTAAACTACAGAAGGTAGCACGCACTTCTAAGGTTTGACAATCATATGAAACTGGACATGTTATATTTAATGCTTCTCTAATGACTACCATTTGTTTACTGCAAAAAATCAATTTCAATTGGATATGATCATTACCCCATCATGAAAACTGTTCGATTTTCAAGTTTAGCTTCATACATACAGTTAAACCTCGATTAAGTAATGTTCGATAAAGTAATAATCTCGCTTAAGTAATAAGTTTCGTCGGTCCCAACTTGGGCCAATGTTGTAAAGTAATATTCTCGCTAAAAGCATAAGATAATAAAAAATTCGAAAGTCATTAAGGGCCCAAGTAATATGTAAAGTAATAATTCCAGAATTATATAGAGAAAAAGTTCCTAAAGTTAACTTTATGAGAATTTCCTAAGGTTAATCATTAAAACAATGTGATTTTAATTATTTCTACTTTTTATTTTTAAGGGCCCTGCAGGGCATTAATGATTGTGATGATATGTCTTGATTTTGATGGGCAACTTTAGGGAATTCTTATAAATTTAACTTTAGGCTCCCTTCACCTACAAAGTTCAATTCTTTTTATAATATGAACCTATAGGAGATTGTTTCTTCTTTCCACCAAAACCAAAATTATTCTCATCCTTGACTTTATGTAAAACATAAATAACTTCTGGTATGTTTTGCTCGTATTGTAACAAGTAATTGTTCAAGGTATTGATTGCTTGAAATGCTTCATTTGATGACACGCTTGGGATTACATTGCTATCGTCCGGTTCAGGATCAGTGTTCATTATCCACTCAATGATTTCTTCATATTATCTACTCAATGATTTCTTCATCTGTAGGTGATTTTTTTTCTTTTAAACATAATGTATTGTAATATGTAAACATAAAAATTCAATAAAGTAATAAAATATTACATTATCAATAAAGTAATAAAATATTATTATATCGATAAAGTAATAAATTTGGTAAAGTAATATTTTTTCCCAGTCCCAACAGTATTACTTTAAAGAGGTTTAACTGTATAGTATTTGTGCTTATAAGCAACTCTGATAGAATTTCATGTTATTTTCCAAAGTACTACTTTTCGAAAATATCATACATCAGCTTGGCGAAATTGGGTCCCTCAGGTGGAGATTCACATGTCACAAGTCATAGTATTGTTCTCTGGAAACTTTCTATATAAATGCCTATATTTATTTAAGTATATAATATAAAATTATAAATTATTAAAATAATATATTTTCGGTTCGGGTTTTCGGTTCGATTATTGGGATAAAACCGTAACCGTTAGCAAACCGTTCCGTCGGTTCGGTTACGGTTTTTTCGGTTTTTGTCGGTTACGGTTTTTTCGGTGCGGTTTTTCGGTTATTCGGCTCTGTTTCGGTTTTATTTTGCTCACCCCTAATTAAGGATAAGATTGATACATTTCAACCCAACCAATGACTTACTTGATTCTTATCCCATAAAACATATTATCTTTTGCTTTCTATCTAATTAAAATATCTCATTCTCAAAAGACTATAGTGAGTTCTATTTAATTAAATTATATGATAATATTGTAATTAGTAATAATTAAACAATTATCTTTTTCAGCTAAAACACGTTACCAATTTTATTTTTTATAATCGAAACCTTATATTTTGAAATAATATCATGAAAATTTTTATTTAAATTAAATAAAATAATTAATAATATTATAATAATTAATAACTAACCGTTTACCTTTTCAACTAAAACATATCATCTTTAATACATTTTTAAAGTAAAATCTCTTATTTTCTAAAAATATCACAAAAAAACATATATATAATCAAATCACATTATTTAAAATTTTTTAAACCTATAAAATTTATGTCTTTAAAATTTCAATTAGAATTAACAAAATTATGTATAATATTATTTAAATTAAATAATTGTTAATGTGGGATATATTTACTCCCTCTGTCCCGGCAGATAGTATACATTGGGGGACGGGGGCGTGACACGCACTTTAAGGTGCATTTTAAGGATAGTTCTATAATTTATTTTTTAAATTTTCTTTTTTTGTATAAAAATAGGTATGTTAAATTTTTATAAAAAAAATTAAAAATAAATTATGGAACTATACTTTATAGGAGCCTTAAAATGTGTGTCAAACAGTGAAAAAAACTGTATAGAATCTGGTGGGATGGAGGAAGTATATATATATATATATACATACATACTCATTCCATAGAAGCTGTTCTAAAATCACTTTAACATATATTGCCCGAAGACTTTTTTGTTGCCTTCCACTTTTTACATAATTACAGTATTTTGCCATTACTTTATGGTATTATACATATTATTTGTGTATGTGTATGTATTATATGTATAAACATACGTATATGTATGTATTCCAAATGTAAACCTCTATTTTTAAACTATAGCTTTAACTTCCCTGGAAAGGTGCCCCAAATAAAAATGATGTTTTATGAATAAAAATATAATCTAACAAAAAATTATGATCAAATATATTGTGATTACACATAATTTTATTATTAGAAATATATATATATATATATATATATATATATATAAGATTCTATAGTGATTTTAATGTAATATTTGATTTTTAAATTTAGATGAGATTCAACGTTAGATTCGATATGTTTAGTTTAATTATTGTTAAAATTTGGGATTCTTATCATAACTAATCAATTTTTATGAAAAATAAAATTTTATAATGATGTTTTTTATTGTTCTTGATATAAGATATTCTTCCTAGAGTGCAACTCATATATATAAGGTAATCATCATTTAGTTATTAGTAATTATTACTTTATATCATTAATAAGAACGATCATATTTTTGGAAAGAGGAGGTTTTAGTTAGAAAATTTAATTGTTAAAAAAGGTAATTGGTTAGTTATTATTTAGGAGAGGTATTGGGAAGAGTTGCGTGTCATATTTTGAGAAAAAATTATGTTTTGTGGATAATTAAGTAAAAAAATCAAGTTTGAAGATGAGATATTTTAGTTAGAAAATATAGAAAAAATATTACTTTTTAGATGTAAAATGTAGATAGTTAGTTAGTAGTAATTATAATATTATTAGTTTATTTCATTAATTAGAACGATCATATTTTTGGAAATAAAAGATTTTAGTTAGAAAAGTTAATAGCTGAAAAAGGTAATAATTGGTTAGTTATTATTTAGGAGAATTGTTGGGAAGAGTTTCCTGTAATATTTTGAGAAAAAATTGTGTTCTATTTTTTTTTTATAATTAAGAGTTTGAAAATGAGATATTTTAGTTAGAAAATATAGAAAAGATGTTACCTTTTACCTGTAAAAGGTAATCAGTTAGTTATTAATAATTATAATATTATTAGTTCATTTCATTAATTAAAACAATCATATTTTTGGAAAGAAGAGATTTTAGTTAAAAAAGTTAGAAAATTTAATAGATGAAAAAGGTAATTGGTTAGTTATTATTTATATTTTGAGAAAAAATTGTGTTTTTTTTAATTAAGTAAAATAATTAAGAGTTTGAAAATGAGATATTTTAGTTAGAAAATATAGAAAAGATGTTACCTTTTACCTGTAAAAGGTAATCAGTTAGTTATTAATAATTATAATATTATTAGTTCATTTCATTAATTAAAACAATCATATTTTTGGAAAGAAGAGATTTTAGTTAAAAAAGTTAGAAAATTTAATAGATGAAAAAGGTAATTGGTTAGTTATTATTTATATTTTGAGAAAAAATTGTGTTTTTTTTAATTAAGTAAAATAATTAAGAGTTTGAAAATGAGATATTTTAGTTAGAAAATATAGAAAAGATGTTACCTTTTACCTGTAAAAGGTAATCAGTTAGTTATTAATAATTATAATATTATTAGTTCATTTCATTAATTAAAACAATCATATTTTTGGAAAGAAGAGATTTTAGTTAAAAAAGTTAGAAAATTTAATAGATGAAAAAGGTAATTGGTTAGTTATTATTTAGGAGAATTGTTGGGAAGAGCTGGGTGTAATATTTTGAGAAAAGATTTTGTTTTGTTTTTTTATAATTAACTAAAATAATTAAGAGTAATAAAGTTTGAAAATGAGATATTTTAGTTAGAAAATATAGAAAATAAATTACATTTTAGATGTAAAAGGTAATAAGTTAGTTATTAATAATTATAATATTATTAGTTTATTTCATTAATTAGAACGACGATATTTTTGTAAAGAAAAGATTTTAGTTAGAAAAGCTAATAGTTGAAAAAGGCAATAACTGGTTAGTTATTATTTAGGAGAATTGTTAGGAAGAGCTACCTGTAATATTTTGAGAAAAGATTTTATTTTATTTTTTTCTAATTAAGTAAAATAATTAAGAGTTTGAAAATGAGATATTATAGTTAGAAAATATAGAAAAGGTGTTACCTTTTAGCTGTAAAAGTTAATCAGTTAGTTATTAGTAATTATAATATTATTAGTTTATTTCATTAATTAGAACGATCATGTTTTCGGAAAGAATAGATTTTAGTTAGAAAAGTTAGAAAATTTAATAGGTGAAAAAGGTAATTGGTTAATTATTATTTAGGAGATTTGAGAATTGTTTGGAAGAGCTGGGTGTAATATTTTGAGAAATGATTGTGTTTTGTTTTTTTATAATTAAGTAAAATAATTAAGAGTAATAAATTAAAACAATAAAATAAGGCAAGTACCGTAGCGAACCAAAACTTTTAATATTTCGTCTTTTATAATATAGTATAGATAGATAGTATAGATATATAGCAGATTATATAATTAATTAATTTTAATTTAATATAATTTAATATACTAATATTTACGGAGTATACTAATGTTTTCTTATTATAAACAACATATAAAGAATTTTAATATATTTTATTAATAATTGGAAAATATGGTGTGATATTTTCGGGTATATATTAATGATTGTTAGATAGTTTTATATCAAAAAGGTAATTTTTAATATATTTTATTAATAATTGGAAAATATGGTGTGATATTTTCGGGTATATATTAATGATTGTAAGATTAGTTTTAAATTAAAAAGGTAACATATTTTAATTCGAAAGGAAATATTAATGATTGGAATATATGATACTATTGATGTTTTTAGGTGTTTATAAAAGTTATTATCTTAAATTAAAAGTAAATGAGAAAAAAATCGACTAATTACCATTAATTATATTATGTTATTAATTATTTTAGTTGTTTTAATAGTATCGATATCGGATATTTTTTTTATAATGAAGGGTAAATAAGTAAATTCGCGAAGTACCAAAAAATAGGTACAAAAACTTTTAATCAAAATTTTAAATGTTCCAGCTATTATATAATAGTATAGATTTTTTGTTAATTTATAGTATTTGGATTAAAAGAAAATCAACACTAAAAACGAATCATGAGAACTTTATTGGTCGTTGAATTATCTATAAATCAATTGTCCAAATTCAGCACATTTTTATATACAAAAATCCTTGCAAAAGAAGTTTGAAAGTAAAAAAAAAAAACAACATTATTAATTTAATTAACCTTAATAAGAAGTTTTAATCAATTACTCAATTATTAAATTTATCTTTCTTTATTAAATTTTTTTATTTCACATATCATTTGACTGATTTTTCAATTTTAAAATTCATCCTTCCATTAAAGACTTCAATTTATTTTATTAAACATTTCGTAAGAAAATAATTATTCAAACAATAGGGTTCTATTGCGGAAGTTATTTTGTTATAAGATGAAATTTAAAATTCTACAACAAAACTTAATTTTGTTTTTCTAAAATTGTACGATCGAACTTATTTTTTTTTAACAATGTTCTATCATTGAACACGGTTATCTCACATTGAATTTTTACCATAATTTAATATTTGAAAGAATGACCAAATTATACTATTTTTGAGAACCCACTAACCAAAATACCCACTGGCGGGAGGTGCCGCCCTTTTTACCCACTGAATACGCATGCTATCAATGCGTATTCTTTACACGCATATACATAATGCGTTTTCCGCTTATATGATTCACAAATGGTGTGTTTGTTAGGACACGTGATCAGGGCAGGTACACGCATGTCCTTTATGCGTAGCCAAACTAACAAGTGAACTAACAAGTTTCAAAAAAACAAAAAACAAGTGAACTAACAAGTGAACTGTACGCATGATACAATTGCGTGGTCTAACTTAAAAAAAAAAAAAAAAACACGCATGTTGGACATGCGTGTTCCATGATCAACAAAAAAAATTATGAAGACAACGCATGTTTACCATGCGTGGCCACTAATTTTCTTTTTTATAAAAACTATGCATTCTTGCCATGCGTGTATGAGGCTACGCATTCTGAAAATGCGTGATTGCTGGGTATTCTGGGCGGCCCTCCGCGCATATGGGTATTTTGGTTATTTGATTTAAAAAAATGGGTATTTAGGGATTTCACCCTTAATATTTTACAACCGAATTTAAAAATTCTCCACCCGAATTTTTTTTAAAAAATAAAGTGGTAATTGGAGGTAACCTTAGTAATGGGTTAATAGGCAGTTACATCACTGAAATGGTGGATAACTTTCAAGTGGCCTACCGAGTCAAAAAAGCTTTCAAACGAATCACTAAATAATCTATAACTTTCATTTTGATTTCTTCCGTCAGTCCCGTTAGAAATCTAACGGAAAGATGACTAGAATTGCTTATTGGCTGCATTGTCAGCTGTGGACGTTACCAAATCCAGGCTTTTTGGATGATTTAAGCTTCAAAATGAGTTGGAACAAGGCGGAGGTGGTGGCGATGGTGAACAGTTGGGGATAGAAAGAGATAGCAAGAGAGATAAGAGAGACATGGGAGTGATAACTGGTCAATGGGGTTGGTTATAGGGCATCCTAGCTGGCAATTACGTGTGTATTGATTAACGTTTTCCGTTAAAAATTAATAGGACTTAACGGCCGTGAAAATTTTAATTAGTTCAATAATCAAATTGTAATCTTTAATGGGTTAAGTATCAAAGTGGTCACTGAAGTGAAAGGCATATATCAATTCGTTCACCGATCTTAACGGGGTATCATTTGAATCATTAAAGTCATAATAAATATCAAACAAATACCTGTATATATGTACTCGGGAAGTAAAAGTAATTTTTAATCTAGTTCTATACATTTTTCTTAAATGCTACTATAATCAAATGAAAGTTTATGAATTCTAGTATTTATGATAATATATTTAGAATTTAAAAAATTTATTTACTATTTCTTTTTAATTAAAATAAGGAAAATGACAATAAAATTAAAAATAAATAGTAAATGAATTTTTAAAAATCTAAATATATTATCAGAAATACTAGAATTATTAACCTTTCGTTTGGTTATGGAAGCATTCAAGAAAAATGTGTAGAACTTAATAAAAATTTATTTTTACTTCTTAAGTACGTTTTAAAGGTATCCATTTGATATTTATTATGACTTTAATGATTCAAATGATACCCCGTAAAGATCGATGAACGAATTGATATATGACTTCCATTTCGGTGACCACTTTGATACTTAACCCAATCTTTAATTAGGTAAGTCACTTCAAACTTATCAACCATTCAGTGATGTAAGTGACTATTAACCCCTTAATAATTGTTTTTTTTAACAATGTTGATAAGAAGGAGCTGGGCATGTTCAGTGAGGATGCTCTCACTCTCACTCTCACTCTCAAACCCTAACCCTAATTTTAAACCCAAATCTCTCCCTTGTTTTCAATTTCTCACCAATCCCAAGATGTTTTTCCCTCCCCAAAACAAACTCACTTTCTACAACCCCTTTTCTTCTACTACTACTACACCTTCACCCACTAAATTAGCACCAGCTTCTGGTGACCAAAACGGTGTCGTTTCGGAGTCTACGCTTGTGGTTGTGTCGTTTTACAAGTTCGCTGATTTTCCTGATCATGCCCATTTTCGGGCTCCCCTTAAACAACTCTGCCAGCACCTGGTATATGTTCTCTTCAATTCTGTGGTTTTCGTGTTTCGAGTTTATATAATTTTATTGCTTGTAATGTTGGAGTAGGTAAAATTTGATGTATCTCAAGTGACCTAGAGTTTTATTAGTTTTGAAAAGTCGATTTTTCGTATTTTAAGAGAGACTTTTGATAATGCATTAGGATTCATGTCTTTTGGGAATAGTTGATTAGTACTAATGTGAATGCTTTATGAACAAGACAGAACTTATCTTAATTTTCGGGAATAATTGATGTGCAATGTTATGCGCTTTCATTTTTACTTCTGTTTATATTGGTCTATCTGTATTTTTAAATAGAAAAAATGACAAAATTAACCAATTTTTAGAGTATTTTAACAAAAGTAACAACTTTCCGATAATTGGCCAATTATGACCGTTTGGATACAAAATTGGTGGATGCGTATTCTGACTATCGTAAACTAACTACATGTGGAGTTCACTGCAATGGAAAAAGATGTGGGACCATGTTCTGTGATTGTCCCTAGTTCACTATACCATCCTAATACCCTTTTAAAAACATTAAGGCTGCATCTCTAGAAGGCTGATCAGATGTGGTATTACGCATTTGTAAAATGCATATTAGATAGTAATACGCATTTCTTACATGCTTATTATATTCATAATACTCCTTTTCAATTTGCGTATTCTATAACATAAATTGAATTTATTACAAGTTACTTCGATGAAAGAAGCGTATTAAATTACCCCGTTTTGTTATGCGTATTCAATCGGTTATAATTGGCCACCTATTTGAAAACTGGTTATTTTTGTGAATATTGATTTAAAAACTGGTTATTGTTGTCTTTCACCCTTTTAAATACTTATTTGCAATTGGTGAAATTGGCAGTGGCAGATTTAAGGTGTTTAGTGTATCTCTTCTGACAGATACTTGATAAGCATTTTTATGTGCATTTGTTTCTTCTTTTATACTTCTGTTTATATTGGTTTATCTTTTATTTTAACTTAATGTATAGTATGAATCAATGAATGTTATGAAAATGATTTATCTGAACTTGCCTGCACGGCTGCATCCACCATTTTTATTTTGTTGCAACTTTAAATTTCAGTCTACCATTTGTTTTCTCTAGTGTGCTCACCAAGCTGATACCTTTCAGCGTGTTTCAGGTGGTATTATACTTGCACCAGAAGGAATAAATGGCAGCATATGTGGGACAAGAGAATCAGTAGAGAAAGTACTCGGTTTCATTCAAAGTGATGAACGGCTTATGGGGCTTAGACAATTGGAGTCACCAGTGAGCGCTGAAGAAGAAGCTATTCATCATGGACACACAAGCAGCTCTCCTCTTGCAGCAGGAGAAGATGCACCTTTCAGATGGGATCATGTCAGAGTGAAGTTGAAGAAAGAGGTAAGTTTTGTTAGGGCATAGCTGTGAGCTCCTGTGTCTATAATACACATCTTTTACAAGGGCCAAAGTTTCTTTTTTTCCCCCCTCCAATTTATTAGCATGATGTATTATTTACTTTGTGTTGAGCAGATAGTTTCTCTTGGAATGCCATCTGTCTCACCTGTTGAAAAAGTTGGAAAGTATATAAGTCCAAAGGAATGGAATGCTCTGATTAGTGACCCAGATACTGTAAGTCTCCAAACCAACATAAGTAAAACTCATATTTCTTAGGAGTATTTCGCAGATCAGTTATATCGATCGAAGCTATATTTGACATTGTTTCTCATATTCATTTTGGAGGCCATCATGTGTTACAAAATGTTCAACTGCCTTATACTTTTTAAGTTCTTAAAGATTTTGAAATCAGTTCCATATATGGAGCTGAAATATGCTAACAGATTACGTCTTTAGATTTTAAAATGTTCAAAAATATGTATTCCAGTCATGCTTTTAGTTGTTTTGTGGGTTTTAGCAACTGTCTCAGGATCGTACAATTTTGATTCTTTACAAATAAAATTCCTTGATGGTATATGCTTGGATACTAGCAATTCCAGATGACGAATTTGGTACAAGCGACATGAACTTCGCCTGGTTTCAACTGTGGCAGAGTAGTTGTCGCATTTACCAAATTGGTATGTGTCACTTAATAATGCAAAAACAAGTTGAAGTCACATCCCGGTATAATTGTGTTTATTTATTCTCCATGACTTCATGTGCAAAGGATTTCAACACACATTGATGCGGATCAAGGAATTAAAATGTTATTTAAGTATATACTTTTGTTATTATTTATGATTAAATTAGTTGTAATTTGTTATAAAGTTTACCAGATTAGGTTGAATAAACAGAAAGATTTGTTTTCTTTACTTGTTCCCTTATTATTATTAGGATTCCACTTGAGGGTTTTACTCCTTTAATAGGAGATGTCTTTTTTTATAGGAAGACTATGATTGATAAGTGAATTTAGAATTTCCCCCTTTTGTTATGGGTTGTGATCCAAACAAATTCTTCTCTTTTGCAGTTGAGAATTCCCAAGTGTAGTGGATTATATGTGGTTAAGCCACAAACTTATCTTTTTATTGTTTTTCCTTCTTGCCCTACATCACACATGTTTTCTAATGAATTAAAAAGGTCACTCCTCTCTGGCAGTTAACGGTACACTAACATTGGAACTGTACATATAGGTTGTTATTGATGTACGCAATGACTATGAAACCAGAATTGGGAAGTTTAAAGGAGCTGTAGATCCAAGCACCTCAGCTTTTAGAGAGTTCCCATCTTGGGTGGATGATCAGTATCAGCCTGGTCAAACTGAAAACCAACTAGAGTGTAATAATCCATCTGCGAACATGACACAAACTGAAGGAGCAAAACTGCCACCGCGAGTTGCAATGTACTGTACAGGAGGAATCAGGTGTGAAAAGGCTTCGAGTCTTCTCCTCAGCAAAGGTTTCAAAGAGGTGATCATCTTGCAGCCAGATATTTCACTTTCCACAGCTTTTTATTCTTATATGTAATCTATGTTCTACACCAATTGAACATTTTTACTTAATTTGTTTACTTTTGAGTTTTGATGGGCATATATGCAGTGAGTCATTATATAATATGAGTGAGTTAGAATTTGAAAGTGATACATTCTCTGCATAATCAAGATCAGATGTGATAAATAGGTTGATAGTTCCAAGATTTAACTAGCGATTTTGCTGGGTGTCTACCTTCATGTCCATTATGCAGCAGATTCTCTTTGTAGATATCTCTTCTAATTTTATTCACATCGTCTGGTTGAAATCTTTCTCTTTCCAGGTCTATCACCTAGAAGGTGGGATTTTGAAGTATCTGGAGGATATTCCGAAAGAGAAAAGCCTGTGGGAGGGTGAATGCTTTGTTTTTGACAAACGAGTCTCAGTTGATCACGGGTTAGTACAAGGGACTTTCAAGCTTTGCTATGGGTGCAAGCAGCCAGTAAGTGATGCTGACATGGAAGCTCCTGAGTGGGAGAATGGGGTTTCGTGTCCATACTGCTATTCATCAAAATCTGAAGAAGAGAAAGAGAGGGCGAGAGCTCGACAAAGGCAATTTGAGACCTTTGGTGTAATTGGAGGTCCTGACAAGGGTCGTAGGCCTGCAAGAACAGTGGATGACAATGAAAAAACCAAATCTCGGAACTCTAATGTCAAAATCAGTATGGCTGAATAAGGGTGAGGAGACATTAGCATCGCCAAAAAGTGGCTTCGTAAACGTCAGATACATCTTCAAAAGCTTAACGCTAAATGCTGGAGTAGGATTTAGAAATGTTCTTGCGAGAGTCTATTTGATTCCATATGTTTTAGTAATTTGTGACCAATGAGTGCAAATCTGAGTGTTCAATCATTATTGAATGTTTTAAATTTTGGGGTCATATTTTAACAATGTTTCTAATAGATAAATTGATTGGTTGGCAGTATGGATTTGCTCAGTTCCAATTGATGGTATGTGTGTGTGTGTTCAAAATCCGGGGAAATAATATGTTAGAAAGTGGTTTGGTTCTTGGCTTACAAAACATTCTGACCCCAGGATAAATATTAATCTCTGCATTCTTTTCCTCATCCTGCTCCATTTCTTTTCCTCATCCTGCTCCATTTCTTTTCCTTGGCCTTTTTTACTTCATTGATCATATCATACCAGTTGAAAAAACACAGGATAAATATTAATCTCTGCATTACGAGCGCTGCCTACATTTTCAACTGTACTCGCACAAACCCAAAAATTTAGGTCTTACAACAATAAAGGATGGCATTTTGGTCCCGGCGGGGCTCGAACCCGCGACCTTCGGCTCATAAGACCAACGCTCTAACCAACTGAGCTACGGGACCAACTCTATTCATTTCTCTACACTAAATATTTATTATATGCAGATTTAACCACTTCAAGCTGATATTTCAAAGTTTAAGGGGGTGTTTGTCGAATCCACCGATCAACTTATAAGTTACTTATTTCGGAAAAAATTTCATATTTACATATTCTTTTTTAGAGAAAAATGTGTATCGGGAGTTTAATATTCGTTATATTGCAAAAATAAGTTATTTATTTCAGAAAAAAGTACATATTTTCAACCTTTTTTCCAGGATAAGTAACTTATTTTTGAAAAATAAAATTTCCCAAATGGACCCTAAATCTAATTAAAAAAATCAAGGATTATTAACCTTACCATTCGCCTTCATCATTTTGTAATTGAAAACTTCACCTATATATTATGTGCTTTTTCCTGTGCAGAAAATGAGATACATGATTGTTTTGTTCACGTCATATTTTTTTACATAAAGGATTTATAGAATTTCACCTATATTTGTTGATTCCAATAATATTAATTTATAGAAATTTTACTGTATCTTCATTTTTTCGTTTTCCGAATGACAAATGCTTATGGTTACATCAATGAACATTATTTGCAAATGTCTGCCATAAAAATACTGTCTCGAAAAGGACTAAATAAATTTTTATTTTTTTGAAGGGACAACTTTTAAAGTATTAATACTAGGATAAACTAATTTACTACATGTACACTTCAAATCCGATTCGGTACTCATATTTAATTAAAGGAAAACGTTAGTACTCAAATTGGATCCCAAAAAATTCATAAATAGCACATATTGACTTAAGACCCGACTAGTAAAAAATTAATATTTAAATATTTTTGTTTTTATTCAAAAATTATACGAAACACGACACGAAACGTACACGAAATGAAGGTACACGAACATGAAACGAATCCTTAACGGATCAGTTTTGGATTTAACATTATGTACATGAAACACGAAAGTACACGACACGAAAATATAAGAAACGAACGAATTGTCAGGTCTAAAAGTTATCTAATTAGAGTAGTAATTAAGAACAGTTTAACAGGCACTTAAGTTTATAATGCAGTTTAAAAAAAGAGCAATGCTAGTACCCAAAAATATTCCCAAATTTTTCTCAAATGTCGTGGCATTGACAAGTGGTTGGTTTTAATTCGTGGGCGCATATTTATGCACGCGGATTCCATATTATTTTAAGAAAGTTACCAATTATGTATGGATTTGAGAACAATTTTGGGTTATATTTTCAGGGCTCTAACATTTTTCTTAAAAAAAATTGTAAAAACAATCTTTCCCAATTAGTTCTAAGTATGAGAAATTACAAAAATATTAAATATATATACAATTTAATTTACCACTAGCTTACCTAGTGAGCAGTCAATATCATAACACTGGACCAACACTTACACCAGTTACACCACCACCGGATACTTCACCGCCACTTACCGGCACAGAAGAGCTCATCACCGACACAGCCACCACGGCAGCCTTCTCCGGACGTTTTCTTTTTTTCTTCTCATAAGGTCTTCCTCTAGCCTTAGCTTGACTTTCTCTAACTTCCCTCAAGTACACTCTAACAGCGCGTGCTCCAAACGGGTTCGATTCTTGTCTTCCACCGTTCTCTTCATAAGCCGCTCGAAGGCGACCGATGAGCGCGTCAAGGCTACCCCAAGCTTGTTTGAGTGGGCAAGTGCATGGAGCTGTGAGCTCCGCTACATCTTATTAAACTTAAGGGTGGTTTGTGGTTTTTAAGGTATTGTAAGAAGGTGTTCCAGTCGCGGCGCTTTTGTGACTCGTAGCGACTCGGTGGTGCGGTGAGTTGCGGTTGCGTTGACTCGGGAACTCCGGTGCTTGCTGCCGACGAGGAACCCTCAACGTTTCCTACATCCATTTGGAAAAATGAATTGAAAAGAAGCTGATCTTGCTAGATATATTTACGTAGCTTATGAAGTTGTGCTAAGCGAGATCATCAAATTCAAATAGATGTTAGACTAGTTGTTTTCGACTAGGTGTCATGGCGCAGAATTTAATTTATAAATTCGAACTCCTAATTAATAATATTATTTTTATAAGAAATTAAAATTATTTTGTCGATGTACGTACATTCAAACCAAACGTTTCAGTCTATAGAATAATATTCACTAGAAATACTCTGATTCTTTTTATTATTATTAAATTTGTTGATGGGGCGGCCTAGTTTATGTACTGTGTATGTGCATGATTATTTTATTATTCGGAAGAGGGGATGTCATCGGAAAGAGTTGTAATACGGATTTAAGGTTAAGTCACTGTCATCGGAAAGAGTTGTAATACGGAAATAGTTTGTTTGGTTTGTTTTATGATTCGTTGGTGAGGGTTTACATGGTGTCGCAATTATGGTCGATGTTTTGAATGTGTTATTACAGATCTAACTACACCAAATCGTTAGATTGTCTCTCCAAGATGGCTGCAAATCTCAGCGTTATAAGCGAGGGATGCTCCACAGTGCAAGATCTGATAAACGATTGTAGTTTAAATGAAGAAATTTCTGATTTGATCTGTATTATGTGCTCGTTAATATTTGATTATCTTTGTAGATGCCGTATGACTTATTATTAACGGATCCCCTTCCTTTCAAAAAAAAAAAAAGGTTAAGTCACTGTCCTTCTTGAAGGAGGTCACGAGTTCGACTCCTGCGTGTACGTGAGTTTTCTAGTTTGTATTAGGTTTCCTTTCTGTATTTGTAATTCTATACTAGGTCGGGGTCCTTCGGAAACAGCCTCCCTATTGTATAGGGGCATGGTCTGCGTACTACCCTACCCACCTCCCCAGACATCACTTTGAGTGGTATTATAACTGGTGTAGGTTTCGTTTTTTGTGTATATATTATGATGAGATTGATTTGAGAGTGAATTAATATACTTTGAATGAACGAAGGAGAGGGTTTTCGGTGGAGAGCGGGGGTTGGGAGGTGGTGATGGGACGCGAGGGAAAATGGAAAAACGATAAGATGGGGATGGATATATGAATTCAATAGTAGGGTCATCCTGTGACTTAGGAGCAGTGTTTTAAAAATGTTCGATTTTTTAAAAATTATTAATATATTATTAAAAAATATTTGATCAAATTTATTTTTAAAATTCAATTTATCGTTATAATATTTTTTAAATGATATATTATATTATAAATTAGACTAATTTATTAAATATTATTAAAATATTAAAATTTATCCGATTTTTGTTCCAATTTATTATTCCTATAAATTCCAATTTATTGATAAATTATAATTAAATATCTAAATTGATTTATTCCGATTTTCAAAAATTATAACTGAGATTAAATTTTAAATTTTAGGGGAATTAGACTTTAAAAGAAAATGTAGCTAAAAATGGAGGAAAGGGCGGGGTGTTTACCCCACGTGCTATGAGGCTATGACCAAACAATTTCCTCGTTCCGTTATTATCAGGAGAAGTGTTGGTAGTATTGTTCTAAGTCCCGTTTGGCTTTCACTTAAGCCAAGTCCAGAAAGCTTTGAGTAATTTTTAACATGTTTGGTGCCAACTTCTAAAGTGGATTTAAAGTTGTTTAGAGCTCATAAGCGAAAAGCAGTTATGAGGTACTTTTGATCTTATGACTTTCTGCTTTTTTCGTCTTTATTTCCATTCTCGTAGCTAGATTGGTGAATTTTTTTTAATTTTATATATTGATGTGTCTAAATTATGTGGAGTTTAATTTAATATTTTTGTATCTTTAGTTAAAAAAATATATTTTGTATCTTCATTTTAGTTTATTCTATAATAAAAAAAATAATTTGATTCATATTCGGTCCGGATTCAAATTAATATATTTATATTTTGCTCAAATTCAGATCGAAATCGAATATGAATAAAATTACAGTTCATCTTGGTGTTAAGGTTTTTTAATATTCGAATATGAATTTGAATATTTTGCTCGAATTCAAATTCATGATTTTTTAATAATGCCTATGCTAAGGTTTTTTTAATAAATTTACAGTTCATCTTGGTGTTAATTCGTGTTCGCACTTGTTCGTGATATTTGTGAAGCCTACAGTAAAACCTCTATAAATTAATAATATTGGGATCAGGAAATTTTATTAATTTAGTGAGATATTATTATATCGATAAATTAATAATTTATTAATTTAAAGAGGTTTTACGTATGACCTTTAAATTTTCAAGTCCAATGTACTATTTACAATGTATATTAGTTAGAAATGAAAAATTAATTACAAAAACAAGTTCTAAGGCACATTCTATTAATGTACATTCACAAATTAATTGAATTTAAGGATGATTCACTAGCTTGGAACCGGTCACTCGGAAAGAAGCATTGTAAGCGGAAACAACTCTTCACAACTTTTTGTTGAAATATGAGAAGACAATGCCCCAACTCTTAAGTGCAATGAGAAGATTTAAAGATGAACTTAATATAGATTTGAAGTTCAACAAAAAATAAGTGACAATAGATTTATTTTTTACTAGACGATCTTAGAATATGGAATCATTTAATAATTATTAATTTATAGTTTCGTTGGGACCAATATATATACACTGGGATTTCAAAAAAGTTATTATCTTATTATTTTATCGATTGGGGTCCAATTTTATACTGGTCCCAAGTTGGGACTGGACAAATTATTAATTTTATCGAGATTATTAATTTATCGAGTATTAATTTATTGAGGTTTTACTGTACTTGTTTTGTTTAAACGCCTACAACGAAGACAAATGAAATGTCAACCTCGTTGTCCATGATAATATGCTATCAATAATTTAGTGTTATACAGGGCCGTTTTGGATTACCTTAAAATGAGTAGCTTATAGCTTATAAGCATAACTGTCATATAAATGATAAGTAGATAAAAAATATTATAAGTCAGTAAAATGTTTGGTAAATCAGAAATTATAAATCAGTAGAGTGTTTGGTAAATCAGAACTTATAAGTTAACTTTTTTTATTATTTTCAAAAAATTTGTTTATTAATTTATATCAATGGATGTCAATGGATAGATCTCGATGAGTAGAGAAATTTGATATATACATAACAATTTTCTAATGAACAGATCAAAAAATATACTTCCTCCGTCCCTAATTAGTTGTCCAGTTTCAATTTTTGTTGGTCAAATTGACTCAAATTTGACTGAAATTTATATATATTACATATTGAAAAATATTTTAAAAAAATTATACCATTGTAAACTACTTCTAATCTATTTTAATATGTGATTTTCAGTTTTTTAAAATAATAAACGGATTAATTTTAATCTTCGGTCAAAAATTAATCAATTTGACCACTGAAAAGTCAAACTGGACAACTAATTAGGGACGGAGGGAATATGATTTTGAAAATTTGAAGGATATTATATATTGTGTGTATCGAAATTTAAGAATAAGTTATAAGTTGAAAGTTTAATGTTAAGAATTCCTAACATTCAACTTATCAATATATAAATTATAAGTTGACCTAAAATTTAAATTGGCAAACACCCCCATAAACTCTTAGGTGCTTATAAGCATAAACTATCAACAATAACTTAAAACAAACACCAACATATAATGGTCGCTACATAAGATAAATACTAGCATAACAGCCCGTGCAAGGCACGGGCCTCTATTTGAATGCCTCTAATTTTGTTCTAAAGAAAAATGTAGCGGTTGGTTTAATAATTTTTGGACTAAAAACTCGTAATTATGAAATTGTAATATGAGTCGTGATATTTGTTAATAATGAATGCCAATAAGGACGGTATATATACGCCAATAATAATATTGTTGAGTATGATGTACAATTTTGAATTATGAACAGGGATCGTGTAATTATAATTTTAGAAAGTAAGATGATAATCTTTGTCTTTCCATAGTGATAAACATTGTTTTCCATATCAACACGATTCAAATGTCAACACGATTACAACCATCCATAATTAGCCACAAGTAGTAGCATACTCATTAAAATATGTTAAGTGAAAATGACATGATTTATCTTATAAGATTTTGCTTCTCTTAAAATATGTTAATGTTATCTCTATTGCAAGTTTATAACGCATGTTCTCGTACCGATAATGAACCTACAAAAACAAAATTGCTATAGGAAATAGATTGAGATTAAAAAGAATAATTTGAAAAAAATGGCATGTAAACAAATAATAAAATTATAGTTCATATCATTCTACATCAGATCAACCTGGAAGAAACATGTTATGTTAGTAATATTTTTAATATTATATCCAAAAGGAGATTAGGTATTACGTAATATTTCGCTAAAAAATAACAATCACATTCTTTCGGGATAAATGTAAACTTGAAGATATATGGTTAACCAAAAACAACTTTTTTCCAAATAAATTGTATTTTATTTCAATAATTTAGTATATACATAAAGATAAATCTTTTTAAATTTTTTAAAATCCAGACTTATTAACATTCATGTATAACAAAGAATTTTATCTTAACATTTTATTTTACATATTAATCATTTATAATGACAAAGAGAGTGTATATTATTTTAGAAAATATAAATAACTGATGTGTACATTCTGAAAAGAAAATTATTAAAAAATGAATGTGATGAATATATAAACATGATTATTGTATAATTTAAAAATAATTTTAAAGCATATTTTCTTAATTTAGAATGATAGAAGTAATGAATAATGAAATATTAAAGAAGCTAGAAGATGCTCTTGTTCAGGTGGAATCTTTCCTGCACCAAAAATCTCGCGTAAAATGGCTTTTTCTGGGTGATCGTAATAATGGGTTCTTCTTCAATCAAGTCAGAGCTAATTGGAGTCATTCTAAACTCCTGGCTATAGAAAATGCTAATGGTAACATTGTGTTTGGTCATAGGCAAGTGGTTGATGTTGCAGTAGAATTTTTCAAGGATTCTATAGACAAACCAACTCGTGTTCCTGGTTATAATATGGAAAACCTCAGCCTCCCACAAATATCTCAAATCCAAGCATCTCATTTGGAAGACAGAATCACTCATGAGACTATTTATGCCACTTTGAAATCAATGAAAAGGAATAAGGCGCCAGGCCTGATGGCTTTACAGTGAAATTTTTTCTATCTTCTTGGGATGTTATTGGAAAGGACTTCTGTGAGGTAGTCTCTCATTTTTTCAATACCTCAATTATGCATCAAGGCATCAAATCTACGAGTATTACCTTAGTCCCTAAAGTCCCTACTCGAACATCTATAAAGGAGTTCAGACCTATCTCTTTATGCTCTGTAGCATAAAAAATCTTTTGCTAGGATTATTGCAAATCGATTAAAGTTGGTGCTTCCAAGTCTTATAGATATCTCGCAATCAGCATTTATTAAAGGAAGACATATCTCTGATAACATCCTTATGGTACAAGAGATCTTTCGAGGCTACAATAGGGGCACGGGCATTTCTAAATGTGCATTAAAAATTGATCTTCACAAGGCATTTGATTCGATAAGCTTGGGACTTCTTGATGGATGTCTGGGTTCAAATGAGATTTCCCCACAGGTTTGTTTGTTGGATTCGTGCGTGTATAACTATTCCAAGGTATTCTGTGAAAGTAAATGGGGAGTTAAAAGGTTATTTTAAAGATGCAAAGGGTTTGAGGCAAAGGGACCCTATGTCTCTTTATTGTTTGCTATTGCAATGAATGTTCTATCCTGTATTTTATCCTCTACTCCAAGCAATTTTAAATTTCACTCAAAGTGCAAAGATATGAAACTCAATCACTTATTTTTTGCTGATGATGTTCTGCTTTTCGCTAATGGGGACAAGCACTCTCTACAACACCTCATGCAGTCCATGGACAGATTCTCAGCCATGAGTGGCCTCCGTCCTAATGCTGAAAAAAGCACTGTGTTATTCTGTAATTGTGATCAAAATGTTAAAGAATGGCTCGATGCAAATTACAACATTCCGCATGGAGAGCTCCCAGTTCGGTTTCTAGGAGTTCCAGTCATTTCTACAAAGCTTACAATCAATGATTGTATCCCCTTTATAGACAAAATAACTGCTAGAATTTATGCTTGGACCAACTCTCTGCTTTCTCTTGTTGGTCGTGCAAAGTTGATTAACTCGGTCCTGCTCTCTATTCAATTTTTTTGGTCGAATAACTTCATTCTTCCAGGAACTATTCAATTTTAACTCAATTTTTGTGGCAAGGGAACATAATGAGGCGAGGGGGAGCCAAAGTTAAATGGGACCATGTTTGTCTCCCAAGGAAAGAGGGGGGGTCTTGGTTTTAAAAATTCGAGGGAATGGAACATAACGCAGAACTTACTCCACTTATGTAAGGTTGTTAACTGTGATAGATCTTTATGGCCTATGTAGGTCAACAGAACAGTTCTCAAATGGAACCATTTTTGGACACTAGATATCCCATCAGACTGCTCTTGGATTTGGCGACGAGTGCTGAAACTTCGCCCACTGGCTAGACAGTTTATCTCTTATACTATAAGGAATGGTTTACGCACCTCCCTTTGGTTCACTCCTTGGTGGAACTCAGAATGTTTAGCAAATTAAAATAATGATCCTATCATAACTCAGGTTGGTCTACATGCAGGCGCTACAGTTCATGATCTGATTCGCACAGGTAATTAGAATCTCCCTATTCCAAATAGCATGCTTCATCATGTTAATGACACTCTCTTGAGGTGGTTATCTTCATTCACATTTCCTGCCTGTAACCTCAATCAAGATGACATTATAACCTGGATTGGAACTCAATTTTCTAAATTAAAGGCCTGGCATATTTGGGAGGCAATTAGGTTCAAACGCCCAGATGTAGCTTGGTATAATCATGTCTGGCATCGTTTTCATATAGCAAGATTTGCTCACTACGAGTGGCTGCTTTGTTTAGATAGATTACCCACTCTGCAACGATTGCCGAATATGGATATTGTTTCGAGCAAGCAATGTTATTTGTGCGTAAATGGGGAGGAGGATTCTAATCACCTGTTCCTTCATTGTCCATATTCTGATTGGGTTTTAAAAAAGTTAGCATCAATACTTCAACTTTCGATCCGAGCTAATTCATGGCTTCAGCTGCTGACATCATGGTATGCCTCTAAAAGCTCACCTCATCGCATGCTTGCAATGCTTTCAACTCAGGTTTTTGTCTACCATACTTGGAGAGAAAGGAACAATCGAGCCCATGATAAAGATTGCCTTAGCCCTGCAACACTCTTGGCTTGTATAATTATAGATGTTAAAAGTAGGTTATCTATTTCTACTTGGTTTGCTAGCCATAACCGAATGGATGGACTTAGTAGATGGTTAACCTTTTGAAGGGTGTTTGGTTTTCATTCTATCATTCTTGTAATCTAGATTGATCATTCGTAGCCTCCTCTATGGCATGTCATAGAGCAAGAGTCAATCCATGTTTCTTTTCTTAATATATATACAACTTAGCTAAAAAAAAGAGAGAAAAAAAAAGAAATACATTGCATATACTATATTCCTTATATTAGATCAAATTTCAATATTATTTTTAGGTATCCATTATCAACTAATTCAAATAAAGTATGATCAAAGATATTATATAATATAAATATATAAATAATAAATAACATATTTAACATATATATAATCAAAAAAATATAGGTATTAAAATTTATAAGATGATTTAGTATATAGATTAATAAAACTACGAAAACTGAAAAAAAATGAAATTATATAAATAATGTAAACTAACATTTTATTTACTCAAAAGTGAAAACAAAAATGAAAATAAGTTAAAGTGAAAATGACGTGATATCTTATAATATTTTTAAGGAAACTCAAAAAATAATGTAATATAGTGGCTGTATCATGAACCTCTTAAAACGAGATTGGTGGCTCCCGAAAGATAACCTAAATTCTTCCATTTTTACATGGATTTTAAAGGGATGACACAATTATTATTTCCTAAAAAAGAGGGTGAAATATTAATTTTATACCAATTTATTGGCACTTTTTGCACTTGTATTGAGATTTAATATATACTTGAAATAAAAAAAATGGGACAAGGAGATAATGGGGTTTATCTATTAAGATTTTTAAAATATACTCAAAATTAAGTGTAGCATAATGGTTATGGCATGAGTTTAAGAGAGTGGATGGTCAAGGGTTCAATTCTCGACACTAACATTCAACTAATTTTTACACAAATATTAAAAGGATGGCACTTTTGTTAATTTTCAACAAATAGGGGCAAAACAGTAATTTCATGGCTATTAAAATGGATGGCTATTAAAATGGAACATTTTGGCCTTGTGTTGATGTATAATATATAGTAATAGATTCTCTCTTAAGTCAAGCACCATAAAGGAGTCCTTTTTAATCATTCGTCTACTAGACAATGAAATCCTACCTTATAGGATAAACCTCTACGTAGTAGGCTTTAGTTTATATATACTGTTTGGACACAGAAATTAAAAAAAATAAAAATAAATAATAGAGAAAAGTAAGAAAAATGAGTAAAATGTTGGGATCAATTAATATTTTATGTAATAAACTGAGTTTAGTAAAAAAAAATGAGTATAGTTATTTTTTATATTATAAATTTTTATTATTTTAATAACTTTTGGAATGTAAAAAATTGAGAGAAATATTCAAAAAGAAAAATGTAAAAAATGAGAAGACAGGAGTATATCTGAAGATTTTTACAAGTTTATTGTATTTGACAAAAATGTTTATAGCTGTTTTTTTTTATAATCAAATTTTATTTAGATAACCTCAAAGAGGGTACAATAGGATCTTGCAAGGCTGATGCAAGCACAAGAACTAAGCAGCATCTACAAAACTAGACCCAGCATTCGAACCTAGACCTAAAGCTACTGCTGGGAATGAAGTAGAGCTACTACTAATATAACCACTTGGAAAATTGAACCTACTGCATGCAAAAGAAAACCAGAAAGACCCTATCTTGTGCGAGAAGAGCTGCTATCCTTGACTGAGATCCCAAGTTAATCCACTTTACTCAAGGGAAGGTCTGGTGCAAACAAGTTTGGGTCATTGTTGAACCCATTGCCATTGATCAAGTCTTCTTGCACATCTCCCACCCCTATCATGGACATAAATTGACTTACTCAGAATTAACGCAGAGATGTACAGCTTGGAGGATGGGATCAAGGTCTGATTCTTGATTGGTTGGACCTGAGAAAGTGAAGATCAATGTCGCATTTTCTTTGAGCACAAAACCTCCTATACCTGCCTTTACCAAACCTGAGTTGTCTTTTTTCCAAGCTCCATCGATGAAGCCTACCACCTTGTTAACTTGCAACCAATACGAGATTAATTTTATCATGGATCTTCTCGCATTATTAACAAGTGCATGGCTAGGACTGGTGAACCAAGTTGTGAATTGGTCAGGTAATATGAGATTACTAGCTATGCACCACTCAAAGGACCTCTGCTTGATGATGAGAACAATGTCATTACATGACATTCTATGATCTCTGAAAATTAAGTTGTTCCTGGCCATCCAAATTGTCTAGAGCAATGCTGATAAACAAACTCCCCCACCATCCCTTAGATTTTTATGAGAAGTTAGTTTAAAAGTCTCCTGAAGATTAAACTGAGATAATGACACATCTATATTCAACCACTGAGAAAATGAGTGCCATGCCATTCGTGCCAAGGAACAGTGCCAGAAAATATGTTCAATATCTTCTTCAAAAAGATCACACCATTTGCACTTTGAAACCGTGAATATATTTCTCTTGGCTAGAAAACTCAAGGATGGTAAACACCCATGAGCTAGTTGTCATAGAAATATTTTTATTTTTGTTGGAATTTTCTGTTTCCAAATTTGTTGCCAAGGGCCTGAAGACTCACTTCACTGAGAAGACTTCTATAACAAGAAGCCGTACTGAACTTACCCTCCATCTGCCCCCATATTAGGGTGTCCTTTCCTGGTTCAAGTTTAATTGACTCTATTAGTACGTTTAGCCTCTGGATTTCTTTCTTTTCTTGAACATTAAGCCTTCTTAGCCACAGAATCTCCTCATTTTCTAGGGCTTCATTCCACTTGAATTTTATTTGTTGGACTGTTGAAAATTTGTCACGTGCCAAAAGGTATAAGCTACTGAACTGAGTAGACATTGCTTCTGTCGTGAACCACAAGTCTTTCCAGAAATAAACCGAGTTACCATCCTTGACTTTCCATTTCATGATTTTGGAAAATATACTGGTAAAGTTCTCATCTCTTGCTATTGTCAATATGCTCTGTATAGTCGGAGAGAAGTGCTTAAAGTTAACCACTGGACTTTGGTTATCTATGAATCTTTCTTGGCCATATTTTCCTTGAATCACCTTACACCACCAGCTATTCTTGTCTTGGTTAAGGTTCCACCACCACTTAGAAAGTAATGCCACATTTTTTAGATTAAGGTCAATTAGACCTAGACCTCCCACATCTTTTGGTCTAGTGATCTTGTTCCACCCTATATAGTGTAACTTTCGAGTTGAACAATCCGTTTCTGAGATCTCATTCCAAAAGAAATCCCGTTTTATCTTGTCTATTTGATGTAGAACAATTTTTGGAGCTCTGAAAAGTTGAAACCAGTGAGATGGTATACTGTTCAAGGTTGAGTTAATCAGCACTGCACGTCCTGCCTTGTTCAAAATGCCACACTTCCATTTTGCTAGTTTCGTTCTAACCTTTTTGACTATGGGCACCCAAAATTTTTGCTTTTTATGAGAGCAACCTAAATTAGCTCCCAAGTAAGAGAGTGGCCAAGAACCTACCTCACAACCTAGAATTTCTGCCCAACCCCTAGCAAGTTCTTTGTCAGCTGTAGCCGTGTAAAGGTTACTTTTTTTGAAATTAATTTTCAGTCCTGATAAAAGTTCAAACAGTGTAAGGACTATTTTGACACCCCAACAAGAGTGTGTCGAGTTCTCTATGAATATTATTGTATCGTCCGCAAACTGCTGATGAGAGAACATAGGTCCATTACCTAGTTTGATACCTTTGATGATGCCCAAATTTTCTGCTTTTACCAGCAATAAGTGCAATGATTCTGCAACTATGTTGAAAAGCATCGGGGATAAAGGGTCCCCCTATCACAGCCCCCGTTCTGCCTGAAATTCTTTGGTTGGAGTACTTCCATTGACCAACACTGACATTCTTGCTGAAGAAAGTATTGACTTAATCCACCCTATCCAAGTTGAAGAAAATCCCAAGTAGTCCGGAACTTGAAAGAGGAAGCTCCATTTGACAGTGTCAAATGCTTTAGCAAAATCTAACTTTAGAATCATACCTGATACTTTGTTGGATTGAATGATATGTACTGCTTCACTCGCTACTGCTAGACTGTTAGAGATGTTCCTCCCTTTTACAAATCCAGCTTGCACTTCCGAAATTAATTTTCCCAATACCATGCTTAGTCTGCTTGCCATAACTTTCAGCAATATTTTTAAGGAATAATTGATCAGACTTATGGGACGAAAATCTATCACTTCCTGGGGGAGTCTGTCTTTGGGATGAGAACGATGAATGATGAGTTAACTCCTGTAGGTAGAGTGTTAGTCAAGAAAAAATCAACAATCAGTTGATAAAGATCTTTATGAATAACATTCCACATTGTCTTATAGTATGCTATGTTAACTCCATCTGGTCCAGGAGATTTGTTAGAATTCATCATCATGAGGGCTGAATAAATTTCTTGAATGGAAGCCGCCCTATCCAGGACTTCAATGTCTTTGGAGTTTAATCTTCTAGGAACCAGGCTTCCTATAGTGAAGATATCCATCTGATCATGTTCTTTGAAGAATTGCAAGAAGTGTTGTCTGATTGTTTGTTTCATCTTCTCTGGATTTGTGATCCAAACTCCATTGCTTGAAATGCCATGAATGTGATTCTTCCTTGACTTATGTTTAACCATTGTGTGAAAAAACCTTGTGTTTGAATCCCCTTCTGCTTCCCACTGAATTCTAGATTTTTGCTTCAAAAACTCTTCTTTGTCAAGGTAAGCCTCGTGTAGACTTATTTCAAAGGCTTTCTTTTGCATTTCAGAGTGTAGTCCTAAGTCACATTCCTCAAACATTTTCTCAAGATGTTTTATCTTGTCAAAGCAGTTGCCATGATCTCTAAGGTTCCAGTCTTTGATATATCTCCTTATGGCTCGAATCTTTTCATGAATGGACATGTTAGATGAGGAGAAGGATTTCCAGTTGGCCAATAATTTTAAAACAAAATCCTCATTTTTTAGCCAGTGGTTAAAGACCTTGAAATGTTTATAACTGTAATACATGAGTCTAAGCTTAAAGGAATATAATTTTCGTAAATATAAATATCGGTAGTTCTAGTGAACCAAGATGCAATGGTTTTTAATTGTATATTTTTTGTCAGGTGTTTGTTTATGCTAAGTTGCTAATATAATCGGTGTAAATGATTGAATCATTTATACTGAAAAAGGTTAAAAATGAATGTTTATTTTAAAATGGAGAAAATAGTTGCTACAGTAACAAATAATTTAACAGAAAGTAAAATTAGAAAAACGAATTGTAAGTAATCAACTTTAAAGATGTGCATCCCAATCCTATTCACGTCTTATTTAGATTGGAGTAAGGATGGCAAACGGATCGGTCGATCGGATTTTGTAAAAATTAGATCCAAATTCAAATATATATGTTGAATTCATATCCGGATCCTCACTTGAATGAAATCCGAATTTTTAGATTCAGACCCGATTTATTGGGTTTTGATTTGGTTTGGGTTTTAATCGGGTCTCAATTTATTTATACAATTATTTATCTAACATGTTTTTTAAAATAATAATTTATCAACTAGAACAATATATTTAATCAAATGTCAAGGAAAATGTAAATTCTAAGTAAGCGCATGCATCATCAAAATATATATAATTAAAAGATGAATAGTAAAAATATGTATGTCGGTTTGTAACATTTTTATGTTAAAAACTGACTTGAATGCTTTATAAGATGAGTCTTTTAATATTTTATTAACAAACAAATACTATTGACGAGATTACGAGAAAGTAAATAGTAACTTTAAGTTGAATGCGACTTAAATTAATAGCATTAAAATAATTAGACTATTAGAAAATTAATAATTGAAAAAATATTATATAAACATAATACACTATATTATACAAATATATATATATATATATATACATATAAAATATATAAATATATTATATAAATATGGATATATATATATATATATATATATATGTGTGTGTGTGTGTGTGTGTAAATATTTGTACTTCGGATCGGATCCGGATTTTATACGGATTAAGTTCAGTTTTCGTGTTTCGGATTTGGTTCGGTTCGGTTAGGACAAAATCCAAATCCGATCCAAAAAATTTTCGGGTCTAAAATAATAAATCTCAAACCCAGATCTAAAATTTCGGGTTCGATTAGACCCAATCGAATCGGAATAGGTCGGTCAGATATATTTCGGATCGGGACAAATTGCCATCATTGGAGATTAGGAAATCTTTTGGATTCGAAACATCTTATTTAGAATGGAGATTCGGAAATTTATTAGGTTCGGAACATGAAATGGGAAGAAATATAGAAAATTTTGAAAATTGGGATGGATCGAAAATAAGGGTATTCTTGTACGGTTCCCTCATTCCTATAATTAAAAAATGATAAATATATCTTATTTATATATTAATTAAATTGTTGTGAATAAATAAAATTAATATGTGTTTTTTCTAATTTAGTTAATATGTGTTGTTATAATTTTAAATTCGTTTCTCTATCTCAACATTTTCATAAGAGAGATAATAAAATTTAAAGAACATTGATTTTTTTCTATTATTATAAATTGTTATTTAAAATTTGATACTAAATTTAAAATTCATATTTCATCAAGATTTATCAGTTACGGAGTAATTTGTATTAGGAAATGTAACAGTAAAATAGTAAATACAAAATTTTTATTATAACCCATGGTCAGGTACGAGGAAAATTGGGCTCAGAAGAAAGAGTAATAGTGAAGATTCTGAATGCCATGTCCTGCATAGCAGCCCAAAAGTTTCCAAATTGACTCATTTAACTATATCGACACTTCCGTATACTAGTTTTAGCTCCGTTAATTTTAACAATGGTTCTAAAAATTCCCAATTTAGTCGATTAATTCTCGATTAATCCTCTATAAGGTAACCAACCGATTCGATTTTTGAAATCTGATTAATCCTGTATATTTATTTAAAATGATATATTTAATTGTAAATTAGACTAATATATTAAATATTATTATAATATCCGATTAATCCTTCCGATTAATCCCCGATTATCCGATTAATCTTAAATCGATACCTCAACCGATTTATTCCGATTACCAATTTTTACAACCATATTTTTAACTAGCATTATACTTACCCGTGATGCACGGTTGTTTTGTCATTATATTATTAAAAAAATTATTAGTATAATTTTTTGTAATTTTTTTAATATCATTTTAAATTGTATTTTTCACAATAAATAATAATAAAATAATAAGTAAAATTCATTTACTTATGATAATAATTGGTGAATGTTGATGTGTATTTCATTAGTTAGAATTGTACAAATTTAGTAATTTTATTGTTGATGAAATTTTACATTTTTATAATTTTCAATTTTTGTTTGGTATAATATTTTAATTTTATGTTATGTTTCTTTTTTGGGTTCTTAAATATTTTTACAACTATAGTATTGCGTCAACATTTTTCACAAAATAATAATATAATGAAACAGAAATATTGTTTTCAATAGAGTTGCATTTTTTTTGTTTATTTGTGTTTATTTTTTAATATAAATTTATGGAACGTTTTTGTTGAAGAATTTATAAGTAAATATTTTATGTTGCAATATTTATTATACATGATATACTTGAGACATTACATATTCACATTGTTTCAATCTTTTTTATTATGTAACTTAACATCTTTTTTATATTTAGATAGTTTTTAAATTTCTTGTTTTGGGGTTGCAGGTTGTTTTTTTAAATTTATTTACAACTTTAGTACCAAATTTATTTTTTTCTAGCTTGATTTTAGAAACACGTAAAACATAAATGTAATCTATTTATTATATCCGTTTAAATAATATTTTTTAAAGGACTTTTATGTGATATTTGTTTATTTTGTAAATCATATTTTAAAGTTTAGTTTAACATATTTTTTTGGGATGGTTTTTTTATTTTCTTAAATTTTATATGCTATACTAAAAAAATGTTGGTATGTATTAGTATTTTTTTTTTATTTTGTTATTTAACATACGTGGTAATCTAAGAATATTTTAGAGTTTTTTTACATGTATTTAACATACGTGGTTTTTGAAGAATTATTTAAAACAATTTGTTATTTTTTTACATATGTGAATTTTTTATTAGGTGTTTTTGAACTTTTTAAAAAAAATACATGGTATTAATTTGTTTCATTTATTTGAAATTTAATATTTTTGGTGATCCTTTTTTATTTATTTTTGGGATATTTATGTGAAAATGTGTTATACAACTCCTTTTTTTTTTTTTGAAAAAGGATACTGTTGTGGAATAAAAAGTAGGGTGTAATTAATACGTGTATTGAATGCAAGGGATTTAGAGCTTCGAGCTTTAATGGCAGCTGCTCTTGTTGTCGGGGACTAACTCGGTCCTAACAAGATGCCTACGTACCTTGATGAATATCAAGAATCAAGCCAAAATGTAGTTCTAGGGTTGCCTACGTGGCTTGACGCGCCCTCGCGGCGTAGTGACGTAGTGGCTTGTATGTCCTTATTCGAGGATTTTAGCCTAAAACGTGATGAGTGTGACGTATGGAGCTGTGCCCTTCAAACGCTCCCCCTTTGTATGAGGGGTCAGACCCTTTATATAGGCTTGAGAAGCCTTGGAATTAGGGTTTAGTAACTTGGTGGGCAAGTTATCCACTTTAGATGGGCTTCTAGATCCTTCTATAAGAAATGTGACTTTCATTGGACTTAGATGTTTTGGGGGCTACTCCTTAAAGGAATTGGTTCCCTTTTGGACTCAATATTGGAGTCTGAAAATTAGCTTACTCATTAATTACGAAATTATTATTTAATTAGGGTTTCAGGCCTCATTAATGGGCTTTAACCTTGGACCAATCTAGGTTTATTTAATGTCACATTAAATGTGTCTTTAATGCTTATTTTCAGCCCATATCATTTGCCCCCAACTTCTAGGAAAACTGATCAGGTTTTCGTAGAAGTTATATTTGCCTTAATCGAGACTCGGGGTCATTTTTATCCCTTACCTAGGACTTCTTAATTTTCCTACCCTTATATGGGGATTTTGGTTTACACTAGTGTTTCACACATATCGCCTTATTGTAAAGTGTGGAGCGACCTACACATTTACGACGATTGACCTTATTTGAGGCTTTAATGGTGCTTGGTTTTAGCAATTTCGACACTTTCATAAGGCTTTTATGCATTATTGGCATAAATTATTGCTCAATTTATCAAGAAAATATTTCTATAATTTTCCTCATTTTTTTCTGTACTTTTCCTAATATTTGAGGAATTCTTGTATACTCACAGGTATTTTTCTTAATTATTCCTAATAATTTAGGAATTATTATGTACCCACAGGTATTTTTTGTAATTATTCCTAATTTTTTAAGAATTTTCTTGTACCCACAGGTATTTTTATTAATTATTCCCAATAATTTAGGAATTTTTATGTACTCACGGGTATTATTCCTAATAATTTAGGAATTTCTTTGTACCCACGGGTATTTTTCTTAATTATTCCCAATAATTTAGGAATTTTTATGTACCCACGGGTATTATTCCTAATAATTTAGGAATTTTTTTGTACCCACGGGTATTTTTCTTAATTATTCCCAATAATTTAGGAATTTTTATGTACCCACGGGTATTTTTCTTAATTATTCCTAATAATTTATGAATTTTTATGTACCCACGGGTATTATTCCTAATAATTTAGGAATTTTTTTGTACCCACGGGTATTTTTCTTAATTATTCCCAATAATTTTGGAATTTTTATGTACCCACGGGTATTTTTCTTAATTATTCCTAATAATTTAGGAATTTTTTTTTGTACCCACAGATATTTTTCTTAATTATTCCTAATAATTTAGGAATTTTTATGTAGCCAAGGGTATTTTTCTTAATTTTTCCTAATATTTTAGGAATTTTCTTGTACCCACAGGTATTTTTTGGATCATTCTTGACAATTTAAATATGTCATTTTATAAATTTAAGGGATCAATACGTCAATTCTACAAAGTTTGGGTACTAAATAGTACTTTTTCGTGAGACCTCGTTCCAGGTCGTCAAAGCCATGCATGGATCGTGAGTTCGTGACCTTGTACGAGGTTGTTTGCGATCTCTTTTGAGGTCGTGTAAGCTTCCATTTAGGGGCTGTTCGTGATTTTTACGAGGTCGATTTCCGACCTCATTTGAGGTAGTGAATTTTTTTTTTTTTGTAAATAATATTATTTATTTTATTCAAATTTTGTAAATAATAACTTTTATTTTAATCGAAAATATCGATTTGTGCACACGTGCATTTTAGAGGGACTATTTCGTAATTTTTCAGGGATTCTTTTTGTGAACACAGCAAAAATAGGGGTACTAAATTGCACTTTTTCACACGACCTCAATTGAGGTCGTCCAAGCCCTCAATTTGTCCCTGGTCGTATTTTTTTCGAGGTCACATACGACCTCATCTCAGGTCGTCCAAGGTCTTGATTGGGTGGTGGTCGTAGACTTCACGAGATGAATTTTGGGACCTCATTTGAGGTCGTGAATAATATTCCCCTTTTTCTCTAAATAATATTAGTGAATAATATTATTTATGTTATTAAAATTTTGAATAACTTTTATACCCGAATCAGGGCTGTCCTACCCGGATAAAATTTTGCTTGAATAAGGTCCGATCGGATTTTATTATTAAATAATAATAATTTTTTATAAATTATTATTAAATAATAATATTTTCTTGTAATTTGTGTGGGGGTCCTAACCTTGATAGACCTGAATTGAGGTCTAACTAAACTCTCAAATTGTCCAGGTCTGGGGTCTTCAGGACCTCAGCTCTAAGGCTTGGTCGTGAGGCTTACGAGCTCAATTCACGACCTAGATTGAGGTCGTGTAAGGCCTTCAATTTAGGTTGATCGTGAGGCTTACGAGCTCAACCCACGACCTGGATTGAGGTCGTGGAAGGCCTTCAATTTAGGCTGATCGTGAGGCTTACGAGCTCAACCCATGACCTCGATTGAGGTCGTGTAAGGCCTTCAATTTAGGATGATCGTGAGGCTTACGAGCTCAACCCACGACCTGGATTGAGGTCGTGTAAGGCCTTCAATTTAGGCTGATCGTGAGGCTTACGAGCTCAACCCATGACCTGGATTGAGGTCGTGTAAGGCCTTCAATTTAGGCTGATCGTGAGGCTTACGAGCACAACCCATAACCTGGATTGAGGTCGTGTAAGGCCTTCAATTTAGGCTAATCGTGAGGCTTACGAGCTCAACCCATGACCTGGATTGAGGTCACATTTTTCTCCTTTAACTCGATTGTTAGGCCAGCTCATTCCACGGGTATTGAAAAATCCATATCTTTTTGCTCGTTGCTCAAATTTGAGCTTACAATATATCGAATCGAAGCTTGTTTCGAGTTCTAACTCCTTACAATATTTTTTTTTTTGCTTATTTTTCGCATTTTTGGAGCCTTCAAATGGATGGTACGTGGCCTTTTCGAGCCTTTGGTTGGGCGAGACACGGTCTCTACGAGCTTTCATTTGAATGGAGTGGGGCCTTCACGAGCCTTCAGTCGGGTGGAACGTGGCCTCTCCGAGCCTTCAGTTCCTTACATCTAGCTTCCCTGCCTCCGTGGCATCGTTTGGCAGCCAGCCATTCTCAAGGTGTGCTTTGATACGATCTATCCAACATCCTCTTATCCCGATAGGAGCAATAAGCTTAGAATCAATTATAGGGGAACTTGGAAGTAGACGCTCCCAAAATGGGTCTCGACTTCTGAAGAAGTATTCTGAGATAAGGCATCGACCTTTGTATTCTCCTCCCTTGGGATATACTCAACGTAGCACTCGTCGATCTGGGCTATCATAGCTTTCACAATCCTCAAGTATTTGGCCATATTATTTTCTCTAGCCTCAAACTCTCCATCGACTTGTAAGATTACATGCTTTGAGTCTCCACAGACTTTCAGCTTCTTCACCCTCAGGGCTCTTGTCAATCCAAGGTCGGCTGCCAGAGCTTCATACTTTGCCTCGTTATAGGTTGTTTGGAAGTTCAACTTCAAGGCATACTCGATTGCGAACCCATCGGGGCTTTGCAGAACTAAACATGTACCAGTGGTTTTTGTTTTTTTGTTTTTGATGCCCCATCAAAATAGAGCATCCAATACTCCTTCTTCTCTTCCAGGGGCTTCTCACCTTGCTGACCTTCCTGGTCTAAATAGAGCATCCAATACTCCTTCTTCTCTTCCAGGGGCTTCTCACCTTGCTAACCTTCCTGGTCTATTACCTCCTGCCCCTCGACTTCTTGGTTGTCAATGATATATTCAACCACGAAGTCAGCTAGAGCCTGGGCTTGATGGTCGTCATAGGTTTGTACTTAACATCAAATTCTGCTAGTTTGATTGCTCACTTGATGAGCCTTCAATTACATTGAACGTGGCCTATTCGAGCCTTCAATTGAATGGAATGTGGCCTATTCGAGCCATCAATTCCTTAGAGCTAGAAGCTTGTGGTTTCATCGAACCTTATTTCCACTTAGTCTGATCAGGTGGAGTGCCCTAACCAGATGCTCAGATATGATAAACCGTGAGGTTTGGGGTGTGCCAAGTCTAGGCACCACATTTCCTTCAAACAATTCCAGCCTGTAAGAGCCTCGTTTTTGAATTGTTATCCATTTATGGCTACAAGGATTGGTGGTTGTCCATATCTATGTATCACACTTTTCCACAGGAATTGTGTCATTTACTTGATTGTTATCCAGGCTTTGGGTTTGGCCTCAGTCTACTTCATGAAGGTATCAAATGCAACTATCAGGAACTTCCTCTGGGAATTTGCCATTGGGAATGGTGGAACTGATGGATTTCAACATTTCAGGGGATTGATCAACAGTTGCGTGTTTTTGGATATCGATCGCACATAACTTCTGGCATCAGCCATCATGCCTGGATAGTAGAATCCAAATCGGCTCAATCTTTTGGGCAAGGGTCTTGCCCCCATATTTCTAGATGAGTTTCTTTCAAGGCTAAACTCACGTTTTGAGGCCTCAGTGTTCTTATTGACAACTTTCGTACCTCCAAGGCATTGTCGGGTATCTAACCAGTTTCCTGGTGAATCTTTGTAGGATCTATCCAATAGCTTTCCACACCTACAGGTGTTGTTAGTTTTTCATTCATTGCTTCGGCCTTTCAAGACTTGGAAGTGAAAACTTCTATAAAATTCTCTAACTCCGAGGAGGCTTCTTATGTTAGTAAAAACAACAACCTTACTCTTATAAATCTTGAGCTTTGTACTTGTGACAATCGCAATGATTGGACGTTCAGTAGCATTCTTGTGAGAAGCTTCAGTTTTCACAGCAAGATCACCCCAAATAGTAAGTTTATGGTGATTCCTATAAATTGTAATTACATAAAGGTGTATTGGTATTTCAGAAATTAGAATTAAAATGCTAAAATGCAAAGTTATTTGGAGATATTGAATGTATCAATATAAGCAAACTATAAAAGAAGAATATAACCAAGAATAATATAAACTCAGTTTTTACCTTCCATCAGTGATTCTGAACTTAACAATCTTCTTTTGTCCATAGACAGTCTTGATATCGCTAAGATGTTCATAGTCCTCCACAACTCCAATGAGATCTATTATACGAAAACAACAAATAGTATAAATCCTTTGATAACAAACAGCATATAAGAAATAACTACATTTAATGCTTTAGTTTGTGCATGACCTGTTGAATATTCAGGATAGTCGGGATTCACATAAGCACTTGCAACATTGAATAGATCACCCAAATCTACAAACTCAAACTTATGTTGTGGAATCATGAAATCATCGTGCAGTACTTTATCACGGTGGTGGTTGGAGAGAAGTTTATTAGGATCTTAGATGAAACTGGTTTCATGGATCCCAAAGCCTGTTTAGTATAGAAGTTGAAGATAACATACAAACCTCCCTCATCTATTTTGTCAGCAAGTTGCCTCCAGTTATCAGCATATATGAAAGCTTGTACATGACAATTCTAAAAAAACAAAACATAAGAGATCATATGCTATACATGACATTTCTAAAAAATAAAACATAAGTTTTTACTTAATCCAAAATGCAAGAATAAACTTATAGCTTTAAATAAATTAGGCATGGTATATATACAATATTGTTAAAGCTCTAAAGTAAAGAATGATAAGAATTTTAAAACATAAGCGTAACTGTAAGAAGTTCTAGACATATAAACTTACCTCTTCATCCAACAGAATAAGATTATATCCTTTAAGACTTTCTTTTCCCTCAGCTGTTTGATTAGATATTGATGGCCACATCCTGGTACACGTGCCTTAATTTTCCATGTAGTACGACTGTTATCAAGCGCAGCAAGTTGATGAAACATAGTGATTCTAAAAGAAGAAGAGTGAAATAGAGTATTAGAAAACAATGCAAGTATTCATACCAGAATTATGAAGTTATTCAAATGAACAAACACATATGAAAATATGGAAAAGCAATTGAGAAATGTTAACTTTGCTTACATTGTGTTCTCACAAATTTGTTTGTATACGGTTAATGACAAATACTAATGCCTTGGACGTGGTTAAGCAACTAAGCATGTTCTTATCTCATTTTATAGCACAAATACAGATAATTTTAAGTGTGTAATTGTGCAAGTTAAAGATTATCAGTTAAGCAAAGATGAAGGAAATGATTAACAAAATTATTGAGAGCATCAATTATCACTAATCACTATTAACCAATTAACCATTGCATGCATATGGGTGTTCTGCTTATAAAACAAAAACTCGTTAACAGGTATTGAAATATGTAAATATATAGATTAGATTAATAAAGAAATGGAAGAATATAAGAAAGAAAAATTGTTACCAGACAATCCAAAAGAATCATATTGTGGCAGATTACAACACCTGTATTAGTTACGGTATCCCACATTCTTGTAACACGAACCTTCAGTACCCACCCTATCTTAGATTCATCTAGTGTGTTAAGATGATCGTGCATGTTCATGTCTGCAACACTATGTAAAACTTCGATATATTATCATATTATTATGATGTCATTCTAGAATTTTGTTTATAAATTTATTTAGAAAAGAAAGTGAAACATAGAGGATAGAAGGATTGAAGCATACCTTTGCTTAACTTATGGAGGCTTCTGCGTTAATCTCTAAATGTATTGTGCAGTGGTTTTTCTTCACTATATATTAGTTAAGAAGATGACGCAGTATTATTCGGGGATATGATTGATATTAAAAATAGATGATTGAGTAGTTAGTATTTGTTTGTTATTAAAGATAGATGATGGAGTATTTAATTTATCAATAAATGTACCAAAATCAAATAATATATATTATGATATTTATTTTGGGATTTGATTGATTAAAGATACACTGTGGGTGGGGCAATTGATTACAACGTACATTTAATCTACATTAAAATAAATTTTTATAAAACAAAATATGAATAGATATTAGACATTGTTTGGGATTTGATTGATAGTTTGTACTCCTATAGTGGTATAGACATTTTTTTATAACTCATAATTCACAATTAACAATGAAAAATATTGTAAAAATATTAATGTAAATTGATTTTGGACGGACGGAGTACTATATTTACGACTATTCACAATATCCCAGACACAACCACCACAAAATTGCAAACAAAAAACCAATTCAAATTTGTATTGACAACAACTATCTCGATATAAGTTTATATTAATCAATTTGTTTTGTGTAAATACTTGGGATGAAGTGAATGTTATATTTTTTTCTTTTTGAATTTTATAATTTAAGAATAATGTAATATATATAATTGAATAATTTAAAATATATTTTTATAAGACTTAATAATTTTAATAATTATTCTCCGAATACTTTCAAAGTAAACAATGAAAAATATTGTAAAAATATTGATGTAAATTGATTTTAATTTACATTAATGTAAATATTTTATCTAGATTAAAATGTAGAAATAAGTGGATCAAAAGTATAACTACTAAAATTAAAATTATAATTTTAAATAGCTGAATCTGGAGTAGTACTCTCTGTTCTAAAAAGCGGCGATTAATCGGGATTAATTGCCGATTAATCGGGATTAATTGCCGATTAATCGCTGTTCGGTACCTCTTCGAATCGGGATTAATCGGTATTAATCGCCGATTAATCGTTGTTCGATGTCTCTACCGATTAAGTCCGATTTCCGCTTTTTACGACAAGTACTGAAGTCTGACAACATAACCACATTATTCCTATGTGTTGAACATAAGAATTATTGAGGAATAAAAATCATTAAAATTTTTGGATATGATTCTGATTTGCATGAGGAGAAATATTTGTAATTTTGACATAAATGGTATTGAAGAGAAAGCAAGGATTCATTTAAAAGTAAATGGTAATTGTGATTTATAGGTTGCTATCATTACGTGATATTTATACACATCTATACTATTATATAAAAGCCGAAACATTAAAAGTTTGGTTCAACGGTACCTATTGAATTTACCAAATTACCCTTACTCAATTACAGATCTATTAACTAATCAATTTCCTTTTTCAGGTTACGCATATTATCTTTTCTATTTTCAAGAACTAAATAATTTCCTTTTCCAAGTAAAATATAATATCTTTATATTTTATCTAACTAAAATTTCTCATTTCTTAATCAATTTCCTTTTTCAGTTTAAACATATAACATTTTCTATTTTTCAATAACTAAATAATTTTCTTTTTCATTTAAAATAGAATATCTTTTACATTTTATCTAACTAAAATTTCTCTTTTTAAAAACACTACGAGCAATTTTGTTTAAAAAAAATAACTTAATTATATATAAGAGAAAAATGGGCCTGAGGTTGTCCTCAGGAATCTCCCATGAGATTTGTACTATAAAATTAGGGGCCCCGTAGGGGCATTTTTGTAACTATCTATGTTTTTATTCAGTAATTTACATAAATACTCATCAATTTGTATGGGAATTGTTTTAACCCTGAGGTCAACCTCAGGCACATGAAACCCTTATATATAATTGCTATTAACTAATCAATTACCTTTTTCAGTCAAAACACGTTACTTTTCTCTTTTCTCTAACTAAAATCTCTCTTTTTCCAATTATATTATGGATGGTTACCTTTTTTAGCAAAACACATTACCTTTTTTCTTTCTTCTTACTAAAACCTCCATTTTTCTAATTATATGACAAGCGTTTCTATTTAATAAAAAAAAAATTAATAATATGATACTAATAATTAACCAATTACCATTTTAGCTAAAAAATAACATAATTATATATAATTATT
This sequence comes from Kitagawia praeruptora, assembly GCA_037693485.1. Lineage (NCBI taxonomy): Eukaryota > Viridiplantae > Streptophyta > Magnoliopsida > Apiales > Apiaceae > Kitagawia > Kitagawia praeruptora. Next base: position 157,326,096 of record CM075348.1, on the reverse strand, counting down.
ATTAAATAATCAATTACCTTTTTCAGTCAAAACACATTACCTTTTCTCTTTTCTCTAACTAAAATCTCTCTTTTTCCAATTATATCATGGACAGTTACCTTTTTTCAGCAAAACACGTTACCTTTTTTCTTTCTTCTTACTAAAACCTCCATTTTTCTAATTATATTACAGGCGTTTCTATTTAATACAAATAAAATAATAATATTATAATACTAATAATTAACCGATTACCTTTTCAGCTAAAATATATAATCTTTTCTATTTTTTCTAATTACATTCCCTTTTTTTTCTAGAAATATAACGGGTAGCGTTAATATCTCATTTTCTGAAAACTATGAACAATTTTATTTCATAAAATAACATAATTAAATTATAATTACTATAAACTAATCAATTACTTTTTCCACATAAATCATGCACGTTACCTTTCCATTTTCTCTAACTAATTTTTTTTAAATTACATCACGGACAGTTCTATTTAATAAAATAAACTAATAATATTATAATATTTTTAATTAACCGATTACCTTTTTCAGCTAAAACATATCATTTTTTCTATATTTTCGAATTAAAATCACTTTTATAATAGAAATACCACGGACAATATTATTTTCTAATTTTCTAAAAACATTACGAGCAATTGTATTTAGTAAAATAACGTAATTCAATTATAATTACTATATCAATTACCTTTTTCACCTAGAACAAATAATCTTTTTAATTTTCACTAACTAAATTCTCTATTTTTCTAATCATACCACGGACATTCGATTTAATAAAATGAAGTAATAATTTAATAATTACTAATAAATAATTGATTATTCTTTTTAACTAAAACCTATCATCTTTTCTATATTTTCTAACTAAATCCCTCCTTTTCTAGAAATATCACGAATAACATTTATATAATTATTATCAAATCATCTCATATAAAAAGTAAGCCTCCAAAATTCATGTTTTAAAAAAAATTAATTTTAATTAATGAATTTTTTTATATAATATAAAAAAAATCCGTGCATCGCACGGGTTTTATGCTAGTATTAAAAAATTAATGTACACTGCAAAAAAAAAATTGTGTTTCTAACATGAGCGTCCTAATAAGGTGATTTAAGATTAATGATAAATGTATCCAACGATATGATATTTCAGTGTCCTAATAATTGTATTTAATTTATTATAATTTATTAATTATGGGCTCTTTTTCTAGCCCATACATCAATATTTGTATAAATATTAAAATTGTAAATTTGCAAGAAAAATACCCACATGGTATAAATTAGTATTTATAAATTAGTATTTGTTATTAAAATCAAACTTTAAGGTTAATGATAGTAACAAATGATATGATATTTGAGAATCCTAATAAACATATCTAATTATTATATATAATTTCATACTTGGGCTAGCAAAAACATGAGCAAAAATGATTTTAATAATTTTGATTAGCTTAAAATTAAATCTAATAGCACATCCAATATTTTTTTTTATGATTCTTTTTCGTAATTTCTTTTCCTAATATTAATATTACTCATTAATTAATAGTCAAAGTTGAGTTACATAGATAAATCAATAATGAATCATAGGTTTTTCTAAAAAATAATAAAGTTTGTAAAAAGTATTTATTATTGTAATATAATTTTATAATGTGATATACTTATATTATAATATTCACATAATGGGATTAAAAACATAAATATTATCTAGTTATTGTCTTACAACAAAAATAAATTACATTTTTGTAATTTCATATAAAAAGTATTGTATATTATTTATATAAAGAATTGAATATGAAAACTTATCTTATTCACCACTTCTTCTTTTTTCTAAAATTTGTATAGCTTAATTTTATTACAATTTCAAATTTTAAAAAATATGCATTTTAATATTTGAAATTTTGATCTATGTTTTTTTCTCTCTTTTTTTTTTTGAGAAAATCAATGTATTTCTAATTCAAATGTTTAACGAACAAAGTCATACGTTTTGAATTCTTTAAACTTCACTCTAATTTCACTGTATTTGGTCTTAAATTCTAGATTCCTCAAAAACTATATACTTTTATTAGTGTATTTTTACACCTAAGTCACCTATCAAATTCCAAAACATAGAAATTCTGTCTTTATTTTCCCGGGGATATATTAAAATAGCACGACCTAAGCACATTCAGTACAAAAGCAGATTAATACCATACTAACAAACATACACTTTGAAATAGTCATTCAGACTGGAACAAATACATGATAACTCTGTGTTCCGATCCGGTGTCTCCTCCGCCGTCCCTACGCCTGGCGAGCGGTGTAGCTGGTGATTGGAACTTTACAAAACAATGTCGGGAGGTGGGTTTGAACCCGCGGCACCTCCAACGTGAGAATGAGCAACGGCGTTGGAGGATAAGAGATAAGAACAAGAGTATCTAATTATAGAGGGTGTGTGTATATGAGTGTGTGTAAAAGAGAATGTAACCTTCAAACCTTCTTTTCTGGGTCTATTTATAGGCCCAGAATCAGGGTTTAGGGGTTGGTACCTTTAATCATGAGCGTTGAATCCTAGGCAGGTAGGACACTTGGAGCATTTAGATGCGCGACATCTGTCCAGGAGAATAATTGTGGGAAAGTGTGCCAGGCACCCTTTTGAGTGTGACATCCTCATTCTTGGATTATGCCAATTATTGGTAATCATTAGCTGTCGTTTTTAGTTGGGACCCTTTGATAGTGACGGGAGCCCTGAGATGCTACGTGCTCTATTTGCCCCGTATTGGAGCTAGCCCACGGGTCCGGACTAATTAACGGTGACGTAGCTCCAGACTTGGTATCGTAGGCCAGGATTGCAGTTCGGGCTGCTTGTGGAGAGTATCCTATCAATACATACCAAACAAAAACAGGAAAGAACAAACATCATAGCACCCGCCACTTATAACATCAGCTCGAAATCTTTGAACCACAATACATTTCCAGCTCTTAATACATTGCCAACTCGACTTGCTTGACATCCATTAGCGCCATATTTGGGTCTGGTAATCCTCCCTGTACTTGTACTTCATTCTTCATACATAAAACTTACACATCTACACCAACAAAGAATACATAGAAGTTACCTATTTAAACCAACTAAAAAAAAGCAAGACAAACATCCCTTCATACATGCTTGTACAAACTCACTTTGGAAGCCTTCTCATTTTTACCATTTTGATTTCCTCCAACATTGCCCATTCCAGCACAACATCTTCAACAGACATAAGATGATCTATTTGCTTATAACCTCCGCCATACTCCAAAATTGTTAACGGTACTTAAACCATCTATCAGACCTTCCAAATTCTCCTGATTTATTTTTGTTTGCAAGCCCACCTCTTAGAATTTTAACTGCGCTTCTTCCTCTTAACAGAACCACATTTTACCTGGTTTTGACCCCCCTGCCTACACCCTGGTTCACCCCCGTGTGTTGCTCAGATCATTCCATCAATGACAACTTCATCTGCTCTTTAATTTGTAAGTGGAAGGGCCGATCTAGCAAGACCATCAGCACAAAACCTGCTGGTTTGGAAGATCGTGATGTTGTATAGGGTCGGTTCAGTTTCACTTTTAATCTTCTACAGCAGCAGAAAGGGTCACTGAACTTTCGGATATGAAAATGACCACTTTGCTGAATAGTTGTAGCTTGAACAGAACTTCAATTATACTTTTCTTAATCTTCTGCAGCAGAAAGGGTGACTGAGCTTTCAGATTTGCAAGGGGAGGCCAGGCTGCAAAAAATGGTGCCTGGTGAGTAACAATAAAAACTACTTTAATAATTTCTTGATTCTTTCACAATAAGTAATTAGTACCCTGGCCCTGAAAATGCTTTAAATAATATCTTGGATTAAAAAGATCAACACGTACTCTGCCAAAACAATGTTATAGTGTGATATTCATATTGTTAAGCCAAAAAAATAAAAGGCAATTTCTTATAAAAATTTTTGACCTCCAAATGGAGATGCTTTGGTTGATGCCAACTTTCAACAATATATGTCAAACTTTCCATTAGTCAGGCTACAAATGTCATGTTTTCAGTGATCTGGTGATATACCTGCTCAGAAGTTGTCTGAGTTCCAGACTCTGCCCATTATCATCATTAGAAAAATGAAAAACATCAACACCGTCGCAGAGAAGACATCAAGAATTTGACTAAAACATCAAACATTAAAGCCATATAAGTATATCAAACATTAATGAAACACATCTACATCTTCCCAAAAAATTATGGCAACACATTATAGTCATCACAGAGTATCAAGTAAATATACAAATATAAAACCTGACTCATGGGAAGCAAATTCAGTTTTAGTCTTGGACAACCTCACACAGGTTTAGAGGTTTAGAAACCATGTGGCCAACTAAACCCTTAGCTGGAACTGTTTCAATCATTGAAAGTAAAGTGCGATGGCAAAAGATCATCTGCACGACTGTAAACAAAGAGTCATTTATAATGTTTAGAAAAGAAACAATATTTTGTGAAATGATGGTAAAATTTCCAACATGTATTCAAGGAGGGACTCGAAGAAAACAATCAGAAACTTATCAATTTTGAACTTCTTTATCAGCCTTATAAAATTCCTGGCAGGTCACTAAAGGTATACATCAGAAAAAAAAAACTTTTACAAATATGAAAGAAGGTGCAATATGCAAAAGCTATTATAAATACACAGTAGTACCACCAAGAACTATCTGATCACCTTCAAGGAGTCCACAACCTTCTTGGGCAGCATGTCAACAGCTTGCAACTATCATTTTTTTAATATCAGTATCATTTTCAAGAGAGATTCGGAAAAACCACAATTATCGTCATTTCAAGCTTATAAAAGCAACGTATAGGATTGAGATGGTTCAGCAAAGCCACAGTTATCGTCATTTTAAGTTTCTCACACTGATCAGTCATATGCCTTGAGATATTCAATTTCTCAAGTCGAGACACCATAAGTGCTCGATAGTTGTGTAAGGAAACCATACTCCAACTAATTTCTTCCAACGAATGATAGCAACATGTCTCTGTATTCATCACAATCTGCATTAGTATAAATCAAACTAACTTTATGCAATTGGCCATTTTTTCAATCTCTTTGTATGATTACACCAGTGTTGTAAAAAGCGGGAATCGGACTTAATCGATGGAGGTACTGTCCAGGGATTAATCGGATAATCGGGGATTAATCGGAATGATTAATCGGATCATTAATCGGAGCTAATTTAATATTATTTTTAAATATAATTATTATTAATATATGTAATTATTTTATTATTTTGATTGTACATGAATAATTATCGTATATTTATACAAATATATTTAAAATATATAGCATTATTAAAGTAAATATAAATTTTAAGATCTAATTTTTGAATTAGGGTAAATATGAGAGAAAAAATTGATAAAATTCATGATTTAACCGTTTAAAATATTAATTTCGTATATGAGAATAAGATTTTTCTTAAAATTTATTCAATTTTATACTTTTTGAATTTTGATTTTGATTTTTAATATTTCTACAAAATTTTCAATTTTTTATCAATGAGGCCGATTTTTGACCGATTAATCCGATTTTGGACCGATTAATCCCGATTTTGACCGACTTTTGAGCGTTTTTTGAAAAAACGATTTTTTTTAACCGAACAACGATTAATCAATACGGTAGCCTACCGAACAGCGATTAATCAGCGATTAATCCCGATTAATCGCCGACTTTTAGAACAGAGGATTACACTTATTTGTTAGATCTGGAAGGAACAATGAAAGTTGCACATAGTAGTAAAAGTTCACATATTCCATGTCAGTTTTACATGATATAATAGAAGTTTAATTAATTTCATAAGCAAGTGGCGATGTAAGAAATGAAGTCATCAAATTTACCAAAGAAGCTACGAACTCAATGTACTCTAGATGTCTAGCACATTAGATTTATACCTTCTGCATAACTAACATAAACAACATACAATTGAATCTGTGACGCATGACTTAAATCAATTCCAGCTATTCCCAGAGTACTTTTCTGTGATGCATGTAATAGTACTGCAATTTAAAAAACAATGTTTTTCCATCAATTCATATTGCTTACAGAATTTGATACAATGTGTCGATGCATGTTCCCTTTTAGGTTTAATTTACTGATGATGAATGGAGATATGTATATATTGTCTTAATGATTAGACCTAAAACATGTCACAGAATCTTGCAATTAGACTACAACTACATCAATTAGACTACTGCTGGTTTTTCAACAAACCCAGCTCATAAATGTGAGGCACAAATTAAGTAAAATCCTGCAATTACGTGCGCAACTACACTTCCCGTGCCAGAAGCCATAGCTATATAACAGGAAAACGAAAACATTAACAAATAAAACTGTATATGTTAGGTCGAATACACAATATATAATCAAGTACTGTATAAGTAACAAGAACACACGTTTTAACTCTTAAAACTGTTTGGAATTAATAATTCCTCTCTCGGTGATGTAAAGTATCACAGAGAGCTGCTTAGGTTACAAGAATGATATTCGTTCACAAATGGATACCCTTCTAGGGTTAACCTAACTGTATTTATAAGATATACAGCTACGTACAATCGTAAATTGATTCTCCTAAAATTAAGCTATACAATTAATATCAATTACGATTGCTACACGTCTTCTAAGTCAACTCAATCTCTTTGACAGCTATCCAATCTTCAAAGATATCGCTTCCATATTAATATTAAATTAATCTTCAAACTCTGTTGACTTGTAGACGCTCCCAGTAGACAGACTTTAGCAAACTCTGTTCTCTCCAAGCTAACAGTGTTTGCGCTTCCATGTATTCAGCTATCAGTGTTTACGCTTTCCTCTGTCAGCGTTTGCGCTTCCAGCAATCAGCGTATACTCAAACTCTGTTACAACTGCTTTCAATAACAAGTTAAACTCTCTTTACCTGTAACACTTAAACACTGACATTAAATCACATCAATTATATCTAACAATCTCCCCCAACTTGTTCATTAGAAAAATGTACAAGTTCACAATAATTGATGATGTCAAAACTAACAAATAAAAACACAGTGTTTAACATATAATCAGAGTTTAAACTTGACTTAGCAAAATTTACAGAAAATACGAATTACTTACAAATTCTGTCTACCTAACCTCCTCAAGATCTGGAGTTGTTCTGAGATAATCAATCAACAATCTCCTTTCAGCATTTTCAAGTTCAATCTCCATAGCTTGCTTGATCTCTCTTAATTCTGGATCATTCTCATCAGTTTGAAAAATAGCAGCTCTGAGATCATAGATCTTGTTTCTTCTCATTTCATTTCCCAACCTGATGTACTTTAATTCTTCAGACTTTACATTGAAATCCAGAACTGTAATTCCAAGATCAGTCTTCAGCTTTGTAGTTCCCTTCTGCATTTCAATCAGATTCCCATTCCAGTCTCTGTACTTAGGAACATACTTTTCAGCAGACTTTGTTCCTGTAGCAACTTTAGCTTTCTGCATATACTCTCTTATAGAATTAGCAATAAGCTGTGTTCTTCGATTTCTAACTCTGAAGATATGCAAGACATACTGAAGTTCCTCAAATAATTTTAGCTTGATTGCTTCTTCATTCACTCTATACACTGACCCATCTGCCATAAAGTATAGTAGAAAGTGAATGTCTAAGCTCCTTTGACGAACTACCTGAACTGACTCCAACTTGTCTAGATTTTCTTGAGTTATACCAGAACCAAGAGATACAAGTGCAGAAGGATCTCTTGGACTGTTACTAACCCTCAAATCTCTTCTTGAACCTAAGCCAGAAGTATTCCTGCCTGGTGGCTTTCCTGAACATGCAACATTATGTTGATATCCACCAGTCATTCCTGCTTCTTCTTGCACTAGAATCTTTGGCCTTGAAAAACCGGGTAAGAGTTTACTTTGAGTCTGTACAACTTGTGTAGCAACAGAGGTTGTAACTATCATTTTGCCCTTGCTCTCTTCACCAATTTTCCCTTTTAATTTCAACTTTGCATCAAGAGAAGACTTTCTAACCAGCTTTCCAGTATCTTCTTCTTCTTCTTCTTGAATACCAGATTGTTTTTCTTTGATTTCAATTCCTTTCATTACAGGCCTTGCAGACTTTGAAGCTTTAACAACTTTCTTCACTTTCTTGGACTTTTGAGCTTTTAAATGCTCTTTCTGCAACAGCTTTTCTTCAGCTTGAATATCCTCAAGTGTAGCTTCAGCATTCTCTTCACGAAATAATTTTGCAGCCAATTCTTCATCTGTTTGTGGATTGTCAGAGAATGACAAATCCTTTGGCTTTGAAACAGAAGTACTCTGAGTATTTGAATCTATCACCAAATTCGGCTTTGACCTTGAAGACCTTCCATGTCCTTGTCTGAGATTTTCATTTCTTAAGCCCTTATCAGCATTGGTGCCTTCATCATCAAGATGATCTTCCTTTGACAGAGTTTGATCTTCCTTACACTTGGTTTTAGAAATTCTCTCCCCCTTTTTGACATCATCACCATCTTGAATCAGAATCGAGGTGATTAACTCAAGAGAATTTGCAATGGAATCAACCTTCTCATTCAGTAAAATCTGATTCTTCTCAACTGTGCTCAGTCTGTCATTAATATTTGCTTGAGCTTTGGCAAATTGTTGAAAAAGCTTAGCATTAGTTAGTTGAGCTTTCTCTTCATGAGTATCAACTTCTGTTCGAAGATCAACAATAGATTTCTGAGTATCATCAAATCTATTATTCAAAGTTTTGATTTGAATCACTGTGCCTTGCAAACAAGTGAAAATTTCTGGATTTTTAATCTTCTTAGAATTGGCTTCAAGAAACATTGCTGCCCTTCCAGGAGGAAAAATACACTCTGACTTGTACCAATCAGCAGTTTGCTTGGCCAAATAACTATCATCAACTTCATTTACAGAAGGCCCAGCAAAATCTGGTTTTTCACCTGTTTTCTGACCATCAGTCTGATTTTGTGGTTGTTCAACTCCTGTACTCTTAGCTTCAACTGAATCACTCATCGACTCACTTGTAGAGGCAACAGAAGCAATAGGTTCTTGAGCAGAAATAGGTTCTTGAGCAACCTGTTTTCCTTTATCAACTGGAGTTTGCTCTGAAGAAAGAACCTTTTCTGGTTTATCAACCTCTTCACCATGAGCAGAAACATGATTGGCATAAGAGTTCAACTCAGTGTGTGATGCAACCACAGTGTCTTCAAGAACAACAGTAGGCCCATCAGCAACACCAGTATCGATAGAAAGTGTAACCTCCATGAGTGGTGGAGTAGATGCTTCATGATTAAAAGAAATTGGAGTTTCAGCAAATGAGATAGGATCAGAGAATGGTAGAACTGAATCAAGAACATCATCCACTGGTGAAAAACCATCTTTGTGACCCTCTTCTGCAGGCATGTCATCCTCTGCAGGTAAATCAGTGTTTACAGGAGCATCATCCTGTGCAGGCATTTCAACCTCTGCAGATATAGCAACTTTCTCTACAACCTCAACAGTAGGTGTTTGCTGAGAAACCACCTCTGGAGCTTCAACTTCATGCTCATCATCAGAATCAGTAAGAATGAGCCTTCTCCTCTTAACTTTAGGTACTGCAACCAATTCTTCTTCTGCACTAGAACTGTCCTCAGCTGATGGTGGTGAAGGTCTTTTTGCCCTTTCTTTGAATCTTCTAGAATAAACAGCCTTTGGAGATGACTGTTTAGCCTTAGAATGTTTGGTATTAAGTGCAGTATGCTTCTTCCTTTTGGACTTAGATGGAGGTTGTGGGTGAGTAGTAGTGACAGGGTTTGTTGGTTCAGTATCCATGTGGTCAGGTTGTTTTTGAGGTTCTGTTTGTGTTTGAGGTGATATAGGTTGATCAGTGGTTGTTGGTATTGGCTCAGGTGATTGAGTAGGTTGAGATGGGATGTTTTCTGTACGATCAGTGGCTAAAGGTTCAGGCATAGATTGTGGTTCTGGTTGATGTGGTTCATGTGGTTCAGACTGTGGTGATGAAGAATCTTGTGGCTGATTTACAAAATTCTGTAAAGCAAGTGGCGTTATGAAAGGAGGTATGTCCTTACCAACATCTTTGTTAGTCATATCAGAGAATATTCTCTTAGTGACTCGAAAAGGTTGAATCTCATCAGCATCATCAACAGTTAAACCAGAAACACATGCATTGAACAGAAGTTGACAAAATCTAGCAAAGTAAACTGTAGTAGACTCTGACAACTTATCACCCAAATTCATTAAAACATATCTACCAAAATCAAAATTACTACCATAAAGTAGAGAATACCCAATTTGCAGACTGTCCATTGGAATAGCATCCCAGTTGGTGACCTTCTTTTGGAATGTCCTGGTGATACAATCAAAGAAAAAATTCCACTCTTTTCTCAAGTTTGGCCTCCTCACACTGCCTAGCTTGGCAAGTGATTCCATGTACCCAATCTCTGTTAGCATTTCCCTCAGATTTTGCTCAGAGACAACAGCATATGAAGTATGTGTGTCGAAATCCATGACATCACGAACAGTTTGTGGAGTAATCACAAACTCTTGGTCTTCATGAGAGAAGATGATAGACGGAGTTCCATTCTCTCCTCCTTCTATATATCTTGAATTTTGCCAGAAATTAACAACTTGGGAAGCAGATAGAGTAGCCGGTTCAACCAGCGCTTGCCCAATCTCAGAATCTCGAAGAAAATTTTGCATTAGATGGAACGCCTCTGGAGCCCGGTCGTTCTCAAGTAAAGCTGCATAATTGTTAGGCACAAAGCGTAGACCAAAGACAGTGAAAGGTTTAGTTGCCATTGAATCAAGAAATAAGCAAGAATCAACTGTGAAAATGTTTTGCAAGAAAGGTGTTTGTGAAAATGCCAAAGTGAGAAACAAAGATGTTTTCTGTTTTGGCAAAGTGAATACGAGTGGGTAATAAGTGATTGTGGCAAAAAGTAATTTGAGTTTTAATTAAAAACTAAACTCAAACGATTTTACTTGAAAACACGCAACTGTTCCCTTGAAAAGTGTAAAAGTGAGACATAATGATGAGTGAGTGGGACACGTGTCACACATGCAACGGTTCACTTAATACATGCGCAGTAAAAGCCATTATTACCGCTGTCGTTCCGTTTATCAAGACACGTTACCACTAATTACACTAATTAACAGTTGTCAACTACTCCATTTACTCCAAAATTTTCAAATTATCTTAATGAAAATTTACCTTAGAGTACATAACACAATCAATCAGTGTTTGTCAAATTTTCAATCTTTATCAAAAAACCCTTTCAAAAATGCACAGTCGTGATTTTCGTGTGTGAGTAGCAGAGTTTACCAAATCAATTTTTATAGCATCTAATATTTCATAAAATCCATAAATCAAAACAATAAACACTGAATGCACAAACTCTCATATTAAACACAGAGTATATGATGAATGCTAAACTCTGTAGTTCTTTAATTACAGAAATCTGAATATCCCTGTTCCAGTTTATGATCATGATTATCCACGTAAGCACACAGTCATTATAGACAAAAAGATCAGGAGATAAACATCAAAGCATCATTCAGTGAGTTACATGTCAAGGATTGTCTCACAAACTCTCACATCACACAAGTGTTTAGGTGAAGTTTTTACTCTCAGATTCAATCAGTAAAAGCAGATACTACCATAAGCTTGAATGTCCACCAAATCTACACCACTTCGATTACTTATATGCACAAATCAAAAGGACTTTGTTCAGGGTTGTAATTGAGTGAAATCAAACAGATGAGAAGAGATGAGAATTTCTAACTGAACAATTTATTTGATCAAAGTGTTCAGTCAAATGATTAGTACATATTTGTACAAGATGATCAGTATATATACCCCTTTTTTCTTTTTTTTTTTTATTATTATTTATATACTGAGTAAGATATCTTTTCTTGAGAAATACTCACCTGCTTGAATTTGATTTAACAAACGAATATAACTGCTCTTAATACTTCAGTATTCAAGAAAAATGAGCAGTTAATTTGGCTCAAAGGGGTTTACTAAGGGTAGTGTTTTATGAACAGTGTTTATGATCAGTGTTCAAAGAGGTTTTGAACAGTGTTTAAAGAAAGATGGTTAATCCTAATGCCTTTATCATCTTTATGCACACATATATCATGTAGTCCCAAAATGGTTTAATGCAAGTTCTAGAGCAACATACTTACTGATGAACATCACACAACAATAAAATCTGATTGATATAAAATGTATCAATCACTTATTCGGCTCAAAATCTCACAGGGTTCAGACATGAACTGTTTCTCACCAAACTAAACAATGACATATCTCAAGTTTTAAAATTTTCACAAGTGCAAACACAGAATCATCAAGAATCAAGTATGACTTGGAAACAGAGTGTCACTAATCAGAGTTTAGAGTTCATCAATATCAGAGTTATTCATGAGAGGCAATGCATGCAGTATTCATAGATTCAGAGTTTAGAATCAAATAAACTAAGAGATGCTCTAAATATGAAACAGTATCATGCTGTGTTAACTTACTGTGCAATTTCTGATTAGATTACAGTGACTCAAAAAGAATCTTGATTTTTTTTTTCACTGAAAATCATGCTCTATACATTTTTCGTCATCGGTATTTTCATTCAGACAAAAATCAACTCAGAATTCACAGAGTTTAACAAACGTATTAACAGTGTATGACCAACAATCATGCTGACAGAGTTTAATTAATAAGGTTCACATAGCACTTTAACAATTTACAGAGATATGAGCAGCACATTTTATTGGAAAGAGTTTGAGTCTAACCAACATGTTTAGTCAAAACCAGATACCATCCCTAGTTCATTGACCAGTCTTGTAAATGTTGCTTCACTTAGAGGCTTTGTGAAAACATCTACAAGTTGTTGATCTGTAGGCACAAAGTGAAGCTCAATATTGCCTTCCTCTACATGCTCTCTGATAAAGTGATACCTTATGCTGATGTGCTTGGTCATTGAGTGTTGTACTTGATTACCTGTCATCGTAATAGCACTTTGATTATCACAGAAAATAGGTATTTTACTATACCTCAACCCATAATCCAGTAGTTGATTCTTCATCCATAAAATCTGTGCACAACAGCTACCAGCAGCAATATACTCTGCTTTAGCTGTAGATGTAGATATTGACTTCTGTTTCTTGCTGTACCAAGACACTAGTCTGTCACCAAGAAATTGACAACTTCCACTTGTGCTTTTTCTGTCAATCTTACAGCCAGCAAAATCTGCATCAGAGTAACCAAGTAGCTTAAAATCTGATTCTCTTGGGTACCACAGTCCTAAGGTTACAGTGCCCTTGAGATATTTGAAAATCCTCTTCACAGCTGTTAAATGTGGTTCCCTTGGATCTGCCTGAAATCTTGCACACAGACAGGTGGCATACATGATATCAGGTCTACTAGCTGTTAAATAGAGTAGAGAACCAATCATCCCTCTGTAGCTTGTCATATCCACTGATGAACCTGTATCTTTGTCCAGTTTTGTTGCAGTTGCCATGGGAGTTGTTGCAGATGAACAGTCAAGCATGCCAAATTTCTTGAGTAGATTTCTGGTATATTTTGCTTGATTAATGAAAATTCCATCATCTGTTTGCTTCACCTGTAAGCCTAGAAAATAGCTTAACTCTCCCATCATACTCATTTGATATCTAGATTGCATGAGCTTGGCAAATTTCTTACAGAGTTTATCATTAGTAGATCCAAAAATGATAACATCTACATATATCTGTACTAAGAGCAGGTCATTACCAGATTGAAAGTAAAACAGAGTTTTGTCAATAGTACCTCTGTGAAACCCACTTTCTAGTAGAAATTTAGCAAGTGTTTCATACCATGCCCTAGGTGCCTGTTTGAGTCCATAGAGTGCTTTGTCTAACCTGTAGACATGATCTGGATATTTTGGATCTACAAAACCAGGTGGTTGTTCAACAAATACTTCTTCTTCAAGTTTTCCATTCAGAAAAGCACTTTTCACATCCATTTGAAAAACCTTGAATTTCTTGTGAGAAGCATAGGCAAGAAACATCCTTATTGCCTCCAATCTGGCAACTGGTGCAAAAGTCTCATCATAATCTATTCCTTCCTGCTGTGAATAGCCTTTAGCTACCAGTCTTGCTTTGTTCCTTGTGATCACACCATCACTGTCAGTTTTATTTCTGAAAACCCATTTAGTACCAACAATAGATCTGTTCTTTGGCCTTGGTACAAGGGTCCACACCTCATTTCTCTCAAATTCATTTAGCTCTTCTTGCATTGCTGTTATCCAGTCAGCATCTTTCAGAGCTTCTTCTACTTTTTTTGGCTCAGTTTGTGACAAGAATGCATGAAACAGACATTCGTTTGTTGTTGCACTTCTTGTCCTTACTCTTGCATCTGGATCACCAATAATTAAATCAGGTGTATGTGACTTAGTCCATTTTCTTGCAGAAGGCAGATTGCTTCTGTCATCATGTGATCCTCCCCCTTGATCCATGCTCTCCTGATTTTCTTGGTGTTTCTCTTCATTTTCAGATGCTCTCCCTGAATGTGACTGCTCAGAATTTGAATGATCAGAGTTTGAATCAACAGTGTTTGATTCAGAGTTATCAATTGAGTCACTATCAGTGTTTGAATTATCACTTTGATGTGATTCTTCATGCTCCCCCTCAACTGGTTCTTCCCTTGTTTCTGATTGAAAAGTTTCTTCAGTGTTTACCAGTAGAGGTTCAGAATTGACCTCAACAGTGTTTGTCAGATCTGTATCATCCGAGTTTAATAAATCTTCATTTTCAAAGTGCAGTTGATCATGCTCATTAACATCTTCAAGTCCAGTTATTTTCTTGTCATCAAATGACACATGAATAGACTCCATGATCACTCTAGTTCTCAGATTATAAACTCTGAATGCCTTTGTTGACAGTGGATAGCCAACAAAAATTCCTTCATCTGCCTTTAGGTCAAATTTGGTCAACTGTTCAGGATGAGTCTTCAACACAAAGCACTTGCATCCAAAAATATGAAAATATTTTAGATTTGGCTTCTTCTTCTTCACCATTTCATATGGTGTTTTACCATGCTTGTTGATCAGTGTTGCATTTTGAGTAAAACAAGCAGTTTGAACTGCTTCTGCCCAGAAATATGTTGGCAACTTTGCTTCATCTAGCATGGTTCTGGCAGCTTCTATCAAAGTTCTGTTCTTTCTCTCCACTACACCATTTTGTTGTGGAGTGCCAGGTGCAGAAAACTCTTGTTTGATCCCTTTACTCTTGCAAAATTCTTCCATAGATGAATTCCTGAACTCAGTTCCATTGTCACTTCTGATTATCTTCACTTGATGCTCTGACCCTTTTTCCAGTTGGATTATATGATCTGTCAGTGTTAAAGCTGTTTCATCCTTCTTTGCAAGAAAATATACCCATGTGAATCTGGTATATTCATCAACAATGACTAATGCATATTTCTTCTTTCCAAGAGACATCACATTTACTGGACCAAAAAGATCAACATGTAGTAGATGATAAGGATCAACAATTGAAGACTCAGATTTGCTTTTGAAAGAGGTTTTTCTCTGTTTGGCTTTTTGACAAGAATCACACAGGCCTTCTACATTCAACAATGACTTTGGTAGTCCTCTTGCAAGATCATTCTTTATGAGCTCATTGATGTTGTTCAGATTCAAATGAGAGAGTTTCTTGTGCCACTTCCAACTCTCTTCACTGGACATTCTTGTTGACAGACATACTGCTTTGCCATCAGTGTTTGTTGACAATTTTATTTCATAGATGTTGTTGTGTCTGTTTCCAACTAGAGCAACTTTCCCTGTAGATTTACTGATCACTTGGCAATATTCAGGCTGAAAATCTACATGATATCCTCTGTCACAGATTTGACTCACAGATAGCAAATCATGCTTGAGTCCTGGAACCAGAGCTACATTTGTGATGATGACATTTCCAAGATTAATATTGCCATATCCCAGTGTATGTCCTATGTTGCCATCTCCATAGGAAACTTCTGGGCCAGCCTTCTCCTCATACTCTGATAGCAGGGCTTTATTTCCAGTCATGTGTCCTGAACATCCACTGTCCATGACTAGGGTACTGACCCTGGTGCCCTGCAATCACAAACAATCACTGATTATTAGTTTTAAGGATCCAGACTTGCTTGGATCCTTTGGCTTTCTTAATTCTGTTAGCTTTTGCAGCGGAATTCACATTAACAGAGTTTAAGCTAACTTTTTTAGAGTTTACATTTGCAGAGTTTACTTTAACCCATTTCAAATTTGGCTTGGGTTCATAGTAATTATAGTAAATAGCATGATAATCTCTGCAAGTGTAAATAGAGTGCCATGTACTTCCACAGTGTTTACATAAAGTCTGTGGTCTAGTTCTCACATAATCATTTTTAACTGCAGTTTTAGAGGGCAAAGAATTAATGTTCTTATTCTTACTGTAGAAACTAGCAAGATGATTAGTACTACCACAGTTAAAGCATGTTTTCCTGGGAGCTAATGAAGCAAGCATTGGCTTAATTCCTGAGGTTATGCCTACTTTTCCATTTCTGTTTTTCTTAGGCATTCTCTGTTAGTTGACAGACTTTATCTCCTTAAGCTTATGCTTGAGTTGTTTATCTGTCATTAAGCCAATGTTAGCCTCTTTAACAAAAGTTTTAGCATATGACTCTTTAACAGCCTTTTTCTGTGCTTCAGTCTTAGGTCCACCTGTTCCCATGACATTACCTTCTGATGAACAATGTGGTCTAACTTTTACCTGATTTTCAAATCTAAGTTCATCTCCTACAGAGTAACCTAGACCTACTGTATCTGACTGAAACACTTCTTGAGTATCTTTACCAGAGTGTGTCCAAGTTTTAATGATGTGTTTAGTATCCTCCAATTCTGATTCTAGTTGCTTATACTTGCCTAGCAACTCCTGTTCAATAAACACTGCATCATCTCTCTCTTTTTGAATTTTATTCATGTTCTCTAGCTGTTCCTCAACAAGTTTATTTCTTTCTTTGAGTTGAGAACACTCAGACTTTATCCTTTCATTTTCTAAAGTCTGATCTCTATAACTGATATGCAATGCTTTAAGATAAATTCTCAATTCAGTTATATTATCAGTATTATAAGCATAGGTAGTTGGGGGTACCTTGAGATCATCATTTTCAGTCTGAGTAGTAGCCATGAGAGCATAGTTGACTTCCTCATCTGAATCTGAAGTGTCTGCCCAATCTCTGCCTTTGGTGTAGAGTGCCTTTTCAGTTTTACCCTTCTTGCACTCAGGAGCATAGTGACCCATCTCCTTACACTTGTAGCATTGAATTTCAGACTTATCTTTCTTACCAGATTTGAAGTCCTTTCCCTCAGCCTTCTTGAAATTCTTCTTGTCAGACTTTGAGTAGTCCCTGGAGAATCTCTTTCCCTTCTTGAAGTTCTTGTATCCCATCTTCTTGAAGGTCTTTACCATCAATGCAGCCATTTGCATCATCTCCTCATCATCTTCAGAATCAGATGATTCATCTGTGTTTGAGTCAACATCAGTGTTTGATGACTCATTCTCTGAATGTATGACTAAGGCTTTCCCTTTTGCCTTTCTCCTTGATGCCTCCTTCTTTGATGGTTTCTCCTCAACCTTAAGTGCAACAGACTTTGACTTTCTACTAGATCTTTTGTTTCTCTGCTCCAATTCCAATTCATGGGTTTTGAGCAGTCCATAAATTTCATCAATCTCTGTTTCACCAAGTTCATAATTATCTCTTATAGTGGTTGTTTTCACATCCCACTTTTCAGGTAGAGAGAGAAGAAACTTGAGATTTGAATCTTCTAAATCATACTCTTTGTTCACCAATGACAAATCATTGAGCAGTTTACAGAATCTGTCAAAAGTTTCTGTCATGGTTTCATCAGATTTTGCCTCAAAATGTTCATACTCCTGAGTGAGTATGTTCCTTCTGTTCTTCTTAATTGCAGGTGTCCCTTGACATCTAACCTCAAGTGCATCCCATATTTCCTTTGCAGTTGTGCAGTTTATCACTTTATTAGACATAACATTGTCTAACGCACTGTGAAGTAAATGCCTTACCTTCGCATCCTTTGCAATAGATGAAAGATCCTCAGCAGTTAGATCTTTCTTCTCTTTTGGAATGACTTTTGATTCCTCACCAGCAGCAGCAGCAGATAACTTTGTAGGTTTGTGAGGACCTTCATAAATTCTGTCCAGATATTCTGGATCTGTAGCCTCCAGAAACATGGTCATCTTCACCTTCCAAATTGCATACTCTAATGGCCTCAGTATAGGAACCCTAATTGTTTCATACCTACTAACAGTAGTAGGGGCTTTCTCAGATGGTGGAGGTATCTCTGCCATTGATTACTATTGTGTTTGGATCTTTAACTGTAATAAAGTAACAGATTTTGCTCTGATACCACTTGTTAGGTCGAATACACAATATATAATCAAGTACTGTATAAGTAACAAGAACACACGTTTTAACTCTTAAAACTGTTTGGAATTAATAATTCCTCTCTCGGTGATGTAAAGTATCACAGAGAGCTGCTTAGGTTACAAGAATGATATTCGTTCACAAATGGATACCCTTCTAGGGTTAACCTAACTGTATTTATAAGATATACAGCTACGTACAATCGTAAATTGATTCTCCTAAAATTAAGCTATACAATTAATATCAATTACGATTGCTACACGTCTTCTAAGTCAACTCAATCTCTTTGACAGCTATCCAATCTTCAAAGATATCGCTTCCATATTAATATTAAATTAATCTTCAAACTCTGTTGACTTGTAGACGCTCCCAGTAGACAGACTTTAGCAAACTCTGTTCTCTCCAAGCTAACAGTGTTTGCGCTTCCATGTATTCAGCTATCAGTGTTTACGCTTTCCTCTGTCAGCGTTTGCGCTTCCAGCAATCAGCGTATACTCAAACTCTGTTACAACTGCTTTCAATAACAAGTTAAACTCTCTTTACCTGTAACACTTAAACACTGACATTAAATCACATCAATTATATCTAACAGTATAAGCATTAGGAATGAGAAAACACAGCAAAGCAGCAGATCAGACAAAATAATTAATTCCAAATAACAGTATCCGTGTTGGGTAGGTGCACGGCGAGGTGCAGATCTTCCTGTAATATATCAATAAAAATACAAACTTAAATGTTGAGTGATGCAACCACAGACTAGGAAATTTGTTTTAAAGTTAAATTTTTAGAATTTAAGCAACAAAAGCATACAAAAGACATCAGCGAACAAAAAAAATTAATAGTACCAGATGAAATCAAACTACAACCCTAAAAGAACAGGATTCTCACATTCTCACATCATATAGATAGACGTATGCTTTTAAACACCTTGTTGGGTTGTGCCTCTTTGCTAACATGAGTATAGTATCATAGAAATGACATAACTGAGGGATGGCAGAAAAAATTATAATATCGAGAAACAAAGAGCATGTACTGCCTATACATGAATATAATACAACAAACCAACAGAGCCGGTAAAAAAGGCATCTTCATACAGAATAAATAAAATTTATCTTTGGTCATATTGTAGTCAGATAAAATTATTAATAATTATATGTGCAGGAGAATAAAATCTAGGCTAGCTAGCACCAGTTCTGAATACGAAAATACAAACTCATAATTCATAACTTCTGAAGGTTGTGGAATATCTTAGCAACAAATAGTTGAGAAGATTTAATCCATTGAAGTCCCCCTAGTATCTTAAGGTTTTAGAAGTGTTGGTATTTTAAAAATACCAAGAAAATTAAAGGACGCACCTCTGATGGATATCTGAGCAACAAACGCAAGATTTAAGTTGGGTGAACCATCAACGATATCCTCCGCGGTTAAGTATCTATTGCAATCCATTTTTTCTGCATGTTCAAGTACCAAATTAGCTCTTTTGGCAGGATCCTTGACATCTAAGGTGGATGGACTGCTGTGCTCTGGTGCAAGAACATTAAGCAGGTAAGCATAAGTTTCTCCATACCGCATAAAATAGATATTAAATTGAACTAAAATATATTAGTATTTAAATTTGTCCTTTTTTGCTAACTGCAAACTTTAAGAAACATGTAAATCTCTACAACTGAAATTTAGCTACCCAGCTGCATAGACTACCTTCAAGCACAAGAGAAATTCGTGACAACTTTTTTGTAGCCCGCTTTCTTGAGATGGAAATTCATCCACTTCAATTAAACCTTCTTAGGTGCTAGAGCCATAATCTCCTCAACATCCTGTATACATTATAAAATACATCACTGCATTATTGCTCAATAATTTTTGTTAAATTAATGCAGAGAAAGAAACAAAAAGATTCTTGAGATTTATAAATATGTTTAGTCAATTACATTGTTATCTTCCACCAATTCCATAAGCTGAGGTGTCTTCCTGAGATTAAGATCTACCAATAATTGGATCTGAAATTGCAAATTCAGAATTTAATGGATAATAGAAGACAGAAAGTAAAGACTCAGCACCCGACCAATCAGAGTTTAGGTCTCCGTACGTACGGCATAACATCCTATCATATTAGCATCTTTACTGTACTACAATGTATAAAGAAATTGGCAGTTCACAGTAGCACACCGGGTTGTTTTAAACATGAAATTTAAACTATATGAAGTTAAACTGTTAAAGGTCTACCTTTATAATTGGGATATTAAGCCAAGTACCAGATGTGGCTGTAAAATTAAAAAATGTAAAGCGGAAACCGTCAGAGACATAGTATTATGATCCAAAGTCTCTAGATTACATCAGAATCAAGCTTACTCTTCCTTCAACCAGGTCCTCAGTGCCGATGTTGACTACTGTGCAGCCTATAGCCTTTTCAGAGTTAAGGCAAAGTGTATGATTCTCACTTCTTTCCCAAGGATCGAGTACTATTTTGTTGTTAATAGCTCGTTCATCAATTGTATTTGGCACAACAACATTGATAAGCTTACTGTGTCGAAACATGCAATGTCAAAACTAAAAATATATAACTGATACCAATATCCAAACTTTTTGCCAAAGATATTACTATAAGGCATACACTAACATACCATAGAAGCACTCCATCCTTTGCAACCTCGAATAGATAATTTGTAGTCGGATATATAGGAAGAAATTGCTTTAAGAATGGATCATCCCTGAGATAACTATTAATGTGGGTAACATAGGACGTTCTCTGATTCTTTTATAGTGTGTAGGAGTAGTCGTGGTGTAATTAAGGAACAAAGATGAATTTTTCAGGTTACCCAATTTCGCAGCAGCTCGTGCTTGTACATTAAGATAACCTGTCCAACCAAATACAAAAAAAATGAAGTTAAGACAGAAAGACACCATCTTATAGTAGTAACTAAAAGAAGGGTATTGTACTTATTTCAGTTTAGTAGTCCACAAACACACAACATAATATTAACAACCTATAACGGCCTACAAAATTTCTATTTTTATATACAGTAGTAGCCTATCATATCGTATAACCACAGTGAGTTATGGCCAATACATTTAATGAAAAGCGTAAATGCTCACCCAGAGGAATCCTTCAAAATCAACCTCACTACTCATATCAGACTCCGATTCACGCAAAATAAGTATAATACCTTCCTCTGTAAACACCTCACCGGAAGCTTTAAGTTGTGCAAGTAAAGGTGGCAAATCCCCAATTGTGACTATACCATTCTGTTTCTGTAGGCTACAAACTACAAAATAAATTAACTTAGCAAAACAAAAAAGGCCTAATAAAAGCACGATATTAATACGAAAAATACAATAAATTTAAGACAAAATATTTTAAACACAAAAATTTAAGATGAAGTTAAATGAGAAAGAAATGTTACTTTGACTTTGAGGCTGAGTAACTGGAGTTGTGTGAATTGGGTTTGGAGCCATTGATCAGATACATGAACACCCGTAAAGCTAGACATGTTTGTGTTTATATATCACAATTGCACGCCTACAGAAAAACTGTCATAAAACAACAATGGGGTTTAATGGTATAGGCCAGAACAAAGTAATTTAAATTAAAATAAAAGTGTTATTACATTATAACATTAAATTCTAACAATTATGCAGGAACTAATTGTAGTACTATGGTGTCTCGATAGTCAGCTTCCGTAACTTCAAACTCGTCAAATATAGATTGTTTTTTGTATAATTTATGCTATTATTAAATAATTAAATAATTATATTAATAATTATACAGTACTAAGACTGACCGATCGAACTACCGACAAAACTTTCAATGTATTAGCAAACAATGCATTCTTCTAGCTTTTTTGTGATTTTTCCTCGATCCAAATATTTTTTCAGATACTTTTGTAAAGAAGCAGGCAACCGCATGAGTTGCATGTGGTGTTATATTACTTTCCAGTTTAAGGTTATCTCTAATAAGTAGGTTATCTCAATAGTGTGGTGTTATATTTGAAACATAGTTACCTGCCCATCGCATTATAAGTGCCAGTAAGATTTCTATAGACTCCAAGCGTGTCAGGGTGATGTGGTCCATATTCAGCCTCCAAGATGCTCCTTGCTTCTTCAAACATATTTGCAGCTTCATCGAAGGCATCCAAATGCAGGCACACGAGTCCCATCTAGTTCAGGGTGGTAGCAAATAAAGCAGATTTCTTCTCACCAACAGCCCTAAACTTTGGAATAGCATTTTTTAAGCATTTGTAGGAGTCAGAATAATTCTAAAAAAACAAAAACAGCATCATACCTTGCCAAGTTCAGAAAAGTATCACCAATGTTGCAGTTGATAGAAGCTAAATCTGCTTCTTGACCATTTTCTGCTATGTACATGCTTGCCAATACATAATTCTCAAGGCCAGTTTCATAATCTCCTTTTGCCTCACAAATGAGTCCCATCAGTCTCATATTAACAGCTAATTCCAGGAAAGTCAATGACCCCTTATCTTTATAAATGTCAAGAGTTCCTGACAAAGCTTCTCAGCTTCATCAAATTGCAATATCTGAACATGTGCTTCGGATACATACCTGCAAGTCTCGCCAAATCAAGGGTCGTTCTCTTCAAGAACTCGCATTTGAATCTCCAAACCTGCTGTGTACCACACTATAGCATTCTCAACTCGGCCAAGCATTGCATATGCATCTCCTAGCTGCATACACCCAGAAAACTTAGCAAGTGCATGATTTTCACCTTCATCCATTATGGGAATATCAACCGAATGCTCAAGAAGTGGGATTGCCTCATTGTACTTTCCTATACTGCAGTACAATGCTGCTACAACATGTAAACACATAACAAACTCTAAATTTGGCTTCTTATCTGCACAAGTCTCAAATGCTTGCTTTGCTCGTAGCGCCAATGCAAGCACCTTTTCAGATATCTTCCCCAGAAAAACCAAATCTTTAGTCTTTTTAAGTAGATAAGGACCAAGATATGCTCCCTCAGAAGAAACCTTGGAATTATTCACCTGCTTCACCACTCCTAAAGGACTCCCATTTGTTTTTAATTTCTTGTTGACCAGAGGAGGCCATCATGTAAAGGCTTTCTCCTTGAGCTCATAATTTTGGGTTTTCCGGAAGGAATATGTGAAGATTTAGCATTGGTAGGTGAGAGGACTTTCTTGCATGTCCCATCCTTTTCATAACTCTGCTGATTTTCTTTCACAGCAGGAACTGTAGTTTCCACTGGTTCATTGTTCATAAACACTATCTCCTTTGTTGTCTCAACATCCGCATATTCCTCTTTAGCAAGAAATCTCAGTTCTGATTCAATTCTTGATTCGTGGCCATAGGACAACATGCTATACTGCGAAGGCGATTGCTCTAAACTCTGTATGTCACAGACATTGTTATAGAGCTGCTATATAGAGTTTTTGACAACTCCATCTGAGATAAGCCCAACAGAATCACTATCAGGACTGTGCGCACCACTCAAGGGACTTCTTGGTAAGTTTCGATAAATATATCCTTGTGTGGCACATAGTGAAATTAACACACATATCAAGCTAATGAAAGGATGTAATTAAAACTCTAGTAATACACACCAAAAATTGTATGTGTATACCTTAAAATATGTTTGAATATGACCGAATGTTGTAAAATTGGGGGAGAATCTCCTACTTCCCCTTTTCTCAAGTTCAGCTTCCTGCAAAAAAAATAATGAAAACATCAACTGAGATAAAACATAAAAACACCATAGATAATACAGGAAGAAGAGATACACATTTTTTCAAATTCAAATTTCAACACAATTAAACGATAATCAATATTAATTCTTCTGTTAATAATAAAAAAGGACATAATCAACACAAAAAAAAACATTTCAATATCTATATGTAATCTATGTATATAAACACATATGTAATCGAAATAAAAAATAAAAAAGTTACGGATTGAGAGAGAGAGTTAATAACAACTTGGATATGAGATCACCGGAGGAATCTCCGATTAACTAATTCAAATTCACCATTTTTGTTGTGATAGCATAATCTGAATCTAAATTCATATAAGACAGAGAAAAGATAAACGAATGCAATGGTTACCTAAAAGTTTGAAGCAAAATTAGAATCTAAAATCTGAACATCAAAAACATAATTTGGTGATTTCAAATCCGAAATAACAACAAACAAAACTCATTTTTTAATATATATCATTATGTCCAAATTAAGAGGGATACATACAATAAATAATCCATAATTGTAAAATCAAATAAAAATAATTCTTAAAAACCAAAAATAACTTAAAATAATGAAATATGAGATAGATCATACCTCATCAAATAGAGCCGAAAGATCTTCTTATACTTCATTAGTGTTTTTCTTATATTCATTCTGCAAGAAAACAACAAAAAATATCAAAAAAAAATCTAAAATTTTACACACGCAGGTTTCAAACCTCTTGAGTATACATATGGATATGCTCTCAGCACTGGCTTTGGTGTAGCTATCATCAAACATACACTAAAAAAATGATACGCATCAATATATCACTAAAAAATCAAATCACGAAAAAAATCGTAATAGACATAGATGAGGCTATCCTCTTGATATCATTATAGTGACTAAAAATTAATACCTGATTTGGTTGAACCAGATGATTCTTGATTACAAACAATTACTACGCTCTACCATTACAACACCTGCATTATTGAAAAACATGAAAATAAAGTTAAAGATCATAAGAGAATCATAATATATTTATCGACATAATAAACACAAATATAAACAAATAAATCACACACATAGATTGTATTATACGTGATTTTAATAATAATAATAATAATAATAATAATAATAATAATAATAGAATTGTATTATAATCAGATTTATCAGATTTTTTAATGAAATTTGTTTGCTAATTAGATAGAATAAAAAAATAAAATTTGATTTAATTATGTGTCATACACTCCTAATTGGTATAGGCTAGTTATTCACTATATAAATATCATGTAAATAGTATAAAACCTAATTTTTGAGTAACAGAGCCGCAGTGCAGAGTGGGGGCTAAAAGTTAGAGAATCAAGGTACTACCCTGATCTTTTACAACAACTTGAGTTGATTAATTTAGTTATAAACCATGTCCACTAGAACAATATTAATATATTATATTTTGATGAGCATGCGTGGCTTAGTCCAGGAAACAAGTTTTGATTTCTTTTAATTATATATATGTATCGCATATGTTTTATATAAGGTCATTAGTGATTATTTTGTTTATTAGTTTAGATCCATTAATACAAAAGGTTTGTTAATTATAAAATTTGCTTGTTAATTCTAATGGCCATAACCGAGGCCACACTTTATTTTTGATACATACAGTATATGGGAATATTGGTGGCCATGTGCGTTGATCATCTGCGGTATAAAACAAAGTCAGGGACTCAATTTTAATGTTTAGTTACAGAACATGTGTATTAGTATTAAACCGAGACCGATTGATTAGGCCTACTGGTTTTAGTATAATTTGTCAATATATTGAATGATATAAAAAGAATGTATTTTAATTATAAATTATATTTTGTAATTAGATCGGGAGCGGGAAAATTAGCAGATCGTTTGTAAATTTCGTGAGTGTTTGAGATCGTTATTTTAGAGGTACGGATTCTCTCTCCTTTTCATTTAGCGCTACTCATCTTAAAATTAATTATATTAAATCAGTTTTGTCCTCCAATCTGTTCACTTGGTTTTAATTGTTTTGACTGTCTTAATTTTGAAAAATATTTTGACTCGTTGACTTTGAAAAGTGATTTTTATATCTTTTTTAAAATATTTAAATATCTATTTCTGCTATTTTCTGAAATTTTCTGAAATATTTGTTGAAAATGTTCAAATATATGTTTACTGTGATTTCAAAGATTTTGCGAAGTACTTTATTTGAACCCTTAGCGATATAGGGTATACCGAGTTAACCAGCTGTAAGGGTACTACAGCCATGTCATTGCGGCACCAGTGACATGACACTTCTGTGACAGTGTGATTGGTCATGGCGTATCCTTCTGATAGCTCAGGTGCCGAGCTTTTGCGCATTTTGATATTTGTTTCAGGATACGTGGGTGCACCCAGATTTGATTTGATTTGTGATTTGATTTGGCGGTGACGTGTATATGCCGTACACGTTATCTGATTTGTTGCACACATTAGGTACCCTGTGATGTGTGTATCTGTATCTGTTCTGTTCTGATCTCGGTATGAAATATCCTAACCACTCGTTGCTTCAGCCATGCATATTTTAAAATAAATGTTTTATTACAACTGTCAAATATACTTATCTGTTTTTCTGTTTTATAAATTGTATTCCAAATCCGTACTGGGCATTTGGCTCATGCCGTATTCTTTTTCTGGCAGGTGCTTAGGGGGATCTGGGACTGTGTGATGGAGTACTACCCATTATTTCATTGCTTAGGATTTATGGACTTCTAGAATTATTTAGATTGAATTATTATTTACAGATTTTGGTTTTTCGTATTTATTGTTAGGTCCAGAATAACGTAGAAGGGGGGTTGAATACGTTATTTCGAAATATTTGGATTTTTGAGATGTGAAAATAAGGTCAACAACTGAATCGAAATAACACAATCAATTCGGGAAAATATCTTTGAATTGATAAAAACCGAGGGGTGTTACAACTTCTAATCCAGTGGATTAGCTTCAAAAACCAGAACACTCCTAAGGATAGTTTAGGCACAAGGACCTTCTACCCGACACTTCCTGAAAGCGGGCTAAGCCGGCTTTCCTACTAGATAGACTGTCTAGCAGCTTACACAAAGAAGATATAAGAGAGAGAAGAGAGAGTTGTGTGTTGAGGTGTGTTTTGAAATGAAATACAGCATGCCTATTTATAGATTATAGAAAGTTACTATGCTGTACTATTTCAACAACCCCCGTGGGCCCCTCGAGCCACTTTTTGAATAGTAGCCGCCATATGAATAGTATCCACTTTTTGAATAGTAGCCGCCAAATGAATAGTAGCCGCCATATGAATAGTAACCGTGAATAGTAACCGTGAATAGTATTACTATTTTTGGCTGCTTCTTTTGGGCTTCTCTCTTTTGTTTCAAATATTCTGCTGAATTAATTCTTCTCGGAAAATAGTTTAAGTACCAGATTAATTTAATTATTTATTATAAATAATTAATTAATCTGTTACTTAGTTAATTTTCAGAGTAAATTAGTTTTTGACAATACCTTGAGATATTATGTTTGTCCTTGATCGTCAATAGGCTTTGGCAATTCTTTCTGTGAATTTAATGTGTTGATCCTTCTCGTATGTGCTGACACTTAGTGCACTGGTCTGGTTCACAAGTGACTAGCACTGATCTTGATCTTCACACCTTCGTTATATTCCAATTGATTAGCCTACAGCAGTATCTTCAATAAATACATGGAATCTTTTGGCCCTTCAACTGAATCATCTGTACATCTTATTCTGTCACTGAGGCTTGATCATGTTAATGAACTTCTTTCAGCGACTTGATCCATGTTGGTGCCTGTTCTTCAAATTTCACGATCCCTGTATAGAGTTAATATTATTTATCTTTTATCCTAGTTGAGTTATATATTTCCTCTATTACATATTACATTACATTATGCTTTACAATCTCCCCCTATTTGATTGTTAGGGTTTT
This sequence comes from Kitagawia praeruptora, assembly GCA_037693485.1. NCBI lineage: Eukaryota > Viridiplantae > Streptophyta > Magnoliopsida > Apiales > Apiaceae > Kitagawia > Kitagawia praeruptora. The sequence goes on along the minus strand of CM075348.1, from coordinate 157,298,001 downwards.
GACAAGCAAATTCCTAGAGGATAACTCAACTGATACAAGAAAAATGAAATACAAAGATAAATAATATTAAAGTACATTCTGGATCATATATATACATTTTCCAGATTTCTAAAAATTAACCAAGTGCAAGACAATTGTTCCTGTAGACTGAACAAATCTTCAATTTTGCCTTTGCTTTCTTTCCACATAGCACTAATACTCCCATTAGCTTTTTCTTTCCCAAAATAAAGTTAATTCCGTGTCAACAACCTTTTCTTTACCCTTACGCCTAGTAGATTTTTCTTGGTCATCCACCTTCTCCCCCTCAGTTGGGTTATCCTCCAGAGTAGTAGGATGTGGAGTTGGTAAATTAGACGAAGCTGTCTTCCCCAAGGAATGAATTGCATGACTAAACTGGGATGCCATGGAACTTAATTGAACCTGGAATGCATCATGTTGAATAAGTTGCAAATTTTTGATTTCTGCAATGGACTTACAGATATTTTGAAACTCTTTCTCCATTGTTTGGACCCGTGTAAGGAGTCTGCTGTATTCCTTTCTGGTTACAAGTGCATGTGGCTTAGTAGGTTGCTCACTTGTACATTCTGCAGGTGTTTCACTCAACACTCTATATTCACTCGGTTTAGTGGTTTGGGTTACACTTACATGTTCTGTTTGTGTTTCCCTCAACTCTCCTCTAGAGCTTCCACCAATATGTGTACCTGCAAATGAAATCATCCTAGCCCCTTTTTTAGAGGTCACGGATGGTACAATGAAAGTTCGTGAGCTTTCGTCCTCACGTGAAGTGAGTTGCCGACCACTGGTAAAGATTGGTAAATCTCGAAAGAGATCCAGAGATTTTCCCTCTAGGAGGTTAAACTTGAATCGATTAAATGGCACAAAACCCAAGTTTCCCTCGTACGTCTGTGAAGACACTTGGTTCATAAAAGAACCTCCTATCGATGGATCTTTCCGTAAAATGGAAGATTCACCAGTTACTCCCGTCAATTCAACCTTATTTACATTTTCACTCATTGGATAATAAAGAATTGTTTCACTAACAGTTACCGTTACCTCAGGTTTATTGGGTTTACTCCGTTTAGAATGAGGTAGAGCGGCTAATGTAACTAACTCCTTATGTGGTGCTGCTGAGGCACTATCTCCCTCAATAATGTGAATGACTGGCCGTTTAAGTGACAAATGAGGTGTAGGAGTTTGTTGTGTTTGTGTTTGCATTTGTAGAATGGGCTCTTCGACCTGTGTTAGAGTCGGTGGGATTTCCTGCTCTTGGTCGGGTAAGATGGCCACTGGGGCTGTAAAAACTGTATTTCCTGTGACACAATAGGGAATATAGAGGTTGGAATAGCAGGGATTGAAATATTACCTTGTCGTATACCTGCTCTCACTGGTCGTGGTAACAACGGAAGTGGGACAGTCTTTAGATATTCAGTTAGGACTGTAGGCACATCCGTATATTTCTTTTTGCTTATGTAATTAATTACATTCGTCTTCATAGAAGAACATTCCACCTTTTGACCATTTTCCAAGCGTCCTGTCTTCATCATTCAAAAAATCATTTAATATTAACTGTAGAAACCTTGGATATAGACATTTGACATTTTGAGTCCGAACATCTCTTGTTCCCAAGCGTTTCATTTTTAAAATGATTTGACCAAGCACTATTTTTCCAAAATTAATCCTCAAATTATTGCCGACCGCATACCCTATTATTTGAATAAATTCAGGTGTTCGATCTTGATTTGTTCTATCTGAGGAAAAAACATGGTTAAGAGTGTGAAAGAAGAAATTCCAATACTGGGTTAGAAACATTCTAGATAGATTACCAGTATTGAAATTGCCATCTTGGTACCTTATAAAACGAAAGAACATTTCAATCTGTTCGGGTGTAGGATCAGAAACGAGATTTTCCATAGGAAAATGAAGAATTGATTAACATCTCGTTCAGTGACCCTAATCGACCTACCAAATAGTCGATATGTGAATGCACACCCGTCCTGTCCAGAAGTGTTAACTGCACTGCAATATAGTTCACACAATGCATCATGGTTAAGCTGCACCTGTGTAACTAAAGCATAGCGAATTAATGAATGTTCATTCAGAAATTGTGTCCAAGCCCGAAATTGCTCATCCTGAATTGTTTCGATTTGCTGAATGGAAACAGGATTAACTTTAGCAATTAAAAAACTTCCCTGCAATGCCATTTTCAAAACTTTGAGGAAATTCAAAAACAAGGGTTAGTGCGTATAACAAGAATATGAAATCCGCTCTAAAAACCACCAGCTAGATTGTGAGATCTTTCCGGTCAAAGCTTGAAATATTCAGCAATTGTGTGTATATGCTCTGTATATCTGAAAATTGATGATGTTAAACACAAACAAAAACTCATCATTTATAAGGTTTCAAGTATTGGTGGGTTAGGTGTAATAGTGACAGGTTATGTTTGAAAAATAACACCGCTCAATAATTTCTCACCTAACTACCTAATTAGCCAAAAAAAAATCTTATCACCGAAACCTGTCAGCCGAAAAAACATCTTATCGCCGAAACTTATCAGCATATACACATACACATATTTAATACTTCTAATTATTATGGATTTAAAAATAATCACACAGTAAATCAAGAATTAATCCACAATAATCAGATAAGCTCACAATTAAATAGACATAAAATTAATAAAATATCATTAATTGATATATGTCAATAAAATATTTATTTAATTATGCTACAATTTATTTTAATAATCAAATATCAGAACAGGTGAGATCCAATCTTGAATTGCTTCAGTCATGATATCAATTATTAAAATAAATATCGAGTACACGAGTATTACACAAAGATATAACATGCAAACCTGTTAATACTCAAGTATCGCTTCAGTAGTACCAACTAATTACCACAAATTTCTAACATTTAAACACATGGCAACTAATTAGTAGATAAAATTATGAAAATGTACAACAACTTGCATTTGTTGACTTCCTGTTAATAGGACAAGTTTAACATGCCAAGTTCACTAACCAACCTGTTGAATGTAGATTCATCAAGTGGTTTCGTGAAAATGTCTGCAAGTTGTTGCTCAGTGGGAATGAAGTGAAGTTCCACAGTACCATGCATAACATGTTCACGAATGAAATGATACCTTAAGTCGATGTGCTTGGTTCGAGAATGCTGTACTGGATTATTCGAGATTGCTATGGCACTTGTGTTGTCGCAGAATATGGGTATTTTGTTAAGCAACAGACCATAATCCATGAGTTGATTCCTCATCCACAAGATTTGTGAGCAATAGCTACCAGCTGCAATGTATTCGGCCTCTGCTATAGATGTGGCTACTGAATGCTGCTTCTTGTTGAACCAGGAAACCAATCTCCTTCCAAGGAATTGACAGCTTCCAGAAGTACTCTTGCGATCAATCTTGCAACCAGCATAATCAGAGTCTGTATAGCCAACTAGGTTGAAACCCGTATCCTTAGGATACCAAATACCAAGATTCGGAGTACCCTTAAGATATCTGAAGATACGCTTCACAGCTATCAAATGTGATTCTTTAGGATCAGCTTGGAACCTCGCACATAGGCATGTTGCGAACATTATATCTGATCTGCTTGCAGTGAGGTAGAGTAGAGAACCTATCATGCCCCTATAGCTTGTTATGTCAACTCGTTTTCCAGATTTATCTTGATCAAGCTTAGTGGCAGTGGCCATGGGAGTCTTTGCAGGTGCTGAATCTTCAAGATGATATTTTTTAATAAGATCCTTAATATACTTGGATTGACAGATAAAGATACCATCTGTTTTTTGGCTTACTTGCAATCCAAGAAAGTAGTTCAGCTCTCCCATCATGCTCATCTCGTACCTACTCTGCTTCAACTTAGCAAACCTTGCACAAAGTGCATCATTCGTAGAGCCAAATATAATGTCATCAACATAAACTTGCACAAGTAGAATATCATTTTTATGCTTTTTATAGAACAGAGTTTTATCTATGACACCTCTAGTAAAACCACTTTTAAGTAAGAATTCAGCAAGAGTGTCATACCATGTTCTAGGCGACTGCTTAAGACCATAGAGAGCTTTGAATAGAAGGTAGACGAAGTCCTCACATTCAGGATCAATAAAACCAGGAGGTTGTTCAACATAGACCTCTTCTTCAAGCTCACCATTCAAGAAAGCACTTTTCACATCCATCTGATATACTCTGAAGTTTGAATGTGCAGCAAATGCCAGAAACATCCTGATGGCTTCAAGTCTAGCAACTGGTGCGAAGGTCTCATCATAATCAATACCTTCTTCTTGAGTGTAGCCTTTGGCAACCAGTCTCGCCTTGTTCCTTGTAACTATTCCATTCTCGTCAAGTTTATTTCTGAATACCCATTTTACATCAATTACAGATTTGTCCTTTGGTCTGGGTACCAGCTTCCAAACTTTTTGTCTTTCAAACTGATTGAGTTCCTCTTGCATTGCAATCACCCAATCTGGATCTTCCAGAGCTTCTCCAACCTTCTTAGGTTCAATTTCTGATAGAAAACCAGAATACAAGCATTCGTTCGGAGTAGCTCTTCTAGTCTGAACTCTTGAGTCAAGATCACCAATGATCAGATCAAAAGTATGATCTCGATTCCAAACAGTTTGCCTTGGTAGATAAGATCTGGATGATTCCCCATTATTAGCATTCTGACTATTGGATCCTTCTCCTGCTCCCCCTGAGTTGTTGCTTGTCTGATCTGTAGATTCTTCAACTTGAGGACTAGAACCAGAAATAGTCTGACTTTGAGATCCCGTGTTCCCACTACCATTACCAGAATCTGGATCATCATTATCATCATTACCATTATTATTTACATTATCAACAACAACCTCAGGTTCAGTTTCATCATCCTCATCATCAGAAAGATTCTCAAAAGCTAGAGATTCATCATCATCTTCTTTCTGAATACTAGGAGATCTTGCATCGTCAAATCTCACATTAAGGCTTTCCACAACCTTCTGACTATCGATCACATACACCCTGTACGCCTTAGACTCCAATGAATACCCTAGGAAAATGCCTTCATCTGCTTTAGCATCAAACTTACCAAGATGCTCATAGCCATCTTTAAGAGCATAGCATTTTCCTCTGAACACATGAAAGTACTTTACGGATGGTTTAGTGAGGGCCATAAGCTCATATGGTGTCTTCTCATACATTTTGTTGATCAGGGTTCTATTCTGAGTATAGCAAGCTGCATTGACTACCTCAGCCCAGAAATAGGTAGGAAGTTTAGCTTCATTCAGCATTGTTCTGGCAGCTTCAATCAGTGTTCGATTCTTCCTCTCAACCACCCCATTCTGCTGCGGAGTCCTGGGTGCTGAAAACTATCTTGAGATACCCTTCTCAGTACACCAGCTATTGAGAACTGAGTTTCTGAATTCAGTCTCATTATCTGATCTGATTTTACGTACGAGCACTCCAGCTTCTAGCTCAATCTTCTTGATATGATTGATAATCATCTGCGCTACTTCATCCTTAGAATGCAAGAATAACACCCATGTGTATTTGGAATAGTCATCCACAATTACTAAACAATATCGCTTCTTGGACATAGACATGACATTAACTGGACCAAACAAATCATTATGCAGAAGTTGCAGTGGTTCAGTGATGTCTGATATTGTCTTCCTTTTGTGTGATGCTCTCTTGGACTTTCCCTTTTCACATGCTGCACATAGTCCGTCAGGACTGAACTCCATCTCGGGTAATCCTCTCACAAGTTCCCTCTTGACTAGAGAATTCATAGTCTTGAAGTTAAGATGTGAAAGCTTCTTATGCCATAACCAACTGTCTTCTGAAGATGCTTTACCATAGAAGCACTTGACTTCATCATTGCCAGAGTTCCAGTCAGCTACGAACAAATCACCCTTTCTCACTCCTTGCAAAGCGAGCTTCTCATCCCTCTTGTTACTGATCAGACACTTCTCCTTCTTGAACAAGACTTCATATCCTTTATCACTAAATTGACTTATGCTCAGAAGATTATGCTTTAGACCATCAACAAGAGAGACTTCTTCAACGATGACATTCCCAAATTCCAAACAGCCATATCCCGTAGTGAATCCTTTGTTGTCATCTCCAAAGGTATCGAACATCCACTATCCAGAATCCACATGACTCGCTTTTTCTTCATGCCCTGTATTCAAAGGAGATTAAGTTTTCTTTGGTACCCAAACTTGTTTTGGTCCAGAGAGCTTAGACACATTTGCATATTTAACAGATTTCTGTGCAGATTTAGCATTTGCCTTGACTGTCTCCTTTTCTCTTACAGAGGCCTCAGCAAAATTGCTTCTAGGCTTGGGAGAAAAGGATTCTTTCCTAGATTTAGGTGGACTAGCAGTCTTAGGTCTGTTATTTCTATCATGTTTTGTTTTCTTACTTTTATCATCATGTGAACAATTATTAACAGCAGGAGATGCATGTGTCACATTTAGAAAAGCAGTCATAAGATTAACAGTGCATGATATGCAAGCAGTTGAAGCACACTTAGAATGAACAGGCATGGCAGACATGTTATGAACATGAGCATTAATATTATGATTATTCTCTACTTTAACATTCTTACATGCATGAGTAAGATGAGCAGCAGAGTTGCAGTTGTTACATAACTTCCTAGGACCATTTTTTCCTATCCTTCCATTTTTGTTCTTCTTAGCCCTAGACTCATTTTGATCACCTAGTTCAGTTTTAGGTTTTACAAATTTGACAAACTTACTAGGTGACATTGCCTTTTCATTTCTTTGCTTTTTAATGTTCTCAACAAGTATTTCATTTCTAATTAATAAAGCATCAACATCAAAGGGCTCAGAGGTAACTTCCTTATATAGGGGACTTTCTGCATTCTTAAGAACAGGTGGTGCATTACTGGATGTAGCCTTAGCTGATTTAGGATCCACCACTTGTTTCTTACATTTCTTAACATTATAGTCAAATCCAATAGCAACTCTTGGACCAGATATTTGACTATCAAACAATTCCCTAGCAAGGTTAGCTGAATTCTAAAAAGCATATAGCTTACCATCTATGTCAGCTATTTTCTCTTTAAGTTCATTCTCTGTCTCGACACTAACCTGGAATTTGTTTTCTAGATACTCATTTCTTTCCTTTAGATTTTCTATCTGCATATTAGTGAGTTCTAGTTCCTCATTCCTGGCTTGTATCTTACTAAGTTCAGCCCTAACATTTTCAGTCTCAGATTTAGCAGTTGTTATATCTTTTAAAGCATATTCTAAATCCCATCTAAGATCACTTATAGATTTGCTAGAGTCTATCACATGCTTGACACAATCATGATTACGACATTTAAATCTATCAGCCATAGAAGCAGGCATGTTTTTTTACCTCATATCCGTAAGTAGGATCATAGTCTGCCATCAGCGCAAGATTTCCATACTCCTCTTCATCGTCAGTGTCATCCCAGCTTTTGCCCTCGGCAATGTATGACTTGACAGGATACTTTCTCTGAGAGCTAGAGTCCCTTTTCTGAAAAACGTTCTTCCTTTCATTTGCTTGCCTGGGTTCTCTGCATTCGCTGGCAAAGTGCCCCATCTTATCACAGTTGTAGCACCGAAACTTGCTACGGTCTACCATCCCTGTCTTGTTACTCTTTCCTGATTCAGACCCAGAAGATGAACCAGTTCTCTACGATCTGCTGCTACTTCCAGAAGATCTGTACTTGGCATTTTTCCTGAATCTGATTCGGCTAAAGTTAGCTGCTAATATAGCCATAGTAGGATCCTCCAGTTGCTGCAACTCCTCAAGAGTATAATACTCACTTTCGTCACCAGGCAGATCATCATTGTCCATTTCAGCTTCAAAGAACACATCCTTCTTGTTCAGCGGTTTCACAACCTTTGTTTCAGGTTCTTTGTGGCTGGATGCAGTAAGAGCAGTTGTCTTCAATAATTCAGCATTCTTGCTGTCCACTGTTCCAGCACCATATATAATTTTCCTTTGCTCTTGCTCCATCTCATGAGTTCTTAACTTTCCATACAACTTCTCAAGAGTCATTGTAGCAAAGTCATCTCTCTCTCTGATGGATGACGCTTTATGTTCTACATGGTGTGGTAGAGTCAGCATGAATTTCCTGTTTGTCTCTCTTAGAGGATACTTCTTCCCGTGAATGCTCAACTCATTCAGTAGCTTATTGTATCTCTCGAAAACTTGAGTGATACTTTCACCAGGAAAAGATTTAAAAGCTTCGTAGTGAGACGTCAGAATATCCAGTCGATTTTCACGAACTTCATCAGTTCCCTCCATTATCATTCCAATCGTATCCCACATGTGTTTCGCACTAGTACAGTTCATAATTTGATGATTCATTTCATCATCCATGGAGTCAACTATGATTAGTCTAAGATTGGTATCCAATCCATCTTTTTCGGTTTCAGCAGCGGTATACTCCGATGGGCGTTTCGGAATCATTCCTCCAACAGCTGCACTACTTTCACCATCCTCAGTAGTTTCAGGAGCAGCTTTCATTGGTTTAGACCAACCCTCAGTCAACGTCTCCATGTATCTAGGATTTGACGCTTGCATGAACAGTAACATCTTCATTTTCCACATGCTGTAATTATCACGCTTAAATGAAGGAACCTTAATACTGCTATCTTTTTGAGTACTCATGATTTTGGATGACGAACGCGGATCTGATCTGTATGTCGATCAACAAGCTCTTGATGCCAATTGTTAGGTCCAGAATAACGTAGAAGGGGGGTTGAATACGTTATTTCGAAATATTTGGATTTTCGAGATGTGAAAATAAGGTCAACAACTGAATCGAAATAACACAATCAATTCGGGAAAATATCTTTGAATTGATAAAAACCGAGGGGTGTTACAACTTCTAATCCAGTGGATTAGCTTCAAAAACCAGAACACTCCTAAGGATAGTTTAGGCACGAGGACCTTCTACCCGACACTTCCTGAAAGCGGGCTAAGCCGGCTTTCCTACTAGATGGACTGTCTAGCAGCTTACACAGAGAAGATATAAGAGAGAGAAGAGAGAGTTGTGTGTTGAGGTGTGTTTTGAAATGAAATACAGCATGCCTATTTATAGATTATAGAAAGTTACTATGCTGTACTATTTCAACAACCCCCGTGGGCCCCTCGAGCCACTTTTTGAATAGTAGCCACCATATGAATAGTATCCACTTTTTGAATAGTAGCCGCCAAATGAATAGTAGCCGCCATATGAATAGTAGCCGTGAATAGTAACCGTGAATAGTATTACTATTTTTGGCTGCTTCTTTTGGGCTTCTCTCTTTTGTTTCAAATATTCTGCTGAATTAATTCTTCTCGGAAAATAGTTTAAGTACCAGATTAATTTAATTATTTATTATAAATAATTAATTAATCTGTTACTTAGTTAATTTTCAGAGTAAATTAGTTTTTGACAATACCTTGAGATATTATGTTTGTCCTTGATCGTCAATAGGCTTTGGCAATTCTTTCTGTGAATTTAATGTGTTGATCCTTCTCGTATGTGCTGACACTTAGTGCACTGGTCTGGTTCACAAGTGACTAGCACTGATCTTGATCTTCACACCTTCGTTATATTCCAATTGATTAGCCTGCAGCAGTATCTTCAATAAATACATGGAATCTTTTGGCCCTTCAACTGAATCATCTGTACATCTTATTCTGTCACTGAGTCTTGATCATGTTAATGAACTTCTTTCAGCGACTTGATCCATGTTGGTGCCTGTTCTTCAAATTTCACGATCCCTGTATAGAGTTAATATTATTTATCTTTTATCCTAGTTGAGTTATATATTTCCTCTATTACATATTACATTACATTATGCTTTACATTTATTGGTTTGAATTGTAATTTTGGAGGTTAATACTATTCGAAGATTATTAGACTGTTTAATCGTTATTTAGAGATTTTTTTTAGTGCTCTGTTTGCAGGTTTATGGATTAAATAATATCTCCTCCCATTTTAGGAAGGGGGTGTTCAAAGATGGCATCAGAGCTTAGGTTCCTTCTTGTAGAAAACCTATTTAGGTTGACCTGTGAGTTTGGGTAGCCATTAGGATGGGTTCAATGTTTTTAAAATTCATTCTGTTTTGTTCATTTCAGAACTATTTTACTTTTATGATATTTTTCAACTAATTCGACCCTTTGCTTTATTGTGAACTTTATTCAAATATGTTTATACCCGGATTTTTTTTATAGGAGTGAAATTTTTATTTATTTATTTATTTTTGTTATTCGATTATGGTTCCACTCGGTCTATCATTTATTTGTCATCAATTCAGTACCTTTGAGTTTGGTACTTGTTAGTGAGTCGTCTTACATTTTTAGAGGTCCAAAAATGAATGTTACTATTTTTTAGTATCAAGAGTGTTAGATAATTGTAAGTATCAAGAGTGTTAGATAATTGTAAGAGTGTGTTGATTTTGAGGATAATGAATTATTTATCAATCGTTTGAGTATAGCTTGGTTGAGTATAATTTGTGCAACAATTGGTTTGTGAGGAAAACAAATTATAACGACCTAGGAAATCGCGTATTTAAAATTCTTATTTAATATTAAATGTGGATTATATGATCTGAATATTTTGAGAAGGTCATTATATGTGATATTGTGTTCATGTGATTATATGATGAATTATGTGTGCCGTGTAAGTCCGTGTATTTTTACCTGTATTTTTTATGATTAAAATGTATTTAAATCTTGCATTATTGATCTTCGGAGAATTTATAAAATCATCGGAGTTGTTAAAAATCATGAAATATTTTGTGTTATTATCTTTATGATATTAATTGGTTTAAAAATTATCGGGAAAATTATTTTGGGTGTTTCAGTATTTTAAATTGATTTTACGAGTTTTATCGTATTTAAAGGATCAAAACTTGTAAAATCCATATTTAATTCATTTTTTATCCTAAAATTATTTTCAAAATATGTGGGTGCTTGTAATTTCATGTTTTTGATTTTAAAATTGTAAATTTAAAATTTTCAACTATTTCCCATTTAATTTCGATTTTAGTAGTGTTTTAACTGAATTTTTGTTTGTTGAGCATAGTTAAAAAGACCAAAATGCCCCTGAAATTTTTGGTAAAAGGCATCAGCCGCCTCTCTCCTTTATTCCAGAGACATCTCGATCTTGTCTCCTATTTTTACTATCTTTTTCCCTCAAAGAAATCTTTCTCTCAATTAAACCTCTCTCTCTCTCAAATTCCTCTCAATCTCTCTCTATATCTCTCTCATTTTCGGTAGAAATTGTTAGAAAATGGAGTTTTTAGGGCATAATTATTTTATGTTCTTGATGTTAATTCCGGATTTTAACGATTGGAAATTGTTCCTTGATATGGGAACTTAAATTTTCATATATGGGTCTAAGTAATTTTCTTAGTGAAACCCATAGAGAAATGGAGTTGAAGTTAGTAGCTTGAATAAGCTTGAAATGAGAATGAGGCTTTATTTTAATATTATAAACATGCTGTCAAGAGTTGGACTATACCCCTGTAAACTCTCGAGAGTAAACTTGCTGTCATGAAACAAAGTTGCTGTCAGGAAGGTAAAACTTGCTGTCATGAACAAGGTTGCTGTCAGGAAGGATAAACTTGCTGTCATGAATAAGGTTGCTGTCAGGAAGGTAAAACTTACTGTCAGGAACAAGGTTGCTGTCAGAAAGTAAACTTACTGTCAAGTTCAAACTGATGACAGTTACTTTAAAGATGCTGTCGGGACTTGTTGACAGTAACTTCTGCGTGGTTTTGACAGTAAAGTCTGAGTGTTTATTCTATTAATTGGAAGTCATAATGTGGATAAATATATAACGTAACTGTTACGATTTATTTAATATAAAATCAGGGAGTTACAATATTAATTGGGTGGCATCAGTTACGTTTAGCCTCTAGTATAAATAGAGACCTAAGCCACTGATTGTTTTATACACTGAATATACTGTCCACACCATACATTCTCTGTTCTCTCTATACACTCTGTTCTCCCTTTATATTCTGTACTCAACCAGTAGGTTTTTCTGGCGACTGAGGTGCTAGTCGAAGTTGAGTTTTCTGGTTGCTGTGACCATCTAACTCGGAGCTGTTTTATCCTGGAAGAATATTGCCAGCATCCTGACACAGTGTAAGTGGAGGCAATTATCTCTTCAAGAACAATCAGGACTTCTTTGCAAGGCCTGGTGACTCAGCTGATTATTTCTTATTTGATACCTGCATAGCTATGGCTACTGGTATGTCTTCTGTTCTTCCTTCGTTTTTACAGTTACTGATATGCTTGCTTTTTACCTTCGTGTTTTGTTTCGTTAATTGTTTGCTTGGCCTTGGCTTGTTAAATACGATATATAACTGCCTCTATGTTGCTGTAGTAGTCAATATTCCCAACATTCTTGAAGAGATAATTCGTTATATAGTATTTAGCATAATGGTTAACGATAGTGAGATTCCTGCTAGTGGTAGTTCGGTTGCATCTGTTGGGGTCATTGATTGGACCACTTATAGTTTTCCACAACCCGTTGAATTGACTGGTTTGCCAGAGAAATTCAATGGGGGCGTTGGCTTTTCTCGTTGGCAGAAAAGGATGAAGTTGTGGTTGACTGTAAAGGGTCTATGGCCTGTTGTGGAATATGAGAAGCCGGTTGTGGATCAAGAGAAGGCTGAATCAGTTAAGAGTTATGCGAAGTGGGCTGAGAAGGATGGGGTTGCTAGGGCAGCAATATTGGCTGCTCTAACCAACACATTGTTTGATGTGTACTCCTTTGATGCCTACACCGCAAAACTCTTATGGGAGAAGCTGGACCAGACACATAATACTGACTCACAAGGTCTGGAAAAGTATTCTGTGGCTAGGTTCCTTGATTTCAAGCTGGTGGACAATAAGTCCATGACTGAGCAAGTGCATGAGTTCGAGATGATAGTGCATGCTTTGAAGGAGTCTGGAATGGACCTCCCTAAAAAGTTTAAGGTGATGAGTGTGATTGAAAAGCTCCCAAAGTCTTGGGAAGAGTTCTCTCTCTCCCTGAAAAGACAGAAAGGAGATATCACATGGACCAACCTTATACTGGACATCTCGGTGCAAGAACAACACAAGTCCAAACAGGGACATGTGATGCCAACTGAGCATGGAAGTTCGAAGGTAAATGTAGCTACTGTAGGACAGAAAAGGAAGGCTGTCTCTAAGAAGGGTAATAGTAGTAAACCTAAGAATGACAAGGATAAGGCCAAGAAACCAAAGGCAAACAAACCATGTTGGTCTTGTGGGCAGGTTGGGCACTGGAGTAAGGACTGCCCTACGAAGAAAGCAAAGAAAGCCGAGGGTGTAGCTCAAGCGAATGCTGTGCTTGGAACCTCAATTGGGCCTGTAGCGAACATGGTTGTTGGTGAGGCTTTGGCTTCTGAAACCAACGTAGACCGGTATGTTACCTACAACCCTGTACTATTTTCCACTTATCTGTCAAATGAATGGTTGATTGATACTAGAGCTAATGTGCATATTTGTGCTGAAATTAGTTTATTTGTATCTTATCAACAGAGTCATAGCTTGACAGTGACGATGGGGAACGCAAGTGCTGCTCAAGTACATGGAGTAGGAAACGTGGACCTGAAGTTTCCTTCGGGACGTATTCTATCCCTGACAAGAGTGCATCATGTTCCCGACATGCGTAGAAATATAATAAGTGGTAGTTGTTTAGTAGCTAATGGCTTTGAAGTCTCTCTCAAATGTAATAAAGTAGTTCTTATTCATACTGGTACTTTCTTTGGCAAGGGTTACTTGTCAAATGGTTTATTTGTGATAAATGCTGAGCCCGTTTTGGGTGCTTTTAATAAGATTACTCCTTCTGTTAATTATGTTGAATCTTCTGATTTATGGCATGCTAGACTTGGTCACTTAAATTTTGGTGCTCTTAAAAATATGATGAACTTAGAGTTGATTCCAAAACACACTATAGAAAAGAATTCTAAATGTCAAGTATGTGTGTCTGCTAAACAAATAAGGAAACCTTTTCATAATATTGTTAGGGATTCAGACTTGTTAGATTTAGTACACACTGATATTTGTGAATTTGGTGGTGTGTTGACTAAGGACCAGTTTAGATACTTCATTACCTTTATAGATGATAGTAGTAGATACTGTTATGTTTATTTACTTAGACATAAGGATGAAGCACTTAGTAAATTCATTATATATAAAACTGAAGTAGAAAAACAAACTAGTAAGGTGCTTAAAAGATTGAGATCTGATAGAGGTGGTGAGTATACGAGTAACGCTTTTAATGAATTTTGTGCAAACAATGGTATAGTTCATGAAGTTACCCCACCATACACACCTGAGTCTAATGGGGTTGCTGAGCGAAAGAACAGAACATTTAAAGATATGATTAATAGTATGCTTATTAACTCTGGGCTGCCTAAATACATGTGGGGAGAAGCTCTGAATACGGCTTGCCATATTCTGAATAGAGTTCCTCTGAAACACATGGATAAGACACCCTATGAGTTATGGAAGAGCAAGAAGACTAGTCTTAAGTATCTTCGTGTGTGGGGGTGCCTTGCTAAGGTACTTGTCCCTGAACACAAGAGAAAGAAACTAGGTCCGAAGACTGTTGATTGTATCTTTCTAGGCTATCTTGAGACCACTACAGCTATGAGATTTTTAGTGTTAAAATCTGACATAGATGGTATAGTGGCAAACACGATAGTTGAGTTTCGTGATGCTACATTCTTTGAGGATGTCTACCCTATGAAGACTGGTATGCCTCAAGATACTTCTAATGAAGATCCTACTCACACATCAAGTTCTATTCCTGATCATGTGGAAAAGATGACAAATGTGGGGGCGGAACCTAGTAGTAGCTCTACTGCTAAGGAGGTAGAGGAACCACGAAGGAGTAAGCGTGCAAAGGTAGTCAAGGATTTTGGAAGTGATTTTATCACTTACAATGTCGAGGATGAACCTTTAACTTTCCGACAAGCTATGGATTCTTCAGAGTCTAGGCACTGGAAGGGCGCTGTAAAGAGTGAAATTGACTCTATTGTTTCTAACGGAACATGGGAATTAGTTGATCTCCCTCCTGGGTGTTCTACTATCGGGTGTAGATGGATTTTTAAAAAGGAAGTTGAACCCTGACGGATCAATAGATAAGTACAAAGCTAGACTGGTAGCTAAGGGTTTTAAGCAAAAGGAGGGCATTGATTACTTTGACACATACTCTCCAGTAGCTAGAATGACAACAATTCGAATGCTAGTAGCATTTGCTTCCGTACATGGTCTTATCATCCATCAAATGGATGTAAAGACAGCTTTTCTTCATGGTGAACTTGAAGAAGAGATTTATATGGATCAGCCTGAGGGATTTGTTGCATCTGGTAACGAAAGGAAAGTATGTAAGTTGATCAAATCCATCTATGGCTTGAAACAAGCTCTTAGGGATTGGCATAAAAAGTTTGATGAAACTATAGTGCCGTTCAGTTATGATATTAATGATAGTGATAAGTGTGTCTACACCAAAGTTAAAGGTAGTGAGTGTGTCATCTTGTGCCTATATGTAGATGACATATTACTGTTTGGAACCAATATTGAGATTATTAACGAGACAAAAGCTTTCTTGAAAAGGCATTTTGAAATGAAGGATATGGGTGAGGCTAGTGTGATTCTTGGTCTCAAGCTGACTCAGTCAGCTGAGGGAATAACTTTATCGCAGTCTCATTATATAGAGAAATCTATACTTGAGAAATATGGTTATTCACAGTGTAGAATCGCTAGTACACCCTATGATCCTAAAGTTGCCCTTGTCAAGAATACTTCAGGAGTACCTGTGTCTCAGTTAAGGTATTCTCAGATTATAGGGAGTTTGCAGTATCTTGCTAACTGTACTAGACCAGATATTTCATATTCTGTGTCTAAGTTGGCTAGATATACAAGCTGTCCAAACAGAACTCATTGGGATGCTCTTGATAGAGTACTAAGATATCTGAAAGGCACAATGTACCTAAGTTTACACTATAGGAGATTTCCTGGTGTACTTGAGGGGTACAGTGATGCAAGTTGGATAGCTAAGAAGTCTGGTTCCAATGGAGTGACTGGATACGTGTTCACTTTAGCAGGTGGAGCAATATCCTGGAAGTCGACAAAACAGACTATTGTAGCCATTAGGATGGGTTCAATGTTTTTAAAATTCATTCTGTTTTGTTCATTTCAGAACTATTTTACTTTTATGATATTTT
The DNA here is from genome assembly GCA_037693485.1 of Kitagawia praeruptora. Classification (NCBI taxonomy): domain Eukaryota; kingdom Viridiplantae; phylum Streptophyta; class Magnoliopsida; order Apiales; family Apiaceae; genus Kitagawia; species Kitagawia praeruptora. The sequence continues at coordinate 157,281,771 of CM075348.1, read as the reverse complement.
TCAACTAATTCGGCCCTTTGCTTTATTGTGAACTTTATTCAAATATGTTTATACCCAGATTTTTTTTATAGGAGTGAAATTTTTATTTATTTATTTATTTTTGTTATTCGATTATGGTTCCACTCGGTCTATCATTTATTTGTCATCAATTCAGTACCTTTGAGTTTGGTCCTTGTTAGTGAGTCGTCTTACATTTTTAGAGGTCCAAAAATAAATGTTACTATTTTTGAGTATCAAGAGTGTTAGATAATTGTAAGTATCAAGAGTGTTAGATAATTGTAAGAGTGTGTTGATTTTGAGGATAATGAATTATTTATCAATCGTTTGAGTATAGCTTGGTTGAGTATAATTTGTACAACAATTGGTTTGTGAGGAAAACAAATTATAACGACCTAGGAAATCGCGTATTTAAAATTCTTATTTAATATTAAATGTGGATTATATGATCTGAATATTTTGAGAAGGTCATTATATGTGATATTGTGTTCATGTGATTATATGATGAATTATGTGTGCCGTGTAAGTCCGTGTATTTTTACCTGTATTTTTTATGATTAAAATGTATTTAAATCTTGCATTATTGATCTTCGGAGAATTTATAAAATCATCGGAGTTGTTAAAAATCATGAAATATTTTGTGTTATTATCTTTATGATATTAATTGGTTTAAAAATTATCGGGAAAATTATTTTGGGTGTTTCAGTATTTTAAATTGATTTTACGAGTTTTATCGTATTTAAAGGATCAAAACTTGTAAAATCCATATTTAATTCATTTTTTATCCTAAAATTATTTTCAAAATATGTGGGTGCTTGTAATTTCATGTTTTTTATTTTAAAATTGTAAATTTAAAATTTTCAACTATTTCCCATTTAATTTCGATTTTAGTAGTGTTTTAACTGAATTTTTGTTTGTTGAGCATAGTTAAAAAGACCAAAATGCCCCTGAAATTTTTGGTAAAAGGCATCAGCCGCCTCTCTCCTTTATTCCAGAGACATCTCGATCTTGTCTCCTATTTTTACTATCTTTTTCCCTCAAAGAAATCTTTCTCTCAATTAAACCTCTCTCTCTCTCAAATTCCTCTCAATCTCTCTCTATATCTCTCTCATTTTCGGTAGAAATTGTTAGAAAATGGAGTTTTTAGGGCATAATTATTTTATGTTCTTGATGTTAATTCCGGATTTTAACGATTGGAAATTGTTCCTTGATATGGGAACTTAAATTTTCATATATGGGTCTAAGTAATTTTCTTAGTGAAACCCATAGAGAAATGGAGTTGAAGTTAGTAGCTTGAATAAGCTTGAAATGAGAATGAGGCTTTATTTTAATATTATAAACATGCTGTCAAGAGTTGGACTATACCCCTGTAAACTCTCGAGAGTAAACTTGCTGTCATGAAACAAAGTTGCTGTCAGGAAGGTAAAACTTGCTGTCATGAACAAGGTTGCTGTCAGGAAGGATAAACTTGCTGTCATGAATAAGGTTGCTGTCAGGAAGGTAAAACTTACTGTCAGGAACAAGGTTGCTGTCAGAAAGTAAACTTACTGTCAAGTTCAAACTGATGACAGTTACTTTAAAGATGCTGTCGGGACTTGTTGACAGTAACTTCTGCGTGGTTTTGACCGTAAAGTCTGAGTGTTTATTCTATTAATTGGAAGTCATAATGTGGATAAATATATAACGTAACTGTTACGATTTATTTAATATAAAATCAGGGAGTTACAATATTAATTGGGTGGCATCAGTTACGTTTAGCCTCTAGTATAAATAGAGACCTAAGCTACTGATTGTTTTATACACTGAATATACTGTCCACACCATACATTCTCTGTTCTCTCTATACACTCTGTTCTCCCTTTATATTCTGTACTCAACCAGTAGGTTTTTCTGGCGACTGAGGTGCTAGTCGAAGTTGAGTTTTCTGGTTGCTGTGACCATCTAACTCGGAGCTGTTTTATCCTGGAAGAATATTGCCAGCATCCTGACACAGTGTAAGTGGAGGCAATTATCTCTTCAAGAACAATCAGGACTTCTTTGCAAGGCCTGGTGACTCAGCTGATTATTTCTTATTTGATACCTGCATAGCTATGGCTACTAGTATGTCTTCTGTTCTTCCTTCGTTTTTACAGTTACTGATATGCTTGCTTTTTACCTTCGTGTTTTGTTTCGTTAATTGTTTGCTTGGCCTTGGCTTGTTAAATACGATATATAACTGCCTCTATGTTGCTGTAGTAGTCAATATTCCCAACAGAAATCGAATCAGTGGGTGGGGTTCTCGACCTCTCCCTCTCCTCTATACTCCCCTGCGACCGTGCTACTCTTGTGGTTATGTGTATCATCAAAATTTCTGGGTCGAAATTGAAGCTTGTTAGTTGTTCGGTCAGGCTGATTGTGGCCGCGTGTATGTGTGTGCTCGACCGCGTGTGTACATAGTTGAGTGTGTGCATTTTTTCTGATTGTGGTGTGTGCGAATAACTAGTGATGAACATGTATCAACTGCTGGGTGTGTGTATCATAAATTGAAACACCAGTGTGTGTGTGTGTATATATATAGTGTGTGTGTGTGTATGTAGTGTTCGTGGGTGTGCGGCATCTGTGCCGCCGTGCGCGTGCGAGGTCGCGGCTGGGCTATGTGTTGGGATTTTTGTTGGTTTCTCTAATTCCTCTATTTTCCAAGTTCAATCGATTGTCTTGTAAATGGGTATCTGCTGGGTGTTGTCGTGGTGGTGTGTCGGAGCGTTTGTAGGTGTTCTTGTGTGTGTGAGCGAGACGATGTGACTGCAATTCTCCCCTGGTATGAGTTTGGTTCTGGCTGGAATGTGCCACTGTGTGTTTAGTCCTGTATATCGTAGTATGGTTATGTGTTGCTGTTCTTGTTATGGTCATCGAGTATGGTAAATTGGGGATATTGTGCGTTGTTGTGTTGAGCTACGTCTGCAAGTGCAAGACAGTGTGTATGTGGGAAAAGGGACGCTGGTGTGGTTGTGGAGTTGAGGTGTGTAGTGAAGACTGATAAATGTCAGATGGGTATAAAAGTTCGATTCAATTCCTACGCTTGCTGTGTAAATTTGGTTTGCGGTTGGTAATCCTGATATGCCTAAATGCGAATGGGTTGGTTAATATATGTGGTTTAGTATATGTCAATAGTGTTCTATTGGGACAATATGGTGATTCGAAGGATTTAATGAGTTTTAATGACTGTCTTGCTTGAATTCGAATTGTCGATATTGGTTTTGATTTGTTAATGGCTAGTTCTATTTATAAACACTATATGTCAAATTTTCTTAAATATTCTGAAAATAATTATTTCATCAATTATGAGGCATTTTTTTTTAAATTCTTGTATTTAATTTCTGAATTATGTATTCAGATTAGTGTAATTGAATTGCTACGAAGTATTGTTCGATTTTGTGGTTATAAATTGAGTTGTTCACTTGTCGTGATTGTAGTTCGAGTTGATAATTGTGACTGAATGCTGTCTTAAGTGGGTGTTTGAGTTATTTGAGTCGGTTGTTTTTTTCGATGGGCCAGTCCAACTTATAAGGAGGTGCTGTCCGATTCTTTTGTTAGAATTATTTAGTAAATTGTATAGTAATATTACAAGGATTATTGTAAGCCGGTATGATATACGTCTTAAGTGCTTATGTATCCAATACGTGCTATGTGCTACATGTGTAAAGCGTTATAGGACGCGTATGGGTAGAATAGAGCAATCGGCTTGATTGGTTGGGTACTAAAGTGGTACTTTACCTTGTATAGGTACGAGTAGGAGGTCAGCCAAGAGCAGTGGTGTCGCTGGAATCTCGCGGAAGGAGATAATTGTCGGGGTGGTCAAGTGTGGTCGTATAGAGGCTGACCAGTGATAATCGAAAGATGAATATATGATCAAGTAGAGGCCAACGTGTAGAGAAGTAGAGACTGAATCGAAGTGAATAACGAATTGGATATGGAAGTGGGAACTTCATGTACTGAGGCAAGTGTTATCGCTCCTCACTTATTGTTCAAGTGATGCAATTCTGTGCTATTTATATATTAATCGTGTCGATCAAATTATGTTTACGAAGTGACGTCCTTCTTCAAATGACGTGCAAATGTTATGTTTCCTCCTTTAGCTCAAGTGCAAATCTTCGAATGATCTTACAAATACCTTTTTCCTCAAAGATATTTTAAAAAAAAATGTGGTATGTTATTGGATTCCTCGGGAGAGTACCATTAATTTTATTTTATTTTATTTTCTTCAAAAATGTTTAAAAGACGTTGCAATAGAGGAATCCAAGATTTTAAAATCTTATAAAAAAAAAATTAAGCCGAATCCTGATTATGACATATTTTCATCGATGGACCCTCTTTAGGGGATGTTTTCTTCAAACTGACCTACAATTTAATTATCTTGGAGTTATTTTACAAATGATCATTTTTTAAACAATTTAATTCACTTATGTTGATTCAAACTTGACAATGTGTTGGTATATTTTTATTAAATGCTTAGCACTTGACTATATCCTTAATTGATCTTATAATCACAGTTGTTGTTAATCATGTTGCAAGTACTTCCCTTCACTTCTTGTTCAATTGAAATGTACCTTTAATTATTTTTATTATGATGTTACCCCATTTATTATCGATCCCGTCGATATTTATTGTTATTGTTGTTCATTCAATTGTTACCCCATTTATTATTGATCTCGTTGACATTTATTATTTTTGTGGATCTTTATCTATTATTACCCCATTTATTGTCGATCTCGTCGACAACTAGTGTTGATGTTGTTTCTTAATTTTCACCCCATTTATATATCGAATTTGTCGATATCGAGAATAGAATTGTTGATTCTCTTTTCATTCCACTAGTTGAGTTGTTGTGCGGGAACGTGAGTTTTCCAGATTGTTTGATTGATAGAGGTTGTCGATTGTCCCGACACCTAGTGCATTGGATTTAGAATTGGAATGTTTTTTTTCAGATGTCCCTTCGGGGAGACCAGTTTAATGGTCAATAGATGTCCCTTCGGGGAGACCAGTTTAATGGTCAACAGATGTCCCTTCGGGGAGACCAGATTTGTGGTCAGATGTTAAGGCCAATGTGTGTCGTGGATCCATTAAAGGACATTGCTGTGTGCGTTTGTCCGGGGTTAGTGCGTGACTGATCAGCAGCCTAACCTTATTGTTTTTTTTAAAATATATAAAAATCCAATTCTAATCCATACATTGAGGTTGAGTTGCTTCAAAGCCTAATTCCCTTGAAGCCTATTATGATTATCTTTAATTATCAGAACTTTTATCAGTTCTTATTATTGATGCATTTTATTTAAGCGGAGTCCTGTTGGCTCATCTGGGAGTTACAATATTTAATTTCTTCAGTTGATTTCTTCCGTACCGTATGATGATTATTCTTGTTGATCAGAACCTATATTGTTCTTGCTATTGCTATCACTGTGTACACTTGCTGAGCATTATTGGCTCACTCTTGCTTGTTTACTTTTCTTCAGTTAATAGAGGAGATTAGTGGACCTTGTGTGGATGAGTTTTCCTGTTCCAGCAGCGAAAGGTGACGTTCGAGTTGTTGATTTCGCCGGGTAGTGATTTGAGCTTGTCAGAGGTTGGTTTACTAGTTCGGTAGACGAACTTAGTGGTTATCAATTTGTATAATAATGTTATACTTAGATTGGATTGTAATAATTAAATTTGGTAGTTTGTTTCATACCTTAACCTGTAAGCGGTCTTGGATCAGGGGTATTTTATTATTATATTATGTTTATATCCAGGTTTGTGTTGTGTGGATTGTGGTTAGTGGCCCCAAATCTGTACCCCGGATTATGGGATGCCACACAAATGATCTTTGAAGACACAGCCATATTAGAATATATTTAATAACAGCTTTAACTTATTGGAGTCTTGAAAATTTTGTTAGTTTTACTAGAGATAAAAGTTTTAGATAATAAGAATTGAGTTAAAATTTAAATTTTACTCGAGGATAAGATGATATTAGTATTGTAATTTTGTAAACCATTTGTAGGAGTGTGAGGTGTGGGTTGATTTTCATGTAGTCTTTTAATATATGTGATAATTAATATCTCTTGAGTACTACCTTTATCTTCTTATTAATCTTTGTAAATTATTTTAAATTTTGAATAATATTTTTATTTGTTTCGTGTTTGTGAGTCATTCTTACATTTTGAATAATCAATATAAAAAGGTCTATTTTACACATTTGTTTGCTTATTCTAATTAATTAAATTTCAGTTTTCTAGATTACAAATCTTTGATATTTTTCTTTATTTTATTTATCTATTTGTAATATATCCGAATTTTCTTATTTATATTATTTCCCATACTCATATATGTTTTAGTAGTTAACTTGTAAAATTATAGTATATTCACATTATTTTGATACTGGTGCCTCCATTTCTTTTTACCAATAAAAAAAAGATTTTCTCAATTTTATCCAAATTATGCCTAAAACACTCATTCTAAAATTTCATAGTTTAATTATTTTATTTTGGGGACGCTCAAAATAAGTAATTAAATGAAATGGTATTATTAATTTTAGGGACGCCTGAAATTAATAATTCAGTAAAGGAATGTAAGTGTTATATATTCTAAGAATTTGTTTTTAATAAAGAAAACAAGTATCAAGGTATTTGGAAGTATTTGTAATGTATGTTATTTAGCTACCGTCATTTGCCATCCCAGATAGGTTTTAAAAACATATGAATTTTTTAAGTTTCAATTTTAATTTTAATTTTTTTTCTAATATCAAGAATTATTCAAATGCCAATAACTTTAGTTTAATATGCCTTAATAATCGAATTCTTTTCTTACTATGCAATTGGATAATGATTTTTTTTTTTGATGTTCTACTTGTATGTATCTAATAAAATATTTTAGTGTTATAATTTAGGAAGTTCAGTAGGACTTGGATGAGATTAAGTTATTTATTATAATATCTGTTGTATGTAAGTTATTTATTCGTTGTTATGCATTAGAAAATAATTTTATTTAGAACTACTAATGTTTGTTTTTCCTTTATATTTGTTTCATATTAGATACTTGTGCATCTAACCCATATAGTTTACACGTGTTGACTGTTTTAAGTTGAGTTAAATATTATTTTATTTACAAATTTTGATAATTTAATTATTTCAGTCTGATTATATTTTGTTATGACCGTGTCTCATAATCTGGACATAGGGATAGTGAACATGTAGAGACACATATGTTGTTAATTTTGATAATTAAAATAAATTAATATCACTAGTGAATCTTAAATTAGGAGTTGTATTGTGTATTTAGTCGCACTAGCCACTGACGAGAAAAAAAATTAGGCTGAGCATGTGAGGAAGAGTGGAGAAAGAACAAATTGGACCATAGATATTATATAATTTTAGTCAAGTACAAACAAAATTATATATTTCGTAATTATGTGCTATGCTTAATTATATTGACGCACTTAATTAATTATTTTCTAGCCTTTTGTCTTTTAGTGTTTATACATAATAAGTCAAGTTATTTGATATTTCATAGTGTCATACAAAAATTTATAGCATTGATGTGTGCAACGTGCCTTGATTAATTTAAGTCGTTTGAGACTAGATTGTTGCTAATTTAATTAATTAAGCTATTATATTTGTTGCATAAGATTGTTTTATAAAATTATTTGATCATAACTATATGTCAAATTTCTAGTACTAAAGATGCTAATTTAAGTAAATTGTTAATTTTTTATTAGTTAATATTAAGGCATGCTTAGAATTATATATAAGAGTACTTGATCATAGTTTATTTTTTTGCAAGTCAAAGTGTGAGTGTTAGTTGTTCTAACACTAAATTGTTTTATGAATTATTTGAACACACCATTCATTATTTGTGATATCTATATAGACACTAAGCTACAACCCAATTTATTAATTAATTACAAATAAATTTAAGAGACTTTATTATTTAGACTCTGTTCCTTATTTTGATATCTGTTTACATGTATATATGTGTGGATGGTTGTGACCTATTTGAAGTATATATTTATTAATTTATACTTGTTATTATGTTGTATAATGTATATGTTGATTTAATTGTGTACAATCTTATTAGTGTCATTTGTTATACTAAAAGAAATTAACTATTTAGTATAATATAATCAATGATTAAGGATGCGTTGTACACAATGGGTTCAAGATAGTTATATAAAAAAAATGTGACTATTTAATATGCAAATTGATATGTATAATTTTTTTTATTTTTTTTCGTTATGTGTGTATTAATTGTCGTGTTCAATTTGGATGTGCATTTGTCAACATGGATTTCATGGTTACTAGTAGTAAAGGATTAGGAGATTTAATAATTTATCTTGAAAACATGACTCATATAAAATTGTTTATACTAACTGTATTTATATGCGATAGCAGTCTTGCATGCAAGAAATAGAGAGCGAGTGAAATTCCTTATAGATAAAAATCACGACTAAAGTTATCATAAATGCATAAATATTTTGTAACGATTATATGGGATTGTAATTGTCATTCTTCTTAATTTGGAAATTTTCAACACTCTTAGAAAATTTATAAATTAACTTGTGAGGAGGAAGTCGAAGTTATCTTAGTTTGAGAATAACGAGTTATTAGAAGAGAAATCATTCTTTTTGTCAAACATTTTGTCGAAGAATTATTAAGCAAGAAGAATCTATCTGTAAAAAGAAAATGAATGAATGAATGATCACACATATTTGATTCAGGTAGGAGTTTTAGTTTCGTTTGATTCCGAGGACAGAATCCTTTTTAAGGGGGTATATATGTAATATACGTGATTTTAATAATGATAATAATAATAATAATAATAATAGAATTGTATTAGAATCAGATTTATCAGATTTATTAATGAAATTTGTTTGCTAATTAGATAGAATAAAAAAATAAAATTTAATTTAATTATGTGTCATACACTCCTAATTGGTATAGGCTAGTTATTCACTATATAAATATCATGTAAATAGTATAAACCTAATTTTTTAGTAACAGAGCCGCAGTGCAGAGTGGGGGCTAAAAGTTAGAGAATCAAGGTACTACCCTGAGCTTTTACAACAACTTGAGTTGATTAATTTAGTTATAAACCATGTCCACTAGAACAATATTAATATATTATATTTTGATGAGCATGCGTGGCTTAGTCCAGGAAACAAGTTTTGATTTCTTTTAATTATATATATGTATCGCATATGTTTTATATAAGGTCATTAGTGATTATTTTGTTTATTAGTTTAGATCCATTAATACAAAAGGTTTGTTAATTATAAAATTTGCTTGTTAATTCTAATGGCCATAACCGAGGCCACACTTTATTTTTGATACATACAGTATATGGGAATATTGGTGGCCATGTGCATTGATCATCTGTGGTATAAAACAAAGTCAGGGACTCAATTTTAATGTTTAGTTACAGAACCGGTGTATTAGTATTAAACCGAGACCGATTGATTAGGCCTACTGGTTTTAGTATAATGTGTCAATATATTGAATGATATAAAAAGAATGTTTTTAATTATAAATTATATTTTGTAATTAGATTGGGAGCGGGAAAATTAGCAGATCGTTTGTAAATTTCGTGAGTGTTTGAGATCGTTATTTTCGAGGTACGGATTCTCTCTCCTTTTCATTAAGCGCTACTCATCTTAAAATTAATTATATTAAATAGTCTTGTCCTCCAATCTGTTCACTTGGTTTTAATTGTTTTGACTGTCTTAATTTTGAAAAATATTTTGACTCGTTGACTTTGAAAAGTGATTTTTATATCTTTTTTAAAATATTTAAATATCTATTTCTGCTATTTTCTGAAATTTTCTGAAATATTCTGAAATATTTGTTGAAAATGTTCAAATATATGTTTACTGTGATTTCAGAGATTTTGCGAAGTACTTTATTTGAACCCTTAGCGATATAGGGTATACCGAGTTAACCAGCTGTAGGGGTACTACAGCCATGTCATTGCGGCACCAGTGACATGACACTTCCGTGACAGTGTGATTGGTCACGGCGTATCCTTCTGATAGCTCAGGTGGCGAGCTTTTGCGCATTTTGATATTTGTTTCAGGATACGTGGGTGCACCCAGATTTGATTTGATTTGTGATTTGATTTGGCGGTGACGTGTATATGCCATACCCGTTATCCGATTTGTTGCACACATTAGGTACCCTATGATGTGTGTATCTGTATCTGTTCTGTTCTGATCTCGGTATGAAATATCCTAACCACTCGTTGCTTCAGCCATGCATATTTTAAAATAAATGTTTTATTACAACTGTCAAATATACTTATCTGTTTTTCTGTTTTATAAATTGTATTCCAAATCCGTACTGGGCATTTGGCTCATGCCGTATTCTTTTTCTGGCAGGTGCTTAGGGGGATCTGGGACTGTGTGATGGAGTGCTACCCATTATTTCGTTGCTTAGGATTTATGGACTTCTAGAATTATTTAGATTGAATTATTATTTACAGATTTTGGTTTTTCGTATTTATTGGTTTGAATTGTAATTTTGGAGGTTAATACTATTCGAAGATTATTAGACTGTTTAATCGTTATTTAGAGATTTTTTTTAGTGCTCTGTTTGCAGGTTTATGGATTAAATAATATCTCCTCCCATTTTAGGAAGGGGGTGTTACATAGATGAACACAAATATGTTTATATACACACGCCAATAGCATATATACACATGCCTATAGCATATATTCATAGACATACAATAAGAAAGGGATATGATAAAGAAAATACGGATTTAATTTTGAGATAGATGCATCAGTGGTCATCAAATAATTCAAAACCGATAAATCATAAATGTCATGGAAATTCTGTGAAGATCAAATTCTGTGAAGATGATAATGTGTATGTTTAAATTTGAAATTAGGGGAGAAAACTGATTACCAGAGAACACCAATTGTTTTGAAATTAGCTGATGATTACAGAAGTGGGTAACATAACTCTTGCCATGATTTGTGGGATTATTGAAACTATACTATTGAGCCAATGAACCGTGTGAAAATTAAAACTACAGAGTATGGGTATTACCCATTTTAATCCGGGTTATAAAAATTTGTATTGATTTTATGAGTGAATGTTGGTTGTGGATCTTACCCATTTGTAAATGCAGCGATCCAAGTTTCAAGTAGATTGACAAAAAAGGACATGTGAATAATGTAAATTTAAAATTGGAAAGGATAGAAAAGGTCTTTTTCCAAATTCTTTGTGTTCAGGAATTAAGATTATATAGATTTCCTCTAGTACAATATCGTCTCTTTCAACGATAATTCACAAATCACAATTCACACCCAATTATTATTTACAAATTTTATACTCCCTTTTAGAGTTTCACTAGATTTCCTCTAGTTTAGTTCTGTATATTTCAACGATAACTTCCAAATTATTCGAAAATAATTTATTTCTCATTTTCCGGCTCCACGTAAAACAAATGGTGCCTTTTAATTTCCATTTTAATATATCAATAATTTCTAAATTGCCAAACAATCTATATTTTATTTTTTGAATCCAAAAATCATAAATTAACCAACCAAAAATAAAATAACGCTGCACTATATTAAATTATAAAACAGAATGAACCAAAACAATTAACACTAAAAGCAAGTGACAGTTGCTTATAAATCGAGTATACCACAGAGACAAACCGTAGCCAGATAACTACAAAAAAATTAAAAGGCAAACCAATCTGGAAACAAAAACAAGAAGACTGTCAGCCAATTAAACCAAATATGCAACAAAAATTAAAAAAATATAATTAAGCGCACCAGTCAAAAGAAAATAAATAAAGAAATGATTCAACTGGAGCGCTTAACAATAAAGTTAGAATATATGCTATTAAGTTACGATTTATCATTTTGAGAGTCGGCCTCCTCCATCCACCCTTCACCCACTCTTCACCGCCCCATCCTTCCATCAAACCCACATCCATCCTCTCATCCCATTTCCTCCATTTCTGAATCTTTAATTTTTATTTTTAGTTTTTCAATAAAATCGAGATCCAATCCTTTCTGGGTGAGATCTCTTTTGTCGTACCCATCTTTTTGGGTTGTTGATTGTCCCCAATTGTTTGGGGTTGTTTATTTATCCCCAATTTATAGAGTTTATGTTTTGGTTGTGTTTTATATTTGCTGTCTTGTTTGGTGTGCTGGCTGCAGTTCGGAATTTACTCCAAGTTTGGAGGGAAAATCAGGTTGGAGCGAGTTGTACGTTGTCAGATAAAAGGTAATTGGCAACTACGAGAATTTGAAGCTGTTGATGAGTGGATTTCGTAACAACTTTTGAGAGGTTTATGGTGAGTTGTAAAGGCTAACGATCAACTAATCTATGGAGAATGGAGGTTTTTTGTAGGGGTTGAACTGAGCTCGAGAGCGTTTACAAGAATCTCGCGAGTTCCTTTGAGGCTTGTGTCGTGTGTTCTCAAGAATCTCGTAGGTGTATTGCGAGGCTTGCAACCGTGTTCCTCAAGGTGCCTACGTACCCTTGTATATATAGGGATCAAGTTCACGTAGTTCTTTTTAGACTAGAAGTCTGGTTAGGCGGCAATAAACTAGGTTCCTAATTCGCGGGGAACTCCTTTTCTCCAGATTTCAGCCACGAATAGGCGACCTAAGTCGAATAGAACTCGAGTTCTAGTCCGACTAGGAGTATGTTTACAAGTTCTCGTCCTATTAGATGTATTCAAGGATCAGCTGCGCCCAAGGAATACATTCCAATAAGGAGTTGATGTTCATGACTTGCTCCTAAAGAATAGGAGGCTTTATCGTACTATAAATCTGCTGGAATAAATCTATTTTCGCACAGGAAGCTGTCTCTCAGGAACTTGTCTGCAGGAACCTGTTTCTCGGGAAGCTGTCTACAGGAAGCTGTCTCTCGGGAACCTGAACCTGTCCAGATCCATTTCACATGCTATTTAGCCCCATTTAACTTAAGGGACCTCAATCATAACCCATATTACTCATACGGATTGGATCCTTAAGCCTAATGGGCCTAAATCTAGCCCATTGAGATTTTGGGCACAACAAGTACCCCCCGGTTCCTCGAAGTCATAGGATGCGAGAGGAACCTAAATAGCTTGATATTTTAAGGTCCAATCCCTTCAGTGCTCCCATGTTTCTTCTGAGTGAACCATGCAGGTCTTTATCTTCTTGCTTGAATCGTGATAAGGGCACAAAGTGAATCCAATTAGGCGCTGAGTGAATCCTTTGACAAGGGCACAAAGCGAATCTAATTGGGCACTAAGTGAACCTTAAGAATGTTAAGGGAACCACGTGAATCCAAATAAGGGCATAAAGTGAACCTAATTGGGCGTTATGTGAACCTATGCCGAGGGCACAAAACGAATCCAATAGGGAACTAGATGAATCCTTAAAAGGGACAAGGTGAATCTTAAGATTGTCAAGGGAACTACTTGAATCCAAATAAGGGCATCAAGTGAACCTAGATGGGCGTTATGTGAACCTATGCTGAGGGCACAAAACGAATCCAAATAAGGCACTGGGTGAATCCTTAGAAGGGCACGAGGTTAACCTTGAAAATCATAACTTGCTCGAGACGTTGCTTCATTTTCTAAGCTGCTTTTTGCTCTCTCTGTTGTCTATGCTCAGGAACTCGGTGCTCAGGAACCTATGTCTCGAAATCTGGTTCTCAGGAACCTCATTACAGGAGACTGTACCTGCACAAATAACACATTTGTTAGTCTGGGGAGCCTTTTTGTGGTTCCCATGTACTTCTTGCTATCCTCATTGCTGCTGCTAGGCTGACTCGGGCTCTTCTGCGGGAAGGAACCTGGTCCATTCGTAATCTGCTCAACTACTGCTTCATCAGGATCCTCTTGATACTCATAATCTCTTGACTGTCTTCTCAGCTAGTGCTCATATCTCTACGTTTGATCATCATATCTGGTACTGGAGACAATCTATCTCCTGGCTCATACAATACTTGTTGATTGGAACCTACGACTTAATAGGTCTAAATCTAGCCCATGGTGATTTTGGGCACAATACTAAGAAAACTAGAGAAAATGGATTAGTAATACGAGCTAAAGAGCTCACATATAAGTGATGCATGTATGCATGTATGAATGATTATCTACATTATATATGTTGCTACCTTCTCAAGTGGCATATCAATTATCTACTTGACTGATTCAACTAACACGTTCGAGATCATAAACTAAGCATATATGTTATGTAAGCTATAAACCTATAAGGCAGGATAACATCCTAAGTATAAGCTCACATAAATTTCATTTCTAAAGATCATGCAATATGCGCGTTAAAAGCTTTATGCATCTAAGCATGACAGAATATAAGATCTCGTTGACATAAAATGTGCATGATAGTTAAGGATATAAAGGCATGAAAGTAAACTTATCTGTGTTTCATTGTGCCGGTTCGGATTGAGGTTCCGTTACTGAAACTGGAAGATGGAAGCTCTTCTCAGTGCAAGCTTACATAGAGGAATTGAGCTACCCCCCAAGCCGTCATGATGCGTGAACCTCCTATAGCTTGTTGAAGTGGTTGACTGAAAATTGCTTGTTTCGGCTGAATATCACTGAACTTGGAAGCTGTAGCTATAAACTGTTTCGATCATATACAAGCTTTATAAGTGGGAGTATTCATCTATATATCACTTTGATGAGGGCACAAGGCGAATCCAATTGAGCTCTAGGTGAATCCTGGGAAGGGCACTTAGAGAATTCAATTGGGCATCAAATGAATCCTTTTGGCTTTAGGGAGCACAAAGTGAATCCATCCGGGCTCTAGGTGAATCATGGCATGAAGAGAATCTGGTTGGGCACTAAGTGAATTCCTTTGTGGCATCAAGTTAATCCTTATAGGCTCTAAGTGAATCCTGAAGAGGGCACAGAGAGAATCTATAGGGCACATGATGAATCATTTCAAATTCTAGGGGCACCAAGTGAATCCGTAAGGGCACTAGGTGAATCCCTTCAAATGCTAGGGGCACCAAGTGAACCCGTAAGGGCACAAGGTGAATCCCTTTGAAGGCTTTTCAAATACAAGCGAACTCTAGGTTAGGTTACCCATGCTCAGATTTCCAAAACCCTTAACTAGGTGCCCACATGCTTATGGGACTTTTGAATGCGTGCCTACGATTCATAGGGCTTTTCGATGTGGATCTTTCGTGCTTGCAAGTCTTTCCTGGCTATCGAGTGCATGTAGCTGACAGGGCTTTTCTAGGTGAATCTTTCTGGGCTCTATGCAAATCCTTGTAAGGGCATAAGGTGAATCCAACTGGTTGTTTATATGAACCTCTGCTTAGGACAAAAACCGAAACCAATTGGGCACCAAATGAATCCCTAAAAGGGTACAAAGAGAATCCATCAAGATACCAAACAAATGCGCGTGGATGCATGAAGCACCAAGTGAATCCTTTTGGGCTCTAAGTGAACCTATACGGGCACATAGAGAATCCATAAGGGCACTGGATTAATCCTCTACAGGCATGGAGCTCTTGCTATAAGCACATTTTCTTCTATTCAGGTATCGGCTGGTTGAGAACTTCAAGTAGGAAGCTGGATCTTTCTGTAGACTGATCAGATGTGAAGTGGAAGCATCCGTTAAGATTTGGAAACTCATTGACGTGTTCATGATGCAAGCATGCTGCTCTTCAAGATACTAGACCAAATCAATCCTCAAGGTTCCTGAACCAAATATGAGCTATGAGGTTTCCAAACTGCATCCTAGCTGTGAGGTTCCTGAATCAAATCGCGAGCTTCCTGGACCTGGTGGTGAGGTTCCTGGTCTGAATTCTCAAAACTTTGAAATCCTCAACTTTCAAAGTACCATGTGCTATAGTAATTGTACTACCCCCCAGTTCTTCAGGGAAGCTTGTCTTTGATGAAGAACTAACTCCAAGAAGCTTCACAATTCTTCGATAATTTCTAATAAGTCGTTGAATATTCATCCATGAAGTTGAGTACTGTGTGTTTTCTTCAAGATGCTCATATCATATTCTTGTAGATACTCTTCATCAAAATCTTCAACTATGTCGAATTTTCTTTAACGCTCGAATAAATACTATAACCTCTTCACATCATTCTTGCTTGTAGCATTAACATGTCTTCTCCTTTCTTCTTTATCTTCTTACGAAACATGCTGAGAATGAACCTCTATACAAATATCCCAATACAGTACCTCTAAGCTTACGCGAGCTAACTCATTGTAAGAAACAAGAGATACTTAAAGAAATTACTTGTGAGGTATTTCTCGCAGGTCACTGAATTGAATGAGGTATGTTCCTTGTTTTACAAGCTAAATATAAGCTCATGTATGACGTAATACAAGGAAAAGAACTACTCATAATTTCGTTGAAAACTACTCGAAAGAAATAGGTTTACTTGCTAGGAAGGTATACATGCACTACCCCCCAGTTCTAAGAAGGAAATACATATATAAATAAAGGTCTCTCAACTATACTTTAAGGAAGCTCTCAAACTTTCAACTACTGGTCACCTCGAGCTATCCATTCCGCGAGCTTCCCGGCTTCAATCAATTCCTCAATTTGGTCTTTCAATGCTCTGCATTCGGAAGTATCATGGCAATTATCCTCATGGAAGTCACAATATTTCTTTAGATCTTTCCTTGCTCCTATTGATAAAGGTGCAGGCTTTACAAATATTCCTTTTTTCCCATAAACCGTGAAGATGTGATCCACTGGAGCAACCAAAGAGGTATAACTATCGCACTTTGTCTTCAAATTTGCTTTACTTCTTTTGGAGGAAGCTCGATCCCCAATAACATATGCTTGCGGGCTTGGAGACCTCTCTCGCTTGCTTCCTTTGTGACTAGCTTCATCTCCAAGATCTTCTGTTTCTCTCAACTTCAACAAGGATTCTTCCACACATTTATATAGTTCAGCTTGTTTATAGAATTCAGCTAGTGTACCAGGTTCACGTACTTGTAGCTCCTTCCAGAAGTCTGAACCAGCTCTTACTCCAGCAATTAGGAAGCTCATAATGACCTCGTCAGGAGCTTTCTTAACTCTAGGAACCTCTGCATCGAAACGTTTGAGGTACTCTGTCAAGGTCTCATCTGCTCTCTGTTTGATGTTGGCCAAGGTATTGGTTGGGGGTGCAAAAGTGATGGAAGCTCTAAACTGAGTAACGAAGAGTTTCCCCATATTCTCCCAGGAATTTATAGAATCTGATGGTAACCTCTTAAACCACTGATGAGCTCCACCATAAAGGGTTGCAGCCAATAATCTACACCTTGTTGGCTTCTTAACTTGATAAACATCCATCTCTGTATTGAAACGACCCAGATACTCCACAGGATCCGTAGTACCATCAAATTTAAACTCGTTTGACATACGATAGGATTTAGCTAACGGGGATTTTCTAACCTTCTTGGTGAATGGAGATGAGGTCATCGCACCTGTTATTGACTGCTTTTCTTCCTTGAGTTTCACTAGAATCTTCTTGATGTCTTCAGCATTCAAATCACCAGCTCCACCATCCTTTGCTTCCTTATCTTTATCATCGACTTCCTGTGAATCTGCTATACACGAATCGTTCACGATCTCGACTGAACTTGAATCATCTTTAATTATCTCGATGGAAGGTTCCTTAACAGGAGGTTGTTTATCCTTCGGTTCACCATCTTCTTCACCTTGAGTATCTTTCTTTGGGTCTTCGATCTCCTCCTCGGCCTTTTCTTCACGTTCTTCTTCATCGACGCCTAACTGCTTGGGATTAATCTTTGCTTTTTTACCCTTCTTACCAGCTGCTAACTTCGACTTCTTCTTCTTCTTCGGTGTTATTTGTTCGAGGGTTGTAAGCCTTTCTTCAATCGACTTTAGATGCTCTAGGACGTCAGCAGGAGTAATCTTCTTCATTTTCGGGGTTTGATCTTTCTCTACAGATTGTGTTGCTTCGCTAGTAGAACTGCCTGCCATCTTTCCACTCTTAAGATGATAACTCTACCCCTCCTTCTAGCGCCAATGTTGATGAGTGGATTTCGTAACAACTTTTGAGAGGTTTATGGTGAGTTGTAAAGGCTAACGATCAACTAATCTATGGAGAATGGAGGTTTTTTGTAGGGGTTGAACTGAGCTCGAGAGCGTTTACAAGAATCTCGCGAGTTCCTTTGAGGCTTGTGTCGTGTGTTCTCAAGAATCTCGTAGGTGTATTGCGAGGCTTGCAACCGTGTTCCTCAAGGTGCCTACGTACCCTTGTATATATAGGGATCAAGTTCACGTAGTTCTTTTTAGACTAGAAGTCTGGTTAGGCGGCAATAAACTAGGTTCCTAATTCGCGGGGAACTCCTTTTCTCCAGATTTCAGCCACGAATAGGCGACCTAAGTCGAATAGAACTCGAGTTCTAGTCCGACTAGGAGTATGTTTACAAGTTCTCGTCCTATTAGATGTATTCAAGGATCAGCTGCGCCCAAGGAATACATTCCAATAAGGAGTTGATGTTCATGACTTGCTCCTAAAGAATAGGAGGCTTTATCGTACTATAAATCTGCTGGAATAAATCTATTTTCGCACAGGAAGCTGTCTCTCAGGAACCTGTCTGCAGGAACCTGTTTCTCGGGAAGCTGTCTACAGGAAGCTGTCTCTCGGGAACCTGAACCTGTCCAGATCCATTTCACATGCTATTTAGCCCCATTTAACTTAAGGGACCTCAATCATAACCCATATTACTCATACGGATTGGATCCTTAAGCCTAATGGGCCTAAATCTAGCCCATTGAGATTTTAGGCACAACAGAAGCCATTAGCCTTCGAGAAGCCATTTCTTGGACAAAATCATTAAAGCACATTGATCAAGTGCTAGTAGTTCGATTATCGGTCTGCGAATCGTGTGGTTCTTTTGCTTGCAAATGCTGCACAAATTCTATGTCAGGCTATGGAGAGTGGTCTGTCACTCCTTCTGCATTTATTAATCATGTACTCGAAAGTGATAATTTCTAAGTAATGCAAGTACGATTTATTTAAAAAAAACGATAATAAAGAAATGACTCGCGTGGACAAATAAATCACAATATATAAAAAAAATTGACCACATAGTAATAAAAATGACAAAAATAATGGATGAACGAGAGCATTATTGACCTGAACAAGTAAGATCAATAAATAAGGTTAACAAGATTTAACATGACAAGAAATAACATTAATCGAAACATATACAAGAGGGTTAAATCAATCTGCAATCAACAGTATAAGGCTAAATTTAAAGACTAAACTTAAAAGACGAGCACATAGGAGAGCAACAAAAAAAACTTAAGAAACTAGAGATATGAGAATCAAAAGGGCAAAAAACTTGAACCAAGCATAGTCACGTCAACTCATGTGGCAACAAAAATTAAAATCTAAGCAAACCAACAACTATTGCAAAGAAAGTACAACAAAAATAAATAGGAGAAGGCCAGGAGACGAAGTAGCATATACAGTAGTAAATGGGTGAATAAACAAAGCTAAAAAAATATTTGTTCCTCGAGGAATAAGCAAACAGAAGAAAAGTCGTGGACCTCTACGCTGATTGGTGATGGATAATGAACCAATTACTCAAAAACAAATAAAACCATTAGTTAAAATAGATGATAAAAGAAACAATACACAAAAAAATCACATGGATAAGAAAAAGAGAGCACAAAGAGGCAAACTATAATGAGACTGATAAACTGGTAATGCAAAAACGTGAAATTAGCCCAATTCGATCGATGTGCCTTACGCTCTTATACCAATGTAAGATTCTGTACCTGCAATATATTTTATAATTAAGAATAGAAAAAGAAAGAGAAGAGAAAAAGAAGAAGTGATCTTTGGAAAAGGGGTTCCGGATAGAGTTTTAGAGCAAGTTCATCTCTATTACTCCTCCTTCTTGTGTTGCCTAACAACACCATATATGGGCATTCAAAACACCTCCTCCACCCCCTAAAAGAAACTGCTCATTCATTGCATAATCAATAAAGTTAATGTCTTCATTTGTAACTTACAAAACAATATTCACACAATTAAATATATAATTGTCACTCTCATTGACATTAATATATTATATATATATATATAATTTAACTATATTATATTTGACAAATAAAGTCAAATATAACACGACCGCACCACGAAAAATTTAAAGCATGCGGGGCGGGGCGGGGCGGGGCGGGGCGGGCGGTTTGTGCGGTTTGATGAACACCCCTAATTAAGAGAGATAATTTCAAAATATACCTTTCAAAGTTTGTATGTGTAATCGGAAAACATGCTCATGAACTAAATAGTTGCTGAACAGGAGTGGAGATAAAACATCGAGAAAATAGTCCCTCTCTGCAATTGATTTGAATTTGCTGAAGTTTGATTTGAATTTAAATTTCAAAATTTCATATCTTCCTATATTGATTACCGTTGTTGTATAAGAGTAAATCACACCTAATTAGCGATCATGTGACTGTATTATGTTTATCCACCTGTCTAAAATCACCAAAATAGACATCATGTTTCAATATGCTCTAAATTTTGTTAGGGGTATTTTAGATAATTTGACAAATCCTTTGCTAGCAGCTATTAAGAATATATATATTTATATTTATATTGATTGATATTGATATTGATAACTAACCAATTACCTTTGTCAGCTATTACCTTTTCTAACTTCTATAACCGAAATATCTTTTTTCCAAAAATAAGGTCGTTCTAATTAATAAATAAACTAATAATATTATAATTACTAATAACTAACTTATTACCTTTTATAGCTAAAAGGTAATTGTTAGTCACAGAGGCATGCCTGTATACATCTAATAACAAGCCTAATTGTTTGTAATGCTTTGCATTACTTACATGACCTCTTAACTGAGGGAACCTCTAGTTGTAGAGTTTCTACTTGTTTAGTACTTGTAATAGGCATCAATTCCTGTCTGTGTAATTGTACTTAAAAGTCAGAGAATAATGCTTGAAAGAAGTTCCAAGGTTCATGCCTCAAGCTTGAAGAACAAGACTATCAAATAATCACAGTTGAGATTTGAAGAAATGAAGAATTTGCCTAAGTACCAATTCGAGAAGTATGTTTGTTATATTCGAGAAGTCTAGCCTTCGAGAAGTCAGGGATTCGATATCTCAAAAGACACTATTCGATATCTCTGAATACACTGTTCGATATCTCATTCGATATCTCAGAGATTTGATATGTCTACTACTCTATTCGAGAACTCAGAAAGTCAACAAGTCAAAGCATCATTCGAGTTCTCTAGGAGTCAACAAGTCAAGGTCCATTCGATATCTCAAGGACTCAAAAAATCTATTCGACATCTCAGGGATTCGACAAGTCAAGTGTTCTATTCGACAACTCAAGGATCCCTGGAGAAAAGAGTTATTCGAGAAGTGATTTGATATGTCAAATATATAGTATTCGAGAACTCAGAGTTATCTAATCCTAGTTCTCGAATCAATCACTTATCTATTTCTCGAATACATTCTTGGAGACAAACTACTGGAGAAATTGTACAAGTCAGAAACCTGCAGCAAGCCAAAGCACTTTATGGACCACAATCTGTATCGTGCTCTGGAAAGCCTACAAAGAAACTTGGAGATATGTAAAAGAGACAAAGAGCTAAAGAAGTGGATCTGAACAGAACTTTACAAAGTCAAATCTGTAGTCGTTTGGATGCTTACTCAAAAAGGATAGACATACTGGAAAGTAAACTTGTTTAGCTACCTTATTTGTAGAATTGTAGTAAGTGGGTTGTATTCATGTTCTATGTTGTGCCCAAAATCTCCATGGGCTAGATTTAGGCCCATTAAGCTATAGGGTTTGATCCATACGAGCCAGAAGATTGATCCAGTATGAGTTATGAAGATCAGATAGAAGAAATGACTAACGAAGTATGAGTATCAGAAGGTTCCCAATGGTCAGGAAGCTGGGCTGAGCATTAGAAGACCAGGTTCCTCCCAGCAGAAGAGTTCGAGTTAGCATAGCAACAGCCATAGAGGTGATAAAAACATGCGAAGAGTTATCCAGTCTAACCAGTTTGTTATTTGTGCAGGTACTGACACCTAAAGGGAGGTCCCTAAGCGATATGTCCCGAAATAAGGAGGTTCCTGAGAAACAGGCTCCTAAGATATAGGTTCCTGAGCACCAGGTTCCTACGAGTTGCCAACAGAAAGTTCTAGAAGTCATCTAGAACAGATAAACGAATTGCTATCTGAGTATAATTCTAGGGCGCAGATGATCCTAGAATAACTCTAACCAATGAGAGAATCATAAGTGGGGTACGAACTCGAGTTCTACTCCACTTAGCCAAACTAGTTCGTGAAAGGCTCTAAAGGAACCTGAGTCCAACACGAATTAGATGACCGAATGCAGCTATTCCAGTAAGAGACAGAATCATATTAGAACTACGTGAGCTTGATCCCTATAAATACAAGGGTACGTAGGCACCTCAGGGTACGACGCATTAAGTTCTCTAATTTTCTCTAAAGGCATCTGAGATTATTGGAGATACCCTCGAGCTCAGCTCAACCCCCAAAAACACAACCCAAACCTTTTCGTAGAACAGTTGATCGCTAGCCTATACAACTACTTGTAAACCTCATATAAGTTGATTACGAAATCCACTCATCAACATTGGCGCTAGAAGGAGGGGCAGTTAATATCTTAAGAGTGGAAAAGATGTCAGGCAACACGGATAGCGAAGCAACCGGTTCTGAACGACAGATTCATGAGGGGAACACATCTCCTCCCAGAGCACCGAAGGTTACTAAAGCAGCCATGATGGAAATCTTAAAGACTGTGGGAGAACGTTTGTCGACTTTGGAGCAGGCTTCAAGCAAAAAGAAGAAAAAGAAGGCAAAGAAAAGCAAGAAGTCGAAGGTTACTCCGAAGCAGTTGAATTTTGAAGAATCTGAGAATGGAGAGGAGGTTCCAGACGATGGTGGAGAACCGAAGCAAGATAATGGTGAGGAAGATATGGAGAACCCTGAGAAGAGTAAAACTGGTAGCAAGGGCCATACAGGGTCCAAGGAAAAGAAGAAAACCAAGACTGGAGGTTCCTCAAAGAAAAAGAAGAAAGATAAAGACCCGTCTGTCGAGGTAATCGAACAAGAAAGCACGGATTCAGATGAGGATACTGAAGAATCAAGCGCTGCAGAGTCGCAAGAGGAAGAAGGAACGAGTAAGAAGACAAAGGCGGAAGCTACTGGGGAGGTGACAGCAGAGGATGTCAAGAAAATTTTGGCTCAACTCAAGGACGAGAAGAATCTTGCTGTAAACCCCATAACAGCTTCTCCTTTCATCAAGAAGGTTCGAAAGTCGGCTCTGCCTAGGTCTTACAGGCCTTCGAATGAATTGAAATTCGATGGGACTACTGATCCCATTGAATATCTTAGTCGTTTTGACACAGAGATGGATGTTTATCAAGTGAAGGAAGCCACCAGGTGCAGGTTACTGGCTGCAACTCTACAGGGCGGAGCCCATCAATGGTTCAAAAGGTTACCTGCAGATTCGATTGGTTCCTGGGCAAGTATGGGGAAGCTCTTTGTCACTCAATTTAGAGCATCTGTTGCATTCGCACCACCAACCAATACCTTAGCCAATATCAAGCAAAGACCTAGTGAGACATTAACAGAATATTTCAAGAGGTTTAATGCGGAGGTTCCTAAAGTTAGGAAAGCATCTGAGGAAACAATAAAGAATTTCTTAATTGCTGGAGTCAAAGGAGGCTCAGATTTTTGGAAAGCACTGCAAGGAAAAGAACCAGAGACGTTGGCAGATTTTTATGCCCAGGCAGAACCCTTTCGTCTGGTGGAGGAGTCTCTAGCTGAATTAAGGAAGGATCCAGATTTTGTAAGGCAGAGTGGAAGCAAGAGGCCGAGACAAAGAAGCCCCAATGGTCGTGACAATAAAAAGGTGGTTAGTCGCACATCCCAGGTGAAGCCTGAAGCTGTGAATCCTACTAAACCTGTCATGAGTCAGGTACCGCCACCAGCTTCCTATAACAACAATAAACATGAGAGACCTGTCTATGAGACTTTCACCCCTTTGGTAGCTCCGATTGATCATATTTACGCAGTGAATGAGAAGTCCTCATGGTTTAAGAAGCCTTTCAGAACCGGTCCCCCAGGGAATAAGAATGAACGCCCCTACTGTGACTTCCATGATAATAATGGGCATAATACTGCAGATTGTCGTCA
The DNA here is from genome assembly GCA_037693485.1 of Kitagawia praeruptora. NCBI lineage: Eukaryota > Viridiplantae > Streptophyta > Magnoliopsida > Apiales > Apiaceae > Kitagawia > Kitagawia praeruptora. The sequence goes on along the minus strand of CM075348.1, from coordinate 157,257,603 downwards.
CCTCAGAGATCTAATTGAAACCCTAATCAGACAAGGGCAATTGAGTGAATGGGTGGCTCAGGAAGGAAAAAAGTATAGAGATGAGAAGACTCAGAAGACACAGACACAGGAACCTGTCGTGGTGGAAGGACCACCTAAGGCTGGGTGCATACGCACAATTATAGGAGGTCCCCACATTGGAGGAAGCAGCAGGAATGCCATGGAGAGGTATACCCGTGAGGCTAAAGAACGTCCTTTGACCAGTATTTACAATCTGTCCCAGAGGTCCCCAAAGTTGTTCGAAGGAGAGGATGCAGATATTACTTTCACTGAAGAAGATGCTTCCTGGGTACATCATCCCCATACTGATGCTTTGGTTGTTGAGGCAGGAATTGGGTCGTATGAGGTTCATCGAGTGTTAGTTGATAATGGAAGCTCTGTAAACTTGCTATCTTATTCAGCTTTCAAGAAGATGCATTTTCTGGATAAAGATTTAACTCCAACAAACGATACCTTGTACGGATTCACTAATAATCAGGTTCCTATCAAAGGTAAGATTCGTTTGCCAGTAACTTTAGGTGATAAACCATGTTGCATTACACAGTTGGCAGAATTCATCGTTATAGAAGAGAATATGAATTACAATGCTATTTTGGGAAGACCCATTTTGAAGGAGATGAGGGTAATAACCTCCATTTACCACCTCACTATGAAGTTCCCGACACCAAATGGAGTTGGTATAGTTCGAGGATGTCAGTATGAGTCTAGAGAGTGTTACACCAAAGCTTTGCAACATGCTGCTAGAGCTGCTAAATTGCCTGAACCTATGGACGAGGTTCCTGATAATTTTCCAGGAAAGAACCCAGATAAAATAACACTCGACCTGCGTAGTACGCCCTTGGAAGGTTTTGTGTCAGCATCCTGTAGAGCTATCAGAATTGAAGAGGTCATAGAAGAGGAACCTCATGCTGAGATTCCAGTTTTTCGGGGACCGGACACCCCTTACTTACTAATTGAAAGTGCACCCCCTACAGACAAGGATGGTGACGTGTGTATGGTAGAAGGGTTGGATGAAGAAAAATCCCGGAAACTGAAACATAATGGATGCAATGAAGACAGTCAGCCAGCATTAAAGAGAAGGAATGTCATGCATGAAGTGCAGGAACCGTCTACCGTCCAGGAACCTCAAGAGGACTCAACTACGGAGATGGAGGTAGACTTGGACCCTCGAATGCCAGAAACCATGGTTAAGGCTGGACCAGCTGGTGAAACTCTGGATGTGAAGATCAATGACAAAGATGGTACAAAGGTGTTGAAGATTGGAGCTCAACTTGATCCAGCCTTAAAGGAATCCCTCATTACCTTTTTGGGCAAGAACCTGGATGTGTTCGCATGGTGTCATGCAGATATGGAAGGGATAGATCCAAGGGTCATGTGTCATAAGTTGAATATTGATCCAGAAAAGAAAGGAGTGAGACAGAAGCGAAGACCAGTTAGTGAAGAAAGAGCTCAGGCATTGAAAGAAGAGGTCGACAGATTATTGGATGCAGGATTAGTTAAAGAATCTTTTTACCCAGTATGGTTGGCGAATCCCGTTTTGGTAAAGAAACCTAATGGAAAATGGAGAACCTGCGTGGACTTCACAGATCTCAACAAAGCATGCCCGAAGGACAGTTTCCCACTACCACGGATTGATCAGTTAGTGGATGCAACAGCTGGACATGCCCTCCTTAGCTTCATGGATGCATATTCAGGTTACAATCAAATCCCTATGTATGAACCTGACCAAGAGCATACTTCTTTTATTACGGATAGAGGTCTTTATTGCTATGTATGCATGCCATTTGGATTGATTAATGCTAGAGCCACATACCAACGGTTAGTGAATATGATGTTTAAAGACCAAATTGGCCATACTATGGAAGTATATGTGGATGATATGCTAGTTAAGTCTAAGGAAGCTGTTGACCATGTGAAGCACTTAGAAGAAATGTTTGGAATCTTGCGGAAGTACAGAATGAAGCTGAACCCTCAAAAATGTGTGTTTGGGGTAGAATCAGGAAAGTTTCTGGGTTTCATGGTAAACCACAGAGGTATCGAAGCCAACCCAGCCAAGATTAAGGCATTGATTGATATGAGGTCTCCGAGAACTGTGAGAGAGGTTCAGTCTCTTACAGGAAGGGTTGCAGCCTTGAATAGATTCATTTCGAAGTCCACTGATAAGTGTCAGGAGTTCTTTAAAGCTATAAAGAAAGGAAACAAATTCGAGTGGACCGCAGAATGTGAGATAGCGTTTGGAAAGTTAAAGGAGCATTTGGGGAGCCCCCCATTGTTAGCCAAACCTGTGGATGGAGAAACATTGATACTTTATTTGGCTGTGTCAGAGTATTCTATTAGTGCAGTTCTGGTTCGAGAAGAGAATGGACAGCAGAGCCCAGTTTACTATGTTAGTAAAAGGTTACTTGATGCAGAAACGAGGTACACAGGAATGGAGAAGTTGGTTTTCGCGTTGATTCTGGCTTCCAGGAAGCTGCGACCTTATTTCCAAGCTCACAAGATTGAAGTAAGAACCTCATATCCACTTAAGCAAGTGATGCATAGGCCAGAAACTTCTGGAAGAATGTTAAAGTGGGCTGTAGAGTTAGGACAGTTCGACATAGAGTATAAGCCAAAGACAGCAATCAAAGCTCAAGCTTTAGCAGATTTCTTAATCGAGTTTCCACCTCATGTAGAGGTTACTGGCCAAGAGGGGCCAAAAGAGGTGGTGGAAAAACAGGCAGGCAATGACAACTGTGCGCCTTGGTGGACACTGTATGTAGATGGAGCTGCTAACAGTGGTGGAGCAGGTGCAGGCATAGAACTAGTTAGTCCAGAAGGGCACCAACTCTATAGCTCGATTCATTTTGCTTTTAAAGCCACGAACAATGATGCAGAATATGAGGCATTGATCGCAGGCCTCAAGTTGGCTTTGGAGATGAAAGTAGAGAATATCAGAGTGTTTAGTGATTCGATGTTGGTAGTTTGGCAGATTCGTGGTGGTTTTCAGGCGAGAGGGCCAAGAACAGACTTATATTTGAGGTACTCCCAGGAGTTGATTGCAAGGTTCAGAGAGGTGAAGCTAGATCAAGTACCTCGAGGAAAGAATACCAAAGCGGATGCATTGGCCAAGCTAGGGTCACAGAGAGAATCCACGTTATTGGGGGTAATTCCACTTCAAATCCAGGAGCAACCAAGTGTTTTCAAGGAAGAGGTAATGGACATTGAATTTCCAGTTGAAGATTCCTGGATGACCCCAATATATCGTTACCTGGACAAAGGGGAGCTACCTCCCAATCAAAGTGATATCAGGAAGCTGAGGTATCATGCAGCCAGGTATGTAATTTATGATGGAGTTCTGTATAAACGAGGATTCAATCAGCCTTTGCTCAAGTGTGTAGCTGGAGAACAATGCAAGTATATCCTCGAGGAAATTCATGAAGGAGTATGTGGAAATCACTCGGGGGGTAATTCTTTAGCCATGAAAGTCCTTCGACAAGGATATTATTGGCCAACTATCAAAGCAGATGCTACAAAGTTTGTGCAGGCATGCAGTAATTGTCAGAAGTTTGCAAATTTTGATAGTCGTCCTATAGCCCCTATTAAACCGATTGTTAGCCCTTGGCCATTCGCTGTTTGGGGAATAGACCTCATTGGAGAGCTCCCGAAAGGAAAAGGAGGAGTGAAATATGCAGTGGTCGCCGTCAATTACTTTACAAAGTGGGCAGAAGCAGAACCACTTGCTAAGATTACAGCGTCAAAATTGACTGAGTTTGTGTTTCGAGCCATCGTATGCAGGTTTGGCATTCCACAGAAGCTGATTTCTGACAATGGGAAACAGTTCGATAGTAGAGAGCTTAGAGGATTGTGTGAGCAGTTTGGAATCCAAAAAGCATTTTCAGCAGTGTATTATCCGCAGAGTAATGGACAGACTGAAGCAGTGAATAAGATTATCAAGCACACTTTGAAGACAAGGCTCGAAGATAAGAAGGGAAGCTGGCCAGAGGAGCTTCCTGGAGTCTTGTGGTCGTATAATACCACGCCTAGAACTACAACTGGTGAGTCTCCTTTTACCCTCACTTATGGTTGTGAAGCTATGGTACCTGTGGAAGTTGGAACAGGTTCCTTGAGAAGAAAGTATTTTGATCCCGAGAGCAATGAGGTCAATCATAGACTGTATTTGGACATGGTCGAAGAGTTGAGAGCAGATTCACAAGTGAAGTTAGCAGCATATCAACAGAGAGTTCGAAGGTATTACGACAAAAAGGTGAAGGCAAGACCTTTCAAGGTTGGAGACCTAGTTTTGAGGAAAGTCATGCCAAATACCAGGGTTCTGGCACATGGAGCTTTTGGAGCAAATTGGGAAGGACCTTACCAGATAAAGTCAGCCATTTGGGAAGGAACATACCACTTGATGGATATGGATGGGAACCTCATTCCGAGAGCTTGGAATGCAGAACATCTCAAGAAGTATTATCAGTAACTCTTTTATGTGTTTTTCTTAGGAAAAGTAAGGCTCTTTCAGCCCAAGAATAAAGGCAGCTTATTAGTTATAGCTGACCAGCATTTTGATTTCAGTATTTAATTATGCATGTACTCGGGGGGTATTGATGTGAACCTCCCTACTTGCAAGACAATTATTTGCATATTTTGAGTATTTTGAAGTATTGAGCGATGTATAGCTCTACGTTGAATATTTTGAGTGCATTATTTGCAGCTATAGCTCCTTAATAGTTCTTTTACGTAACAATAATTACCCAAAAGAACTGGGGGGTAGTATTCCTACTTAGACAGTATTGCACATGCTATGACATTTCATATGCCAATTTGAAATTTTTGAAACAGGTTACCTAGATTAACAGGTTCCTGTAGCATTGTGTTGCATTTTGCAGGTTACCTAAGCTGACAGGTTCCTGTAGCATTGACAGTATGTGTGAAGTATGAATATGAATTGACAGAATGTGCAGACTACGATTGATTGATCAGAATTAGCTTGTAGACAGATTGTATTGAGCAAAGTATTAAGCCTTGGGCAGCTTCCCGAGCAGGCATTGAGAAAAGTCCCAGGTAGCTTCCTGGGCATTGAGTAAAGCCCCAGGTAGCTTCCTGGGCATCGAGAAAAGCCTCAAGTTTCTTGAGCATGTGAATTAAAGTCCTGACAAAAGGCATCTAAAGTCCTGACAAAAGGCATCTAAAGTCCTGACAAAAGGCACCTTAAAGAGAAGCCTAATAAGCTCTCCCTCATGTGGAGCCGTCTTTGGCACATGGGAAGAAGGGGTAAAATCCTTAGCATTTACCTTCATAAGATGTCTAGCCTGACACATGGAGAAGAGGAATCTGTGTGGACTCCCAGAACGGCACACAGGTTCCTAGAATCGCCTCGAGGCACAAAAAGGAACCAACATGCCTCGAGGCATGTTGGGACCTAGAGAATAGGATTGGGAACCAAGCAGGTTACCTTTCCAAGAGGAAAAAAGGAACCAACAGGCCTCGAGGCATGTTGGGACCTAGAGATTAGGATTGGGAGCCAAGCAGGCAACCTTTCCAAGAGATGACCCGAATTAAACAAGAGAAAGATTTTACTAACGTTAACTGTTTTTTGTTTTATGTTTATTTTGCAGGATTAATACTCGAGGAACCTGGTCTTGATGAAAAAGAAATTATTAAAGAAGGCTACGGTTTAGATTATCGATACAAAATATACACACAGAGGTTCCAGGTTTTACAATTCAGCTGTAGTTTGTTGCATTTATTTTGAGAATAGACAAGTGGAAATATGCATGTGTTCTGTTTCTTACAATGGGTTAGCCCACGTAAGCTTGAACATATGAGTAAGGAAGCTGAATTATTCTCTAATGCATAACAGTGAAGTGTTTCATGAGGTTTTGAAGAAAAGTATATAGAAAGTTAAGATTCGAACAAAGAAATATGTGTAAGCCTACCCTGGACAAGAGATATGTAGCAAAAGCAAATATCATAAATCATAAAGAGAGTTATGGGTACAGAGACCCAGAAAATCAACATAAAAGTTAATGGCACGAAGGCCATGGAAACCAAATTTAAAGTTACATATTGCGAGGCGTTACGAGGAGCCCGCAACCTCATCGAAAGTTATCAAAAGTTCTTAAAGAATTTTGTTGAAATTATGAAGGAGGAACCTCACCAGAACCCTTGGAAGCAACCAGAGGAGTTGAAAGGATAGGTTGAACAACTTCAGGAGTGAGAACCTCTGCAGTCTCAAGGTTGACACCTGGAGACCTCTCAACCGTTTTCACGGGAGGTACAGAGGTCGCAGCAGCAGCTTCATTCCCAAAATCCTTGATCATCCCCACTACATCCTCGCCTAGGAGAGACCAGTTCAGCTCAGGCATTTTCTCCCACATGGATCTCATGTAGTCACGAATGCCTTCGTCATAACCTTCATCATACCTAGCTTTTTCCTGGATGAGCAGAGACGATTTGACAGTAACGGCTGCAGCATTTAAAGCATCAACCTGAGCTTTCAGTTCATTGACTTTCTCCAACATGGATAATTTCTCATCCTGCAAATTCTTCACCTGCTCCTGAAGTTCGTCCCTACTATTCTTTAATGAGGTTTCAACAGCTTTAGCCCTCCTTACCGCAGCAGTGGCAACGTTCACACTCTCCTCTCTAGCAGCCAGCTCCTCTTTGAGTTTCGAGATCTCTCCTTGTAGCCTGAGGTCATATTGGATCTTTAAGGCAAAATCATCACAGAACCTAAGAGTAAAGAAGGCGTTCTGGGCCGCAGAGAACCTCATAGCTTCCAGAGCTTCAGTAGAGTCCATTTTCGACCAGCCAGTAATAGTCTCAGCAGGAACATGAGTGTCGATCAAGTCCTTAAACTGGTTCTGGGCAGCGGTAGGATCAGTCTTCACAGCTTTATTTTTCCTCATGGACCTGGTTTTGGAGCTCCCTGATAAGTCAAGTGTGGTCTGAGCCAATTTACGTTTTGAGGAACCTGATGGTTGAGTCTGAACAGATACAGGGGTTGGAACTTGGTTAATTGGAGTTGCAGCAAGCGAAAGCTCCTTTACATTGTCATCAACCTTGAAAATTTCTTCCACATTTTTAGATCTTTTCACAAATGAAGGAACTTTTGGAGCCATGTCTGCATGAGCCAATAGATTAAGATTAGAGGTATATATATGAAGTAAGCGAATGAAATTGCACAAATATAGTTAATAAGAAAGACATGACTATAAAGAAACTCCTACCAGAAGTCGAAGGAATAAAGCCTAAAGTCATCAGGTTATCAGGGGTCATTAAGACCAGACAATCTCTAGTGGAGGCTGACAGTTTCAAAATCTCAGTTGCTCTTTCCAAGCAGACTCCTGTGAGGACGGTTTGTTTAGGGATATTGGGACGACGATTAAACTCATATCTAACGTAGGGGCAGTCATAGCAATAGAGAAACTGTTCTGGCCATTGTTCAAAGTTTTGTTTAACATTTTTTATGCACTGACCCTGATGACAAGGCCAGGCTGAAAGGTAAAAGCAGCCAGAATTTCTCCCAGTGTCTTTCAGTCTGAAGAAATAGCCCAATTCAGGGGCTGTCAAAGGAACTGTAAACTTGCTGGAATATAGTATAAAAGTGCTGATGGCTAACCGATAAGAATTAGGGGTGAGTTGCATTGGTGCTAATTGGTAAAAGTCAAGAACCTCGCGTAAGAAAGGATGAAGAGGCATGGAAACACCTACCCTCAGGAAAGCGGCAGATATGACAGCATGGGGGATACCTTGTTTTGGGATTTTCAAATCAAACCTGTGAGCTCTCTCACCAGGTTCTGGGATTGTTATCTTACAGACAGGGCGGTGACATTCCTCGAATAGTCTTTCCAGTTTAACTGAGGTCATGATGGAATCAGATTTTTCACAAAAAGGGAAAATCTCTTGTTTAAATGGTTCTCTTTCTACAGATATTTCACTTTGAAAGTCGGGTTCTAGGAAGGACTCAGGTTCAAATTCAGGTTTTGATACCTCTTCATTATCAGACCAGTCATCTCCTAAATCAATTAAGCTTAAAGGCCTTAAGGGATCAATAGTATTTGGAGGTTTCATCAGAATATCTTGAGGATCACTAATGTCAGGAATCAAGACCCTAGACCTAGTTCTATTACCTACAGATGCGACAAAAACAGGTTTTACGGAAGAGAGGTGGTCAGAATGTGTTGAATCAGAAGACATCTGCAAGAAACAGACGAAGAAAGGTCAGACTTTGGAATTCTTAAAGGGAGACCTGTGGTCTAGAGACGATTGGACTATTGTGATTATGTCAAGTAAGTTTTTTAAAGAGTTATATGGAGGTTGTACATTCACAGAGATAAGTATGAAATATGACATGAATACGAAACAAATTGAGATAGAAGACAAACAGACAGTCAAAAGTTTTCAGTAAAATCATAGTGATGAAACCACAAATCGGTGATGGAACTACCAGTAGAGAAGGTATTATGGATGGTTGTGTGTGTGAGATATGAAGACCATATACAAACATTTATCAGATAAAAGACAGCATGCAAGATCGAAGTAATCAGATAGTTAAAAATGCAATCGAGATTATGAGAAAACAGAAAGAAAGGATTCAGAATCATACCTTGGATTGAAGAAAACGGCGACAGAGGGTTTGGATTAAGCAGATGACCGTCGGACTTCTTCTCTTTTTCTCTCCAAGGGTTTTTTTTTAAAAAAAAAAAATTTGGTAAAGGTAAAAACGAAGACGAAGCCATTCATGTGTTTATATAATCGAGGTGAATAGGAGGCAGCAGTGAACACGTGGCAGCAATCTACTGGGCAGTAATTAAAGAGATACACGCATTAGAGGCGTGTGAACCTTGGGAACTCATACATTAACTGCGGCTTTGGTAAGTGATAAGTTTAAACTCGAATTTTGAATTATCTCCAGCTGCCAACCATTATCTCTTCCTATAGATTCTTAAATTATTAAATTTAAAGAGACGTGGAGTTGAGTGATGAATTAGATTCCCAGAGGAGCTAAATGCAAGCATCAAGTTGACTTCGAGAGCAGCTATCTGAAGAAGAAAATAGCAAGATAACAGGTTCCTTAATACAAAGGAAGCGTACTCAAGATTATATTAAGCTGAAAATATTTTATGTCCTGTTTCCTACGCCGAGTTCACTCATGAAGGCTTGGATATAAAATGTTGGAGCGAGGTATTGTTACTAGAAGGGTTTAGCATTGAACTTTTGATCGAAGAATTAGAATAGGTTCCTTTCACATTACATGATTTCAAGGAACCGGGGGGTACTTGTTGTGCCCAAAATCTCCATGGGCTAGATTTAGGCCCATTAAGCTATAGGGTTTGATCCATACGAGCCAGAAGATTGATCCAGTATGAGTTATGAAGATCAGATAGAAGAAATGACTAACGAAGTATGAGTATCAGAAGGTTCCCAATGGTCAGGAAGCTGGGCTGAGCATTAGAAGACCAGGTTCCTCCCAGCAGAAGAGTTCGAGTTAGCATAGCAACAGCCATAGAGGTGATAAAAACATGCGAAGAGTTATCCAGTCTAACCAGTTTGTTATTTGTGCAGGTACTGACACCTAAAGGGAGGTCCCTAAGCGATATGTCCCGAAATAAGGAGGTTCCTGAGAAACAGGCTCCTAAGATATAGGTTCCTGAGCACCAGGTTCCTACGAGTTGCCAACAGAAAGTTCTAGAAGTCATCTAGAACAGATAAACGAATTGGTATCTGAGTATAATTCTAGGGCGCAGATGATCCTAGAATAACTCTAACCAATGAGAGAATCATAAGTGGGGTACGAACTCGAGTTCTACTCCACTTAGCCAAACTAGTTCGTGAAAGGCTCTAAAGGAACCTGAGTCCAACACGAATTAGATGACCGAATGCAGCTATTCCAGTAAGAGATAGAATCATATTAGAACTACGTGAGCTTGATCCCTATAAATACAAGGGTACGTAGGCACCTCAGGGTACGACGCATTAAGTTCTCTAATTTTCTCTAAAGGCATCTGAGATTATTGGAGATACCCTCGAGCTCAGCTCAACCCCCAAAAACACAACCCAAACCTTTTCGTAGAACAGTTGATCGCTAGCCTATACAACTACTTGTAAACCTCATATAAGTTGATTACGAAATCCACTCATCAACATTCTATAAGAATACAACCTCACTTCTTTAGAAAAAAAAGTTTTTCACACAATTTGTAAGAGACATTTTCTCTGAGAAAAATGAAGCTGAGAATACTATCATTTGTATTCACAGATTGTAGCAAATCTTTTTCTAATAAAATATTAGATTAAAGTGATATCGTGTCTTGTGTTGTTCATTATCCGCACTTACACATCTGCACACACAAACTCATATCTTGCTACACAGATTCAAGAACAAGAAAAGTTCAAGAATCCATTCACCCCCCCTCTGTATTCTTTAGTCGTATTCAATACTCAACAGTAATATCTTTCAAAGTATGATAGTTCTAATTACTGAAATAAACTAACAATATTATATATATTAATGACTAACTGATTACTTTGCAACTAAAAGGTATATTCCTAAATAATAACTAACCAATTATCTTTTTCAGTTAATACCTTTTCTAGCTTTTCTAACTAAAGTATCTTCTTCCAAAAATATGATCGTTCTAATTAATGAAATAAACTAATAATATTATAATTACTAATAACTAACTGATTATCTTTTCCTGGTAAAAGGTACTATCATTTTTAACTAAAATATCTCATTTTCTCCTAAATAATAAATAATCAATTATCTTTTCTAACTAAAATATCTTCTTTCCAAAAATATGATCATTCTAATTAATGAAATAATCTAATAATATTATAAAATTAATAACTAACTGATTACCTTTTCCAACTAAAAGGTAGTCCATCCGTCCCTCTCATTTCTTTACAGTTTTTTTTCACTGCTTGACACGCATTTTAAGGTTCCTAAAAAACATAGTTTCATAATTTATTTTTAAAATTTTCTTTTTTGTATAAAAATAGAAAAATTCTATTTTTATACAAAAAAAAAGAAAATTTTAAAAATAAGTTACGAAACTATTCACAAAATGCACCTTAAAATTCGTGTCAGAATTACGTCCCCCAAGGTAAAGAACCAAGGGGGACAGAGGGAGTAATATCTTTTTTATATTTTTCAACGAAAATATCTCATTTTCAAACTTTATTTTTTTACTTAATTATTCTTATTTAAATATTTATTACTGGTAGAAACATGCATTCTATTTTATAAAATCAAACAATGATATTATAGTTTCTAATAACTAACCAATTAAGTTTTTCCGCTAAAACAGATTATCTTTTTTAACTTTTCTTACTAGAACCTCTCATTTCCAAAAATATCACGGGTCATTCTATTAATGAATAAACTAATAAAATTATAATTACTAATAACTAATTGATTACATTTTTCAACTATAATGTAATATCTTTTTATATTTTCTAACTAATTTTTTTTAATTTTCAAACTTTGTTTTCTTCCTTAATTATCCTTACTTAAATATTTATTATTAGTAAAAATATGTTACTGATCTAACTCATTTAAGTTTTATATTTTAAAAATACTACGGGAAACTATATTTAATAAAATAAAATAATATCATTGTGATTATTAATAAGTAATAACTAAAAAAAATACATTTTCACCTAAGACACGTTACCTTTTATATCTTCTCTTACTAAAATTATTCATATCATCAAAAAATTATTCAAATTATTGAAAAAATCATATGATATTAAAAAAAATCTGTGCATTCCATGATATTTTCCTAAATAATAGTAGATATTACCTTTTCTAACTTAAATATCTTATTTACTAAAATATGGTCGTTCTAGTTAATGAAATCAACTAATAATATTATAATTCCCGCTAACAACATATTAATTTATATTTAATACTAAAAATTATTATGTACAAAGATGCAGGGTTCGAATCCTTCCAAAACATATTTAAATTAATAATTATAATATTATATTACACTATAAACAAATTATAAAAAATTAAAAGTAGCACGGGTTATAACTTAGTATATATAATACTAAAACATGTCATATTTTATTTTTTTCAAAGTTACTATTTTATTTTATTTTTTGCAAAGTTACTATTTTATTTTAGTTTTTGCAAAGTTGCTATTTTAACCTTTCAATTATTTAATATACATCATTTAATGATCTTATATTCAATATGTTTATGTAATATTTACTTAAATATTACGTAATTAATTACATCAAACTAATAATAGCCAGTGTTGCAGATTTCGGAAATCGGAACTATTCGGTTGAGGTACCGATTTACGATTTATCGGGTGATTTGCTTGAAAAATCAGCGATTTTTGCAAAATCGGCCGAATCGGTTTCAAAATTTTGACCGATTTTTGGACGATTTATCGGCGATTTTTCAAAAATCGGCCGATTTCTATAACAGAGATAATAGCCATTAATTTTCGCAATTAATAATTAATATTTGTGCATATATTTTGATTAAAATTCTTGGATAAATAACCGTATAGAAATACCCATAAAATTCGAGATTCGGAACTAATCGATTGGGTTCGCAATTAGGGATTTAGCGTGGAAATGACAAGAATAATAAACATATATAATTTAGTATTATAATAGTACTTAACATATTAGTCTTATTTGTAATAAAATATACCATTTAAAAGTTCATAACGAGTAATTAAATTTAAATTCTCAGTTCTGAATATATTGAATTTAAATTCACAGCTGAAAACATTGAATTAGATGACTATCTTAATAGATATTATAAATCTTAGAAAAATCATGTTGAAAATAAAGCTCTCGAGAAAAGAGTTTGCTAAGCTATATTTAGGTAACACCGTTACAAATTGAAAGGTGTTCACGGCCACAAAATCGAACTACTAAAATTCAAAATATCCAATATTCCACAGTTTATTTAATAACCTTTCACATTTTTGCCTTCCAATTTCCTATGATTTTACTTTAAAATTCCCCCAAAGTCAAATGCTATGAAACGTTAGTTAATCTTCACGGTCCAGAATCGAAATTGTGACAATAATGAATTTAAATTTAGAGTAAAGTGCACTTTGTGTACCTGAACTATGCTGAAGACACCACTTGAAATAGCATATTTTAAAATGTACCACGTGCAATACTAAATAAACGATTTACTTACACTTAGTATACTGCCGTCTATTTGAGACTAACTCCGTTATAAAAATAAGGGCAAAACGGTCTTTTTTGCTGTTCATTTCTTCTTCTCATATCATCATCTTCATCACACTATTCATTATAAGCATTATCTGAAGTTATATATATCTCACAATTGCAAACACTTAAATTCAGATAAAAAAATTTAGTCAGATACAATCAAAAGCGCACAGAATTTACTTATACAGGAGCATCCTTTAATCTTTTATGTAAGATTTGATTTGATTTGAAAAAACATCATCAATGGCAAGCCCATTCTTCTCTAGCTACTGGAATTAACCATCTGAGTCATGCTATTCTCCCTCCTCTATTCCACTCAACCGCAAGCCTCATACTACGTCTCCCAAGGTCATTTCGTCGCTCCGGAACTAATCGAATAAATTCCGAATAGAACCCAACAGATTGTGCTGTGACGATCCAGAAGGTATTCAGAGGCTTTTTAGTCAGGAAAAGCGATAACAAAATAGTGAGTATTAAGAATCAAGTGGATGAAATAGAGAGGAGAATTGCGTGCAAGGAAACCGTGGAATTGATTCGTTAGGTGGATTCTAAGGAGCGTTTGAGGATTAATGAGACACTCATGGATTTGCTATTCAAACTTGATTCTATTAGGGGAATTGATACAGGTGCTAGGAATTTGAGGAAAGGCGTTATTTGGAAAGCTAGGAAACATTGGACGCCCTTGTTATTATGCTGCCAGGCGAATCACCAGCACAAGAAAATGAGGCTGCTGTGGATTCGATTAAGTCCGATGGTGGAGAAATAATGGATGATCATCCTTGAGTTGTGAGAAACGAGCCTATCGATAAGGGCTACAACTTCCCTTTGGATTTGCTACTCGCATTGCAGAGAAATCAAATAGAAGTTTAAGGAGGATTATATTATCATTTGAGACTTGCAGGGTCCACAGTCTCCAATATTCACTTTGCTCATAAATCGATTACAGTAACTCAAAAATGTGTAATCAACACGAATTATCCGACCCATAAGTTCTTCAATTCTTGATTATTCAATTATATACAGACAATAGTTTGTATCTATCTTTTCAATTGATTTGATTTGTATTGATAATGGTGATTTGCTTTACAGTAAGGGAACAAATAGGGATTTGCACTATGATGTGATTCTTGAGCGAAAGAAGGCAAGAAGCAAAGATTCATGAGAAACATTCCATGGTATAGAGCTTTGACGATGGGGATGATTGAGAGATGAACATTTTGATTACAATATTGAGAATACCAAGAATACCCCTGTAAAAATATACGGAGTTAGAAGAAGTTGACGGTAGTACAGTAAGTGTAAGTAAATTGTTTGTTCAATATTGCACGTGGTAGATTTTAAAATAGGGTATTTCAAGTGGTGTCTTCGACATAGTTCAGGTACACAAAGTGCATTTTACTCTTAAATTTATAACTAAAATCATTGAATTAGATGATTAATTGATTGAATATTAGAATTTTTTGGATACAACCTGTTTGAAAATGAAAGCACTTGCAAACAGAGTAAATTAATCTATATTTAGATAACATTACAACAAATTGAAGAATATTTATAATCACAACTATTAAAAATCAAAATATCACAGTAAAGCTAGAATATCCCCGTACTTTACACGGGTAATGAAACTAGTTCATAGTAAGATGACAAATTTAAATTTATATATTATAATCTACATTCTAATTAACTTAGAATGTATCAATTAAAGATGAGATTAGGGAGGTAAATTCCCTAAAATACATTGGATTTATATGCAAATAGGGTGTGTACATTTTTGTAAAATCAAAATTTTTTAATTAGTCATGCAGGCCCAATCAAATTTAAAATATATTTTTTAAGTATCTCAGGAAAAATTACATGCAGATCCTTTTTCTTTTTTCTCATTAAAGATTGTCCAGTAAGATATATATGAGGTCATAAAAACACTGTTTTTCGATATGTAGTATGAGATATGATAGATTTCACACGACATTTTTACTAAATTTTTATTTAATTTCTCTTTCTAAAACTTTAACGAAATTTGAAACATCACATGGATAATTCGGGTTTAGTTGGTAAAAATGGTGAAATAATAAAAAATTGATACTATGTGGCTATCTATACTATTATATAAAAGCCGAAACATTAAAAGTTTTGGTACCTGTTTTTTTGTACTTCCTGAATTTACTTATTTACCCTTCATTATAAAGAAAAATAAATACACCTAAAATAAATAATAACATAATATAATAATGGTAATTAGTAATAATAACATATTATAATCAATGGTAATTAGTCGATTGCCTTTTTCACATTTTCTTTTATTTCAAGATATTACCTTTTATAAACACCTAAAAACATCAATCGTATCATATCTTTATATCATTAATATTTCATTTCGAATTAAAATACTTTACCTTTTAATTTAAAACAAATAATACGTTACCTTTTAATTTAAAACAAATATTACAATCATTAATATAAATACCCGAAAATATCACACCATAATTTTCAAGATAAATATAACACCTAAAATAAATAATAACATAATATAATTAATGGTAATTAGTCGATTAACATAATAAAATTAATGGTGATTAGTCGATTAACATAATAAAATTAATGGTGATTAGTCGATTACCTTTTTCACATTATAATAAAATTAATGGTAATTGTTGATTGCCTTTTTAATATTTACTTTTAGTTGAAGATATTACCTTTTATAAACACCTAAAAACAGCAACCGTATCTTATTTTTCGATCATTAATATTTTTTTTTGAATTAAAATACGTTACCTTTTAAATTTAAAACAACTTTTTTCACATTAGCATAATAAAATATACGGTATTTAGTCGAACATCACATCATAATTTTCAAGAAAAATATAACACCTAAAATAAATAATAACATAATATAATTAATGGTATTTAGTCGATTTTCTTTTTCATTTAGTTGAAGATATTACATTTTATAAACACCTAAAAATATCAATCGTATCATATTTTTCGATCATTAATATTTCTTTTCGAATTAAAACACATTACCTTTTTAATTACAATCTTTTTCATATTAACGTAATAAAATTAAAAGTATCATATAAACACCTAAAACATCACGCCATAATTTTCAAGAAAAATATAACACCTAAAATAAATAATAACATAATACAATTAATGGTAATTAGTTTTCACATTTACTTTTAGTTGAAGATATTATCTTTTATAAAACCTAAAAAGATCAATTGTATCATATTTTTCAATCATTAACACCAAAAATAAATAATAACATAATACAATTAATGTTAATTAGTTTTCACATTTACTTTTATTTGAAGATATTACCTTTTATAAAACCTAAAAAGATCAATTGTATCATATCTTTCAATCATTAATATTTTCTTTTTAATTAAAACACATTACCTTTTAATTTAATCATTAATTATATACCCAAAAATATCACACCATATTTTTCAATTATTTATAAAATATATTAAAAATTGTATACGTTATTTATAATAAGAAAACATTAGTATAATTCGTAAATATGAGTATATTAAATTATATTAAATTAAAATTTAAATATTATTAAAAATAACTATTATATAGAAATCAATATTAACATTTATAACAACCGGTGCAAGTGTTATCAATATCAATATCAATATCAATCAATATAATCATAATGTCTGCTAGTATTACATTTCGAAAATTACTACTATTATCCTTCATTTTTTTAATCTTCTTTATTTTTTTTGATTTCTTTGATGTTCTTTTTTGTCATTACACAGCATTTGGAGCGACCCAATTTAGATTGGATCGACCTAAATCAAAACCTCTACTATTTTTTGTCATTACACAACATCTCAATTTAGATTGGATCGACCCAAATCTAAACCTCTACTATTATCCTTCATTTTTTTAATCTTCTTTATTTCATCCTTCATTTTTTTCAATTTTCTTTATTACTTTGATGCTAATTTTTAAAAATTAAAAAAAGAGTTTTTTAATTATGGAGCCAAAACATGAACAAAATAACTAAAAAATATCTTTATTTATAATTTTCAATATACACGACATTATCTACAATCATTGTTTTGAAAATTTTGGATTTAGTCGACGAAAGCACCGTCTGGTTACTAATCAAAAATTAATCGATGTAATAATGGAAGATAACTTAATATTATTAATTATTTAAATTTAACACATATTTATATATATAGGAAGGTGCTCAAATGAGAACTTTCTTAAAATGAGAATTTAGTTCACACTAAAATATATATTTAATTTATTCTAAGGGCCCCGCCAGGGACACCTTCACTTCTACCCTTTACCCATTAATCAAATTTTTTTAAAAAAAAAATTGTTGCCACATCATCATTTTTTTAAAAATATATAATTTTTTTTAATTTTTATATTTTTGTTTTTGAGAGCATAATTATTAAAAACAATAAAAAAGAAAAAAAAACACCAAACACCAGTTTTATTTTACTTTTTTGAATTTTGCCTTGGAAAAATGTTTGCATAAATAATTTCATTTAACAAAAAGTTATTAAAAGCAACAACATAAAACTCAAATTATGCGTATCCCCCACGCAAATTGTTTGAGAACTCAGCATATTACTGATGACCCGTATTTGCATTATATATTCATTTTTTTATGTAAACTTTTTACTTATTATAACTTTTAATTATTTGACATATGTTGTCTTCCATGGTTATCATATTCAAGCATTTGTATATGTGGACATCTGGAAAAATTCAAAGAAAAAACTAGAGGAGGGAGAAATTTATATTATCACTAATTGAGCGCATTTGGAAAACTGCGAATAGTATCGTCAAAAATGGCAATTCCCTTTACAAATGCAACAGAATTGGTTCATGTACAAGAAAATGATCCACTTTTGGTGATGAACAAGTACGAATGTGCAGAGTTGGAAGATTTAAAGTTATTGGCAATAGAGACGTGTCCTGATGAACCTACTTATAAAGATGGAGAACCATAATTTACATATGCTACTTGAATATATATTTTAAGTAATACTTTAATTTTATTTATATTCGTCCAATATATTGTAATTGTAAATTAATATTTATAAAATATAAAATTAGTCATTAAAATATTAATTATTATTTTAATGTTGCTACTTTTAATTTTTTTGAAATAATTTCACTAATTTCAACATATTTATCTATTCCGAAAATAGATGTGCTCATGATGTGATTATATGGGAAGATCTTGCATCAGCAGTTAAAAGGATGATTGATGCCGATGATTCAGAACAAAATATTTTAATTCTAGCCAGTACGAAAGTCGTGACCTGGAAAGGTATGCAATAATAATGTCATTTCATTTATTATTAATTACTCCCTCCGTCCCCCTCATTTGTTTACATTGGAGGGGGGCACGGGGACCAAGACAATGCATAAAAAATGAGTAAAGTTATATGAAAAATGGGTAAAGTGGTGGAACATATCAATATTTAATAATAGATTTGAGATAGTGGAAGAAAGTTGTGGGTGTAGTAGTGTTTTTTATTATTAAATATGAGATAATGGGGGAAGGTAGTTGGTGTAATAGTGGGAGAACTTTACTATTTATGGTAGGGAAAATGATTTTTTTTGTCACTAAACTATTAACCTTTTTAGAAATCTACCACTCAACTATGAATTTTTCTTTTTTAGTCACTAAACTTAGGTTCAGATTTTGTTTTATTCACTAAACTTAGGTTCGGATTTGATTATTAGCATTTTGTTATTTTTTTTTACTCACTAACCTTAGGTTCGGAGTGAAAAAGTCAATTGATGCTTTAATACTTAAAAATGATGCATTAATAGGACAATTTGTTAAACTTTAATACTTGAAAATGATGCACTAAACTTTATCTTGAAAATAAATCGATTAAATTTAATAAGATAAAGTCTACATTAAACTTTATCTTGAAAATAAATTGATAAATTTTAATAAGATAAAGTCTGCATTAAATTTTATCTTGAAAATAAATCGATAAAGCTTAATAATATAAAGTTATCCTCTCTAATGATTTATCTTTACAGTTAGACCTCGATAAATGAATACGCTTGGGACCGAAATTTTTTATTCATTAATCGAGGTAAAAAATATACTATCTCTATTATGTTTGGACCGGAAAAAGATATTCATTTAACAAGGTTATTCGTTTAACGAACATTCATTTATTGATATTTTACTATATCTTAAAAATCATAGTAAGATAAAGTTTAATAAGATATATGAAGATAAAATAAAATTTGAGAGGGATCGATTCGGTAAGCTCGTTACCGACTCGGCTCAGGTCGTAATGAACTCGAGTTCGACAAGAAAAAAAACTTGTAAAGGTAATCGAGCTCAAGTTCGATTCGGTACAAAAATTAATGTATATATAGATGATATTAAAGATAATATTAAAGATAATACAAGTAAAAAATTAATGTATATATAAATGATATTAAAGATAATACAAGTAAAATATTAATATATATATATATATGATATTAAAGATAATACAACATCTTTAGATCTGTTGCACGTAAAAAGTATTCAAGATATTGAAAACATTAATTAATAATTTTTTGATGTAGTACAAAAATACCATATTTGAATTTTTGGATGTAATAAAAAAGATTAGGGATGAGTTTCAATTTAAATTTTAAATTTATTAGAATTATTTTTTATTAAAGTGTAATAAATATTTTTATTATTATAAAGGAATTATTAATTTATGCTAATAATTAACATAATGCTAATAATCAAATCCGAACCTAAGTTTAGTGAGTAAAACAAAATCGAACCTAAGTTTAGTGACTAAAAAAGAAAAATTCATAGTTGAGTGGTAGATTTCTAAAAAGGTCAATAGTTCAGTGACAAAAAAAATTCATTTTCCCAATTATGGTAACGTAAAGAAATGAGAGGGACATCCTAAAATAGCAACTATAAAGAAATGAGAGGGACAGAGGGAGTATATTATAACAGATTAACATGAATTTCTAACATTTGTGAGGTGTTGTGCAAATTAAATCATTGTCATCCACTAAAGTATATTTGAATATTGATGACGATACCACTGAAATAATGAGATAGATGTAACATCCCGCACTTTTTCGGAATGTTAGTTCGAGCCAAAAGTAAAATACAAAAATTTAATTTCAAAAATTTAAATAGAAAACTATTACAATTCTATTACAAGTTGAGTCACATAAAATAGAAGCGCAGCCACCCAAAATATTGGACAGGATCTACATTAAAAAAAAAACCAACTAACAAGCTCCTAATAAATCTAACGAACCGAACAGAACCTGAAATATTAAAAGAGTGAGCTAAAAAGCCCAGCAAGCAAACAAACTGTTACGTGATGTTTTGATGATGAATACAAAGGTAACTTGGTTGATGTTATGGAAAGTCAAAGATTTAAAGCTATCTATCTGTTCAGCTCGCTAGAACCAAAACAGCAAGCTGACAAGCACAAAATGGGTAACGTTGGCTTACCATTTATATCTAAACTGTTTATATGCTACTATCATGATTTGTTCTCTATGCTTATTCCAGACCTGAACTAATGTTTCTTTTTGATGGATTAAGGGGGAGAAATTTAGGAGAAATTATTTGCTTGTTTGATCAAGATATTCGATTTGGATATGATTAATTATGCTTGTTTATCTTGAATTTGTTTTATATCAAAATGTACTAATATGCAGGGATTTAGGGGGAGCTTTCTTATTCTCCTAAATATTGTGTAATCATCAAAAAGGGGGAGATTGATACTCCTATGGTTTTGATGATCACATTCAGCAAGCTATTTGCTTGTAGTTTGATATAAAACATTGTGTTATGGTTGTACTAACTTGGTTTTGCAGGGTATATTAAGTTTACAGAGAATATATATACAGCAAGCCATTTGGTGTTACAACAGAGACAGTTTGGCAAGCCATTTGCACTGACAGACACAAACAGCAAGCTGACTTGGACTTTCCAGAAGCTGTTTTTAGTCAAGTTTGATTTCGAAGATTTCTTGAAGATTGCTTAAAGATCAGAGATTGGCTAGGATTAAATATGTAAGGACTCTATTATATAATATATAGTATATATAATTAATAGAGCTCAAATCTTTTTCGAAAATCTGTTCTTTATTTAGTGGGATTGTGATTTATCTTTCCTTATCCTTTCTAAACAGATTTTACTCAATCTTTTACTTATCTAAACATTCCATAACAGCCCAGATTCGTTCATATCTTTTTATAGCTGTTGGAAATTGATTTTATCATATATATACTATCGTATATATATCAAAATGAGTTTGTTGGAGATTAAAATCATTTCAAACGTTTTATATTCAAAACCTCTAACTAATATAACTGTTGGAGAGTGTTTTATGTAATCAAATCTTTTTGATATATCAAATCTTCAACTAGCCGTTTGTTTGTTTTTCATATATATTCACTTACAACCTTTCTTGTAAGGAACCAAGAAAAACACAACTACAAGTTTGAGACTTGCTTATACACGTTCCTATCATCTCTCTCAAACACCATTCTTATAAACTCTGAGCTTTATTGTTATATACACTTATATTATATAAGAGAGTTTATAGCTTGAGTTGTAATACTCGAACATCTTATTGTGGATTGTATTGTTCAATTTGTATTGAATACTTGCTGTACAAGTTTGGCTTAAAGTTTTGGGTGGGTTGAACTAGACTAGAGAAGGATACTTTGGAAGTATTGCTTAGAGAGTTGGTTCAGCACAGCAAACAGCAAGCTATTTGTCAGCAGGATTGGTAAGGTTGAGTTGCTGGGCATATTGGCTAAGGAACAAGGGTTTGGTGAACGTTGCTAGAGAACTATACTTGGGAAGTATAGCTTAGAGAGCAGGTTCAGAAACAGGTGTTCAGCAAGCCATTTGTCAGCAGCTGGGATTAAGGGAGATATATTATTGTATCTTGTAATTGGTTTATTTCGTTGATCAATAATATATTCTCTTACCGGGTTGGTAAGGGACCAGGACGTAGACCATAGGGGTTAGGGGTCGAACCTGGCTAAAAGTCTCTGTGTTATTTATTTTCTGCTCTTTATTTTCTGCTTGTATTTTGCTTACTGTTTGCATTCAGCTTACCATCTGTCTCTGCATAAAACGAAATCAGTAAGCTGTTTCTGGTAATTTTTAAAATCGGACTTAGTTGAATATAGTTAGCCATTTACACCTATTCAACCCCCTTCTAGGGTGCATTTTCACAAACCAAACAAACCAGCTAATCAAATCCAATAAATAAAATATAGTATAAAATGATAATAATTTTCAGAAATTCAAACTTACGAAACGATAACTTTTTAACCACCAGTCTAACTAAGGTCACTACAAACCGGTGACACGGTCCAGATTAGCAAGGTCAATGAGCAGTACAAATGGTATTACAATTACTGTCCTCAGTGTGAAAGGGAAGTTAATAAGATTGATGCCACATTTAAATGTTTACTTTGTCCAAGAAGTTTTCCTGTTTCTAATAAGAGGTGTTTATAGTAATTTTAACTTACTAATTGCATCGTATATATGTTTATTTTTTAGAAAAAATATATATTCGCTTAATTATATATTTAATATTATAATCCCTTATAATTAAACTTCAGATTTAAGGTGCTAATGTTGGTAGAGGATGAAACTGCAACATCAAACATGATCATCCTTGATCTACCTGCAAAAAGAATTCTTAATAACACTGCAACGAGTCGAGCCTTGAAGAAGGTGTATATAATTTACAAATGAATTCTTTTGTTGTAATACAAACTCTATTAATGTCATCAAATAACTTTTTATACTTAACTATATTTGTCTTCATATTTTGTAGAAAAAACTAGCTGATACATTTCCGGAAGAGCTCAAAGATATTGTTGGAAAATAATTTACCTTCACCATAATTCTCAATAAAGAAAGAGAAAAATGGCCCTGAGGTTGACCTCAGGACACTTACCTGAGGTTAGCTTGTTTTTTAGTATAAGTGGTGAATGGCATTTTTGTAATAATAAAAACTACCCTCTTGTATTTACAAAAATAACCCTGACTTATAGTGTTTTTTGTTTTAACCTCAGGCTAGAACCCTGAGGTTGTCCTCAGGCCCAGGATACTCATAAAGAAAATATTTTGAATAATTCTGACATTTTTTATGCATCTGATCTTAATCAACAAGTATCTAAGTATCTAACCTTTATTTAGAATCTCAATCTTATGTCACAATCAATCTAACAAAATTTCAAAAATATTTATTACTTATATTGCAAATTTTGATGGATAGAATAAATTTTTAGCATTGTCAAAATAGAATTGTATGCTACTTTTTATATAAATTTTTTCATAACACTATTTCATTAAATAATTATATAATTGAATTAAACATATTTGTAGGTGATCAATCAAACTCCTAAAATTATTTAAAATGACATTTTAAATTAAATGAATACCGTGTACAAAGTATGGGCAAGATGCTAGTAGTTATTATTATTGAATAAACAATAACTATCTTTATTTATCAATTTACACCGCTAACATTTCATTTCACATCTCACATTCTCACCTATACTTTCAGTCCACTACACTAGTTTCTCTCTCCCTCTATCTTCTGGAACTTTCCCTTTCTCTCTCTCTCTAAAAATGTACTCCATATAACCATGGCCCAAAACCCTAGTCCCAAACCAAATCCATCTATAAATACCCCCTCTCCTCCTCTCTCTCAACTTCTTTTATTTCATCTCGCCCTAATCTCTCTCTCTCAATCTCTCTCCTCTTACTCTCCGCAGCTCCGATCGGTACGTTTCTCATCTCTCTCTCCCTCTCTCTACTGCACACACACATATATGTGTGAACATATGTGTATCGATAGCATCTAATCGCGATTATCGAAGCAAGGTTGAGCTTTACTGTGTGTCTAATCGCGATTATTGAAGTTAGGTTGAGGTTTATTGTGTTAATTTGTAGTCCGATTTTCATTTTTATGCATGCGATTGTGATTTTGTGTTGTTTTCATGTGATTTGTGGTGTTTTTAGTAGTTGATTGAACTTTATGCTTCCCTTACAAGTATATGTGTGTGTTAAAAGAAGTTTGTATAGAAGAAGTGTCTAATTGCGATTACCGAAGCTAGGTTTTGGTTTTTGTCTTAATTAGGAGTCTGATCTTCGTTTTGTGTATGCGATAGTGATTTTGTGTTGTTTCAATGCTGATTTTTGGCGTTTTTAGTAGTGTATTGAACTGTATTCTTCACTTACAAGTGTTTTTATGTGTTAACAGTCAGTATATTTAAGAAGTGTCTAATTGCGGTTATCGAAGTTAGGTTTTGGTTTATCATGTTAAATAGTAGTCTGATCTTCATTTTTTTGTATGCGATAGTGATTTTGGGTTGTTTTGATTGTGGTTTATGGTGTTTTTAGTATTTATTGAACTTTTATATGTTGCACTTGCTAGCAAGTATATACATGTATTGATATGAGTGTGTACGAATGCAACACGTGTCAAATCGCTGTCTATTGGAGTTTGGTTTAGGTTTACAGTGAGGATTTGTAGTCCGATCTAATATTCGTGTGTGCGTCTGTGCGATCGAGATCATGTGTTATTCAATGGTGATTTGTGCTGTTTTGGCTAGTTTATTTGTAGAAACGCAATTATAAATTTAGTAAGTATGCTATTGTGATTGTTGAAGCTAGGTTTTTTGTGTTAATTAGGAAGTCTGATATTCATTTTATTTATGTGATTATGATATTTTGTTGTTTTCATGGTGACTTGAACAGTTTGTTGCACTATATGCTTCCTAGAAAGAGACCGGTTGACGTAGCAGTTGTAGACGGTGATAACGTCAACGCTGGTAGTGAGTCGGATAGTTTACTTAAGAAGACTTGTTTGATCTCTTGTACGAACACAACTACTACTACAATGAAGAGCGGAGACGGATGTATGGAGAATGGCAGAGATAGTAATACAGGAGGCAGTAGCGTTCAGAAAACAAGTATGACTATGGATGATGGAAATCAGCAGGAGATTGATGAGGATCTTCATAGTAGGCAGCTTGCTGTGTATGGACGAGAGACGATGAGGCGTCTGTTTGCTTCAAATGTGCTTGTTTCAGGAATGCAAGGTCTTGGTGCTGAAATAGGTACGCGATTTGTTTGTTGGTTAATAGCATTCATATTTCATTACATTGGAATTTTTCTGATTTTTTGGGCTCAACTTCATTTGTTAATAATGCGTTCTAGTAGTTGAACATATTTGCCTCGAGTGCTGTTATTATTGTGATGTTAGTATTCTTCCGTTTTAGTAGTTGAAACAAACTGGATCTTAAGATGGATTCCTTGTTCATTGTTTATGCTATAAAAGTTGAGGCAGAGATATGAATTGTATTTATTTGATTATGCTCATGATTATTTGTATAAATTTATTCTTATCATGTGACCGATGGATGAATTGCTTGAATAGATATCATAACAATACTGTATCGAGTCATTGACCTTGTGGTATATATGCTTTGGAACTTTACATGTACTTTCATAGATTACCTAGTAGCATTTGTTCTTCATTGCATGAATTTTGTGAACTTCTAGTGTTCAACTTCATTTGTTTAACTTGAGTTCTAGTAGTTGAACATGTTTGCCTCAGGTTTTTTAGTTGTGACAACAAAACGGATCTTAATGTGGAATTAGTTGTTTACTTGTTTATGTTACAAGTAGGTTAGGGCAGTGACTTCAACTGTTTTTATCTCTAGTTGCTTAAGTATCACTGTATGGGTGTATCCTTATGACTTAACATGCTTCTGACAATTGTTTGAATGGAGATTATTGTGGTATGGTTTTGAGTTATGGTATATATGATTTGGAGGTTTCTGTTCATATGATGGTGCAAAGTGTTACAATTATGAATCCTCTATTGCTGTTAGAATATGTTTACTATATCCTATTGCAAAAATTTCTGAAACTTTTTCTTTCGATGAAATATTTCAGTTTGCTCTGGTTTTTTGTTTACTTTGATGGGATATACTTTTCTTGTTATTTAATGAAAAAAGAATAAGATAGTTAACTTTATTGTCTCTTTTAAATCTAATGCAGCAAAGAATCTCATACTTGCTGGTGTCAAGTCCGTGACGTTGCATGATGAAGGCAATGTTGAATTGTGGGATTTGTCTAGCAATTTCATATTCACAGAGAATGATGTTGGTAAGAACAGGGCACTTGCTTCTGTTCAAAAGCTGCAGGAGCTTAACAATGCCGTTGTCGTTACCACTTTGACTGATAAATTGACTAAAGAGCAACTCTCCAACTTTCAGGTAACTTTTGTGTTGAATTTTTGTTAAGAGCAATTGCTAGTTCATTAATTGGAATAGTTTTGTTTCTGTATTCTGTAGTAATATGTTTGAACAACAATTACCTGAATAATTATGTCTGCTAATTTTTTATTTTTCTTGAATAAATATATGGAGAATGAGCTTTGTTGTGTTTTTAAACCTTGCAGCTGTATCTTAACCGTAATTATTTTTGGTGATCGAACTAGTTTGTCAGATTTAACTTGCTTATTAGTATACATAGTTTTGTTGAAATATTAAAATTACCTATTAGGCATAGTTTTTTTTTTGTTGCTAATTTATTAGGCATAGTTGGTCTTTTGAATAGTTTGATATTGACATATTGACGTGAATGGCTTCCAATATGTGATCTAGTTATATGAACTTAATAATTGCATCTGTTGTGGAGATTATTTATATTTATATTAAAGTTGAGCAAAAGGCCTCTACTACTGTCTTGTGGACGGACAGATGCCTTTGTCATAAAGAAAACATGTTATTAAATCGCTCCTATCTTGTAGAAGAATCATGAGAGATCAGATACTGACATTTTGTGCTTCATTGAACTAAGTTTCAATACATTGACCTCATTGTCACGTCCATATACTTAATAGCTGCTAATGCCGTGGATTTTATCTTTAGTTAAGAGAAATATACCTTTATAGTGGCTTTCTAGTGACAAATGTATAAAATGACATTATTAATCGTTGCTTTAACTTTCCTTTATCAAGTATATTGATCTTTCTATTAATGAATATTAATATTGTTTTGTATCATTACTCCTGTCCTCATCATTCCCTTATTGTAGAAATTCAGCCTTCATGAAACTTACTAAAATTAAAATCGTCTTTTATCATTACTTGTGCTCCCATCATTCTTTTGTCGTTGGAATTTAGCCTTGAGTTGCATGATACTGAAGAAGAGTAATTGAAAAATATCTTAAAAGTTTATATTTCAGGTCATAAATGCAATTGATTGATTAATTTACTAATGTATGGCTAGAAAAAACATGTCGAGCTAGATCACCTAGTTGTACGAATCTTACCATCAGTTTCTTAGGAAGATCTAAGTGAGGGATGGATAATGGATACCATCTTGCTGGACTAGGTAACTAAATATACTGGTCTATGGCCACTTTTAGTTGCAAAGATAGAATAGTTTGAAATGAGACGAATTTCTTAGAAAATGTTCAAAATTTAATTGAATAAATTCAGAACTTCGTGTAAAAAGTAATTAAATTCAACTACAATTATTTTTGTCAACCAAAATAGTGTATTGTTGTGTATATGATACACTTGTTTATTTCTTACTTATCCTTGTTAAACTGTTACCCTTCATCCCCCTTAATTATTTGCCAGGGTTGATCAGTTTTTGACCCTTCCTCTAAAATGAAATTCAAGCAGAAAACCTTACTTCTGTAACTCCAAAACCACTCGTTTCTGAAATGGTTATGGACACCAAGGTTTGAATTTATTTAAATTTCCCACTCATTTCTCGACCCCAAAAACCTATTTTTGATTTGTTTTTATGGCTGTCGAATTGTTTTTGAGCATTCAAGGGACTTTTTTTTAAACAAATGGATGTATATGGTTAAGAACAGACTGCAGGAACATAATTGATGGATTTGTTTATTGAGAATTGGTTCGGTTTCGGGTTGGGTCGGGTTAGGATCAGAATATCATGTCACCTTTTAAGTTGACATCAGTTCAAGTTTCCATCAGGTTTTCTGATGTTTGTTATGGCAAAATTTAAACCTAAGTTTTTGATACTATAATGATTTGACTGGAAAGTTCTCGAGTTTAATAACCCACTTGTAGGTTGAGTTGAGTGATGAAATAGCCTTTAACCCTATTTGTAGGAGCCGAAACCTGAGTAATCGAAAATACATAAATCTAATCTAGGGGTTAAAGACGATGTGTAATAGTGTCCATGTCCGCATCAAAGCCAAAGCATGAGCTTTGTTGCGCACTAAGTGCACTTTAAATAACACTGGTTCTATATTATTGTATTAAGAGAACTAAACTAGACCACAGTAAGAATACCCAAGAGGCTTGTAAGAAGAGATATATACAGATTTTTTCCTTGGCTTGAACAGCTGGCCTGAAGTTGAGTAAAACTTTTGTTGAATTAAATAGATGCAGCAGGAGTACTTGTGCAGTTTTGCATTTCTTCATTGATATCAAAGCACAATAAGATATTTGAATTTGTAAATTAGACCAATTTGGTACAATCTTTACAGGATCAAAACGAAAAATTACCCCTTGTATTAGTGGAATTTGCCAGTAGAGGTGCAATTACTTTGTGGAGAAGAAGCAAGCACTGACATTGTATTTAATAATTTCCTTGACTGATTTTCATTTTGCTGGGCTTTTGTTTTTTGTATTTTAGAAACTTAGCTGTACTGCTATATACTATGTTAAGCCTTATTGTGATTGAACTTGATCTTCACCAAATTATGTTTCCCTATACAAATTACAAAATAGTGCGACCAACCCAATTTATTCCGTAGGTGGTGGTTGACACCTTGTATTTTTCAATCCCGTTATCTGTAAGCTTAAATAACCATTACTTTACCCTTGAGCAGGCAATATACCTTCTTGAATTAGAGCCAAGTTCGCATTCCTCTTTATAACCTTGTTTTGAAGTAATTTGCCTTTTGAGCTTATACAAACTTCTACACTGTCAAGTTTATTTTAATGGATTTACTGTATCTGATAATCTATGTGCATAGAACTGTGTGTTTGTTATAATGGATGATTGTTGAGTTATGACTTGTTAAATTTGTAATTTCAACTTCACATGTTTCATTAAATTCACTCCCGGTATTTGTGAGCGTAAAATGTTGTTTATTATTTAAAAAAAATATATTATTTAACTGTGGAAGGAACACTAATTTTTAATGTCTGGCAGGCTGTTGTTTTTACTGATTCCAACTTGGAGAATGCAATTGAATTCAATGATTACTGTCATACTCATCAACCTCCTATCGCATTCATAAAGACTGAAGTGAGAGGTCTATTTGGTAATATGTTCTGTGATTTTGGCCCAGAGTTTACTGTGGTTGATGTTGATGGAGAGGAACCTCACATTAGCATTATTGCATCTATTAGTAATGATAAATCTGCTCTTATATCATGTGTTGGTGATCAGAGGCTAGAATTCCAGGATGGAAATCTTGTTGTGTCCTTAGAGGTTAGAGGAATGATAGAACTCAATGATGGAAAGCCACGAAAGATAATTAACGCAAGACTGTATTCGTTCAACCTTGAAGAGGACACAACAAATTTTGGTCAGTATGAGAGAGGAGGTATTGTAACTCAGGTGAAGCAGCCCAAGGTCCTGAATTTTAAGCCATTGAAGGAAGCACTCAAAGACCCAGGAGAATATTTGCTGAGTGATTTCTCCAAATTTGACCGGCCACCACTCTTGCACTTGGCTTTTCAAGCACTTGACAAGTTTGTATCTGAAGTAGGACGCTTCCCAGTTGCTGGTTCTGAAGAAGATGCTCAGAAGCTCATATCCATTGCTGGAACCCTTAATGAGAGCTTTGGGGATGGGAAACTGGACGATATTAACCCGAAACTTCTGCGACAATTTTCTTTCGGTGCTCGTGCTGTTCTGAATCCCATGGCGGCTATGTTTGGTGGAATTGTTGGTCAGGAGGTTATGAAGGCATGTTCGGGAAAGTTTCATCCACTTTTTCAGGTTATCTTTATAGCTTCATTCCTACTTCAATGTTGAAATTGGATGTATATCGCTTTATTACAGTTTTTTTTTTACCATTCATGGTGGCTTATAAAGTAGATTTTTACTTTTAGGCCTGTATCATTATTTTCGTAACTGTCTGTCTGCTGCAAATTTACTCATTTTATTCTTTATTTGTAATATATGAATTGTTTTTCGCTAAATGTCTTTCTGCTATTTGCTAACAGTTCTTCTACTTTGACTCGGTTGAGTCACTTCCTACCGAACCAGTGGAAAATAGTGAATTCCAACCACTGAATAGCCGTTATGATGCACAAATATCTGTATTTGGGGCCAAACTGCAAAAGAAACTCGAAGATGCTCAGGTTTTTGTTGTTGGATCGGGTGCATTGGGCTGTGAGTTTTTGAAGAACCTGGCTTTGATGGGTGTTTCATGCGCCAAACAAGGGAAACTGACAGTCACTGATGATGATGTAATAGAGAAGAGTAATTTGAGTAGGCAATTTTTGTTTCGTGATTGGAATATTGGGCAGGCAAAATCAACTGTTGCTGCCACTGCTGCTGCTTTGATAAATCCTGCTCTACGAATTGAAGCATTGCAGAATCGCGTGGGACCTGAAACTGAAAATGTCTTTGATGATACCTACTGGGAAAATCTGAGTGTAGTTGTGAATGCCCTTGATAATGTCAATGCTAGGTTATATGTTGATCAAAGATGCTTGTATTTCCAAAAGCCACTTTTGGAGTCTGGAACTTTGGGGGCCAAGTGTAACACCCAGATGGTTATTCCTCATCTGACAGAGAATTATGGTGCCTCAAGAGATCCACCAGAGAAACAGGCACCTATGTGTACAGTGCACTCATTCCCGCACAACATTGACCATTGTCTGACATGGGCCAGGTCTGAGTTTGAAGGCCTGCTAGAGAAAACACCTGCTGAAGTTAATGCCTATCTTTTCAATACAAGTGAATATACCTCTGCTATAGTGAACGCAGGTGATGCTCAGGCTAGGGACAAGTTGGAACGTGTTCTCGAGTGCCTTGATAAGGACAGATGTGACGCTTTCCAGGACTGCATTACATGGGCACGTTTAAGGTTCAGCTTTGTAGATTTTCATTTTTATTGCTCATGTAGGAGGCTGCTCCGCTAATTTGCATGGTCTGTTCATTGTTTTTTGGTTTCAGGTTTGAAGACTATTTCTCCAACCGTGTAAAGCAGCTGATTTTTACTTTCCCAGAAGATGCCTCAACAAGTACCGGAGCTCCATTTTGGTCAGCTCCTAAACGGTTTCCCCAACCACTGCAGTTTACTACTTCTGATCCCTCTCACTTGCATTTTGTCATGGCTGCTTCCATTTTACGAGCCGAGACATTTGGCATTCCTATTCCTGATTGGGCTGTGCAGCCCAAGGCATTGGCAGAAGCTGTTGATAGAGTGATGGTTCCTGAGTTTCAACCAAAGAAAGGTGTTAAAATTGAAACTGATGAAAAAGCCACAAACCTCTCTGCATCATCTATAGATGACAGTGCAGTCATCGATGAACTGATCATGAAGCTAGAGCTGTGTAGGAAGAGTTTGCCATCTGGGTTTAAGATGAAACCAATTCA
This sequence comes from Kitagawia praeruptora, assembly GCA_037693485.1. Classification (NCBI taxonomy): domain Eukaryota; kingdom Viridiplantae; phylum Streptophyta; class Magnoliopsida; order Apiales; family Apiaceae; genus Kitagawia; species Kitagawia praeruptora. The sequence goes on along the minus strand of CM075348.1, from coordinate 157,225,758 downwards.
GTTTGAAAAGGTCTCTCTTTTAAATCATAACAGTGTGTTCTGGTTTAGAATTATTTGTCATGTTTATGATAGTTTAGTATGCAATGCGGAGGGTATATTAGTTGTGACCGAGTATTAGTTGGTAAATTTGCGTAACGGTTTCATTTTGACATTTCCAGGATGATGATACAAACTACCACATGGATATGATAGCTGCACTGGCCAACATGAGGGCAAGAAATTATAGCATTCCCGAAGTTGATAAGCTGAAAGCTAAATTTATTGCTGGAAGGATCATCCCTGCAATTGCAACTTCCACTGCTATGGCTACAGGTCTTGTTTGCCTTGAGCTTTACAAGGTTCTGAATGGAGGGCATAAAGTGGAAGACTATCGGAACACATTTGCAAACTTGGCATTACCTTTGTTTTCAATTGCTGAGCCAGTCCCCCCTAAAGCCTTTGCCCACAGGGACATGAAGTGGACTGTATGGGACAGATGGATCGTTGATGGAAATCCAACACTGAGGGAGCTTCTTAAGTGGCTATCGGACAAGGGTCTGAATGCCTATAGCATTTCATGTGGAAGTTGTCTTCTCTATAACAGCATGTTTCCTCGTCACAAAGATCGAATGGACAAGAAACTTGTGGATTTGGCAAGGGAAGTGGCAAAGATGGAGCTCCCACCGTACCGGCGACACTTTGATGTTGTAGTAGCCTGCGAGGACGATGATGACAATGATATTGATATTCCTCAGATATCCATCTACTTCAGTTAGATTTTTCAAAATATTTCAGATGCTCTCTTGCATGCCTACTGTTTTTCAATAGATTAGTAGCAAGGAGTACAAGATTGTTATGTTATCAAGTACTTCACCTACATATATCTAGAGTAATGAGTATCTCACTATGGCACAACCTTCTCGTGATGTTTGTAGTCAATTAGCTTGATTTTCACAATCAAATTGGGCCTAACATGTGCGTGGCTGAATCTCTGGCTAACAAGTATTATTGGAGTACAACTTGTTCAATTTCTTTTTTATTTTTTTTTAATGAGGTGCTAGAGTAAGGGTTTTACTGTTAACTAGTTACACTGTAATTCTTTAAGAGATGTTTTTTGCACCTGGATTATAGGGGGAATAGGCTGGGCAGATATGTGTAAAATGGAGAGAATGAAAATGAATATGGTCTTGGGTTTTAAGTATATATGTTCATTAGGTTTTTTTAAGTATATATGTTCATTCTTAGGTTTTTATATAGTCATGTATCAGTGTTGGCCATAATCTTTAATACTTAAAGATACATTAAGCGCTTGTTAAGAAATGTCCAATGCAGCAGTTGTACAACCGAGTCTAAGCCCTTTTTGGAGTCGCGATATGTTTGTTTGGAAAAATAGGAATCTGTTACTACAACACACATTTTCTTTTATTTGCAGTAAAAGACCTAATATGCGATCATTCAGGTTATTTTTATTATTTGGTAACATTTTTGTGTTGAAGTGACCAAACTGAACACCCTCAATAGTATAACTCATGTCCAGGACAAGCTTTATCACAATTTAGCAACTTTTTTATTTAGCAAAAAAATGTAATCTGCGTGAACAATTTTGAAATATGTTTAAGTTTGGCTGTTCAACTTCATGAAGCAAGGATAGTAATAGGGCACACAGGTGGCAAAATTTTACCTGATAACGTTGGTAAGTGGATGGAGTTTCAAATTTGCTATATGATGGTTACACATCATTTTTATCTTTCAAAAAGGCGGCTAAGGGTTTTTTTGATAGAAAAGTGGTCCTTAACCATCTTTTTGAAATACAAAAACAATTTCTTGACATTATATTGCAAATTTGAAACTTCGGGCATCAAAATGCTAAACGGTATTAAGTTTGGCCACGATTCTGCATTTTACTTTGTGGTTACCTATGAATCTTCATTTGCTTGCCTACAATACTAGGAGGAAATTTCTTTAAGAGATGTTTACGCCTGGATTATAGGGTAGGAGGTTGAGCAGATATAGTTCTGTAGGGGTAAAGGAGCTGCTGGGAGATCAGAATGAGTGGATATCGGGCAAGAAATGGTGAGACTGAAAATGAAATATAGCTTACTGGTTTTATGTTTAAGTGTTAAGTATAGCTTACTGGTAAAAGTTTCTTGCTCAGAATGACTGTAATGATAGACAGAGTGAAGCTACTTTGGTCCTGTGAAAACAAATTGAAGTATAAAGAGGTTAAGGTTAAGTTTGAGAACATTGTCCAGATGACATTGCTTGAGCAAGGCTGGTGTAGAAAATTTTGTCATTCAAATTTATTTTTTGGTCTGGCAGTAAACCCAGAGGTTGTAATGTTTAGGGAAATTTTATGTGGAGGTTTTTCTAGCCATCCATGTTGCATGGACGGTCATTGAGGGACCGTTGCTCAAGAGTTGTAATGTTTTGGGAAATTTGCCAATGCAGTATAATGAATCCAAAAACACTAGAATTCCATGGTACACATGTTTTTGCATATTGAGTTCATTGTACCTGGAAGTCGCAATGAAAAGAGAAGAAGAAACAGAGCAGAAGTGCTATCAAAGTGGTGTTTAATTTTCTCTACTAAAATACATCTGCTACTTTCTTTTTAAATGTTTGTATTGAACAATATATACACAGTTGAGCATGAGAATAACACAGAAAAGAAGCACTTGGAGCCTCATGATCCCGATTTCTGATCGGTTTATCCATCTGGCCAGTTGTGTGCTACTGTTCTCAAGCCAACAAAACTATACACATGATCCGTACACAAAGACTTTGTACACGGTAGTTACAAACACGATATCTTAGTCATGTAGGGCACAAGTAACAAATTATTTTCATGATCCGGAGCCTATATCTCTTTAAAATTTCATGTAAATTTGAAGAAGGCATGGTCCTATCAAGCTAATTGAAGATGTTATGGACAAGTCAAGTGGTTGAGACATTGAAGGTTGTTTCTGAAGTATCTTGCTTGTTGAAAGAGTTCCGAAAAATTAAGATGTCTGAGAACCTTTTTACTTAAGAAAGAACAGTGTGCAAGTAAAAATACACATTTTTGCAGTTTTAAAAACTAAATTTATTGCAGTTAAAATTAAACACAGGTATTTTAGTTAAATAAATATGATTCAGTCCAGCACAGAATTGGGATTTAAGACCATTAAAAAGTTTGTTAGCAGAGTCGGCCCTCATGATACTGACAAACCTCGTGAAAGAGTAAGCACATAGACATGTACTTGCACCACAGACTCGGCTAAACTAAGGATTAGAGAAACTTGGAGCAAGGAGAAAAAAAGAACGACCCAACTTTATCAATCATAATGACGGACAAAAATTATGAGACGGAAGGAGTATATAGCGAATCCGAGACCTAAATGGTCTGATTAAATTAAAATGCCTACACTCTCGATACGATTTTGTCATGTGTTTCTTTGTAATCGAATAGATGATAAACAGAGTAGTTTAGAGTGTTATGACCGGTTCTGTTCAAACTTCCAACAAGTACGTAACGTAGGTTGTTTTCAAAAAAAAAGTACGTAACGTAGGTGATATGTTGCAAAGTAATAGAACATGATTTAAACGATTGTAATAGATTATAAAATGCAATCCGTCCTTCCACAAACAAATCAATCTTACTTGGCCAAAGCCTAACAAAACACAATTACACATATATAAATGGTCCTTTCCTTCCTATTTCTTTACCCAGCATGTGGGTTCTCATATACTTACCATGAATATGATACAGATTTAGCTCTTTATCTACCCCTCTCTGTGCATCCATGTACACACGCTCTTTGTATTTTCATGATGTTTAGCAGGTACATGTGTGATAGGCAACATATTGCGAAGAAAAGTGGTTACGTACAGTATGAGAGGAACTGCAAAGCTCAGGAGGGATAGCGCCATGGCAAAGATGAAACTTGTAGCTATGTTCGGAATGGACATACATAATCATCGACAATGGCGCTATCCATCCTGAGTTTCGCAGCTTCTTCCTGCTCTTTCTCTTTGATCTCTGCTGCTCTTTCCATCTATAAATCAAGCAGACGTTGGTAACTATTTACCTTACGGTACGTACAAGTTCTTTTCAATTTTGATTCGTGTTTAATGTCTAAAATCTATATGCACATGCAGGGAGGGACGAGGCCAGGTGGGGTCATGTGTGGTCCTTTGACCCCACCATCCCTTAAATTTTGTTAATAAAATTTTTAATTATGAAAATATATATCAAAGGTTTCGTCACTGAATATATATATTTTTAATTACAATCAGGTTGTGCCCTCACTTGAATATAATCCTGGCTTCGTCACCGTGCACATACATACTTTTTTTTTTTGACGAATTGATCACTAGTTGCTTGAGTATTAAACACGAATTGAGTATTATAGTTACAAGGATCCTAAAGATCCTTGTAAACCTTACTCGGAACATCTTGAGAACGGTTAACAGTTAACATTCTATAAGATGTTCGCCCACATAACATCTTCTTTTGCCAGTTACATGATCTTTTGTTTCCTAAGAATGTAAAAATGTCCCTTTCTATAAAGTTTCCAAGTTTTTCAAAGCCTCTTTAGGATTGTTTTATATAGGAGTATTTATATACTTTTGACTCAAAATCAGCCCACATGTAGAATCTGACAAACTCTACGGGATTTCATATCAAATCTGACAAATTCCGGTTAGAATTAAAATCAACAACAATCTTGTGGCAAAAAAAAATAATCAATAACAATCTATTTCATCGATTATTATCAATCCGTTAAAATATTTCAAAATTTGAATTGAATACAACCCCTAAAAGAAGTCGATAATACAAGATTTGAAAGAAACGCCTGGGAAAAAACAATATTGTTTGCAGATAATCTTAATATCTATCAGCAGGAATACATTTTACTTTAATTTCACCATGTTTCAAATGAAATTTTACTAAATTTTTTTATCGAAACATGGGTGAAAAATATGGAGTTGAATGTTCCTGAAAGGTAATTAATGTTTGGGCAAGGGCAGCTGGATCTGAAAGGCTCGCCGCAGCCCACATGTTTATCCTTCAGTTTGGTCAGAAATTCAGGAAATATACAGGGAAACATCAGTGTCAATAAATTATTCTTCAAAAGTTCAATAAATATTATCAAAACAATACTATTAGACATTCATCTATGTTAAACGTCTACTTGATTCAGGGGTCTACATAGCCCCATTCAGCCAGGGTAAAAACTAAAACATATGTATACACCTGCAACTGCAAAGTCATTTGACAAATTTTTTTGAACAATAAATAAATTTAGGGCCGAAAATAATTTGTAGTTATAGCCCGACCCTCTCCCAATGGCTGTCGTCGGACTCGTCTGAATATAGGAAGCTGAGCTTTAGGAAAGCTGAAGTGCATCATTCTCAAATCTGAATGGCAACAGGCATGCAAATACAACTGCAGGGCTGCTGTAGGCTGTAGTATAGTCATAGATTGATGGAAGCATGGACTGAAAGCAACCATTTTTTCAAATTATGTGGAATGTGTTGCCACAGCTGCATTTACTTACAGAAACTTGATGAATGATTTATACGACAAAAGCTTTTAGAAGTAAATATTTGTGAATGGTATCACTCTCATTTCCTTTAGAGGTCGATGATACAAGTATAGTCACAAGTGCAACAGGAATGTAAGTGAACTCAACTAGCTGGAGGAAAAAAAAAAAGTGGGAAGCCTTAAACATGCTTGTAGAGTATACAATAACAATCATTTAACCAGCAATCCAAGGTGTTTAGAGGGACAATCCTGAATCATCATCCTCGTCAAGGCCAGAGGCGTAGATGAAGTAAAGAGACCAAATCAAACCAAACATGCCAAACAGGATCCAGCCAAGAAGATTGTTACTCAAACCAAAAGGAAGCCCTGTTCCTTCCGTACTCATTCTCTCATCAACTAAAGCCATAGCTGCTGGGCTTGACATGGCTGCAGCAGTGGCCACCGCCATCAACGATGCTCCCATCCCGATTTTTGAGTCTCTGGTACTGCTAGACTTCCCTTCCATTGAACATTTCACTTTTCCCACTCTCGGCATCACAGGCAACCCTGCAACTGCATGTATGACATCAGTATTGATATATGATAAACAGTTTGTAGAAGTCGCGTTCTGATTAAGATTTAGTTATATGGAAACTCGCAATATCACAATATGAATATGTTAAAAAACTCTATTTTTGGAACACGATAAAATCCGTACATTTTAGCTCTCAAAACCATACTTCCAAGTTGAATACACTCTTTGTGTTCATTTTGGTTTAGTACAGAATTTGAAATCTTACCAAGAACAGAGCGCACAGCAGGTACCTTCTGTACAATGCCCGCGCAGTTGACCACCATAGCCAAATTGCAACCAGTGATCATGGCCATTACTTAGAATCTATAAATCAGATGAAATTCGAAACTTGAAATAATTAACTACGGGCTCGACAACCCAGCTCTTTCTACGGAGCTGCAAGTTTGGAGGTTAGAGATTTCTACTCTGTTCTCACAAGGCATTAGGAAAAATATCTTATTACAACATGGTTGGCTCAAACACTGCATCACCACACAACTTCTTGGATAATGAATGGACATACTGGATAATTTGATTACATCCACGTCATACAAAACCTAAAGCCTTACTGGCCACAACCTTTGTCTCTGCAACCAATTAGCATTTCCAGAACAAGGAAAACAAAATATCTAAACACAATAGCAAAGCCCCACAGTTTTCGACCTGGGTTAACTTGAAACGCACAACCCAGTTCCACAATTCCTTAACCTCGACAAGTACACAACCCACTAACCCAGTTCCACAATTTCCTAACCTTGACAAGTAAAGCACAGCACCAACAGCAACAAAAAAGTTACTGATGTAATTATATACATGAACAAAAAAATACTAAATATTGAACCAGGCCAATCTGTTTTCAAGAACAATTCTTCTGAAATTTGAGTACTATTATTCTTGCTGCAAAATATGAATCTAGATTCGAGTGTAACAAAACAATACATACTGCTCTAACGAGAGTTATATACAGAGTTTCCGTGAGTACAACCACCTCCAAGGGAATAACTATCTTATTCACTATTATTGCTAAATGTGACTTGGCACCTAATGCTTAAGGTCGAAAGAATTGAGAGGGGGTCGTATGAGTTGAAATTTACATTCAAAAATTGTATAGAACCGTAAAGGAATTTTATGTCAACTCATGCAGTTTGTCAGAGTATTAATCGGACTTCTATGTTGATCTAACTATTACTGAATGTTGCACTGTTGCAAAAATGGTACACTATAGTTTATCTGTCTCCTCCAGTAGTGCTTGTATTTCTGAAGTCCATCGTCTAGCCATGGCTTCATGATACCATCATAGTGTATCACTGCCGCCTGATCAATATCAAGCTGCTTGACACCGGATTGATATCCCAACCCTAGAACATGCCATTTACTGTCCAAGGGCACAGTATTGTTGTAGAAGGTGATCCATCCTAAAGGCAAGCTACCAGCTTTCCACAGCGGCCTCTGCCTACCCTGGAAACCGAAATAACATGTCAATAAAACACATTAAAAGATAGATACAAACATCATTAAATAGTCGAGGAATAAAATTTATCTCCAGAAGTTAAGAAAAGATGCATGGTGTTTAGCAAGCTCAAATTAGTAATGTATGTAAACATGAATTTGACCAATTATTTTCATAAAAAAAACAAATAATTTAAAAGTGACAATTTCATTATTTGAAACAAAAAATACAGCATAAATAAGCTTGTACACATTACCAGTAGCAAATATTCCTCGTAGTCCCTAGTTAAATTTCTTCTTCTCCATTCTTGCAAATCAAATATATTCATCCCAAACGCCCATGTGCATGCCTCGACATCAAACTTGCTTGCCACCAATGGGTCTGAAAAATTAATCAACATATCCATACTACGAAATGAAGGCTTGTCAACTTGACAAGTTTCCACTGCACCATTCGTTTTTCCCATCATCTCAATGTTCCAAAGCTCTGTCAGGTCCCTTTGAACAATCACATCATGGTCAAGGAGCAGAATCTTGTCCAGCTTGGGAAACATGTCCGGCAGATAGAACCGAAGGTGGTTCAGTGCAGAACTATATCTTGTGTCGGGAGAATCTTCCTTTTGCTTTGTTACATCAATGTTACTGGACAGCCATTTGAATTTGTCTATGCTCTGGATCTCGATTGTGGCTCTACCAGGAGGATATAACAAGAACCACATTGAGAATGCTGGTAAATTGAGAGAATCTGTTACTATATGGAAGATGATCCTCTCCGGTTCCTGCAGGAGTCCAGTTACAATATAAAATCTCACAATGTTATAATATTTTCCCTATTTATAAGTTCCGTTTGGACATACTCATGCTATCTTTATGAACAATAATAAAGTGTAAATGGAAACATGGGTACTTACCCTAGCAGTAGCAATGGTTGACTGCACAACCACTGAACAAGCCAATACATTGTCGGAGAAGACAGCAAAATGATATGAATCTGCATCATGCAAGTCCTTCTCGCTGGGAAGCTTTCTCTTCTCAGGTTCAAGTGCAAAGTATTCTGCAGTTAACCGCATAGAGAGGCAGTGAAGACCTTTTGGAGTAGTCCTTCCAACAAGCTGAACTAGAAAGGTTGTTTCCTTCTTCCGTGCCAGGACTAGTTCTTCAGCATTATATGTCATCGCACGAAGCTTTTTAACCATAGCATTACAATCATGGTATACACGATTGGCTTTTAACAAAGTCCCCTCCATTAAACTTGACCTCTGCAAAGCCCTGAAGAATTCATTTTACAATCGTATATGAAGCTGATTATTTAAATAAAAGAGACATCAATTCCTTCATCAATCCAAAAAAATGAAAATAAAGCTAGTTCATCTTTCCACTAGACATACACACACACAGACCCGGAGTCTATTCCTAAACATAGATCATTATAGTCGAGGTTTCTTTCCTTTCTTTGATGCCAGTTCATCTTCATACTAATATGACTTTTACACACCAAAAGAATTATGATTAGCACAGGTACTAATGGATACACAAAAGAGGAGAAAAGAAAATAAACAGTAACACACAGTCACAAATGGTATATTCCTGCCAAAACATTAAGCAAAGGGTAGAATTTGATTAGTGTTTACAGCATATCATGCGTAACAGGTAACAGTAAGATTCAAAAGGGGAAAAGAACAGATTTGTAAAGCAATTACTTACCAAAATAAGAAGAAGATGAGCAATTAGAAAAATTAAGATTTGATATATGTTGAAGAATCTTTCTTCCACACTTCTTTACGAAGGTGTTACATATCTTCAAAGGACTAACAGGTCAAATGTAAGGTAACAAGAACATAATGAACTTACCTCTTGGATAAGTTTGAATCTCGGGTGGTATCACTTGCAACATGTTCCAATTCTTTGATTCGCATCTTCAATTCTTTTACCAAATGGGAGTTGCTATTTGGCGGTGCAAAATTCAAATATGCTTTGGCCCTAATGACCTGATCTTTGATCTCCTTTACTTTCTGATCTACTGCCCTTCCCAATGGTGGTCGCAGTTCTCGATTTTGTTGATGCATGTCTCCTTTGGGTACTTTCTACCATGAAGAAAAACATGAAAAATATGATTATTGCAAAATTAGAATTCGTAAAGGTAAAAGAGATAATGGAAGATGAAAAATATCAGCAGCAAACATTAATTTCTATGCTAGGATATCTACTAGCCAGCATACAATAAACATATATATTTTTTAGAGCAGAATTTCAAAGCATAAAATAAACATCCAAAGCACATACAATATGGAATGTGAACCAAATGAATAGGCCACAAAACTAATACAAACGTCAATGTACCTCGTAATCTCAACTTGATGTATACTCCCAGCATAACTTATTCTATTTCATATATAAGCCACCCAGAAACCAGTTTAAGGGATGTACAACCACTTATTCCTGTTCCATAAAAGATCTACCATGTCAATCATCCTAAGTGGTCCCAGTCCAATTGAGACGCTAAAATATACTGTGTGGTCTACATAGGCAATCAAGTTACACGAGGACAAAAAATTGATTAATTAGAATCAATAGTTAATCTATAACCTAATGCAGTCTTCCTGCATCAATCAGGTCATTGGTAAGGTTGGGCACATATTTGATATACCTAATCCTACATCCCCACTACTCAGTGTACCCAACTACAACTTCTGCAACAATATATGGGGTCGGGTAGGTCAGTTGCATCCGTTCCATTACTCCATAAGTATCAAACTTTTCTCAATATCAGAAACTACAGTCCTGATTTATATCCACGTTTCAGACCATAACATTTATCTGAAGATTTCTGAACATATTTTAAGCTTAGGTCCTATCATATTTTAGCAGATATACAATCCCGTTTTGGTTTTAACAGATCTCAAAAGCTCACTTTATTAATACTAATAAACAACTTGATGTGATTAATAAATACTGACTCTCCAAAATCAAAAGAACTATAATGCATATATCGTATTAACATTAAGGAAAAGCATTTGGAACAGTAATTTCAGTAGTAACTCGGTTGCCAATGTTGCTCAGGTAATGTTGGTCAGGTACATAGAATTATAGTTAATACATATAAATCATTATTATGTATGCCTAATCAGTTAATAGTAGCGAAAATATAGCACTATAAAACTTGTTTCACAGCATCAACTCCCAGAAATATTCTATATTGGCAATCAAAATGTAAAGTATACCAAGTCATTACAATACGCCCTAGCTCCAGGAGTGCAGACCTTAGGAAAAACTATACAAGTCTAGTCTGACTTCTTCCCTAACTGATCGCGAATTCGCAACCCAGGCGGCCAGGCCCTTAATCGGCCTAATTGCACCCCTACTTGGGATGAGGGATGTACATGTAAATTTTATAAATTAACATATGCAATTAAGACTTTTTAAATTGTATATTCCCATTGGATGGGTCAATATTGTAGCTGTAAAGGATTCTCCAGTAAAAAAAATTAAAAAAAAATATTGTGTTAAGAAAACTAAATATCTCTTTTCCTTTTTCTAAAGTTTGAGACATGAGTTATGAACTGAATATAATGTGCATGATGGTATGACATTAACATATCTTACCTTTCCCTCGGATGCAGACAATGAGTTCTTTGTTTCAGTTTGCTGACTGTTTTCTTCTGCCTTGGTTCCTGAATCATTAAAATAATTATGGTCAGGAACAGTAAATGCACGTAAATTATAGAATTAGCACAACCACTTCCAACGTCACAAACCATTCTTTTCTGACAGGGTAACAAAGCCTCCACCATATCTACGTTCTTCATTCTTGACTTCCTTATCAAAAGAACCGGCACTAACATTTTCATCTTTGTACACCAATGAAGGTGGTTCATTTACATCTTTATCATCCCCCTAAACAACAAAACGACAATATACCACGTTCCTTAGCAACAAAACAACCAAAGAATCATGTTGACTCACAAACAAACAAACAAAGACGAACATTAAATACCTGATCCGTTGATCTGAGATTGAGAAAATCTTTCCTGTACTTCTAAACCAACGTTAAAAAAGCATCGTCAACAATCATTCTCAATCAGAAATCACTACCTAAACTCACTAATATAATTTTTTTAAAAAAATTCCAATCTACTTGACCACTTATGGAACCAACAATCGTAAGTATTAAATCATGATTCGATTTGAAAAGACTCCTTTTTCCATCACATCTACAAACTCTCCTACGCAGGATACAAATTTCCGCAATTCACTTTTACAAAACATCACGAAACATAACACTACAAAGACACAAACTTTGATTCTAATTCAACGAAAAACCGAGAAAAACCTAAACAATAACAATTTCAATATACAACAACAAATTAAAAAAAAAACATAAAGACGGAAAGAATGAGGTAGAGTGGGATCATACAATAGTGGACAAATCTTCAATATTCGATCTTGATCCTACATAAAAAACGCATACAATCATCTCAATACAATTCAATTGAATACAAAAACATATAAAGACATATAAAGACATATAAAAATAATAATATACCTTCAGAAGTGAGATTAATAAGGCGTTGAGAGAGAACAAATATAGGAATGACAACGCAAACAACGAGAAGCGAAAGAATGAATCTCCGCACACTGCATCGACGAAATCGCTTCATCGATTAAATGTATGTATGTATAATAGTATAGAATAATTTGATCATTTAGCAAGAAGAATGAATTGTATTGTTTTGCGTGTGTGTATGAATTGATGTGTGTATGAATTGAGAACAAAGAGAACAAAGGAGGAGAGAGACCTAGGGTTTTGTTTTTCACGCGGTTCTAGTTGTTGTGTATATATGTATGATGTGTATATATGTATGTATTGTTGTTGAGGAATATAGTTGCCTTGTTTGTATTGCTAGAGAGAGTAGGGAGAGAGGGAGAGAGAGAGATTTGTTAAAGAGATTTTTTAAGAGAGCGAGAGAGATTTTTGTAGAGAGATAGAGAGAGAGAGAGTGGAAAAAGGAAAAAAAGCGGTGAGCAAGGGAGGTGCCATGTTCGTGACTGTATTTCTTTTAATTGCTTTCCTTTTTTAATCCAGGTTTACTTTTTTAGATTTATTTGTTATTATTTTATGGGGTAAGATTTGAAACAGACAAGAATATCGAGATATTTGAATATTCCAAATTTAATGCATATATTTTTTAAAGTGTGGCATTTTGTCAGGTATACGTGTATATATATAATTTTTTATTATTCTTTTGTCAAGGACTTATATAATTTTTAAGTGTAAATATATTATATACAAAAGTTAAAAAAATAAGGGATCTAGGATATAGAGGTGTGAACATAAAGAGTATGCATTTTGGACACTTCAATTTTTGAATAACAAATGGTTGTATTATGATAAAATATATATATTGAATTTTTTTTAATGGGTGCAAAGATTGATAGTAACATGTATTGATAGATTTGAGGGGAAATAAATTTATATGTACAAATCAATTGAATTTTATTAAATGTTTTATTATGACAAAGTTGATAAAAGAATAAATATATTTATATTTTACGTATATAAATATGTCCAATAACAACCAACCAATCATATAACACTTTCGAACTTCAACACCAAAATGAAAAAAAAATGAAAAAAAATAGAGAGAATTACCAAAATGCCTATTTTTCACAAGTTTTTGCCCAAAATACTGATTTTGAAAAAAATGGCTCGAAATACCGACAAGATACGGAGAATCGTCCTCCATGTTAGCATAATACGGAACACCGTGTTCCGTATTATGCATGATACGGAACACCATCTTCCGTGTTAGCATGATACGGAACACGGTGTTCCGTATCCGTGCATGATACCGAACACGGTGTTCCGCAACACCCCATGATACGGAACACGGTGTTCCGCAAAACCCAATGATACGGAACACGGTGTTCCGCAACACCCCTCATATCACGGTAGACGATGTAGCGTTTTCGGTCAGTAAAAAGGGCCGGCATGGCTCCCATATGAATATTTTGGGCCATCACCCAAAAAAATATTGAACTTCGTAATAACCAATCACCCCAATGATATAAGGCACCGTCGAGTCGTCGACCAATAAAATATCAAAAAAAGTTCCGACTCAAAAATGAACGTTACCAAAGGAAGATTAACAATGTAGCCGGGGGAAAAAAAGCAGAATAACAACGTTAAGTTATGAGTAATCAGCATTTTGCACCCCTTATTTTTGGGCGTTTTTTCAATTTGGTCTCAAACTATGTTTCTTGGCAAATTACATCTCTATGATTTCAAACTCGCTTCAGTTTGCACCCTTTTGACCAAATTTCGTCCACTTTGACTGCTACTATTAGGATGAGCGAGGGTAAAAATACAAAAAATTATTCAAGAAACAGTCAATTTACCCTTGATTAGCCTAATAGTAGCGATAAAAGTGGACAAAATTTGATCAAAAGTATGTAAATTGAAGCGATTAAACCATAGAGGTACAATCTGCCAAAAAATATAATTTGAGACCAAATTGAAAAAATGCCCAAAGATGAAGGGTGCAAAATGCTAATTATTCTTAAGTTATTACTGTATTGTATTTGCGTGAACACAATAGCATCTCCAATGACAATATGTATGATGGTTGGTTAAAAAATTTTAAATTAAAAAATAATTAAATTTTTACATAAGGGTGAGAAATACAACTCCAATGAACATAGCTATAATGAAATTGTGTATATTTTTGCTAAGTGGTTAAGTTGGTTCAACAAATATATAGTCAACCAAGTATGATTATCAATAATTTTTGCTAAGGGTAATTATGCATTGGAGTATATATATATTTTTTTACATAATCTCTATTTCATTTTTTTTACATAATCTCTGTTTCATGCCACCTAATATGTCACCTAGGATAATATTGCTAAGGATTTTTCTCCATTGGAGATGCTCTAACAAATTATATGATCTTACTCTTTTTTTTTTTTTTAATTCATAGTACATTCTTAGATTGGTCTAATAATATTGCTAAGGGTTTTTCTCCATTGAAGATGCTCTAACAAATTATATGATCTTATTTTTTTTAATTCGTAGTACATTCTTAGATTGGTCCATGTAATATGTTGTAGTTTTTTTTTGTAGGTTGATTTTTTCTCTTCATATCTTTTAAACTTAAAAAATTAGTCATAATTTATCTTAATTGTATTTTATTTGTGATTAGTAAATAATTAAGTTTTGTTATAAATTCAAAATATATTATAAAATAATACTAGAGATACGTACAGAATTAATATGAATGCATGTGAGTCCTGAAATGTAACAATGATCAGTTTATTTCTTCTATTAATTTGATTCCTAAAATAATGATGATGAAATTAATCAAGAATATTTTCAGTAAATCAATGGATTGTAGTCAAACTCATCGAAATTAAAGCTTCTCTAGCATTACTCATTGTATCAGGCAAGGTTGTAAAAATCGGAACTCGGTCCGACTCGGTTTTGTTCTGGAAAAACGAGTACTCGGAAATTCGGAGAGTACTCGGAATGAGTACTCGGAGAATAAATCGGATATTTTTTAAATTTTTTTCCTCATATATTAAATTTATTCATTCATATTTTAATGTACATGTATTAAAATTTAGAATTTAACGATAATATATATTATATATATATACTAATAATAATTATTTAATAATATTAAAACCAATAGATAAATATTAAAAATACGAGTAAGTGTAATTCGATTTGATTCCGAAATTCGGAACTCGAAACTCGAATCGGACGAGGGATTAAAAATGAGTACTCGACTGATTAGGCGATTTTTAGAACCCTGTATTCAGGTGAATGAAATATGTTTGTGCAATTGCATCCAAAATTTGGATAGGAGTTTTCTTAATAATTAAATTTATATAAATATCTGTTCTAAAAAATTTTGAATGAACGAAAATCATCCAAAAATTAGGACTAGAAAATGTAAACCTTTACCCTTTTACCGCTATCTCATCGCACTACTTCGAATGATTTTGTAGAACTTGGTGGGGGTTGGTCGACTAGGAGTAGGGGAGAAAAGATCTTGCAAAGTGTTAATTTGGGTCATCACAGAAGGAGGGGAACACTTATTGTCCAGGTGTCTATTTTTATTTTTTTTTTGCCAATTCCAGGTGTCTATTTAATTAATAAAATATTTGGAAAAGGTCAGGCACGTGATGATGTTTACAGTAATTTGGAGTTTGTGCTAAAATCCCATTGGCTTCAAACTTACTCCCACTAATAACCTGGTCACACCCATACTCACACTTGTATGGATTTTTACCATCTCTTTTTGTTCTTTTCCATTTTTAATCATTTGCATGCAGCATTGGCCACTAGAGCCCAAAAAGTTCAAGTGAAAAATTACACTTGGCCTGCTTGGCACAGCTTTTTTTGCCTTTTTTTGCTTGTACCAATTAATTTGTGTTTGGTTCGGCGGATTTGAAAATCCCAAATCAACTATATTTTTCGATCTAGTTTTCTAGTATGCCTGTATTGCCCCCGCGGGGCCAAAATTCAACAAACGAATTGGGGAAAGGGAAGAGCAAAGTCTGGGCTTCGTTTTGTTGCCATTAGGAGGAGTGTAGGTTGCTTGAGTGTGGTGAACGAAGGAGGCGATGGAGGAGACGATTTGGAGATCCATTCTGACGCCGGAGCTGGTTTGCAAATAATGACGTCATCCGACGTCATTCGTAGAATGCGTATCCCACCACTATGCGCATTTCCAGCATACGCAGTTCGTAGGTAAAAAGGCTCGCACATTTGAATATTTTGGGCATTCTTGAAAAAAAAAAAAAACAGAGTAACAACGTTAAGTTATTGTCTTTGCGTGAACATAACAAATTAAATGATCTTCTTTTTTTTTTAAATTTATAGTACATTCTTAGATTGTGGTCCATGTAATATGTTGTAGTTCTTTTCTTTTTTCTTTTTTTTTTTAGCGGGTTAGATTTTTTCTCTTCATATCTTTTAGACTTAAAAAATTAATCATAATTTATCTTAATTATATTTTATTTGTGATTGGTAAATAATTAAGTTTTGCTATAACTTAAAATTATAATAAAATAATACTAGAGATACGGAATGAATGTAAATGCAATGGGTCCTGGAATGTAACAATGATCAATTTATTTCTTCAATCAATTTGATTTCGAAAATAATGATGATGGAATAAATCAAGAATATTTTCGGTAAATCAATTGGTTATGGTCAAACTCAACGAAATGCCTAAAAAAAAACTCATCGAAACTAAAGCTGCAGACGAATTGTATTCAAGTGAATGAAATATGTTTGTGGAATTGCATCCAAAATTTGGATAATGGATAGTAGTATTTGACGATAAACATTGATTGATTTGATCCGAATTTATAGTAAAAAGAATATAATCTTTCATATTTAAAAGCCACATGAAACGGAACTGTTATGCCAAAAAATCAACCTCGCCTTACCTGGAGGCATCACCCTTTGATTGGCCGGAGGAGAACTACCCGGTCCACAAGCCATGAACAAGAAGAAGGGATATATCTACTGCGCCTAACCCATATTCACATGAGATGTCGCCATTTTTCTTAGGCGGCGTCGTCCTCGGGTCGTCTCCCTCTTCCTTAAACGACCTCGTCCTCGGTGGTCGTCCTCTTCCTTAAACGACCTCGCCCTCGGTCGTCACCCTTTTCCTTAAACGGCATCGCCCTTGGGTTTCGTCTGATGAGAAGACATCTCCATTACTATGGAGGAAGACACGTGGCCTTATTTGGAGGCCTCGCCCTCTCGGGCATCAGAATGGGGGAATCTCCCCAATACAGTTACATGGAGGATACTAAAGACTTTGGATCATAACCCAAGTCATCTATTATCTCAGCTATGGAGAAGGACTATGCCTCATCCAGGCTAGCAGGCATTTCCCTGCTAGGGAGGTCGAAGGGCGTCGCCTCTTGGCAATCTCAGGACTAGCCCTCTGACTAACTATTCTTTCTCCGTGGTTAGTCAGGACGAGGATCTCGCCCTTAAAAGGGACCTCGCCCTCGTATCACTGGAAAAGGGAATCTCCCCTAAATAACCTTATATGAAGATAAGGGGTCTCGCCCTCTATTGATGACAGAGGGATTTCCCCAAGAAACTAAAATGAAGATATGGCTTTGCCTAGGCTATCAGGAATTTCCCCATTGAGGAGTCGCCCCTTAGTGATCCCGAGGGCTAGCCCTATAACTAGTTATTCTCCCATTGGTGGCTCAAGGTGGGCATTGACTCCGACAATCTCGGGTCAATGAATTAACAGCCACGCTCCGAGAAAATAGTTGGGCTAGAAAGCCCATGATGATTCCACTAATAGCGGTGGCCCAATCCGAGGGACTTCCCTAAACAAGGAAACCTAACCCATGTCGGTGACTTGTTCCCCAAGAACTACGTTTGGCTTGATTCCTATAAATAGGATACGTAGGCACATTGTATGTCATGATGCAACCCTTGCGAAAAAGAGAGAATTCAATATTCGATCTAAATTGCAATAACTCTCACATACAATCTCAGCCATCCCCAAATCACCAACCCTAACCCTAAGCATCCTACGCCGCTCATCGTCATCAACCACCACCACAATTCCAGCAACCCTCCCCGAATTTGTTATCACCAAATTCCTCCGTTAACAATTGGCGCTAGAAGGAGGGGTTTTTGACATCTCAGGAGGAAGGATGTCACAGTCAAATCAAGAACGTGTTGATGATCGCCGTGTGAAGGAAGTTAGGACCACGAAAAACCTACCCCTGCAACAACCGACGAACTCAGATCCGATGGATGCTATGCCTAGGATTCCCGACAGACCGGTGACCTCTCAAATTGAGGGAGATTCCCCTGTCCTAATAAGTAACGCCAAGATTTGGAACAAAATCACTTTATGGGAAACGCTAACACTCGTATGGGGGCTAGGCTGGATGCGATGGAGAGGAAAAAATAGTTTCTTGCTGGATCTCGCCTGAATCATGGTGGACCTCGCCGCCACTTGGAGAGAGGGAGGATCTAAGGGAGAGTCATCATAACTAGGAGAGGAGCTGTCAAACACACGGAGGAAATCAACGTGCCGAAAAAGAATCTGCCATAAACCAAAGGGAATAGTTCTCACAGGGAGGTAATGTGCTTCCTGCCTCTGTTCTACTTTCTCTTAATTTATTTTCGTAAAAGTCTAGGGGGGTAGTGTATGTACCACTCCTTAGCCAGGATTTATATTTATGAATAAAACATGCTTCTTTGATAAATTTTTGTGTAAATTCTGTGATAGATGACCTCCTCTAAGGAGGATCTTTGTGGGATGTATGAAAAGATGATCTCCTTTGAGGAGAGTATGAATAAAAATAAAGTGAACTTCGGAAAATCCACCTCCTGTGAGGAGGGTATTTCTGGAATGGAGAACGACCTCCTTTGAGGAGGGTATCTCAAATTATCAAAGTCCTTGCAAAAACCGTACTTCCGGGGGGGATGTCCGTACTTCCGGCGCCTCATCAAGACACGAGCTTCGGAAAATCCACCTCCTGTGAGGAGGGATATTTCTGGAATGGGGAACGACCTCCTTTGAGGAGGGTATCCCAAATTGTTAAATCCTTGCAAAAACCGTACTTCCGGGGGGGATGTCCGTACTTCCGGCGCCTCATCAGGGTTCGAGTTTCGGAAAATCCACCTCCTGTGAGGAGGGTATTTCTGAACTTAATAATGATCTCCTCTGAGGAGAGTATCATAAAATTATTAAATTCTGAGGAAAATGACTCCCTTGGAGGGAGATACCCTCGAGAAGACATGGTAGTTGTTACCTTTGAAGTGAGATATTTATTAAGGTTCATGAATTAGATTCTAATTTCATGAATCAAGTTGAAGAAATGCGAGATTCCCAGAAAGGGGCGAGATTTTAACAGAGAGGCGAAGCTATCGAGAGATTGACATAGATAAGCTAGTATATATGGTATTTGGTACAATTCTACATGGCAATTTGTGCAAATTGGCGATGCCATGAAGTATTTATATAGCAGAGTTACGAAAAAAAAAATGTACCAATTAATAATGAAAGGCCGAAAGCATGAGGGGACCAGCATGAATAAACGAAAGAAAAACAGCTAAAGAAGAATGAAGGCGATGTTAGTGAAAAAATCAGAAGGTCGCTGCATTATTTCGAAAATATTGGTGTGAAAAAAAATAGACATACAGCTATACGAGTATATCATTGGGTGGTGTACGAAAATAAATTAAAGAAGCGCAAGAAGATTAGAGAGACAGGAACGCGATGCTCTTGGCTCGTTTAAAAAAAACAAAGTAATAAGTGTTTTAAGATTTTGCACAGAAAGGCCCAAAACTATTCATGCGTGCATGTGGTTTTAAAAGGACAACAAGAGCAAGAAGGCGAGGCTAGAGAGTAAAATCTCTTTTCTTATAATTTCATTTGCTGATGGATTGATATGAAAGGCAATTTGTAGAATAATAAATGTATTATGAAGCAGCACCAGCCACTAAAAACAAGGAAAACAAGTGATAGATGATGCCATGCAGTGAGGTCGCCTGACTTCAAAATCAAAAGTTCCAAACTATATAGTCACAGATTGATGGAGGGACGCAACAGGAGAATTTATATAGCAAAGAAATTATATACGACCTTGATGGTGTGAGTTTAAAAAAGAAAAGCGAAGAAGGCGAAGCGAGTGACTACAAGCAAACAGGCGAGGTCCTTATAAAAAAAAAAAAGAGTTTGGTTGTGTGAATTAATTGTTGAGGCGACACCTCCAGGAAATATAAGTGCGAGGCTACGGAATAGAAGCTGGATGAAAACATGTGATAAATTGTTATGGGTCCCGCGTGAGATAGAAGGAAAAGAATAAAAAGTGGAGGCGAGGTCGTTGAAGTCGAAAATTAAAAAAGGGGACGACAAAATACATGCATGTGTTTACAAGTTAGTGGGACCGGGTCGTTAAGTACATTAAATAAAAAAATGGTTCCAAACATGAACCTGTGAAGTCTTGTTCGAGTACATACAAATAAAGGAACGCGAGATGGTATACAGGGCGGGGTCCATGTCAAATACTTAAAGTAAAATGAAGAAAATGGAAATCAAAGTACGAGAGTTTCTGTTGGTATATAAATTACCAAGGTGTTAATGAGTGGCAGGACCCACGACTAACATAAAAATAAAACATAGTCAAATTAGTGATCTCGTGGCTGTATGAGTTCAAGGGTGAATTGAAACAATAAATGGAACCTGCTGCACGTATAAACAAAGAATAATGCCAGAGGTACCAAATTGGGTATAAAATAAAGATAATTTTATTGGAGCTGCTCTACAAGCTATTCGGGGTAATCTTATTTTTAAGAGATCTTTTATGGTGATTCCATTTTAAAGGCCCTTGGGTAGCTATCTTCTTCGAGGGACGTCGCTGGCCAGAAGTCGTCAACAACATGTTTATTCTTTTTAGAATTTGCCCTAAGTAAAGGATGAAAACGTGAAGATTCAAGAATAACACTTCTGCAAATATTGAATAACCTAGGAGGATTCTCTTTTTATTCAACCGTTAATTTCGCCTCCTAGGTAAGGATAGAAAAAAAAAAATACATCAGTAGAGGAAGTGACACCCTAGGTCAAGGCTCGCCTTAGGATTTTTCTGAAGATCGGGACTTAGTTTCTTTTACAAACAAATTGCTGCAAGAAACTGAGGGGTAGTTGTTATGCCAAAAAATCAACCTCGCCTTACCTGGAGGCATCACCCTTTGATTGGCCGGAGGAGAACTACCCGGTCCACAAGCCATGAACAAGAAGAAGGGATATATCTACTGCGCCTAACCCATATTCACATGAGATGTCGCCATTTTTCTTAGGCGGCGTCGTCCTCGGGTCGTCTCCCTCTTCCTTAAACGACCTCGCCCTCGGTGGTCGTCCTCTTCCTTAAACGTCCTCGCCCTCGGTGGTCGTCCTCTTCCTTAAACAACCTCGCCCTCGGTCGTCGCCCTTTTCCTTAAACGGCATCGCCCTTGGGTTTCGTCTGATGAGGAGACATCTCCATTACTATGGAGGAAGACACGTGGCCTTATTTGGAGGCCTCGCCCTCTCGGGCATCAGAATGGGGGAATCTCCCCAATACAGTTACATGGAGGATACTAAAGACTTTGGATCATAACCCAAGTCATCTATTATCTCAGCTATGGAGAAGGACTATGCCTCATCCAGGCTAGCAGGTATTTCCCTGCTAGGGAGGTCGAAGGGCGTCGCCTCTTGGCAATCTCAGGACTAGCCCTCTGACTAACTATTCTTTCTCCGTGGTTAGTCAAGACGAGGATCTCGCCCTTAAAAGGGACCTCGCCCTCGTATCACTGGAAAAGGGAATCTCCCCTAAATAACCTTATATGAAGATAAGGGGTCTCGCCCTCTATTAATGACAGAGGGATTTCCCCAAAAAACTAAAATGAAGATATGGCTTTGCCTAGGCTATCAGGAATTTCCCCATTGAGGAGTCGCCCCTTAGTGATCCCGAGGGCTAGCCCTATAACTAGTTATTCTCCCATTGGTGGCTCAAGGTGGGCATTGACTCCGACAATCTCGGGTCAATGAATTAACCGCCACGCTCCGAGAAAATAGTTGGGCTAGAAAGCCCATGATGATTCCACTAATAGCGGTGGCCCAATCCGAGGGACTTCCCTAAACAAGGAAACCTAACCCATGTCGGTGACTTGTTCCCCAAGAACTACGTTTGGCTTGATTCCTATAAATAGGATACGTATGCACATTGTATGTCATGATGCAACCCTTGCGAAAAAGAGAGAATTCAATATTCGATCTAAATTGCAATAACTCTCACATACAATCTCAGCCATCCCCAAATCACCAACCCTAACCCTAAGCATCCTACGCCGCTCATCGTCATCAACCACCACCACAATTCCAGCAACCCTCCCCGAATTTGTTATCACCAAATTCCTCCGTTAACAGGAACGAAACAAGTAAATCACAATCTATTATCAAAAGGAAAATGCTAGGTACCCCAAATTGGTACCCAATTTTTTTCCCAAATTACACGTGTCATTATCTGAATGGTTATAATTACAATGGGCCCGCCAGGGCCATAAATATCTCATCAATTAAAATCCTTCATACATCCAACTCATCAATGCCACATCATTTGGGAGCATTTTTTGGGTACCAATTTGGGGTACCTAGCATTACTCATATCAAAATCATCGAATTTTCTAACTTGACGACCAGTAACGCGTAGCCAACATACGTAGGTTGCATAGCTGTTATGCAGGCCTATTTTTTTTTAAAATATAGTTTACTAATTTAAAAATAACCATATTTTTAATATTTAGACTATCAGAATATAATATAGATAAATAAATTAATAAGTAGTATCCATTTTTTAAATAAAT
Source organism: Kitagawia praeruptora (assembly GCA_037693485.1). Lineage (NCBI taxonomy): Eukaryota > Viridiplantae > Streptophyta > Magnoliopsida > Apiales > Apiaceae > Kitagawia > Kitagawia praeruptora. Next base: position 157,202,853 of record CM075348.1, on the reverse strand, counting down.
TTTCGGAATAAACGACCCAGTTCATAGAATAATAGAGGATAAATTTTTTACTACTTAAACTATCTAAATAATTACGTCTTTCAAATAAATTTTATTATAATAAATTTCGAAATAAGCGATAAGTAAATAAACAAAATCCGGGATGACGAGAGATTACCATCTCATCGCACTACTAGAATGAATAAATTATATCCTATATATAATTGGCGTAAGGAGGATCAGGTGGTTTGGTCGTCAGGGTTGAAACGTAAATAAATTAGAAGTTGGGCCGGTTTAAAAGTTAAAACTATACTCCAAAAAAACTAAAAATATTCTACCAAGTAACTAATGGTATTTTTAATTTAACAAACAAGATAAAAAAAGAGTGCACTAAAATAAATAACAAATGAAAAAATAGAAAAAATTATAATTGAGAAAATTATTGTTAACTAAAATTAATACAAAAATAATTTAAATTAAAGTTTAAAATATAATTTAACAAAAACCTTACCAAAAAAAATCAAGAAAACCTAATTTTTAAAAAAAAAGTCATAAAAAATTCTACTTTTAGATTCTACAACAAACATGTTTTTAAAATTTATACTAATAAAAGTCAACACAAAATAAACACAAATCAATAAATTAACATTTTATTATTTTGCAAAGATTCTAGATTTGGTACTAAAGTTGTAAATAAATTTAAAAAAAATCCAAAAATCTAAAATAAAATAATTAATATAGAATCTAAATATAATAAGTACAAAAGATCATATATTAAATTTCATCAAAAATAAAATTTAAAATAAATTAACAAAAAATAAAACTAATAAAATATTCATCATCATCAACTTAATTAATTACTATTATAGGAAAAATAGTTATAATAGCACAAAACTTACATACAATTAATAAATAAGGATAAAATACAAAAAATATAATGAAAAATAAATCACAAATTCATTTTTATATAAAATAAACAAGTATACAAAGCATGCCATTAGAATTTCAATTCAAAAATATTTTTTTTAAAAAGAAGAATTTACATTTAATTACAAACCAAATTTTTTTTAAAGAAAATATATGTAAAACAAGATATTAAAAAAGTAATAAAAAAACATGTTATAATTGGAAATGACACAAAATTCAACAAAAAATAATTTACAAAACAAATACTAATTCAAAACAAAAAATCTAAATTTAGAAAATTAAAATCAACAAGAAAATTTAATATAATGCACTTAAATAAATATAAACCAACACAAAAGAGATGGTATAAACTTTCTTTAAAAAAGTGTTCACATGTATGTTAAATTACAATAAGTTACCACATGCCTAAACTATATTATATATATTCTAATAAATAGAAGAGAAAAGGGCAAAAAATATGAAATATTAAAATATATGTCAGGCTAAACCTTAAAAATATGTTTCTAATATTAACAAACAAGAATAAATTAGCAAAAAAATCATAATTAAAAATAAGTCTCAAATTCATTCTTTATATATAATAAACAAGTAAACAAAGCATATCATTAGAATTTCAATTCAAAAAATAATTTTTAAAAAACAAGAATGTACATTTAATTACAAAACAAAAAGAAGTTTTAAAGAAAATATATGGTAAAATAAGATAATAAAAAAGTAATCAAAAAAACATGTCATAAATGACACCAAAATTCAATAAAATATAATATACAAAATAAGCGTCAATTCAAAAAAAAAAGATTTAAATGTAAAAAACTAAAAACAACAATAAACTTTAGTATAATGCACTTAAAACAAATATATACCAACACAAAAACATAAAAATGATAATACAAACATTCTTTAAAAAAAGTATAAATGTATGTGTATTCACAATTACATAATCACATATACATATATAAAAAATAGTTAAACCAATAAGTTCTCACATGTCTAATGTATATTATATATATTCTAATAAAATATAAGAAAACTCCCCAAAAAATATGAAATATTTAATTATATGTTAAGCTAAAACTTAAAATATAATTTACAAAAAATAAATCGTTTAACAAATAAAAGTTCTTTAAGAAAAAATTATTTTATTAAAAATCATTAAAGATTCTATTTTTAGGTTTGACAATAAATATGTTTCTAAAATAAAAATTTAAAAAATGTGAGCACAAAGCAACAAATAAACAAATTCTTACTTTACAAAGAAAAAATTTAAATTAAAAAAGTGAACACAAATCAATAAATGAACATATTTTAAATTAGAAAGCAATCAAAATACCCATAAAATAAATTTTTATTAATATCTAAATATAATACAACATAGAAACCCCTAATATTACTCTAAACAAAACACGTAATAAACACCACACACATGGCAAAAATATAAATTAACATGAAAAAATAATTAATATTCAAAATATAAATTAACATGAAAAAATAATTAATATTCAAACAAATAAAATAATTTAATACCACACATATTTTCAAAAAATTAAAAAATGCCTTTAAAAACTATAAAAACACAATAACAAAATATTTAAAAAATTTAAGATAACCATTAAATTACATAATCAAAAAGATAAAAAGATAATAATAAATTGTTATACGAATATAATACCTATATTTCAAGTATATCATATGTAATCTAATAAAATAAAAAATTATAAAAATAATTATGAAATACTAAAAAATTTGTTAGCCTAAACTTTGAAATATAAATTATAGAAAAACCATTTACAAGAAAAAAAAAACAAATGTATACTTTACCAATCATATAACATATGTATTATTATCATTAAAAGTAAAAATATTATTCAAAATGTTATAAAACTAATTTTTTAAGAAAAAAAATTATAATGAAAATTGTACTAAAAATTATTAATAAAATTACCGTGCATCGGGTATAAAGCTAGTATAAAAAGAAAACACAGAAGCACGGTGACAGTACTTGGTGGGGGTTGGTCGACTAGGAGTCGTGGAGGAGAGATCTTGCAAAGTGTTAGAGCATTTCCAACCATGTTGAGCCCTTAATTAAAAATAATTAAAATATACTATAAATAAAAATTATAGAGATTATGTAAAAAAAAATCAACTCCAATGGATTGTTTCCCTTATCTATATTTTTAGCCAATGTCTATATTTTTTGACATGTTGGCTATATTTGTCGAACCTCTGAAGACATGTAAGAAGATTCCACATTATCTCTTACCATATTCAAATGATATATTCTATTTATAATAACTTAAAATAATAATAACATACCATTTTTAAAATATAGCCAATTAATATAGCCAATACCATCGAAGCACAACCCCTTACAGGTTACATAATCAATATTTTCTATTATTTTAGCCAATCACTTTAACCAACCCCATTGGAGATGCTCTTAATTTGGGCCATCACAGAATGAGGGGAACACTTATTGTCCAGGTGTACGCCTATTTAATTAACGAATTTTCTAGTGTGTGTCCAAGGGCACATGCTAAGAATCCGTGCTAGCCTAGTTGTCAAAGTTTGCTTGGTGAAGATTTCATTAATAATGATGGGCCCCCTTGCATTCACATAAATATCCACCAATCAAAATTTGACAACTCATCAAACACGGATTCTTAGCATGTGTCCTTGGGCACACACTAGACAAACCCTTTAATTAATAAAATATTTGGAAAAGATCAGGCACGTGATGATGTTTACAGTAATTTGGAGTTTGTGCTAAAATCCCATTGGCTTCAAACTTACTCCCACTAAGAGCATTTCCAACTCATCACACCATTTTGGTGTGATTTTTACACTAAAATGGTATAAAAATTACACTATTTTCAAATTCAATTCCAATTCATTTATTCTAAATTTTACATCATTTTTGTACTATCTTAGTTATTTTATTGCTAAAGTACAAAAGTAAGGTACAAAAGTAATAAAGTTGGTTGGATACCAATGGAATAAATTTGTTTTAGGGAGAAGGACAAGGGCAAAGTTGGAATTAACAAAAATTCTAAAAATTTGGTGTAACACCAAATTTGGTGTAAATTTTGGTGTGATACCAAAATGGTGTAAGTTTTAATATTAGGTTGGAGAGAAATTTTATATCAAAATGGTGTGAAAGTACAAATTTGATGTTGGGTTGGAGATGGTCTAATAACCTGGTCACACCCATACTCACACTTAGAGCGGGCAATCGGATCGTGTCGTGTACTTTCGTGTCGTGTACTTTCGTGTTTCGTGTACTTGAAGGTGAAACCCGTATCCACCCGAAACAGGATTCGTGTACTTGAATATGAAACCCGTATCCACCCGAAATGAATTCGTGTACTTTCGTGTCGTGTTTTGTGTATATATTATATAAAAATAAAAATAAAATTTAGTTAAAATTTATTAGTAAATATTATATTCATATGAAATATACATTAAATATTTTACATTTCCATATATAAATATAAATACAACTCTATAAAAACTTGTAAATATGTATATTTTTGTGTAAAATATATATCCTTATAAAAAAATATTAATATATACATAAAATCTATAAGTAGTAAATTATTAACATCTTTATTTCGTGTACTTTCGTGTACTTTCGTGTACCCAAAATGAAAACCCATATCCGACACTAAATCTATCGTGTAATTTCGTGTTCGTGTACTTTCGTGTTTCGTGTACTAAAAATCAAAACCCATATCCGTATTTTTTCGTGTCGTTTCGTGTCGTGTTCACGTGTCGTGTACCAAATTGCCAGGTCTACTCACACTTGTATGGATTTTTACCATCTCTTTTTGTTCTTTTCCATTTTTAATCATTTGCATGCACCATTGGCCACTAGAGCCCAAAAAGTTCAAGTGAAAAATTACAGTTGGCCTGCTCGGTCCAGCTTATTTATGCCTACTTATGACTTATTTTTGGGTAAAAATTTTGTTTTGATAAATTTTTTTATACAAGTGTTTAATGTATCTTTGAAATTCAATAAATTGCAAAAATAAGTTGGAAAGTTAGGAATCTTAGGGATGTTTGGAGGAACTTATTTTACGAATAAGTTAACTTATTTTAAGTTGAAAGTTAGTGCCTGTTTGGCTAAACTTTTTTAAAGGACTTATTTTCGGGTAAAAATTTTATATTTTGATAATTTTTGTTTATATAAGTATTTAATGTATGTTCGAGATTCAATAAGTTGTAAAAATAAGTTGGAAAGTTAGGAATCTTAACTTTCAACTTAAAATAAATTGACATATTCTGGAAAATAAGTTCTCCCAAACACCCCCAGTATTAGCTAGAAATGTCTATCTATATCCTATGTATTATAAATTATTATTATTATTATTATTATTATTATTATTATTATTATTATTATTATTCAGGTTTGATATTTATATTTACATTTAATTAAAAATTTTAATTTTATTTTAATGTTCATTTTTAAGTTTGTAAAAATTCATATTTTTATTTGATTCGTTATTAATATCGAAAGTCTATATATAAATTTAAATATCACTAATGTCATTTATAATACTTATGATAAGTTAATGAATTACAATTTTAATAAATTTTTTAATTTTGGTAAGTTCATTAATGCATATCATCATATAATATATGCAATCAAATATCTAATTGAATTAATCTTTAAATATAATTATTATAATATATAAAAACAACAATTTAATTCATAATATAATTTTTTCACAATTACATTGTTTGATGATAAATATACCATTATTTGATGTTTTAATTTACCAAGAATAATTTTATTATATTTATAATTTTTTAAAATATCTATCTACATAGCATGAGTTATAATCTAGTTCAATAAAAAAAAAAAAATCAAATTCCAAACAATATAAGTCTAGTCCGATATCGAGTCCAGATAAGTCCAGCCCGAGAACTTCTAATCGATGATGATACATTGTCCGATCTAAATTAAAGAAAGAGTAGCGCTCTCGGGAGATCACCGTTAATTTTTTGATTTTATAATAGAATCAAAATTTTAAATTTTGGTTTTATAAAAGAAAAAAATCAATTTTTTTGATTATATTATTTAAAAAATTAATTTTCTAATTACGTGATAGAATGAGGTTGGTCGACTAGGAGAAGTGGAGGAGAGATCTTGCAAAGTGTTAATTTGGGCCATTAAAGAATGAAAGAGAGATCTGAGGGAACACTTGTTTTTTGTCCAGGTGTAGATTTAGTACTTCTCTATAAAATATTACTCCCTCCGTCCCATTTTTATTGTCGATCATCTATCAAAATCCACCTTTTATTCAATCATGTCAATTATACTCATAGTTACCAAATAATTGTACTATTTTCTATAAAAGTTAACATAATTAACATAAAATATACCTTATTAATTAAATATGGACAATTATTTTGGGACAAAGAAAACAGGAAATAATGGACAATAAAAGTGGGACGGAGGGAGTAGAAAAGGTGAGTCACGTGATGATGTTTAATTTGTTAAAATCCCATTGGTTTCGACTTACTCCCACAAATAGCCTGGTGACACCCATACTCACACTTGCATGGGTTTTACTCGTTTACCATCTCTTTTTGTTCTTTTCCATTCTTAATCATTGGCACACAGCAGTACAGCACTGGCTCGGATCCGGGCATTGGCCCTTTCTATCACATTTCCAACACAAATGGTCCTAAATATCATAACTTAAAAATTTGATCCCAAATATCACTATAAGACACAGTCTAATATAACATTTTAATTTTTTTAGCATAAACGCTACTTCGTGTAGCATTTCCCCCGAAACACCACTTTAAACTGTGTCTTCTCCCTCCAAAACACGTCTTCACCAAAACACCACTTTAAATTGTGTCTTCTCCCTCCAAAACACAACTTAATCTAGCGTCTTCACCAAAACACCACTTTAAACTGTGTATTCTCTCTCCAAAACGCTAAACGCATTAGCGTTTCTATAAAAAAAATATTAAAAAAAATAAGCAACGCTACATGAAGTAGCGTTTTTTGCCACAAAAATTAAACGCTAGACGATACTGTGTCTTGAAGTGATATTTGGGACCAACTTTTTGAGTTGTGATATTTGGGGTCATTTGTATTGGAAATGTGATATTGAGGACCTTTTCTCCCTGGATCCGTAAACGGGGTGTTTTGGGGAATTTATTTTTCAGATATAGTTAGAAATTTTTATTTTTTTTAAATAATTATTTTTTAAAAAAATTATAGAATCTTAAACATACATTAAATAATTGTATATTTTTTTTTAATCAAAATATTAAAGTTTTACCCGAAAATAAGTCCATAAAGACTTGGACTTATTCTAAGGAGTTGCCAAACAGTCCCATTACATAAAATGAACTTACTACTTTTGAAAAATCGATTAAATTAAAAAAAAATGATTAAATTCAATTTGATTTTACAAGTTCGATTTAATTGGGTTCCAATGTATTTTAACTTTTTCAAGTTCGGTCCAAGGACTTTAACATCCTATGTGTTACGCCAGATTTTTGGCATGTTTAATTATCTCCCAAATTTCCTATATTATTAATTATTAATTCAGATTAATAATTATAACTTATGTTAAATATAATTGATGTGATTTAATATCAGTGTTTAAGTGTTACAGGGAAACAGAGTTTAACCTGTTAATGAAAGCAGTCGCAGCAGAGTTTGAGTATACGCTGAAAGAAGGAAGCGCAAACGCTGACAAATGGGAGCGCAAACACTGCTGACTGGAAGCGCAACAGAGTTTGTTAAACTCTGTCTAGCGGAAGCGTCTGCAGGTCAACAGAGATTGAAGATTAATTCTAGATAAACATGGAAGCAATATCTTTGAAGATTGGATAGTTGTCAAAGAGATTAAGTTGACTTAAAAGACGTGTAACAATCGTAATTGATATCAATTGAATAGCTTAATTATAGGAGAATCAATTAACGATTGTACGTAGCTGTATATCTTATAAATACAGTTAGGTTAACCCTAGAAGGGTATCATCGTGTACGAATATCATTCATTGTAACCTAAGCAGCTCTCTGTGATTTTTACATCATTGAGAGAGGAGTTAATACAAAAACAGTTTTTAAATTGTTATTTGCTCATACTTTATTGATTATTAGTGTGTATTCGGCCTAACAATTGGTATCAGAGCCAATCTGTTAATTCACTACAGCTTAAGATCCACACAAATACTACTATAATCAATGACAGAAATTCCTCCTCCCACAACAGGCTCAAGTGCTGAGAAGGCTCAACCTACAACAGTGAGCCGATATGAGACAATCAGGGTTCCTATTCTCAGGCCAGTAGAACACTCTACCTGGAAGGTGAAGATGGCTATGTTTCTAGAGGCTACAGATCCAGAATATCTTGACAGGATTTATGAAGGTCCTCATATGCCAACAAAATTATCTGTTGTTACTGCTGGACAATAATCTAAATCTGTACCAAAAGAGAAGAAAGATCTGACTCCTGAAGACATCTCATCTATTGGCAAGGATGCAAAGGTTAGACATCTTCTTCATAGTGCATTAGATAATGTTATGTCTAACAAAGTGATAAACTGTAAGACTGCAAAAGAGATCTGGGATGCCCTTGAGGTCAGATGTCAGGGGACTGCTGCAATTAAGAAGAATAGAAGGAACATACTCACACAAGAGTATGAACACTTTGAGGCTAGATCTGAAGAGACAATGACTGAAACTTTTGACAGATTCTGTAAACTTCTCAATGATCTGTCACTGGTGAATAAAGAATATGATCTAGAAGATTAAAATCTCAAGTTTCTCCTTTCTCTACCTGAAAAGTGGGATGTAAAGACAACCACTATTAGAGACAACTATGACCTTGCTGAAACTGATATTGATGAGATCTATGGACTGCTCAAGACTTATGAACTGGAAGTGGAGCAGAGAAGCAGAAGATCAGGCAGGAAGTCAAAGTCTGTTACTCTGAAAGTTGAAGAAAGACCTTCAAAGAAAGAAGCATCAAGGAAGAAGGCAAAAGGAAAAGCCTTGGTCATTCATTCAGAAAGTGAGTCATCAAACTCTGATGTTGACTCAAACACAGATGGATCATCTGATTCTGAAGATGATGAAGAGATGATGCAAATGGCTGCGTTGATGGTAAAGACCTTCAAGAAGATGGGATTCAAGAACTTCAAGAAGGGAAAGAGATTCTTCAAGAATGATTCAAAGTCTGACAGGAAGAATTTCAGCAAATCTGATAGAAAGGACTCCAAATCTGGGAAGAAAGATAAGTCCGAGATTCAATGCTACAAGTGTAAGGAGATGGGTCACTATGCTCCTGAGTGCAAGAAGGGTAAAACTGAAAAGGCACTCTACACCAAAGGCAGAGACTGGGCAGACACCTCAGATTCAGATGAGGAGGTGAACTATGCTCTCATGGCTACTACTGTAGATGAAGCTGATAATTCTGAAAATAAGGTACCTCTGACTACCTATGCTTATAATACTGATAATGTATCTGAATTGAGGATTTATCTTAAGGCTTTACATATCAGTTATAGGGATCAGACTTTAGAGAATGAGAGGATTAAAAATGAGAATTCTGAACTCAAAGAGAGGAATAAGCTTGTAGAAGAGAGACTTGCTAACATGCAGCAAGTTCAAAAGGAGAGAGATGATGCTGTCTATCTAGAACAGGAATTGCTTGGTAGGAATAAGCAATTAGAATCTGAGTTAGAAAAGGCTAATAATACAATTAAAACTTGGACTGATTCTGGAAAAGACACTCATGAGATTTTTCAAGCTGACACTGTTAGTTTAGGGTACTGTGAGGAAGATGAGCTTAGATTTCTAAATCATGTGAAAGTTAGGCAAACTCTTCCAACTAGAAAATTTGTTCATGGTACAGCTAAAACTGAACATGGAGCTGTTAAAAGTGAACCAGTAAAAACCTGTGCTAAACAGGTTAACATTGGTTCAATGACAGATAAACAACTTAAGCAAAAGCTTAAAGAGATAAAATCTGTCAACAAACAGAAAATGCCTAGGAAAAACAGAAATGGAAAGGTAGGCATTACATCAGGAAATAGGCCAATGCTTGCTACATTTGCACCTAGAAAAACTTGTCATAACTGTGGTAGTACTAATCATCTTGCTAGTTTCTACAGGAAGAATAAAGACATTAATTCTTTACCCTCCAAATCTGGAGTGAAAAAGAATAATGTCAAACCTAAACCACAAACTTTGTGCAAACATTGTGGAAGTACTTGGCACTCAATTTACACTTGCAAGAATTATCATGCTATTTATCATAATTACTATGAACTGAAACCTAATTTGAAATGGGTTAAAGTTAATTCTGCAGGTGCTAAGTCTGAAAATGTTAGTTTAAACTCTGATAATGACAAATCCGCTGCAAAAGCTAACAGATTCAATAAAGCAAAAGGATCCAAGCAAGTCTGGATCCTTAAAACTAACAATCAGTGATTGTTTGTGATTGCAGGGCATCAGGGAGAGTACCCTAGTCTTGGACAGTGGATGTTCTGGACACATGACAGGAAATATAGCCCTGCTATCAGATTTTGAGGAGAAGGCTGGCCCAAAAGTTTCCTATGGAGATGGCAACATAGGACGTACTCTGGGATATGGCAATATAAATCTTGGAAGTGTCATCATCACTAATGTAGCTCTGGTTCCAGGACTCAAGCATGATCTGCTATCTGTGAGTCAAATCCGTGACAGAGGATTTCATGTTGATTTTCAACCTGAATACTGTGAGGTTATCAGCAAATCTACTGGAAAAGTTGTTTTGATTGGACAAAGGCGCAACAATATCTATGAAGCAAGCTTGTTGACAAACTCTGCTGGAAAGACTATGTGCCTGTCAACAAGAATGTCCAGTGAAGAGAGTTGGAAGTGGCATAAGAAACTCTCTCATTTAAATCTGAACAACATCAATGAGCTGATAAAGAATGATCTTGTGAGAGGACTTCCAAAGTCCTTGTTAAATGCAGATGGCCTGTGTGATTCATGTCAAAAGGCCAAATAGAGAAAGGCTTCCTTCAAAAGCAAGTCCGAGTCTTCAATTGTTGATCCTTACCATCTTCTACATGTTGATCTTTTTGGACCAGTGAATGTTATGTCTCTTGGAAAGAAGAGATATGCTCTAGTCATTGTTGATGAATACACCAGATACACTTGGGTGTATTTTCTAGCAAAGAAGGATGAAACTGCATTAACTATGACATAACATATAATGCAGCTGGACAAAGGGTCAAAGAATCAAGTGAAGATTATCAGAAGTGACAATGGAACTGAATTCAGGAATTCAACAATGGAAGAATTTTGTAAGAACAAAGGAATTAAACAAGAGTTTTCTGCACCTGGCACTCCACAACAGAATGGTGTAGTTGAGAGGAAGAACAGAACTTTGATAGAAGCTGCCAGAACCATGCTTGAAGAAGCAAAATTGCCAACCTATTTCTGGGCAGAGGCAATTCAAACTGCTTGTTTTACTCAAAATTCTACTCTGATCAACAGACATGGGAAAACACCATATGAGATGATGAAAGAGAAGAAGCCTAACCTGAAATATTTTCATATTTTTGGGTGCAAATGCTTTGTGTTGAAGACTCATCCTGAATAGTTGACCAAATTTGACCTGAAGGCAGATGAAGGAATTTTTGTTGGTTATCCAGTGTCAACTAAGGCATTCAGAGTTTATAATCTGAGAACAAAGGTGATTATGGAATCTATTCATGTGTCTTTTGATGACAAGAAAATAACTGGACTTGAAGATGTCAATGACCATGATCAACTGCATTTTGAAAATGAAGATCTAATCTCTGATGAAATAAACTCTGACGGAACAATTCCAACAGACTCTGTTGATGCAAACTTTGAACCTCTACTGGTAAAAACAGAAGAAATTGTTCAGACAGAACAACGGAGAGAACCAGTTGAGGGGGAGCATGAAGAACAAAACTCTGATGATTCACATTCTGAAAGTGAGTCACATGAAAAATCTGGGTCAATCTCTGATGATTCAAACTCTGTTGGTTCAAAATCTGACAACTTAAACTCTGAGCGATCGAATTCAGGGGGAGTCTCAGAGAATGAAGAAAGGCAACAAGATGATCAGGAGAACATTGATCAAGGGGGAGGATCAACTGTTGACAGAAGTCATTTACCTTCAGCAAGGAAATGGACAAAATCTCATACTCCTGATCTGATTATTAGAGATCCAGATGCAAAAGTGAGGACAAGAAGTGCCACAACAAATGAATGTCTGTTTCATGCATTTCTGTCCAAATCAGAACCAAAGAAAGTGGAAGAAGCTCTTCAAGATGCTGACTGGATAACAGCAATGCAGGAAGAGTTAAATGAATTTGAGAGGAATAAAGTCTGGACTCTTGTACCAAGACCAAAGGATAGATCTGTTGTTGGTACCAAATGGGTTTTCAGAAACAAGACTGACAGTGATGGGGTTGTTACAAGAAACAAGGCCAGACTTGTGGCCAAAGGCTATTCACAGCAGGAAGGCATAGACTATGATGAAACTTTTGCTCCAGTTGCAAGGTTGGAGGCAATAAGAATCTTTCTAGCATATGCTTCCCACAAGAAGTTCAAGGTTTTTCAGATGGATGTGAAAAGTGCTTTTTTGAATGGAAAACTTGAAGAAGAAGTGTTTGTTGAACAACCACCAGGATTTGTAGATCTCAAGCATCCAGATTATGTCTATAGGCTTGACAAGGCTCTCTATGGACTTAAACAGGTACCAAGAGCATGGTATGAGACTTTGGCTCAATTTCTTTTGGAAAGTGGGTTCAATAGAGGTACAATTGATAAAACCTTGTTCTACTTCAAACTTGGTAGTGATCTGTTATTAGTTCAAATTTATGTAGATGACATAATTTTTGGGTCTACTAATGATAAACTCTGTAAAAGGTTTGTCAAGCTCATGCAGTCCAGATATCAGATGAGCATGATGAGAGAGCTTAGTTATTTTCTAGGCTTACAGGTGAAGCAAACAGATGATGGTATCTTTATCACTCAAGCAAAATATACCAGAAATCTTCTCAAGAAATTTGGCATGCTTGACTGTTCATCTGCAACAACTCCCATGGCAACTGCAACTAAATTGGACAAAGATACAGGGTCACCAGTAGATATGACAATCTACAGAGGAATGATTGGCTCTCTTCTCTATCTAACAGCAAGTAGACCTGATATCATGTATGCAACATGTCTGTGTGCAAGATTTCAGGCAGATCCAAGAGAACCACATCTAACAGCTGTGAAGAGGATTTTTAAGTATCTCAAGGGCACTATAACTTTAGGGCTGTGGTATCCAAGATAATCAGATTTTAACCTACTTGGCTACTCTGATGCAGACTTTGCAGGCTGTAAGATTGACAGAAAAAGCACCAGTGGAAGTTGTCAATTTCTTGGTGACAGACTTGTTTCTTGGTACAGCAAGAAACAGAAATCAATATCCACATCTACAGCTGAAGCAGAGTATATTGCTGCTGGTAGCTGTTGTGCACAGATTCTATGGATGAAGAATCAACTGCTGGATTATGGATTGAAGTATAGTAAAATACCTATTTTCTGTGATAATCAAAGTGCTATTGCTATGACAGGTAATCCAGTACAACACTCAATGACCAAGCACATCAGCATAAGGTATCATTTTATCAGAGAGCATGTAGAGGATGGCAACATTGAGCTCCACTTTGTATCTACTGAACAGCAACTTGCAGATGTCTTCACCAAACCTTTGAGTGAAGCTACATTTACAAGGCTGGTAAATGAACTAGGAATGGTCTCTGGTTTTGATTAGAGATATTTGTTAGTTCCATAAATTTTCTTGAACAATATGTTGCTCATGTTTGTGTGAATTTAAGTCTGTGCTTAGAATCTCTTCATGTGTTTTTATACTGTTAGCATACTCTGTTTGTCAAAATCTGCTTCAATAATGATTAAACTCTGATGTGACTCTGAATCTATTTCTGTCTGAACATAAACACCAATGAAGAAAAATGTATGAAGCATGATTCACAGTTATTAGTCATGAATTCTTCTAAGTTATCTGTGATCTAATCTTAAATTGTGCAGAAATTTTTTACACAGCATGATATTGTTTCCATATTTATAGCATCTCTTAGGTTATCTATCCTAAACTCTGAATCTGTAAACAGTGTGTGCATTGCCCCTCACGATTAACTTTTGATGTTGATGAATTCTAAACTCTGTCAGATAAACTATGTTAATTCAAACTCTGATTAGTTAGCTTCTGTACTTAGAAAACCCCCATAGCAATTAGATAGGCTATTTAGCACTCCTTTGAGATTATGTTGTAACTAGGACGACCCAGGAACTTGCTGGTAAAAAGTAAGGGCTAAAATTTCTTAATTTTTGGTGACTAGTCAAGGACTAGGAAGACCCAGGAACTTATCAAAAGATAAGGGCTAAAATTACTGGATTTTTGGTGACTAGTTCCAACCTCTGATTACTGGAGAGAAAAAAAAAGAAAAAAAAAAGTGTATAATTTTTTTTTTAAGCTTAGTTAGAAGGGGGTATAGGAAAATTCAGAGTTACTGTATATTATTTCTCATCTACAGAGTTTAGCATTCATCAGATATTAAGAGTTTACTGTGAGAGTTTGTGCATCCAATGTTTACTGATTTATTTTATGGATTTTATAAAATATTAGATGCTCTAAATATTGACTTAATAAACTCTGCTACACACACACACACTCATATTCACACTGTGCAGAGTCTGATGCTGCAAATCCAAGATTTGGAAGGTCTACAAGATCAACAAGATCAAGCTCAGCAGCAAATACAAATCTTCAGAGTACTTCAAGACAAAAGGATTTGTCATTCTCTGACAATCCACAAACAGATGAAGAGCTGGATGCTAAGATTTTTCTTGAAGAAAATGATGAGGGTGCTACACTTGAAGATGTTCATGTTGAAGAGATGCTTTTACAAGAAGAACATTTGAAGGCATTGAAGTCTGAGAAAGGAAAGAAGACTGCTAAAGCTTCAAGGCCTGTAGAGAAAGGAATTATGATCAGAGAAAATGTAGTTGGCATTCAAGAAGAAGAAGAAGAAGAAGAAGGAAAATTGATAAGAAAATCTTCTCTTGATGCTAAGTTAAAGCTGAAAGGGATAATGGGTGAAGAAGACAAAGACAAAAAGGTAGACACAAGCTCTGTTGCTACACAAGTTGTGAGTGAATCTCTACCAGTACAAACCAAACTCTTACCTGGATTCTCTAAGCCTAAGATTCCAGTTCCAGCACAAACAGAAGAGATTGGTAGTTTCCAACATAGCAGAGCTTGTTCAGGAAAGCCTCCTGGCAAGAATACTTCTGGTTTGGGTTCAAACAGAGATTTTAGAATCAGTAACAGTCCAAGAGATCCTTCATCACTCATCTCTCCTGGTTCTGGTATGATTCAAGAGAATTTGGACAAACTGGAGTCAGTTCAACTGGTTCACCAGAAGAGTTTAGATATTCACTTCTTGTTGTACTTCATGGAAGATGGAACATTATATAGGGTGAATGAAGATGCTATCAAGCTCAAACTATTTGAAGAACTTCAGTATGTTCTGTATATATTCAGGGTCAGAAATCGACGAACAGCACTCATTGCTAATTCCATAAGAGAATATATGCAGAAAGCCAAAGTTCTTTCTGGATCGAAGACTGTTGAAGAGTATGTGCCTAAGTACAGAGATTATCGAGGAAAACTGATTGAAATGCAGAAGAACAGTGCTAGATTGAAGACTGATCTTGGTGTAACAGTTCTGGATTTTAATTTAGAATCTAAAAAGGCATATTTCATCAAGCTGGGAAATGATATGAGGAAGAACAAAATCTACTCTCTAAGAGCTGCAATCTATCAGACTGGAGATAATGATCCTCAGTTGAGAGAAATCAAGCAAGTTATGCAGAGAGAGCTGGAGTATGCAGAAAGAAGGTTACTCATTGACTACCTTAGAACAACACCAGATCTTGAGGAGGTTAGGTAGAAAGAGTTTGTAAGTAATTCTGATTTTCTGTAGATTTTGTTAAGTCAAGATTAAACTCTGCTTAAATGTTAAACACTATGATTATATTAGATTGTTTTGACATCATCAATTACTGTGAACTTGTACATTTTTACTAATGAACAAGTTGGGGGAGATTGTTAAATATAATTGATGTGATTTAATATCAGTGTTTAAGTGTTACAGGGAAACAGAGTTTAACCTGTTAATGAAAGCAGTCGCAGCAGAGTTTGAGTATACGCTGACAGAAGGAAGCGCAAACGCTGACAGATGGGAGCGCAAACACTGCTGACTGGAAGCGCAACAGAGTTTGTTAAACTCTGTCTAGCGGAAGCGTCTGCAAGTCAACAGAGATTGAAGATTAATTCTAGATAAACATGGAAGCAATATCTTTGAAGATTGGATAGTTGTCAAAGAGATTGAGTTGACTTAAAAGACGTGTAGCAATCGTAATTGATATCAATTGAATAGCTTAATTATAGGAGAATCAATTAACGATTATACGTAGCTGTATATCTTATAAATACAGTTAGGTTAACCCTAGAAGGGTATCATCATGTACGAATATCATTCATTGTAACCTAAGCAGCTCTCTGTGATTTTTACATCACTGAGAGAGGAGTTAATACAAAAACAGTTTTTAAATTGTTATTTGCTCATACTTTATTGATTATTAGTGTGTATTCGGCATAACAACTTAATCGCTAAGTTTTATCCTCTCCCTGAAACGAGGAAAGAATCAATCTCAATAAATCAATAACGGAAAATATCTTCAAACGATATTCTTCAAATCAGAAAGATATCACAACGATAAGATTGAATCAGATAAAATCAGTAATTACCCAGATTAACGAAGTTTATCCCTAAAGTCTCTAAGGGATAGACACAAATCAATTTCACAGAACTGCGTTGGCTTGATCCTTATAAATATAAGGTACGCAGGCATCTTGGAAAAGGATCCGATACACGAGACAAATCGAGACACCGTCCAGCCCCAAACATCCAAAATCCCAACCCCCCTATTTTCATAGTTCCGTTATTCCCGCAACCTCCAAAATTTGTTATCACCGAATTCCTCCGTTAACAATTGGCGCTAGAAGGAGGGCCCTTATTTTTTGATTGTGGAGGACAATCAATTCATACGCATGGGGGATTATTATGGATCTGGAGCTTTTTTAATGGAGGAGCAGAACGGTGGAGGCGGTGGGTTTTTATTTAAATTTTATGATTATTACTATCGGTTGCTCGGCAAACAATGGGCTCATAAAAAAAAAAAGAACGAAGCAAAACTCTGTTTATAAATTTTGGAGGGCATATGGAATTAGTGGCGATTAAAAAAAAAACAGAACGAAGCAAAACTCTGTTTATAAAATTTGGAGGGCATATGGAATTAGTGGCGATTAAACCACGATTAAACTACAAAGAGAAAAACCAGGACAAGTACATGCTAGGCTATGCAGAAGCAGTACACACACATGAAAACAATGGCCGGAAGACAAAAACAACTTGTGGGACCCACAAACACACATCAAGACAATCTGAGCCGCGACCATCGTGAAAAATAATAGAAGGCGCTGAAGATCGAAAAAAAGAAAAATTGACTGGACTCAAAAATCATTATTTCTTGTAAAATTGAGATAAGTTTTCTACTTATTTTATTTTTAATTTTATGCAATTATATAAATATTTGTATCATGAATATTCTATTTTTATTATTTAAATATTTGCGAGATGTAAATTATTTTTGATTAAATATTTTATGTATGCTTAGATTAACATGTTTATTTCTTTGACTTGTTTAGTATTTGTGTTTAGATTAATTGTTTTATTAGTATACTAATGTACAATTCTTGATTGAATTAATTTTTAATGTATGTCAAAGTCAAGGTGCATGCATGTTGAATTAGAATAATATAGGAATAAAGCTGTTGTTGACATGTGTTACTTGTATATGACATGTACTAAGTTGTTAATTTTATATTAAATGTTAATATGTGATAATTGATACTTACATAAATTTTAAGTTTTCTGGTTAAAGAGGAGAAAACACTCTCGCGTGGATCGGACGGATGATAATAAAGTAACAAGGCGAAGGAGCATAGTACGATCCCTACTGTGATAAAAAAAGGGAGTAAAGTACGAGGTCTCGCGCGGTTAAAAAAAAGAAGAAGAAGAAGATGGAAGTCAGCATTAGATAACCAGAAATTGAACCGCCTTTCTCAAAAATTAAGATAAGTTTTCGTTTTTACAATTCGTTAATATTTATGACATGCATATTATATAATTATAATTTAAATATTCATGTGATATATTTTATATTTAATATTTTGTGTATGTTAAAAAATTAATATTTTTGATTGCACATAAATTATGTCATAAAATGTTGTATATATTATTGCATCATATATATATGTTAGAAAATTAATTTCAAATTTGCGAATTGAATTTGTCAAAAAAGAGGATCCTCCGGTATATTATTTTGGAAGAGCCTTATTCGAAGAGTTTATTATTTTAGAAGGCCCTCATTTATGGGGGTAATATTTTGGAAGGCCCTATTTTGTAAGGGTAATATTTTGGAAGGCTCTTATTCGAAGATTTTATTATTTTGGAAGGTCCTCCTTTGTGGTATAATATTTTGGAAGACTCTTAATTGAAGATTTTATTATTTTAGAAGGCCCTCTTGTGTGGGTAATATTTTGGAAGGTCCTCCTTTGTGGGGATAATATTTTGGAAGGCTCTTATTCTAAGAGTTTATAATTTTGGAAGACTCTTATTCGAAGAGTTCATTATTTTAGAAGGTACTCGTTTGTATGGGTAATATTTTGGAAGGCTCTTATTCGAAGAGTTGATTATTTTTGAAGACCCTTTGTGATGAGGATATTTTTTATATTTTTAGAAGACCTTTTGTGTGTTGCTGATATTTTTTAGAAGACCCTTCAAGTGTTGTTGATATTTTCTGGAAAAATCATGGAATATTGATATTGCTCTGGGAAGATAACCTCCTCTAGGAAGGGTCTCCATTATTTTTTGTGTTAGACGACCTCCTCTAAGGAGGGTCTTCGTAATTTATATAAAAAAAAATGGTCTCCTTTGAGGAGAGTTAATGGAATAAACTTCGGGAAATCCACCTCCTGTGAGGAGGGATATTTCTGGAATGGGGAACGACCTCCTTTGAGGAGGGTATCCCAAATTACCAAAGTCCTTGCAAAAACCGTACTTCCGGGGGGATGTCCGTACTTCCGGCGCCTCATCAAGGCACGAACTTCGGGAAGTCCACCTCCTGTGAGGAAGGATATTTCTGGAATGGGGAACGACCTCCTTTGCGGAGGGTATCCCAAATTACCAAAGTCCTTGCAAAAACCGTACTTCCGGGGGGATGTCCGTACTTCCGGCGCCTCATCAAGGCACGAACTTCGGGAAGTCCACCTCCTGTGAGGAGGAATATTTCTGGAATGGGGAACGACCTCATTTGAGGAGGGTATCCCAAATTACCAAATCCTTGCAAAAACCGTACTTCCGGGGGGATGTCCGTACTTCCGGCGCCTCATCAAGGTTCGAGCTTCGGAAAATCCACCTCCTGTGAGGAGGGATATTTCTGAATCATTTATGGAAATTCTGGTGGATATGACCTTCTTTGAGGAGGATATTTTCCGGAATACGTTATGGAAACTCTAGAATACGACCTTCTTTGAGGAGGGTATTTCTCGGAGTACTTAATGGATGATATTTCTTTGAATATTTGCTTTTCAGGGTATTGCTCGGAAAGCTTTACACGATTATGCGAATAATGCTTGGATGACTCTCCAAGATAAATTCTCTCACACCTACAAAACTTATTATTTACATATTGCATATTGTCTTATTTACATCTACACCCATATTACAAGCACTTTGGTGCTTCATATTTTTTACTAATCTTCCTCTCCTAGCTGTTTCAGTGACTCAGGAAATTTGGAAGATCGAAGCATGCTTAGTTCTCCACTGCAGCAAGCTACACTGAAGAACTGGGGGTAGTTGTTACGCCAGATTTTTGGCATGTCTAATTATCTCCCAAATTTCCTATATTATTAATTATTAATTCAGATTAATAATTATAACTTAATCGCTAAGTTTTATCCTCTCCCTGAAACGAGGAAAAAATCAATCTCAATCAATCAATAACGGAAAATATCTTCAAACGATATTCTTCAAATCAGAAAGATATCACAACGATAAAATTAAATTAGATAAAATCAGTAATTACCCAGATTAACGAAGTTTATCCCTAAAGTCTCTAAGGGATAGACACAAATCAATTTTACAGAATTGCGTTGGCTTGATCCTTATAAATATAAGGTACGCATGCATATTGGAAAAGGATCCGATACACGAGACAAATCGAGACACCTCTCAAGTCCAGCCCCAAACATCCAAAATCCCAAACCCCCTATTTTTATAATTCGTTATTCCAGCAACCTCCGAAAATCTGTTATCACCAAATTCCTCCGTTAACACTATGATAACAGCGCTACAAAAATGGTGCTTGGCTTGAAAATTTTAAAAAATTTCAGTTCAAATAATATTGAAATATGAATAACAAAAAAGTCCAAATTTTTCCCAGAAAAGACAAATAAATAAAAAATAATTGTTGTATAAAACAGAGTGAAAAATATGTAAAAGAATAACTTAATTATAAATGTGAATTAATAGAAAGCAAATTAGTCTTTTTTGTTCAAATATAAGGATAAAGGAAATAATAATGTCAAAGAAAAAGAGAAGTTACTGTAGTCTAATCTATACTGTACTCCAAGGTGCATCTCTTTTGAAGAATTTGTTAGTACATTTCAACCTGTAAAGTCAATACAGTACTTTTTTAGTATTTACATTTTATTTCATGTTTCTTTACACGTATAATTAGAAGCTGCCAACTATCTTAGCTTACCTAAGAAATGATTAATAATTGAAACTAAATCCCACATTTTATACTTTCAAAAAAATAAAAAATAAAAAAAAATCCCACATTTTATGGCATATCTTACAAGTAGCTTAAGGTATATCAGAAATAAATATAACCAAAATTGATTCCAAAATCTGAATTGATATGATTTAAGAGCAATCTTATCTTTGTCGTAATTTTTTCAAAATTTTTACCAAATAATATGACATGACAATGTGATAAATTTTTATTTGTAGATATATATTTATGCAAACTATGTTTCATCCTTGTATTAGTAAGTTACCGGAGGTGGGGACACGAGGGGATACGAAACCAGCTGGTATTATCCCATAATAACTAGGGAGGAACGATCCGGATCTAACAAATCATGATCTTTCCGGACCTACCAAATCATGATCTTTTGTGAGCCTATAGTGGGAGGAGATTTGAGATTTTAGTTCCGTTTATAAGGCAAAGTACTACTACTAAATGCATCCAACAAATCATGATTTTTTGGAACCTGTGGTGGGCTTGTGTATTACCCAAATTGATTGCATTTGACCAGTTTTGTTTGACTTATTTCTGATTCGGAATCGGGACTTGACCCGATTTTCGAAAAAGGCTCAGAATTTGACCGGGTTGTCACATTAATGTTGAGACCAAAAATTTACATTAAAAATACTAATTTATCGTGATATCGAGTATTAATTACGAGATTTTACCTAAAGTGACGAGAAAAAAATGTCCGTGCATTGCTCATACCAACTTTTATTCTGGATTCTCCGACTAAATTACCATTACCTTAAACCTCAAAATTTGAAACATGAGAATTGTTGTTCCAAATGTAGCTTTCTGGTAAGTCCATATTAATCCACATGAAGCGAAAGGACAAATATATAATCTCAAGAATCATAGGGAAGGGACTAGGGAGACTGAAGCCCCAGTTGACCCCCGAATGTAAATGTTAGTTAAGGCAAAAAGTTGGAAGTACATCGGTGAATGCTACTAACAGATGAAGCTAGCCATGGATTCTTTGAAAAGAAGAAAATGACGTTAAAAAATTAGTGAATCCACCTATGCTTCCTAGCCCTTTCGAGGGCGTTCCCTTCTTTGAGGGCGAGGCTGATTTCTGGGCGTAACATTAGTAAACCTCCCAAAAACTGGAATAGGTTGTGTCATAATTGATTTAAATGGATCATGCATGTGTGCATCAAGAAAAAGCATGTGAACAGTTATTGCAGAGACTAGGTGAAGAGGTATATTGGGATGATTATGTCTTCTTAATCATTCATGATATGATTATGATTTAAATATTAAAACTTATTATGAAGATGAAGTAGATTCTATTCCTGAAGGAGAGCCGAGAGCCCGTTTTGTTTGAGAATCTGATGGGGAACTCGGAGCTGAACACAAGTAAGGACTTGGTGGTATCTCCAAGGCTGCTATGTGTCCCTCCAACATCTCAATCACCTGGCCTATCGATGGCCTTTGGACTGGATACGTCTGTATGCACCAGAATCCAACAATCACCATCTTCCTTGCGAGTTCATTTTCCTCTTTGGAAATTTCATTTGCCAAATTTAGTGCATCATCAGATTGTAGAGCCAACGAGGATAATATATCTCACTAGTGTGATCTGCTCCAGCATTAACATTCTTTCTTCCTCCGACCATTTCAAGAATCATCATTCCATAGCTGTATACATCAGACTTATGTGACACTTGCCCGAAATTTCTACTAATAACCTATGTTACCCCGACTCTTCCTTTTGCCTCAAATACCCGTGTCGGACACTCGACACTCGGACAAGGGTATGAACACTCGGACATGAATTTTAACCAAAAACAAGTATTTTTTTTCAAAATGTTGCCGAGTCCGACACTTGGATACGTATCCATGTTGGACACTTCCAGCCGAGTCCGGGTAACATAGCTAATAACTTCAAGAGCAATATAACCAACAGTTCCTCTAGCTTGAAACAAAGAAGAGACTGCACTTTCTTTTCTTGTGTACAACTTCGCAAGCCCGGAATCAGATATCTTTGGGCAAAAATCTTCATCAAGAAGGATATTATGCGGCTTTATGTCAAAATGCAAAATGCGTGTGTTGCAACCTTGATGCAAATACTCCAGTCCTCGGGCAATTCCAATTGCAATGCTGTACAATTTCTCCCATCCAAGATGTTGACCTTCCAACAAAGGTGTTGTACCATATATGAACTTTTCTAGAGATCCATTAGGCATGAACTCATATATAAGAGCTCGCTTTTTACCCTCGTAGCAAAATCCGAGGAGAGTGACAACATTAACATGAGAAGTCCTACCAATGCTTGCAACTTCATTTATGAATTATTCTCCATTTCCTTTTGTTGGATTTAAGACCTTCACTGCCACGACACGACCATCTGCTAAATTGCCCCTATATACGTTTCCATAACCACCTTTACCCAATTCATCTTTGAACGAATTTGTTATTTTTTTAACTCTAGAGTATTTATATCTTTTAGGAATAGAAGCTCCGTATTGCCTTTTGAGATAACAAAGATGAACCATTTTTACTTGTCATCCGGCGATAGTAGATGATGAGAACCAATAGCAGAAGTATACTACTCCTACCACACCACTTGCTGCAGATACTTAAAAACACATAAACCCACAAGTTTAACACAATAGAGCTGGAGAAGCACCAAACTATATTTCACTAGGTAATTAAAATAATGAAGAAACAACATAGACCTATTTTAATCTTCAGTTTAAATTTCCTGTGCTTTCCTGTCAAAACATTGACCTTAATCAGTACACATATATGATGGTACGGTTTGTAATAAAAACAAATTTGTAAAGCATCATGACTTTAAACGAAAAATTGCCTGATCTCCCCAAATCAAATGCATATTTACCTACTAATTTGGGGGGGGGGGGGGGTTGTCATGTGTATCTTTGGAAAAAGATTAGTTCAGTGAAAGTTCAGAGGGGGATAAAGATATCTGATACATCTTGTTCATTTATGACTTTGATTCTGAAACACATTGAGCATTACAGAAAGGTAGCCATTACAATATTACATTATACAATTGAGAAAACATCATCTTGTATAAAAAAGCATTAGTTTTTTTTTTTACTGAAACTGTTGTTGTCTGCTTGTGGTGAAGGTAGCTTAGCGTTAATTGGAACTGTATTCTAAAGGGAACGATATGAATTAATTAGCAAAAAAAAAAAAAAACGCTATAAATTAGCTTTCAAGGGAACTACGTCTTCAAGACAGGGATTTATAGTAGTAAACTATAAAAAAACTTAGCTTACTCAGTTATAATACCACTCAAAGTGGTGTCTGAGGAGGGTAGCTGTACGCAGACCATGCCCCTATACAATAGGGAGGCTGTTTCCGAAGGACCCCCGGCCAAATACAAATACAAATACAAAGAAAGGAAACTAATACAAACTAAACTCACACACACCCAGGGGTCGAACCCTTGACCTCCTACAAAGGAGACAAGGGTTCAACCCACTGCACCAACATGTTGTTGGCTTATAGTAGTAAACTATATTTTTATCTAATTATAAAGATACTAAAAAGTACAATCTCTTACAATGTTGGTTAGAGAATATGAAGTACGCCTAGATTTGGTTTAGTACTGAACCTAGCAAAAATTTGTTTGTCGTCACATTTTTAATCCTGCAGTTCAAACTCTCTACTGTGTTTGTTTATTTCAGTATACCGTGATAACTCATATACTGAACACAGGTTGCCAAATTCTGGTTAACAAACTGTACATTCAGCCATTTGGCTGTATCTGAAAATTAAGAGAAGGCTCAGGGGAAAAATGTTGTATTGGTAAGTGATTATCTACTTACTGGATTTGAATGCAAGGAATTCTAGTAGCTAACACATTAACTCATCAAGTACGTCGGACACATTGAGGTCTCAGATGCATTAAGTTCAAATCTTGAGTTTTTGTATACGATGAATATGATAAGTCGAGTACTCAAAAGTTGGCAACCAATTCCCTCAAAAAAAACCAGTCGACATCCAAGCTACAAATAAATTTTATGAAATTATAAATGAATCACAATTTATGATATGAGGGTTCCAAACAATTGAAAATCCAAAGGAAATAATTAAAATTTTGTAGATTACCTAAGGGAGCAACTTCTTTTGCATGCTTTTTGTCCACTTCACCTGAATCTGATACATGAAAATCTCTTAAATTATCTCGCAGATACATGCCAAATATTAGTAAGAGTATAATTTGTTCTAAATCTATTTTAAAATTTAATAAGAGTTCTTAAATTGTGTTTCTTTCTTGACATCCCAATCAAAGTATATTATTGCTTGTGAAGCAGGTAAGGAATTGTTTTGGTTGAAATAGTTTCTCTAAGAACTGGGTTCAAAGCAGGATGTGTTTGAGCTGTATTGTGATAGTCAATTTGTTAAGTATATTAATGTACATTGCCACTTGCCATTGGCTACAAGCTGAACAGATTAAGGGTGGGATGTGATGGAGAACATATATATACGATTACACGGGAGGATGATATAATGATTAAGGTTGTTCCTTATGAGAAGTTGGAGTTGTGCAATGCGGTTGTCTATTTTTATTTATGAAAATAATGGACTTCAGCAAGGCCTGTCAATTCAAGTTTATGAAACAAACCTTCTTTATAAGGTTCCAATAGTGTACAGTTGAGAAGCTCATAAGGTCCAAAAACCTCGCTCTCAGGTATATTCCATCCTGTGAACATGTCCTGGATTGGACTGATCTCGCTCCTACTAAAGAGGTAAGAGTTGTTGCCATCACCAATGAACGTTGGAAATATCTTCAAGGACATCCTCAATCGAGGACCTTTTTCCCATTCAAAAGAATCAACATTAAGCTGAGATAGCCTTACATTGAGACCAGTGGTCAAGTACTCCTTAAAGGAATTTAAATACGGAGAAAAATCTGAGAAGCCAGGACTTTTTAAGCGATACCCAAAAATCAGAGGTGCAGCGCAGAAGCAATGAACAGGAGATCCCCAGGCAATTTCAAAGGGAGTGGGGCATCCAGGATACTCATCAGGGGTGATCCTTGGGCTTTGTGAATTAGTAATGTTTGAAGTCTAAGAAATACAGAAGTCGAACAGAGTGGAATTTGTGCATACAGGATTCCCTCGAAGCCTGAACAGTGTTTAAAAGCACATAATTATTTTTCTTCTAGATTACAGAAAAAAAGAACAATTGCAAGAAAGTTTTAAAATGTTGGGAAGTTAAGTTTACAACAATTATAACAATTCATAAATCCTTCACGAAAGCGGGGAATTACAAATTCAAATCTGGATTTAAAAATATACAGAGACAAAACTACTCTGTAATGGCAACGTTTATTGGAAGATGAAATATTTAAGCATCATATATGGAAAGTGAGATGGTAAAGATAACTAAATAAAAGTGAAGCTGAAGTATGCTAACAATAGCTGGAGACGAGGAAGCTTTGAGAAATTGGCAGGGATGATTCCCGTTAGAAGGTTATATGATAAATCACTGCACAGTTCACCATGTTAGTGGTCTTTAAAATCGTTAGTATCAGTCAAAAATAGTAATGCCACCCAACAAAATAAACAAATCATGTGGTAAGCCAATTAAAAGGTACTGCAAAAGTCTTTGCAAGGGGGGTACACAAGAAATAAACAAAGATCGAATGTTCTTACATAGTTGTTACAGCCTCAAAAAGCTTATTTGATGGTACGGATCCCTTGAGCTGATTTGAACTGAGGTCACTGAAGTATAGATGGCATGATTGAGTGACTATAAACAACTAGACTACAAGAGTAGTTTATCGTGTCCAGTAAATACACTTGAACTTACATATAAGCAAGGCTAGGTATCCTGCTTAAGTCAGGTATTGATCCTTGCAAGCTGCAGTTCCTCAGACTCCTGATACCGACAATGAAACTTTAAGTAAATGCATTCTTCACACATGTGAATTATGTGTGTGTGTGACTGTGTGTAAACACACATTTAAAGAGTTGCATTTCAAAACATTAAAGCAGCAAAAACAAACATTCCAGCCCTCAAGCTCATATCTCATTGAAGAGAATAGAACACAACCGAGCCTCAAGGGAACCATTTAAACCAAAATTAAGATGAAATAACTGCACCCACTCACAGCTTCAACAACCGTGACATGTTCACATATGATGCAGGTATCACACTCCCGTCAAAGTTGTTGTTATCAAGTTGACTGTCAGAAAAAGGTCAAAAGGAATCATAAGACAGAAAATTGCATAATGTACTAAAATATGTAAAAGCTGTATCTCTCATCAAAAGAGAATGAAAATAAATGAAATATAGGCAAAGTACATCTTTTCAGTAACAAGTTGTGGATACTTGATCCAAATAAAACATTTACTGACAAAAATTATAAGTGTGCCTTGGACCTTGGTGTTGAATATATAGCCTCTCCAATTAATATTTTCCAGAAACTAAAGATTTTGTGCCTCTAGATGAAACATATTCCTTATTAGATTTCTAGAGAACTGGAAAGACATGGACTTGACAATTTGACCTAACAGTAATTCATGGATCACCCAAGTTTATTACCATACAAATATAATTAGGGAATCAGTGCATTTTACATGGTCCATTTAAACAATTATGACCTAGCATCGAGGACGTCAGATGATAATATTGCCTGGAAGTCTAAAACTTCAGGATATGTAACTATGTCAACAATGGATAGTAATGATGCTTTTCTAATGTTTCTTGTTCGGAGGTACATAGACTGGAAGAACTTTTAAGTAGTCTGTAAGTGTTACTGCAGTCAGTTGTTATGCTAAGTAGCATTTGGAGCAAGTTAGGCTTTGTAAACATTTTTACTTTTAAGGATGCCAAAATGTTGAAATTTGTTGCATGCACATGAATCTTTCTTTCCACAAGTGAATTTACGCATGTACTGATAAAAAATCCGTACAGTATACGTAGGTTTGGAATTTCAGCAAGCTGAGGTGGAAGATATCCTGTTAATTTGTTATTATCAAGAAGCCTGCAAAAAAAAAAAAGAGTAAGGTCAATATAGAACTTTATTTTCCAACCACTACAGAGCTAAATAGATCAAATTCCACTTACAGGCCAACAAGACTTGCCAGTTCAGACAGTTCAGGAGGGATCGGACCACTTATTGAATTATTGTTCATATGGCTGTTCGGAAATCATGATAACAACAGTAATGTAAACTTCCTGTTACATTACTCCGGCAAGCTTCCTGTTAGCTGATTTGATTTAGCAATGTAAACTTGACATCTTAAAAATCTTGTAACTATAAGAACACAACAGATACATCTGAGTTATACATAGAACGACAAACCATAATGAAGTCAGTTATGTATAGAATATCCACTCACAATATACGCATGTATGTTAATCTGCCTAATGATGGCGACAAAGTCCCTGATAAATTCATGTTTAGTAGTTGCCTGCAATGAAGAAATAGAATAGGGCAGAACTGTAAATAAAGAAAACGACATTGAATAATGCATTCACATCAAAAATATTTCTTAAGAGTATATGCCTGGCTTCTTGATACGTGCATAATATCATAGTTTCTTACAGTTTAGATATATGAAAGTATTTAAATGTTAATATTAAATAAGTTTCATGTGTTCTATAATAGATTGATGGGTAGTGGGAATTTATTCCATGCTGCTGTTAGGAATCTGCCCGATTCCCTGCGAATGCGGAAGCGATTTGGTAAATATGTGCGCTTAGATCCCATAAATATACGTGACAGTAATGAAGCAACAAACCAACAATACAGTAAAAGAGACAAGAGATTTAACGTGGTTTGGCCCAGCCTACGTCCACAAGAGTAACAACTTCACACTAGATAAAAGATATTACAATATCCGGGTATCCGGCTCCTTGAATTTCATACAAAAATTCAGCCCTACAATACCTATTATGTATATCCCCAACTCACTGAAGTGTTTATCTCAAAACCTCCCCCTATCACTGTTTCCCGACAACCTTTCCTTCTCTCCCTCTCCCAACCCGGACAGTGCCACACAACCTGATAGAAAGACCCCCTGCAACGGGACCACCTCCGATGGCTGCAGTCAGACCCAAGTACCCTAAGGAATAGTTTAGGCACGAGGACCTTCTATCCTGACACTTCCTGAAAGCGGGCTAAACCGGCTTTCCTACTAGACGGACTATCTAGCAGCTATAGAGAGAAGAGAGAATTTAGGTGTAATAACTAATGAAGGGGGAGGGGGTATTTATAGGAGGAGGGTTGTAGTAGGTGAGGGGGGGTTGGTGGAAAGAAGAGTTGGTGAAAGAAGCAGCCGGCTGCTGCTGCCTAACAATCTCCCTCTCTTTCCAAACTCACAGCTCTTCACTTGCATTCCATACATGCACCCTGTTGACACAACTCCAACTTTTCCTCGATCCGTATCATTCCCTACGACAAAACTCCCCCCGAGTCCAAGACTCCAAACTATACCCTAGTTTACACATTCATTCTCGAATGCCCACTTGCTATACGTACAAGTGTACCATTGACCTCTATTTGTCCAACTACATACATGTGAAGCAATCTGTTGTATACACACATACTCACTTGATTCACCTCGGCCAATCCCATATGTAGTCCATCACACACACAAGTGTGACCATCACACACACAAGTGTGACCATCGATCTTTCATTTACTCCCCAACTGCATATCAAACAAATCAATCTGTTGTATGGTTCACTGCTCACTTGATTTGTGTTGATCGATACCCATATGCAGCTGCAACACACCAACTACTCGTTGATGTCGTGGAAGCCCTTCGACCAAGCATCCATCCCAACAGTCTTTGCACCGTCGTCTAGACTGGAAGGCAATACAACCGCAGCAGTATCCTTCAAGTCACTCTTCCCTCGTGCACGAGATAACCAGATTTTCGAAGTTCCAGTACGTTCTGGCCACGTACTAATCAGACGATATATTCCCCCACGTAGCTCTCCCTTTATCCGAACCACACGGCCTCTTTTGATATTCATAGCTCCACCTACTACAGAGCATCTGTAGCCTTCTAAAGCTAATCGACCGATAGATATTAGATTCTTCCTTAGCTTAGGCACATATCTTACCCCATTCAAGCTGCGAACTATTCCATCGAACATTTTGATTTTCACAATTCCAATCCCCTTGATCTCACAAGTAGATCCATCAGCCAAAGAAACTGTTTCATTATTTGTATCTTGGAATTTGTCAAAATGCCCCCTCTCGGAACATACATGGTAAGATGACCCTGAGTCTAATATCCATTCTCCTGGAGAACTAGTGCCTCGATTGAAGACGGTGCAAACATCTTCACAATCGAGAGTAACCACAGCCAATGATGCATCTGGATCCTTCTTATTAAGCGGACAATTCGGCCTAATATGACCCCACTCCTTGCAACCAAAGCACTGCATGCCCTTTTCACTGTATCTGGATTTACCCCTGCTATTGGTAGATCCTCTCACAGCACCTCTTCCTCTATTATTTTGACTACGTAAAGCCAAAATTGTCATTCCGTCCTTGTCACCATCCTGGTTCTTCCTTCCAGCATTTGACAAAAGTGCTGACTGAACCTCCTCCATTTTTAACGTGTCCTTTCCGTACAAAATGGTTGTGACCAAATGATCGAATGACTCCGGAAGCGAAGTAAGAAGAATAAGGGCCTTATCTTCTTCCTCCAATTTTACATCAACCTTTTCAAGTTGATCAACAATACCATTAAACACATTCATGTGCTCAATAACATTGCCTTGAGCTGCCATCTTCAGCTTGTATAACTCGCGCTTCAGATTTAACTTTGTAGTCAAGTTCTTCCCGAGATACAATGTCTCCAACTTTGACCATAATTCCTTCGGCGTGCTTTCGTCAACAACATTATTGATAATGTTATCAGCAATGCATAGCCTGATGGTACTTATGCATTGCGACTCAGCATCCTCCCAATCTTCATCGCTCATCTTTGTTGGTTTTCCCTCCTTCCCCTTCAAAGCCCTTGCTAGCTTCTGTTGGGTTAGGATATCCTTTACCCTTCTCTGCCAAAGAGTAAAACTTCCTTTACCATCATATGGAGTCACCGTGAATCCTTTAATACTTGCCATGATCTCCGTTTGCACACACAAACCAATCCAAACAACTAAATCAATTGGCCAGGTAAGTGTAAGAAACAATGGGAGCACTTCCGTCAAAACGGTGCCAAATTAGACAACCACTTTTCTTAACGACTTTCCTTCGGCACCAATAATTTAGACACAACTAGCTCTGATACCAACTGTTAGGAATCTGCCCGATTCCCTGCGAATGCGGAAGCGATTTGGTAAATATGTGCGCTTAGATTCCACAAATATACGTGATAGTAATGAAGCAACAAACCAACAATACAGTAAAAGAGACAAGAGATTTAACGTGGTTTGGCCCAGCCTACGTCCACAAGAGTAACAACTTCACACTAGATAAAAGAGATTACAATATCCGGGTATCCGGCTCCTTGAATTTCATACAAAAATTCAGCCCTACAATACCTATTATGTATATCCCCAACTCACTGAAGTGTTTATCTCAAAACCTTCCCCTATCACTGTTTCCCGACAACCTTTCCTTCTCTCCCTCTCCCAACCCGGACAGTGCCACACAACCTGATAGAAAGACCCCCTGCAGCAGGACCACCTCCGATGGTTGCAGTCAGACCCAAGTACCCTAAGGAATAGTTTAGGCACGAGGACCTTCTATCCCGACACTTCCTGAAAGCGGGCTAAACCGGCTTTCCTACTAGACGGACTATCTAGC
The DNA here is from genome assembly GCA_037693485.1 of Kitagawia praeruptora. NCBI lineage: Eukaryota > Viridiplantae > Streptophyta > Magnoliopsida > Apiales > Apiaceae > Kitagawia > Kitagawia praeruptora. The sequence continues at coordinate 157,171,192 of CM075348.1, read as the reverse complement.
AGCTAAAGAGAGAAGAGAGAATTTAGGTGTAATAACTAATGAAGGGGGAGGGGGTATTTATAGGAAGAGGGTTGTAGTAGGTGAGGGGGGTTGGTGGAAAGAAGAGTTGGTGAAAGAAGCAGCCGGCTGTTGCTGCCTAACAGCTGCGTCGCTGCCCAACTGTAAAATACTTGGCAATGGATGCATCATCAACACATTTTCAGCAGTTGCAGGAATTTAACAATGATTGCAAAAATATGCAGGTTTAGAGTTCTTATAGGTGAAACTAGACTTTCCAACATTGCCAGCGGTTGCATAACTTTTTCTTTTAAAATTATTGTGTTAAGATTTCTGTGACCATAATAAATTGAGATTGAGGATAGAACTTCTTAACAGCATACAAAGGCATTGAAATTTCCAGTGAAGCTAACCGAGAGGTCTCTTTTTGTCTTTCTTCCTGAGTAAACAAACAACCTATATGCTTGTGAAATACTTGGCAATGGATGCATTATCAACACATTGCCTCTAACTGTGGCAAATTGTTCAGAGAGCTTTATCATGAACTAAATAGCCTCTGCTCATGTTGTTTTCAGTTGTATCCTTAATTTATATTGCATGTTCACATATTGCAAGTGCAGTATGGAAGAGAATTTGGATCACTAATACTATCCTAGACTGTTTCGATTTTGGTGAAAAATTCTGAAACAGAATTAATCCCTTGAGTATTTTCCAGTAAATGCTGTTCAAGTGAATGAACTTGAGGCATCAAGGCATAGTCACACCCGTCCTCTAAATCATCCCAGATATCATTTGCAGTTTTGAGAAACAATACACTTTTAGCGATAACCTCATCAAGGTTAAACAACTAATATATGACAAGATCATTTCACCTCTCACAGAACTTGTACTTAGGAGAATCAGCTAAATGAGCTGAATAATTACCATTACAAGATGTGGATAATGACTTGGATACTCCAACACATTACTGAACTAAATTCAGTAACAACTTTGTTTAAAAAAACAGTAACAATTTTAAGAGTTAGCAAAAGTACATAACCTCTTACTTCTGCAATCTCCATGCGCAAGTGGATTTTCTGTCAGGCTATGTTAACCCTAATCTTGTCACTAGAATAAATAAATATGTACAATTACAGATTGTTCTGCCTTTGATTTTTTGATATCAGTCACATAGTTTAGTCTATGGATTCAGTGGAACTTGCAATATTGGATACTTCGAGTAAACTTATGCAACTTAGTAGTTGGAATTGCAATTCGCACCAGTCCTATTAAGCTGAAGTAAATCACCAGGTTAATATACCACAAATTTGTATGAAAACCTAAGAAAGCTTTTTTGATTCTTTAAATTCCGCAGATTAGATTGAAAACCTTAGAAATCGTTTTCTGATTCTTCAAAGTCATAACCTTGCTAACATGGGTTACTAAAATTTTTTAAGGTTCAGATAGTTAAGGAAGCCTACTTGAACAAGTATAAACTACAAAAAATTTAAAGATGATAAAAGAATTCATTTTAATTTAAAAAAGTCATGTTGTTGATCAGATCAGACTAGGGTGAGAATTAACGACATACAACTCCCTGACATGCAGATAGTCATCCTCCATTGTGTTGGAAAAACTTAGTATTTTAGACTAAGTTGTGGATCATTTTGAGACTCAGTTTGAGTAATAAATACTATATGTTAGTGTTGTGTATTGGTTGGATTTTATTCTACTCTGCGAGATGAATCCAACGCATATTTACACGCTCAAAATGGATAAAGGGTGAATGAGAATTGATATTCTAAAGTACGACCCTTTAAAGTGGTATTTAGAAGTATACCACATCGAGAGTAGTACAAACCTATTCCTTGTGTTTTATTATAAATATCTTGTCCCACATCGAAAAGAATTACAAGTCCTTTCAAGTCTCTCTTTATAAATAGAGTCTTAGGGCATCCGTTTTATTAAGTCGTGAAAATTATAGCCATCTCTATATTTTCACTCTCCTCAGTTTTAAACTTCCAAAATATTCTGGTGATAGTTTCGGGCTCGATTCAAGTTCGTTGAGAGTATAATCGATTTATCGATTATGCTGTATCTCGTTTTATCCTGGGAGGCAGGTCGCTAAACACAGACGGTGCGGGGCGAAACTGCTTTAAGGAGACAGATTTTCTGGACTCGAGATAAACCAATTTCTGTTTGTTTTCTCAAACCTCTTCTCCTTAAATTACAGTTGATTCTCTAATTGTATGATTATATGATTTGTTATGTGTGAATTAACTGTTTCTTGTTATTTATAATTATTATCTGATATGTATAATTATGTTCTTATTGTACAAGATTGTCAACAATCTTAAAGCAGTTTCTTGTATTATACCAATCTTGTAGTTCATGTTTCGATTTTGGTATCGAATAATTTTTGTTAAAGGGTTTGTTTGGAACTAAAAAAAAAAACATTTCTTAGTATGTTTTATAGTTGATTATGTGAATCAATATTGTATGATTGAGTTTTATAATGATTTTCGATATCCAATGTGATGTACGGGTGCATATGTGTATATCAAAAGTTAGTGTACCTAATTAATTTATAATTAGGTTGTTTTGGTTCGTTCACCGTATAAACATATTATGTTTATTTTGGTCAAAGTAGGATCATAATATTGAGTAATATGGCATCACAGAATTTTGATATTCGTTGAGGTCAAGTTTTTTACTATGTTTGATATGACATGTGAGTGTTTAATTAATTAAGTTATATTTATATGACTTGTTTTGGCTTGAATAGCCATGTACGTATGTGTTGTGTGTACTAATACATTAATTATTCAATGGCTTTATGGCACCATTAATGTGAATAAATACATGTGACATGTTTAATGGATTTGGCTAGGCTAAACGTTTTCAATTATTGGCTAATAATAGTTAGATAACATAATAATGATGTTTCACGAAGACTATTTGATTTGCCAATCACATGTTAGAAATTTGTTGGTGTCGTTATAATTGGATATTTATATCTCAATTATCTAGCTATGCGAATGATGATTTTAGCATCCTTTTTAATTAAATTTCATTTAATTATTGTTTGATTATTTGCAAGGAATAATCACCAGAGCTAAAATATATTTGGATGATTGGAACGTTAAAAACCTAACGAACCTGGTATCTAATGGGTACAGGTTATGGGTCGGCATGAGATTTATATTTTCTGTCGGACTTGTTCCTTTGGTTATATAATATAATCTCGTGTTGGTGTCGGCCTGCTGCGGCAGTGACACACGAGCCTATTATGGTGATCCATGTGATACCTAATACGGCATTGCGGTCAGTTTTGTATGCTGAAATTTGAAGAAATCCAGAATGCTGGTAATCCTAACGCATCAGTTGATCAAGGATCACTGAATATGGGTTTATTGGAAGTTTATGTTCTTCCTCGAACCACTTCTGGTTATACCAGTTGTTATACCAGTTGATGAACCAGAAAATTAGGTTCTTTTATGAACCAAAATTGAAATTTAAGAAAAATTCAATTGTTGAATTTTTCGGTGACAAAAGCATGAAAGTTCTTTGAATATGATATTAAAACTTGAAAGGTTTTAATGAACTACGTGAAACCTGCTCTAGTGAGAGGTGGTAACAAGTTGTGTGATTACTTTATAGTAATACAGTGGTTACGTGTACTCGTTAAGGAGTGGAAATGAAGCTTTATAGAGAGGAATATACTCTATAAGGTCAAGACTGAAAACCAACTTAATACGAAATTAAGAGGGTAAGGAATGACTTTGATACTGAATAACCACTAGGTGATGTTTGTTCACAGTGGATATATTCATGAGGTTACTGCACATTACTCGCATTAATCAAATGAAGTAGCTGCAGGTTGAGTTGCACTCTAATGGAGATGCAAAAACGATGCTGATCAGTTCAGACTATCACTGAATATGAGGATATTAGTCACGTAGAGACTAATAATTCCTTAAACAAGATACCTTGAAAGGAAATAATAGAATTTCCTATTAATTCTGGAATGGTTTCGACATTCTTAGAAATATTAAAATGTGGGGGTATCTTGAAGCGAAAATAATAAAATTTTCTGTGAATTCTAGAATGTAGAAAAACATTCTTAGATATATATTTAAAATGTGGGGGTATCTTGAAGATGTCTTGATACCTATATCAATAAAGGTTAAAGGAGATCCAAAAGCAATTGAGTTATTTTGGATGGATAGACAACGATTGAGTCTAATAATATCCTGCGCATGAATCTTATTTGTGAGATTCATAAGAATGTAATTACGGAATCTAGGAATGCTTCTATGATGAGTTAGTAGTTCCTTGTAAATCTGTAATTAAAATTTATCCGAATAAATTTTTGAGTTATTGGATGAATGTGAGATTGAACCTAGACAGAGCAAAAAGACTTGAAAAATCTGAAATTTTGCTTGAAGGTAAACCTCAAAGCGTGAGAGAAGCTATGAGAATTTTTCTGATAATCCTATGAGAAAAAGGATATCAATAGAGAAATTGACTAGAATTAAGTAGTCAATAAGTCAAGATTTCTAACACGTATGTTAGAAAATGGATTGTGACACTTTTCAAGTAAATATGATCTCTCTATATCCTTTGTGGGGGAAAGGGATGTTAAGAAATAGAGAGAAGTGATTCTATGTGACAGAATCATATTCAATAACGTACGTATGGATCTTCTTGCGAGATAGATGCCATTTGGGCCTAAACGAATTTTCAAATTTAGAAAATAAATATATGGGTCACAGAAAAGTAAAAAGCCAGACTGATAATTTAAAGATTATAGTCAAAAGTGGTTCATCAAGATGATACTTAAATTATCGACAATGTGAAATTTAGAAGTACATCAATGAACTTTGGAACAGTCTTTCTTGGTTTCTCTGGTTAAGGAAAGAGTCTTTCTTGGTTTCTCTGGTTAAGGAAAGAGTAGAAAATCTGTATTTTGGTGATTATGTTGATTGAAACAACATAGATACGAAAATTGGCATAGGCATATGAAATTTGATATTGTGCGATATGCTATGGTTTCATAATAAATGATATAGTTGCCATTTTGAGGACGCTCAAATTTGGTAACTGAGTGAATGAGTATTGCCAGTTTAGGGACGCTTAAACTTGGTAATGAGATAAATTGAAATTACTAATTTTTGGGATGCTAAAAATTGGTAATGTCAATTACGATTTGAAGTCTTAGCTGATGACTGGTAAAGTAATTACCAAAATGTGACATGCCAATGTTGAGATGTAAAATTGATAGAAAATCAATGAATTGACAAATGTGTATATGTTATTTACACATGAGATGATAAAAATATTGTAATTACAGGTGAGTGATCTGATCATTATGAGAAGTAATGACAAGATGATCATCTCTAGAAATTTGGATGAGAAATTGTTGTAATTGCACGTGAGTGATCTGATCATTATGAGAAGTAATGACAAGATGATCATCTCTAGCAATTTGGATGAGGCTTAAAGTTTTGATTTTGGAGATTAAAATCTTAATAACTTAAAAGTCCTAAAGGATACATGTCACACGTTAGTTATGTGAATCTTGAAGAGATCAACGTAACTAAATCTAGTATAGCTATAATGAATATGTATGATATATCTATCCAAGTATAGATGAACAAGGATCTCTCAAGAATGATTGAAAGTCTGTTGTATATTTCAAAATGGTACAAAATCAGACATAGGCTACACAGTTGGTAAACTGAGTAGATGCACGAGTCAAATCGAAATTGGTCTCTTGAAAGTGATTGCAATGAGACTAAGGTGTTTGATATACTCACGAGTTTGGGCTGCATTTCAAATGATATCTAATTGTGCTATGTGGATATAGTATATGGATGTTAGATGTTTGACATTAAGAACATAAAAGTCATTAGTGAATATATAGTTCACATTAACGAAAGCAGCTATGTCATGGAAATCCTAAAAAGACGATTATACGTAGCTCGATTCATGATGGAATTCGAGTATATTGCATACTGTATATGTATGTAAGCGGTTGAATTGGTAGTCACTTTGTAAAGGATATTCCTAAATGACAAGAAAATGTGTCTTCAATATGCATATTTTATGTGAATAATTTACAAATTGGGAGATTACATTGTTATGTATGTAATGATATGTCTCGCCTCTATGACGAGGACATAATATCATTAACAACTACTCTCAACGAGAATTATCAGGATTGACTCTGTAAAGTCAAATGATAATGTTATGGATCCATTAACCAGATGGTTAAACTTAGATAATCTGGTTAAACCAAGAGAATCTGGTTATACTGAGAGATAGTTGTAAAATCATCGAGAGGGATGGGCCTTAAGCCTATTGCTTAACGGCGTCATGGTGGACACCCAACCATTGCTGACTGGAGGTCCCAAGAACTTGGTTCAATGGGCCAACTAAATCATGATGACCAAATCACTGTGGGGGTAACCCCTGGCCTGTTCCTATGATGAGAAACAGTGAGACCCGTAGGGTACGAGGGTAAGCTTTCAAGCTTTTAATGATCTTTCGGTGAATACATGAAGTTCAAGGTTAGAACGCATGGAATTCAGTTGAGTAAACGCGGGTTACTCTTTAAGTATAAAGATCACCTATGTGGGAGAGAAGTGGGGCCGCTTCAAAGGAGAATTGCGAGGCACAATTCTTTAGAAACTCTTGCAGAACCAGGACGATGTTCCATGGCCAAAATGGACATAATCATTAGAGCTGAACGAGTCAGAAAGGATATAGTGATAAGTATATCATCGCTTACACAAACGGTCGAACAGTTCAAAGAGCAAACCTCCACTGTCTACCAGTAAGGTCGATATGCTTACTCAAGCGAAGGTTCAAGGAGCAAACCTCTACCTATCGTATGCTATATCTGATCGAAGAATCTATCACCAAATCAAATTCTGTGTCTGTCTGTATGGTGTGTACTACTAGACCATCAATCTCATTTGTGGGGGATTGTTGGAAAAACTTAGTATTTTAGACTAAGTTGTGGATCATTTTGAGACTCAGTTTGAGTGATAAACACTATATGTTAGTGTTGTGTATTGGTTGGATTTTATTCTACTCTGCGAGATGAATCCAACGCATATTTACACGCTCAAAATGGATAAAGGGTGAATGAGAATTGATATTCTAAAGTACGACCCTTTAAAGTGGTATTTAGAAGTATACCACATCGAGAGTAGTACAAACCTATTCCTTGTGTTTTATTATAAATATCTTGTCCCACATCGAAAAGAATTACAAGTCCTTTCAAGTCTCTCTTTATAAATAGAGTCTTAGGGCATCAGTTTTATTAAGTCGTGAAAATTATAGCCATCTCTATATTTTCACTCTCCTCAGTTTTAAACTTCCAAAATATTCTGGTGATAGTTTCGGGCTCGATTCAAGTTCGTTGAGAGTATAATCGATTTATCGATTATGCTGTATCTCGTTTTATCCTGGGAGGCAGGTCGCTAAACACAGACGGTGCGGGGCGAAACTGCTTTAAGGAGACAGATTTTCTGGACTCGAGATAAACCAATTTCTGTTTGTTTTCTCAAACCTCTTCTCCTTAAATTACAGTTGATTCTCTAATTGTATGATTATATGATTTGTTATGTATGAATTAACTGTTTCTTGTTATTTATAATTATTATCTGATATGTATAATTATGTTCTTATTGTACAAGATTGTCAACACATTGTCCCGTCGAAGCATATAACTCCAGTCCAATTTGATGTGCATGGGTCACCGCTATTCCAGGTACTAAGTTTCCCGTTAGGATCAATGAAACTATTTTTGATGTCCCGAAATGCTAAAACTGCATTATAATCTTGCGGGGTTTTTAACGAGGTCCTCCCTTGGCTTTTCTTGGCAACGAGACCGGTTTACCTCTTGCTTGGGTGTAGTTTCCTCAGATCTAGATATGCTATTAGTATAGTGTAATTTTTTGTTCTAAGGCTAAGTATATGGGCCTTGAAGTGTTGGCCGGCATTTGTGGAGTTCTTACAGTTGTGGTTGGGAGAATCGGGTTTAATTTTGTTGGGCAGATCTGGTTCGTGGCTCCTCTGCGCAGTAACAATTACAGCACCTCTGTGGCGGCGAATTGTGGACACTCGAGACGGTCGTATTGTTGGTTGCGGTGATTTTGGTTTACCGATTTGGTCAAGTCCTTCACGATAAGCTTATTGTCGTGATGGGTCTTTCAGTGGTATGGGTCTTTCAGTGGTATGCTCGTTGGGGAGGTTTGGATTGTGTTGGATGCTGATTCAGGGCTCTTTGGAGTATGGTTCGTTGTAATGTGCTGGGGTCGGGACTCGATTTGCTGCAATTTAAATTCTTCGATGACATTGGGTCAGTATCTGTGATATTCAAGGGGTTGTTGTTCTGGTCTTGGTGGGTTCTCGGGTTACTCTGTATTTCGGTGGTACGAGCGCAGGGTAGCAAGGGCGGCTCACTCTGACCTGGTAGAGTCCGGTTGCGACGCTTAGTCGTTCTCCTATTCTTTGTTCAGCACGACATTGTGACCTTTAGTGTAGAAGCTTTCTAATCCATTTAGCTTTGACTAGGTTCTCTCTCAGTGGTTCTTTTAGATTTAGGTTTCAAGAGTTCCGAATCAAGGTTAAGTGTGTTGGTTCAGCTCCTCTAGTACTCAAGGTCCGCTTGTGGTGTGAATGAAGAAGTCGAAATGTTCCTCGTCTGTTTTTCTCTGAGCAACATCATCTCTACCTCAACTGTTGCGACAACGTGCCGCCTAGCGGTGGCGCGTGCAGCGAGTGTTTTGCTGGTCTTACTCTAGTGGTGGAGAATACAAAATTTTTAATACTTGCGATTATTATTAGTTTCTGTTCTTTCGAAACCGTGGGAGATGCAATAGTTGATTGAATTATTTTCGGGGAGTCGATTTACTAGGCTAGCACAAGATGATACTTGTGTTTACACTAAATCACGCAAGCGTACGTGGTCACAAGTAATATATAAGGTTAAGTCCAAATTCGTTCCCACAGGGATCAAGTTATGGTTCTAATTCAGTAAACGCACCTATGCAACAGTGTATGATCTTAATTCACTGCTAAGATAATTAATAAATTAAGGTTTATTAAACTAAATTAACTAAGACACAAATTAACAAAACTAAGAATTAACTAACTAACAAGAATTAAAATCTAATTACGTCTGCAAGAAAAATCATGGAATCCTAACTTCATTAAATACTTTGCTTAAATCTGACGCCTTTAATCACTATATGCAATGGTTATGATATCTGATCGGATAACACGAAACAAGTATACGCTACTTCTCAGTATACGAATACCAAACTAAACATACATCCACAAAAGAGATAGAAGATGAATAGACACCAATTATGCTTAGACCCTATATCTCTATAAGATTTGAAAACATAACGGTTGAAGAACAAGTTATCCATAATGATCACATAGGGCAATACAAGTATTCTCATCTCATACCACGAATCATATTGATAAACAATTATGAACCTATGCTAGCATGGCAAGTTCTAAATCTCAAGATCCACTTTCACTTCACAAGAGATTAACAAATTAGATGTTCATGACGCATCTATCAATTAAGCATAACCATACGAGGATATCAGATATACACCACACACAGATCTTTAAAGCAATCAAGATACTAAAGCTCCATAAATAAATCCGTTAGAATCCCATGACAACGATTAGTTCATAATCGAACCTCTCGTCATCATGGGATCTGATGAAACCATGATAAAAACAAAGTATGAAAATATACAATTAAACCTAAGTAATTGATATGTAATAGTTCTACTCCTAATGATGATAATCTTAATTCTTTAATTTACAAGGGTTGGATGTGTTTATATAGGCTCTAGACATCTTGCCCAGCAAGAAAATACCAAAACAGAATTATAATAGAATTTCTGCAAGATACGTTTCCTAAACTGATTCTGTTTTTTAAGGGAAATTCGTAGCTGACTTTTTTTCTGTTTTCCAGAGCCGTTCCAGACGTAATTGGGCTTCTGGACCACCTTAGAATGATAGAGAATCTCGTTATCTTCGCGTGGACTGCTTACGGACTGAAAACAGACTTATAGAACTCAAGATATGGTCCAAACAGTGAATCTCACGCGTGGAGCCCAATAAATCCGAATTTTAATAAATTAAATTTCCAAAAACGACAAAAACATCCACCATAATCAACATCCTTGTAAATCTGCACAACTAAACAAAATACATCAAAACTACAAGAAACTTGAGCCCAAGACAATCAATTTAAGCCGATTTAGAATGCTCCAAGTGGAGATAAATCCACTTATCACACCCCCAAACTTAAACCGATGCTTGTCCTCAAGCATAAACAATTACAACTAACTAACTAACTAGTACCACTTCCGTAGGTGATCACGGTTGCATTTGGCATATGCAACAAGCCCTTTAAACCCCTAGGCAGCCCTAGTGGACGAGTAAGGTCTCGTGAGGGCCTATAGCGAATGTACCCACAAAATCCATTTAACCTAATGCAATGCAATGCATGAATGCAACTAATATGAAAAATGCAAGATCCCCTTCAAACTCACCAAAACCAACTAACAAGCAAATATCTCAATGAATGTAACAAATCCAAGCAGAGCTCGACTAAATCCCCGTATACTAACAAATACATGAACAGAAACGTGCGTGTGTGCGATGCTCATCAGAAATACTCCCAAAACTAGGTCAAAAATCATACATGCTTTCCGTCAAGACAATCACAGGTTTATAATCAGAATAGACTGTAGACACTCCATAACCTAGGAACACCTCCACCCTTATCCAAGGTAGACAGAAACTCATGCTTTATTACTATGACACATAATAGAATATACAATACGCATGCTTATTTAACCGTGCAATGAATGAGACCCCAAAAGGCTTATACAATAATACCCATGTAGCGAGTGTTAGGTCAGCAATCCCAAACCACAAGGGCTTTAGGTTACTAGGACTAAGTCCCCTCAGACTTAATTACTCGTGTATTAAAGAGCTCACTCTGGTTAATTTTGCATATGAACAAATAAATTATTGACTATTTTTTTTCTTTTCTTTTTTTTTTCTTTTTTTTTTCTTTTCTGCAATCTGGAATGAGCCTTTCTCATTTCCAACCCTAGACTACTCATATAAATATGAGCCGGCTACTAGCCATTTGACGCCTAGCCATTATTAACAATTATGAACAACTAGCATGAAAATTCCTGGTTTCCCCCAAACTTAGACTTTAATGTTCCTACGCTATAAAGGGAATAACGAAAATTCTAAATATAAACAAGTGATTAAATCTCAAAACATCCCACAGGCATGACCTTAACCTAGCCCAAAAGCACCCCAATGAGACTGTGTAATAAATTTTGTTCCCGTAACATGCAAGTCAATTTCATAGAAACTATAAATCAGCCCTCTACTCATCATCATCACACCCAAATCAACATCCACCTATCAATCAGAATCAGCTCGTCCTAAGGGATCATGAAATATGCATGCCATGAAAATGCAACTAAATGAAAACTCACATGGTATATGAAAATAAAACAAAATGTCCTATATGAACACACGTAGATAATACGAACATAACAATCATGCATGAATTATCACTACTATGCAAACATGATATCCTATATGAACACAAAATACAACAATATATACAACTACTAATCCCCCAAACCACCCCCAAACTTAAAATATTCAGTGTCCGCATTGAATGGAAGTAAATACAAGGGATAACAGAAAACATACCTGCAATGCGCCTTACACCACCTCATCCACGCTAGGAGCCATAAGAATCAACACCCAACTCACAAGAAGCTCCACCAATAATTACCAAGCAATATCACACCACAATAGCCCAAATTCCAAGAATAATACAAAATCCCAATTTACAAGAACACAAATTCGTTATAAAAATAATATTAGAGAAAAAGATTTACCCAATACGAATCGGAGAGGTGAACTTGTAATTAATTCCACTTTAGAATTGAATTTTTAGAGATTTAAATAAATAGAAGAGGAATTGGATTTGTATGTATAGGTGGGTATATATAATTGGGGGAAAAAATAAAAATAAAAATAAAAAATAAAAATAAAAATAAGAATAAATAAAATAAAATATGAAATAGGAGATGGATTGGGAATAATTTGGAATTAAAATGGAGCTAGAATTAGGATTTTAGGTGGAGATTATAATTAGAAAAGGGGTAGGAATTGATTTAGGAGATAAATTGATTATTTAATATATATATATAGGCAAGTGCTCAAATGAGACCCCCCTTATTCTGAGAACTGAGAGCTTTCCATTTTGTACTATGTTACTTAATCTGGACCACACAAATCTAATCTAATTATATTAATACCCATACCCACCCTGTTAATTTCCCACGACCCCCACCCCCACCCTCCACCCCCCCCACCGCCACCGCCACCGCCACCCCCAGTACCCCCACCCCCACTGTCACCGCCACCGGTCATCTTCTCAGGCGAACAACACCACCTCCTCTTCCTTTTCGACGTCTGGCCTCGCAGGGGCACCGTCTTCATTTCCCATATATCTCTCTGTCTCTCTATGTCTGTCCTCATCTCTCTCTCTTCCATCTCCGACCAATTCTCTCTACCTCTCTCTCTTTCTCTCTCTCCCTCTCTCTCCTTGTAATATTAAACTTTATCATTTTAAAAGCTCGATATTGAAACACCCTTCCTCTATGGCTTAAATGTTTTGACTAGGCTGTATAGGCTAGGGAAATGGTGACGATGACTCAGATCTGGTGAATTTGATACTATTACGAAATTAAATCTGATTTTTTTTAATGATTTTGTGCCCAGAATTTTTGGTGATTTGGGTGTAAAATTAGTGATTTGCCTTTAAATTCTGGATCAAAATTTTAGTTTGGTCATTCTGTAGCTATTGGTGGTGATTGTGATATGAAATATTGGTGATTTGTATTGATTTTTTTGGTGGTTTGCTTTGAATTTTCGGTGATTTGGTGGTGGTGGTGGCGACCAGAGATGGTTTGCTTTTAATTTTTTGATGATTTGTTTTGAATTTTCGGTGATTTGCTTTGAATTTTTGGTGATTTTTGACCAAAAATTGGTGATTCTGTGGGTGATAGGAGTGGTGGTGATTTGGAGATATGTGGTTTGTGGTGTGGTGGTTTGGGGAGTGATGGTGGTTATGGAGTGATGGTAATTTTTTTAGTGATTTTCTTTGCAAACTCTCATACTACATGTTGTACAATTTCCCGAAAATATGAGTGAGTTCTACTGGGTCTTCCAGGCAAGGCAATCTACGAAATCTCACTTTGTTTTTCTGGACTACCTTGAGAACTGATTTTGTTCTGGATTGTCCCTATTTAGTTAACCTGGAAATCAATTACTACATAAATAAAATGAGCAAGAGTATTATAACTAGAAAATTTTTGTTGCACGCGCCATTGATCGAGGAGAACGTTTTGGCAGGAGGATGGTTGTGCGGAGTGATTAGAGATTGGTGATGGGTGGGTGGCTGGTAGTGAACGGGAATATAATATTTACTACCAGATGCTGGCAGTGAAGAACGGGGAAAGGAGGAAAGGGATGCGCGAACCTTTTGTTTATTGGGCTTTTTTAGGAGGCCCAATGTGCAGTTCTCAATATAAGAGGGGTCTCATTTGAGTAGCCCCCTATATATATATATATTAAAACATATAATACACGTACCTGGAGTCCTGGACAACAATTAACCTGGATGGACAGAAACCTTGCTTGGCCAAGTCGCACGGTCGGCGCTGTGGCGCGTGAAACTCACTGATTTGCTTTTTTTTTTTTTTTTGAAAAACAAAAACAAAAATAAAAAAAACAAAAGTACTCCCTCCGTCCCATCTAATTCTTAACACTTTTTTTTGTTAATTTCTGGCACGCATTTTAAGGTGAATTTTAAGGATAGTTCCATAACTTATTTTTAAAATTTTCTTTTTTTGTATAAAAATAGGATTGTTCTATTTTTATACAAAAAAAGAAAATTTCAAAAATAAGTTATGCAACTATCCTTAAAATTTACCTTAAAATGCGTGCCGAACACCCTATTTTGAAATGTTAAGAAATGGCCGGGACTGAGGGAGTAATACAATTAACCTTCCTGCATACCTCCTGGACATAAAATTTGTTGCGACACAGCCTGAACAGTGCGCCATGGCGCGTGAAAATTTCTGCCATTATTATTATTATTTTTTTTTTCACTCAAATTTTTTTTTTCCTACACTAATGCGTGGGTTGCCTCCCACGAAGCGCTTCTTTAACGTCAATAGCTTGACGTTACTTCCAAGCCTCCATTAAGGATGATAATAGTTCGCCTGGTCCTCTCTTCGCAATACTTCATCATCATCTCGGCGGCACACTTTCTGCCCTTTCTCCTTGCTTGGCCTATTCGTGTAACAACTATGCCCTATTCCAATGCCTTCATCTGTTGACCCAAAATCTGACAATTTGTAGAACAACACACATTCGCGGGCTTCGCTTGAATATAATGGAGGAGGGTAAATGTAAATTGCTGAAGCCTTTGGTTCCTCAAAAAGAACTTCCTCCATTGGCTCTAATGCGCTACCTCCATCTTTATACTCTGAGACAAGTAGAAGACCTGCATCTTTCTCATGATCATCAACCTCTTGCTTCGCACATACCAATTCTTGAAATTTGCGTAGCCCAACAGTGTCTTCTTGATTCGCACATAACAATTCTTGAAATTTGCGTAGCTCATCAGTGTCTATCTCAAATAGTGCCCTTTCCAAATCATCCACCTCACTAGCTTGATCAAATTCCTCACATGGCTTATGAACACTCTCCTCCTCTTGGAATTTGTCTTCTTCAATTATGCATGCAGTACCTTGCTCCAAGTCACCGTTATTTTCTGGAATTGCTTCTGGTATGAATTGCTGATTCTCTTGTTCCAAGGCTCTCACAGCTTGAGCAACTAGAATCTCCAAAGATTTAAGAGACTCCTCACTACTCTTTACAAACATCATAACCTCATCCCTAACATTAACCTCATCTGACTGAAAAGTAGGAGTAGGTTGCTGATGTTGAAACTCTTCACTTCCATAGTAATATGACATATCTGGAACATCTTGCTGGTACTGTTGAGGATGATATTGAAAATATGGTTGCTCCTCATAAGTGACATATGGATCAACTCCTTCGTAGTAACAATATTGTGATGGATCATGAACGCCCAAATACTGCTCACATGGCTGAGGCTGTTGAATACCACCATGGTTGCTCCAGCACTGATACGTCTCATGTGCGCCCGCACATAGCTCGCAAACACTAGCCACCTGCTGAACTCCATAGTAAAAATCCATCTTTCTCCGACAAGTACCTGAAACACCAACGAACTACAAGAATAGATGAGAAAAAAAACAATCTGAGTCAGTGAACTCTAACTACCACTATTGACAAGCACATAAACCAAAAATAAAACACCGATGATCCCCGGCAGCGGCGCCAAAAACTTGTTTACACTAAA
Organism: Kitagawia praeruptora; assembly: GCA_037693485.1. Taxonomy (NCBI): domain Eukaryota; kingdom Viridiplantae; phylum Streptophyta; class Magnoliopsida; order Apiales; family Apiaceae; genus Kitagawia; species Kitagawia praeruptora. The sequence goes on along the minus strand of CM075348.1, from coordinate 157,155,678 downwards.
TCACGCAAGCGTACGTGGTCACAAGTAATATATAAGGTTAAGTCCAAATTCGTTCCCACAGGGATCAAGTTATGGTTCTAATTCAGTAAACGCACCTATGCAACAGTGTATGATCTTAATTCACTGCTAAGACAATTAATAAATTAAGGTTTATTAAACTAAATTAACTAAGACACAAATTAACAAAACTAAGAATTAACTAACTAACAAGAATTAAAATCTAATTACGTCTGCAAGAAAAATCATGGAATCCTAACTTCATTAAATACTTTGCTTAGATCTGACGCCTTTAATCACTATATGCAATGGTTATGATATCTGATCGGATAACACGAAACAAGTATACGCTACTTCTCAGTATACGAATACCAAACTAAACATACATCCACAAAAGAGATAGAAGATGAATAGACACCAATTATGCTTAGACCCTATATCTCTATAAGATTTGAAAACATAACGGTTGAAGAACAAGTTATCCATAATGATCACATAGGGCAATACAAGTATTCTCATCTCATACCACGAATCATATTGATAAACAATTATGAACCTATGCTAGCATGGCAAGTTCTAAATCTCAAGATCCACTTTCACTTCACAAGAGATTAACAAATTAGATGTTCATGACGCATCTATCAATTAAGCATAACCATACGAGGATATCATATATACACCACACACAGATCTTTAAAGCAATCAAGATACTAAAGCTCCATAAATAAATCCGTTAGAATCCCATGACAACGATTAGTTCATAATCGAACCTCTCGTCATCATGGGATCTGATGAAACCATGATAAAAACAAAGTATGAAAATATACAATTAAACCTAAGTAATTGATATGTAATAGTTCTACTCCTAATGATGATAATCTTAATTCTTTAATTTACAAGGGTTGGATGTGTTTATATAGGCTCTAGACATCTTGCCCAGCAAGAAAATACCAAAACAGAATTATAATAGAATTTCTGCAAGATACGTTTCCTAAACTGATTCTGTTTTTTAAGGAAAATTCGTAGCTGACTTTTCTTCTGTTTTCCAGAGCCGTTCCAGACGTAATTGGGCTTCTGGACCACCTTAGAATGATAGAGAATCTCGTTATCTTCGCGTGGACTGCTTACGGACTGAAAACAGACTTATAGAACTCAAGATATGGCCCAAACAGTGAATCTCACGCGTGCAGCCCAATAAATCCGAATTTTAATAAATTAAATTTCCAAAAACGACAAAAACATCCACCATAATCAACATCCTTGTAAATCTGCACAACTAAACAAAATACATCAAAACTACAAGAAACTTGAGCCCAAGACAATCAATTTAAGCCGATTTAGAATGCTCCAAGTGGAGATAAATCCACTTATCAACTTGAGTTGTGGTTGGTCCTTTCAGCTTGAACTTCCAATCCAGACTTCATTCTTCCGACATGGTACAATTGATGGTGTGGTCAATGGCTAGGGATGCAGGTCACCACGCGCCATGTGTGCGCGTCTTTGTTTTGGTTTCCTGGAAAACATGTCAAGTGATGGTGATGTTTTCTATGAATCAATGCTTCGGTTTTTCTGGAAAGCATGTCAAGTGGTGGCTATGAGATAATGGATTTGCATTTTTCGAGCTTTTGGTCGCATGTCAGTTTGTATCAATGTTGTTTTATTACAGTGGTTGTTCCACAACTTGTAATAGCCTTTTGGCTCATTATAATAAAAATCTGGCTTATCCAAAAAAAAAAATCAAATTAGTCACTTGGACATTGCTAAAAGAACTCATAAGCATAACATGTAAATTATCTTCCACCAGAACAAAACACAAACCAAATCACAAACATGTTCCTGTTAGGAAGCTGCGATGTGATGCACAAGAGGAAGTATAAATAAGTATACAACTGAACACAATACTGATTGCAAAGCCTAACAAACGTTTAAGCTGTTGAAATGATGACTTGATACGTGCAATATTTATATCATTAATTATTCACCTCACTCGAAAATTCATTTTTCGGAATAAAGAATGGACTATTTTTGTTGAAATTAAACCTTAGATTCATATACGAGAAAATAGATCATAGGCAAGTTCTTTATCAAGATGAAACTGATCTGAGATAAAGAAGTGAAAGGGTACCTTCCTGAGGTTCGGTTCCTGGAGTTTGGGTGTATGCACCACGAAGCAGCGCAAACCAACAAAACAACATAATCAAAGGAGCTCCTCTCCGGTACATAAAATGAAAAGCAGGGTTGAAGATTGATAAGGATGGTGGTGGCATTATTGCCCGTTCCTGCCCTGTTTTCAAATTCTTTAACTAAATAATTTCGGTATTCAATCTGGCACGGTTATAAAAAAATTTACTAAATAATTTTCATCTCCAGAATTTGAGAATGTGAATGCATCAGCATTACTAGTATATCTATCGAATGCTCAGCCGTTCAACCTTAACATCTATGTCACTTTGCCTGATGTTTATATCTAGTAGAGTAGACTTTCAAAATAATGGGGCTAGTTGGCGCAGTATTTTCTTTTAGAGTAAAGTACAGAGATGTGATAGAAATGTTAAATTTGCAACTTTATGGCTAGGTAATACTCAGCTGAGCTCGTATGCGAGCTCGAGCCGAGTTGGATCTTGTTAAATGAGTTCGAGCTCGAACTTCTGACGATAATGCTCGAATTACATCCCTAAATTATAGAATCAAGGACGTCTTAAGTATTTTGAAGGTTCTAACTAATATTTTTAAAAAGAAACTCTAAAGCCTTTAATTTTTAAAATCAAAATTATGAATTTTTTTGAATAAAATATTAAAATTGAAACCAGCCAAAATATGGTAAAGAAAAATATATCAAAACAAATTGAGAAAATGACCAAACTACACCAGTTTTGAAGTCCCTTGGTCCGAAATACCCGTTTCCAAATTGCATGGCCCTCAGTACCCACGGGACACGCCACTGGCAACGGCGTGTCCCAAGTTCATTTTTTTCCAAAATTTTCAACAACACTGGTGCTGCTCTCCCCCATCCATGGCCGGCGAACTGCGATGCATATGAACACCCCCTCCCCTACCTTCGATTCGTCACTCTGCGATCCATATGAACACATGAAAATGATGGCCACACCTTGCTCATCACTGTAAGCTACCGTGTCGATCAAATCTGGCCTCGTCGTCGCAGATCTGACCAGATCGGAAAACGAAACCGATTTTTAGCTTCGATTTAGGTGTTTTAAATACAACATTAGAATCGATTAATTAAAGGCATAGGGTTCTAGAGGACGATTAGGCGATTCGTTTGGTATATAGAACTCCAATGGAAAATGACTGAGATGAGAGAACGAACGGATCGAAAAAATGGCGAAAATCGTCCGGCGAGTCGCCCGACGAGTCGCCTGGAGAAGACGACTGTGACGTCAGATACGCAACCACGGAATGCGTATCCAACAATACGCAACACACAGTGGCGTGTTCGCTGCTACAGTACCAGTCACAAACAGCATCATGCTCACGTCATCACGCGCTTGCCAGAAGCGTATCTCCCTATCACGCTGTTTCATGAAGCGTATCTATGCCTGTTACTCCGTCTCCAGCAGCGTGTCTCAGGACACTCCTTCACCAGTAGCGTGTCTTGAAGATACTCCTTCACCAGTAGCGCGTCCCGTGGGTATTTAGGGCCGCCCAAATTGGCGGTAGGCATTTTGGTAATGAGTATTAAAAAAAAAGGTAGTTTGGGCCTTCACCCAAACAAATTGCTAAATTTTCATATTCAAGAACAAAAATTCAAATAAAAGCTACATAACATTCAACGAGAATTTGCGACATATATTGTTGTGTACTCTATTATATATATGCATTTGTAAATTATATTTGAGATTTTAAGGTAGGAGAAAGTTACGTAATCTAAATCAATTGACATTTATTTTTTAACGGATAAAAATATTATAGTTTATACATTTTAAAAGTTTTAAATAGTATATAATGTTTAATTTTAGTTTTTTTTTGACTATTTAGGCTTATATGCCTTACAACTTAGTATCTGTTCTAAGATAATTCTTGGATGAGCGAGAGAGTCGAACCAGGACGACAAAAGATACACCCTTTACTTGTTTAATTTTAGTTAAAAAATATTTAAATTTAGTTTTTTTGCTAAGTTGCATATGTTGATATTTTTCTCTTCCAATAATGTTAGAATTATAAATAAAGTAGAGTTCTATCATTATGTAAATTTTAATTTTTAAATATATTAACTTATTTACCAAAAGTAAGTATTATGTAAAAGTTTTTCTAAAATAAAAAATAAATTATTGAATATCAGTAAATGAAAAGTAAAAAATGGCGCCCTTATATTTAGGATAAAATATATTTAGGATTTTATAGGTGCAATCCATTTTTTTCTTAAATCTCTAATTTTAATTATCTTGGTCCACATTTTTCAAATTTTTTGGGCCCACGCGTTGAAAATTGTGTCAGTGACAGTCAGTTTCTCCTCTGAACTCCTCTCTGCAGCACCCTGTTTTTGTAATCTCTAATGCTTTGCATTCCTTCTCTCTTTTGTCTTTTTTGCTACTTAAATTTTTTTATTCTTTTATAATAATGTATCATTCTTATCTGTACAATCCCCACTTTGTGTTCTAAGTTCAACATTCTATTTAGATTTTGTATTGTGTGTGTGTTATAAATAATACTATATATTGTGTCTCTGTGACAACAAAGTCTCTCTTTCATCCCTTTTAAGATTGAACAACCTAGGACTTCACTGCACTCATGGCTCTTCAAATAAGGTATATATGTTCTTTGTTTTGATTTTCTTGATCAAGATTCTTTCTTGTCATTTTTTAGTTGATTTTTATGATCCCCATTCACATATTTTTTTTTCTAGGTTGTTTTATTTATTTTGTTTATGTATGATTTTGATAAAAATGTGTTCTTTGCAAGTTTTACATGGCAAGATTTGATTTTTACTGTTTGGGTTTATGTTTTGCTTGTTGATATGTGCTAATTATGTAGAACAATAGATTATGAAAGGGGTTTTGCTCAGGGCATGTTGAGGATTATTTTTTGGGGGGACAAATTATTCTTTTAATTTTTGGTAGGGAACTCTATGTTTTTATAGAAATTTCAGTGGTAAATTAAAAACATTTTTTTGTTAAGCACATGCCCCTGTGCTCTGTACTAGATCCGCCCGGGTTTTGATTGTTGTTTGTGGTTTGTTTTGGCATTGGTTTCTTGGGCTTTTTGTGAATTTTGTTTCTGTTTTTCCAATTTTTGCTTAAGGTTGTCGAATGTGGAAATTGAAGAGGCTAGCAAAAGTGCAATGCAGAGTTGCCATAGAGTTCTGGATATCATTTCAAAGCCTAAAGATCAGATTGAGTATGGAAACTTAGCTGTGGAAACTGGGGAAAGTGTGTCTAAGTTCAAGAAAGTTGTGTCTATTCTTAATGCTGGTTTGGGGCATGCAAGGTTTAGAAAGGCCAAGAACCTTCAGACCCCTTTTTCCCGAAACATACTATTGGATAACCCTATAGTTGGAAGTGATTCTCAACCTAAGGGACTCCAGCTTCCTCCAACCAATTCTCGCGAGATTTCAGTTCATGGTATGGTTTTAAATGCTGGTAACAATTTTAATTCTGGTAAGTTGCCAGTGGAATCGAGGTCAAATGTGAAAGCCCCAGCTCAGCTTGTCCAACAAACACCACAACAGTCAAACTATAAGTTACATGTACACCCACTCCAGCAAAAAAATCAGCCTCAGCAGCAAATGTTTAAACAGCAAACTGAAAGCATATTCCGGAAGAGCAATAGCACCAGTTGCATCAACCTGAATTTTGAAAGATCTACCTGCACACCCTCAAATTCAATGTCATCTACTAGGTCATTTATGTCTTCATTAAACGGCAATGGGAGTGTGACTAATTTGGATGGAAATGCATTCCGTTTAGTTGGTGAAACTCGTTCTCTAGATCAGAGCTCGTATCAGCACAAATGGAGCTGCCCTGCAAGACGAGATGGTGGTAAATGTCACTGCTCAAAGAAGAGGTTTGTGCTTTCATGTACCCGATTTATTTCTGTTTCTTACAAGCTCGCATTATATAATTGATCCTCTTCTTTTTTCCACAGGAAGCACAAAATAAGGAGATCGATTAAAGTACCTGCTACCAGCACTAGGCAGGCAGACATCCCTATTGATGAGTATTCGTGGAGGAAGTATGGGCAAAAGCCAGTCAAGGGTACTCCTCATCCTAGGTACATTCTAATTTTGTAAAATCGTCATAATTTTGCATGATCATACGATTTAGTATTACTTTATTTTGTTGTTTAATACAGTATGTTATGTATGTCTTTAATGTAATGTTCTATCATGACATTAAACATTGTCTATCATTGGTTCTAAAGGAAATTCAATGCTCATCAATATTCTTATTTCTGGTACCAGAGGCCCTTAATGTAAGAAGCTTTTGTGGTATTTATGCCCTATTACCATTTACCTGTTTTAATTTATTATAAATAGAGTTGAAACTCTCTGGTTTTTGTCCAATTTACTACTACTTGTAAAACAGTAAAAACATCACAGCATGCTGTTTTCTATTAATGGGGCACATCCTTTCTACTTTGTTCTGCATCAGGGTGTCACATTTTTTTTTTTTTTTAATTTTGAGTGAAGGATGACACAAAATAATGACCACATTCTGTAAATTCAACCGAAATTGTGTTGCTATAGGTTGAGCTGAGGCAATAAAGCATTAGAAAGTGAAACTAAAACACATCATAGTGTTGTAAAGTCGTTCTTTTCCTTAGTGCAAGGTCTTAACAGTAAAAGACTAATCATACATTTTGACTTGTGCTACCTTTATCCTTGGTCCCTTAATGAATGTTCAAGAATTTATGCACTCTTGTTACTAATTAAATTTGACAATGTACCTATGTTTCAAGCAGCCAGTTTTCTGAAAGTTTTGATTTGGCATGTGCAGAGCTTACTATAAATGTACCAGCATGAGGGGCTGCCCTGCAAGGAAAAAAGTGGAGAGGTGCTTGGAAGACCCTTCGATGCTTACTATCACTTACGAAAATGAGCATAACCACCCAAGAATGTCGGTCCGATTTCCGTCCACATGAAAAACTCGATACATGGCTCATACAAGTGATTTTTACTTTATATGCGGGGGAGTATGGTATAATAAAAGGTTTCATAAAGTTTCTCTAATATTATCAAAAATGTTGTGGATCATAGAGGGATGATGATGGCAAAGGAAGAACTTTATCGGGATTGGCATTCATTTTGGTAAGAACCATTCTAATCCAAAATGAAAGACAACCTTTTTTACTTTTTGTTGGTTTTGAACTTTTTAAGTTTAAAGATTTTTGTTGGAACAGTTAATTGTATTTCTTTTTTGAGCTTGACTAGGCTATGTCTCTTACCGTTATACCAGCACATCTCTAGTTTTAGAAATGCAAAGCCTTGGTTGCTTCTGTTTTGAGATTGTGTTGAAAGTCATTATATATATGCAGGTTCTAGTTTTTAGAATATTTGGTATACATAATCTGGCTCTGGTTCAAATAAATACCAAATAAGATGAAGCGTACATGTTCAATACCCTGATTCTAGAACGGTGAACTCTAGACAAATCGTTGCCACCAAATAAACTGTTATGTTCGGCGTTGAACCTAAAACCTAGTGATTTCAATGGTTATAATTTAATTATGGTTCGCATTTGATCCAAATTTACATAATCGTACTTTTCAAATTTTTATTTTCTTCATAAGCGGGTCCCTTCATCTCTTCTTTCTTTTACTCCTTCTTGTCATGCCCAATTGTGTAGCCTTCCTCCATGTACAACCAGCTTCATTTAGCAGCATCCTTTTCTTTTCTTTTCTATTTGCTTTTGTTTCGCAATACCAAATCATTTTTTTAACACTTTTTGAGACATTCCGTCAAACACCTATGGTGCAAAGTCAAAAGACTCCATGCCGAAATCTTTAATGCTGAAACTTTTTTGACTTTCATTCTTCTCCGCTTGTAAGCTATTGGACCCTCGAACTTAAAAACTGGACGAGTTTATTCAACCTGTATTCCGCTGGTTCTGCTTGTAGATGTCACAATTCACAATTTCAGGAGGGAGTTGATTTTTTTTTTGAGTATGAAGGGAGTTGATTTTTTTTTTTTTTTGAGTAGGAAGGGAGTTGATCTTTTCTTTCCTAAGATTATGCAATGACTCATGGATTTGTCTAAAAAGATTGTACTACGTATAAAATTCAATGTCAATGCTAATTAAAAGTTTAAACATTTATACGAATGGAATACTGTTTAAATATATATTAATTATTTCAAGTGAAAAATTTTCATACACGGGGTAATTGGAGGGTGTGGATATAGGGCTGTAAGTTGGGTCCAAGTTTGTAATTGACTTGGTTAAAGAGTCGAGTTTGAAATTAAAAAAAATATTTGAATTTTTTTGTCCCATCACATTAACAAGTTTAAACCAATTGTAAAAATAAATACATGATAATATTCAAATTTAACTCGATTCGACTCTAAATACTAAAACTCAAATATTTACTTTTGTTACTTTAGTAAGTTAGGCTTTGTTTGTTAAGAAAAAACTGAAGTCTATACTAAAATCTCGAACTCAACTTAAATTAGATCAATATGTGAATATACAACATCATGTTGATAAATTAATAATCTCAGAAGATAGATTCAGGAATAGCCTAGTGGTATAGGTTCCTCAAACTCCTTCACTCCACGGGTTCATATACTCATTCTCCCTCTTCGACAAAACTATGTAAACTTCCCAAAAAAGTAGTAAACTCAACCAAGTAAGTATTCATACCCGACTTTGGCTCATATAGAAATTAATAATATATATCTATTATATAGCAACTAAAATTCAAAGATAATAGGTTTCTATTATTAATATGGCCGCTTTGGATATATTAATTAATAATCTCATTACAAATATAAGATCTATACATAATACGTTATGCTGCAATTAAGTCATAAGCAATATTCACAAGTAATATGAGCACCTTGACCATGATGGATGACTCATCACGTCGAGGCCAACATGCGAAGAACAAGAAATAAGTTATGAAGGGGAATGATATTGATAGCCGAATGCATAATGGTCGTTGCAGTGACGCTCTTGTAATATCAGTAATTGCATTAAAGTATGCAATATCCAACAGGTTGATTGGGTTATCTAAACAATCAATCAAATCATGGGAAATTAATTAAAATAACACAAAAAGGGTAAGTGTCCAAAATAATACATCCGGAAAAGAGGCTAATTTAGTGCCCACATTAGGCATTCAAAAATATGTCCAAGTAACACTAGCCCAAGTGGTAAGGGCTTATCTTATGTCATCCCAGGTTGACTTCGATTCTCGCCCACCCGAGATTTGTTAGAACAAATAATGATATCAGCCTAATTATTCAAAAATTAATATTATTAAATATTTTTTTTGATTTTGTTTAAACTAACAAATATAAGAAATGTTTACATGATAAAATATATAAAATGCTTGACACTTATGAAGCATGTTAAACTTACTATTTTGGGTTTTATCATTATACAGCTTTATTGAATTTATTTTCTATTTATTGTTTTCGATCTTCTAAATTAAGGAACTCTGATTAGGAAATTGTGTAATGGAAAATTATGTATTTATATAAATACAATATATAATAAGAGAAATGAAAAACAAGTATAAATTGTAAGGTTGAGTCCTGATCATGTGTCAGATAATGTGTCTCACAGTCTACTTAAAGTAGATTTTCCCCTCATTTCATCTGATATGGTGCATGAGGATGTGTACACATCTTTATCGGTATACAAATAAAGATAAACGAACTCAGGTGAGTCTCCTTATTTTGATCGCCGTAAGTTTTTGGTTGGCATGATATCTATTAGAGTTAATCCTCTGTGAATGAATATCCTTGGACACGAGATTTTTTTTCATTTATTGATAGTATTCGAATTATCGAGGTTTAAAAACACATTGTTATTCATGTTGGTATCAAATAAATGTATTTATTTGACAAGATTGTTTAATTATCGAGGCTATATATATATATATTGTAATAATATTACAATAACTTATAAACAAACTCAAAAAGCTATAATCTACTATAAAAACCATATCGGATTACTCAAGTGGTAATAGCTAATCTCTTATCGTCCCCTGGGTTCGATTATCGCCCATCCCGAGATTTATGAGAACAGATACTCATAAGGTATATAAGCCTACTTATTCAAATAAAATAAATCCATATCGAAGAATTTGTAGTCTCTTAGAGGGGTGTATTCAACTAGGATTTTGAGAGATTTTGAGGGATTTTAGAAATCTAGGGGTATTCAATTTGGATTTTTTTTCAATCCATTAAAGTCTTGAGGTATTCAATTTGGATTTCAAAATGTCATTTAAAATCCGGGGTGTATTCAATTATGATTTCAAAAAGTCTTTTAAAATCTGGGTGTATTCAATCTGGATTTAAAACAATCCATTTAAATCTGATGGTATTCAAAAATCCATGGATTTTTTGGATTTATTAAAATGGTGGATTTTGCTGGATTTGCTAGTTGTTTTTTTAAGTTTTGAAATCTTGCAAAAATCATTGAGATTTTGATGGATTTCTAAAAAACATTTCAAATCTGAATGACTCTACATCAACTTTACAAGATTCTTTGTAGAGTCTTTGTAAAATTTAAACAATCCGTGGATTTAAAAAAATCATTAAAATTCATGGATTTTAAGAAATCCATTAAAATCAGTTGAATACGCCCCCCTTAGTTTTAGGGCTCTAGGTCATAAAATAACTTAAAATTAGGTTATATTGAGTTTTCAAAATCTACACAAAGTTGAAACTAAATTTCTAGTGTCTCCTAGAAAATTATTTCTTGATTTTTTTTGTTTGTGTGGCTGAAGGAAAATGATTTCCTTATTCTCAAAATTTCCGGCATTTATTTAGTTTAGGAAACATAGTTTTCCATTATCATGTATTTGTTTAGTTTAAAAAAAATACAATTTTTGTTAGGAGAAAGATCCCTTAGAACTTAGAAGTTTCTATTACTTTAGGGAAAATGACTTCGACTTTTAAATAATAAAAGATTGTCCAGATTTTTCAAATTCTTCAAAGCATTTTTTTGCCACTATGATTATTTTCCAAAAAATTAAAACAAACAAAAAAAATATTTCAGTAATTATCATGAGATTTTTTAACATGTTTTTGATATTGCAAGTATCATGATGTTATAATGTCGTGTCTGAGTTTTATTTAGGAGTTTCATTTATTCTTAATTGAGAAACTTTTTCCCATTTATTGAGGAAAATCTTGTTCCTTCAGCATGTGGCATTTTGGTGATGTGTCTGAACTGAATTTGAAATTTTAAGCATTCAACTTTAGCCGCATTTCGTTAGGGCTTGCTTTAAAAGAGTTGAAACAGTAATCTGAATTGAGACTTGTACTTGAATTGGATATTATTTAAGAAACATAGTACTCATTAAGTATAATCTTACTACTCGAGCCAGATTGGACTGTAATAAGCTGTAAATAATATAATTTGATTAATTGAACTTTGAGCACAGTTGTTTTAATGGGTGAATGATACTTGTCAAAGCTTATTACCCTTTGCATTTTCTAAACTAAATGTACGTTACTGATTGCACACAACATTATTTAGAGAAAAAAAGATATGAAATTAGAAGCCACAAAAAGAGTGTTGGCAATATAATAGAAATACTCGTCAATGCGTTGAAATCAATTTAGACGATCTACCAATGATCCGGGATAGAGAAAACAATATTCATTTATAAAAAAGAAGTGCCGTAAATATATTCTGTAAATGTGATATTAATTACGTATATAAATGGCTCGATAACATTGTTCTGGAAAGGGAAGTAACAATTGCGAGGAACCGTTCAAAAACAAGTTTAAAACCCTATGGTGATGTTGTAATAAGTGGCACAAAACCTTTGCGGTGTCCTTTCTATTCCCACATCCATTCTTGAGGATTTGAACACTTTCGATTCTACAGCTGCAATTTTAGAGCAGCCTCTTGCAGATATTCTGCAAGTGCATCTAGTACGAGCACATTAATTTCTTTATGGATGTATGGCGTGAGTATTGTTCTGCAATCTGCATCCAGTAAGTGTATAAGTACATTACTTGATTAACATCAAAATACATACTCTGAGTTTATCATTTATGTAATTAGTTTGTAGATTATTTTTCTTGTTCATTAATTTCTAGAATTTAAAGTATATATTATGTTTATATTTTCCCTCTAAATTAAGGTTTGATTCAGACAGTAGTCTTCACCTGATCAAGCCAGCAGGATCTCAGCTTTTTGTCCATCTGGTTAGTACGTAGAGCTCCTTTGCATCATCATTGATTATGCATGCTTGTGATTAGTATGTAACATATATCTTCTAAGAAGATGAAGGGAATATTCTTTAAAAATTCGGAAAACTATATGTAGACTTTTCATGACAATGCTGAACGATTCACAATACAACTCTGTAGGTCATGCTTCTTTTTCTGTGCTGTGAATTTTATGCTTCATATCTGTTGCTTTAAATTAATATTAATGCCGATGTTTAGTCTTCATTCCGTGCATGTTTGAGTGTGTGAAGAGCTTTTTTTCGCAATTGCGCGGTCTGTTATCAAATATAATCGTGTAACATATCTTGGAGCCCTAACCAATATTCTGGCTCTGTGACTACTCTTTATAATTCTAAGAATGTTTCGATACAATTTTTGGAGGAAAAATAATTACTCTCTTCAGACAGTGTCAAATAGATTAGGTACTGATGAGAAATTATTAAAACTGAGTCTTCTAATTTTTCATGCTTTCAACTTTCTGGATCGCAAACTTAAGTTCTTGCTGAATGAGCATTCTTGAAGGTGAGAGGACAATGTCTTTCCAGACAGCACCTTCCTTGAGAGCATGGCTGGCCTTATAGAGCTCATATATGGAATCGGCTGATTCGTTCAGCGTTCCTATTGTTTTCAAACAATGTATCTCCTCTGGATCAACCAACAAATTTCTTTCTTTGTCCTTCCATCCTATCAACTTCATACACATAATATACATTAGTATGGCATCCTTTGTAATTGAAAACCATAGACTTCCAGAAACCTCCTTTTTTTCCTTAAATTTTTATGAACCTTTTGGCGGGGAGAGTTACAAATGAAGCTCGGAGATATACTGCCTTTTCTATTTTATAATAAATAAGAGAGATATCTTCTGTTTTGGTAAGTCTACTAATGATAATTACTAAAAGATGGCTTTTGCCAGAATAACTGATCTATGTTTGTACATCACTTTTTCATAGAAGTTCTGAAATTCTAAAACTACTAGATCTATGATTCTTGGTACGTGACAAGGCTTCTATGTGTCTTATAGTTTAGAAAAACATCTGTTATTATAATTGTAAGCCAGTGTATCTATTCTAACTTTCAATGATGGAGCATATATGCATATCTGTCTTTCTGTCTTACCTGGCTTCTTAACCCGATTCTGAATTTTTAACTACAGTAGAAGTTCAGACAAGTCCTAGGAAAGTTATTGTTATCAGGAGGATCAGATGTACCTTAGGTGGACCTTCCAAGGCATTGGTGCAGTATAATCTTGCAAAATCTACCAGGCCACAGTATGTTGTAAACGCATCTGCAAATCTTTTATGTGAGTTTAATTGTGATCTCACCCTCACAGCTCTTCTACACATGATAGCTCTCCTGCAAATATGCAGAATGTTTTGTTATAAGCACGAGAATCAGAAACACAAAAACCTAAGTAAAGGGTTATTGTTTATTTTTGTTATGAGATTTTGGCATCGTGATGTTTAAAATATGACGATGGTAACAATGTTTCCCATAATGTTTGACAGTTAGAACTGATCCTTTGGTATTATTAGGTCGGGAGTTCAAGCCTGAGGTATAGCTGTATAGGTGTATCCGTGTATCAATAGTGAAATGTCTCCAATTGATCATCTCCAGAAATAATTATAAACATGTGCTGGAGCTGCTGTTCTTAAAATGTGTCTCAATAATTTTCCGAGAATCAGGCATTTGTTATCATTCATAAAACCAGATCTTAACAAGGCTTGGATTATAAGTAGAAAATACAATGTTTTTATGTACCGTATGCCTCTAACAACAGCCATATAAGCATCGCAAACCACTCCAACTAGCTCTATCCTGTATGGTCTTCTCTTCTTAGTTCCATCTTGCTCTAATTCTTTATTACAATGTTCCCAGTAGTTTTCAGTTACAACTCCATCTTCAACTTTGTAACCAACTCCCATTCTATAACGGCGACGATGAACATTCCTTGCCATTGTTATAGTTTGCACAACAAAGGGGACCCATGAGAGAGTGCCATCCATGATTACGTCCCGCCCTTCATTGAGTGCTGTGACCAGGAGAGATGATGCAGCGTCTGTAGATGATTGGTGCACCTGTTTAAAAGTTTCTTGTTTATTTTAAAGTTTATATAAGAACAATGTATACTAAAGTAGTTTTCTGAATATTCCTGAAACTGGAAAAGTTATAGGCAGTCGGCATAATTTAGAAGAAACTCAGCTATAGTTCTAAGTTCTCTGATAATTTAATATGATTAACAGATACAGCAACCAAGTGATTTTGCACCTTTTCAAAGTTGTTTGTTCAAAATTTGTTGGAGAATATGAAATTCTTCTTGTGAGCAAAAAGAACTGTAGAATGTGAAATTCATAGCACATCTATGAAAAATAATCTTCTTAACATTCCTATTTGTTTATTTGTTTAGGTACATACTTCTATGCCCCTTAAAATTGTTCTTTCTGTTGTTATTAGCTTGCATTTTTCTTTTAGCTAGCAGGTGTTTGATTGGTGCTTGAACATCGGAACTGGACAAAAGTCTGCATGAATTTGAATTATTGGTTCAGATTCCATTTTCAAGTTTTCAATTTTATGTAATTAAAGCATGAAAGCATAAGATCATTTATCAAAAACATGGTAGCTTCACCTCTAGATAGTAATAGTAATCTTTTGGGGTCATTAGGACATATTTATTTAATATATTTTCTTACAAATGTAAGCTGAAAAGCACTTTGTTTTAAATTGTGCTTTGTCTTCAGTATAATTCGCGATGAATGCTGAGGGTTTCATTTTGTCATGCCCTAAGCCAGAATGTTAATGTCCTATTCATCATCCCTAACTGAGTAATAAATATATTGACATTCTTGCATGCTTTTTTATTCTGTTTTCCTTGTAGATACCACATGGCATTACTCTACCTATATCTGTAAAGTCCATAATGTTGAGATTACTAATAAGGAAACAATGCGATTTGTGTTCTACAGGTATTCCCCCTAGCCAGGGAGAGGATACTAGCTTGCAGTTGGCATTTCAGTTGTTGGTAGCTTCTATGCCAATGCGATATAACAGACAAGTATCAAAATCAAAACTACTAGTAAGAGTAACATATCGTATCAAAATCAAAACTACTAGTAAGAGTAACATATCGAGAGAGCAACAAAATTTGAGCTATCCAAAACCCTGATATCTGATTGTTTCAGGAATGGAGATTAGAGAAGCAGCACATACCAATTCAGCTGTATGAAGCATGTCGTGATGGCCCCTAGAGCTAAGTGCTCTATAAATAACATCAGATTCTTTGAACGCGTCTGCCTCTATTACAACAGCATTCCCTGCTGCTCCTGCCCAGAATGGTCTGAGTACATTCAGAAAATATGGACTTAATTAATAGTTCAGCTTAGGTGTGATTCTTTAAAACTCTATCAAAATCATATTTATAACAACTAAGCTTATTATATCATGTAATTTTGTCTTCTGAGTAGCATTTTTACTCTTTTAGAATTTCCTTCAGTACAGTACTCTTCCCTGCTCCCATTCCACCACCCATGAAGAGAAGGACAGGACTTCTATCTTTATGTGCCATCGGAACCATTACATCTGTGCATTGTGAATCGTCAGCAGATGCAAGCCCGATTGCTTTCATTTCCTCCAGCAATGTGGTAAATACTCTTGCCACTTTCAAATTCTTTGTGATCCTCTCAAATCTTTGTTCCCTATCTCAGTCAAAAACTAATATTAGATTACTTAAAATGGTAATAATAGTCACAAGATTTCTTGGAATTAATGTTTATTAATGTGAATTCACTTGCTAAGGTTACTTGGTTTTACAGTTCTATGTTTGGTCTGTTCTTGTTTTGTGCATGTCTTTTGTTTGTTTAGTATCTTTAATACTAGATAGATAACCACTCGGCAATCTGTGAGAACAAGAACAAGAAGAAAATTGCACCTAGTTGCTGCCATGACGATGTGCTTAAAATTCTTCTTGGGCTCCGAGTCAGAACCCAAGACCTACATGTGGAAATATAACATTAGCAATTAGACAGAGACAATTTTTTATAGAAACAGTGGTATATATAGATCTTCATTACCTGACTGATCATAGTATGAGCATGCCTCCAGTGGAAAGCAAAGTAACTTAGGATGCATCTTTCAAATTCCTCAACAAGCTTTACAAATAACGAATCAACTTCCAGATCTTGCGCAAAGAATGCATAAATATTCTCCTCAACCCCTTCAGTTTTTTTTAAATACTCAGAAGCTAACTTGCACAGATGTGGGCATTCCCTTTTATCTGCAAACCCCAGTTGCCTAGCTGCACCAATCCATGCGTGAGAATTTGTAAGTGCAAACACACATTTTCAATTATCATATATGCACACTTGTTCATGAATAGAGAAAAATGATCAGCTTATACAAGTAATTAATATTACCGACGTAATGGGAGAACCTTTCAAGTTTTACAGGTTGCCCTGTGTCTGCAACTCTTATCAGAGGGACAATCCTTGAATTCCTGATCTTTTTAAGACGAAGATGCAGTGCTGCTGCGAGGATCAAACCCAGTGAAGAGGCTAATATGATCTGCGTGTAGGTTGGTATACTGGTGGTACCTGATCCTAAAAGAATCGTCAAGATATTGTGTTGGTGTTTTCACGTATGCATGAAATTTTTATGTATACAGGAATGCAAATCAAGATAGCATATATACAAAATAATGTATAATCCAAATCCAAAGAGCATGAATGCAATATAATGGAAATTTATTTACCTTGCTCCATATCTTGCTCTATATGCTCCATATCTTTGATTGATAGAGAAGAAGAAAATCACATTGATTATGTGATTTGCTGCAATTGCTTCATCGTTATGATTGTTTTGGGCCTTCAGGTTATTGTGTACTGGATGCCAGAAAATAATATAGGCTCAGGGATGATACATTTTAATATTTTGTAGTTTGTACTACCTTGAGAGAATTGATCTTGCAATAAAGAATTAAAAAATTTGATAGTAATAATGCTAATAAAGTTTAATCTAAATGTATCTTTCAACTTCAAACCACAGGTGAAAACCAGAGCTTTGGCCAACAATACCCCAATTTGATATTGGGGTAACTAGTATAGATTTTTTAGGGTAACTAGTATAGATTTTTTTATCTATTACGTATCCCATTCTCCAAATGGCGTAATAGGCTTGTCTAACAAGTCTATTACCCCTCCTCCAAATACGTAATATGAATAAAATCTATTACTCCTTTCCCAAATGTGTAATAGAGGGGTATTTATGGCCACCATGATTTGTGTTATTCTCGTCAGTTTTATTAAAAAATGGAGTATTTATGTCATTCTTTCTGAAAACCACAATATTTATTTACAATATTAATTTAAATTACTATATTGGGCCTCAATTTTTTCATGAAATGCATATTTACTTTATAAAGAAACACTCTTCAAAAAAGTTGTATATTCTAAGTTTTGACAGAATTCGGCTCGGAAATTCATGAATAAATTTAATTATATAATTTGTGAACCAAGTTTTAGAACATCATCGTAAATATAATTGATGAATGAGTTCGTGCATAAACTTGATATATATAATAGTGAATATATTTTATTAACATAACATCTCATGGATTTTCTTGAATTTACAATAATTAGTTAATAATTGTGTATGTAAATGTTTACGAAGTAAGATGTAACTTTATTTTATCTATTCATTATTTTCTTTTGTTAAATTTATACATTATTTTTATTATAATAATTAAATTATAACATTAATTGACTATGTGTTTATTAAATTTAATTCAAATTTGAATAGTTGATAAGTCTAGATTACAAGCATATTGTTAGGGCATCTCCAACCCTCTAAAAGGTAAAATTGGATAAATGATACCATAAATAAAAAATGATAGTAAATATGTAAAAATCTTCACTCCAACCACGCACTTGTCTAAATATTTAGCCATGCGATTGGCTATATTTGTCGAAGGTAAGAAGATTAAACATCATTTATTACCATAATAAAATAATATATTCTATTTATAACAACTTGAAATAAAAATAACATATTATTTTTAAAAAATAGCCAATCATTATAGTCAGTACCATCGAAACACAACGCCTTACAGGTTCAGTAAATTATACATAATCAGTATTTTATATCATTTAGCTAACCAATTTAGCCAACACCGTTGGAGATGTTCTTAATTTTTATCCCCTGCTTTCTTTTTATTTAATGCATAAAAATTTTTCTTAAAAAAAATGAGATGTTCATGAGCTATTCATGATAAGTAATGTTCATAAACGTTCGAGACTAATACAACGTGAAACATGTTCGCGAACATGTTTGTGAATAACATTAGTCGATACACAAATAAAAATATTGATTCACTAAAAGTTGAATTAAAAGTTCAAGTTCAACGTATTTTTAACGAACTAATACATAAACAATTAAGAGTTCAACTTATTTATAACTCTAGTTTTATCCAAAAAAATTTTGTCCAATGATTAAAATTTTAATTCATTTTTAATTTTTTTCCTTAATTGCATGTAATGACACATTAATAGTCAAGATCACTCCATTTCTTAATCTATGATCCCAAAATAATTGTAAAAGTTATTTTTTATTTGAAATAAAATGTGCTCTTCTCATTCATTAGAATATTCAGATAAAATCATCTTCTACAATAGATTTGGAGGAGACAAAAATAAATTGTAACTATTAATCAAATACGGAACTCTAGCTAAAAGGTGAGCTGCTTGATTTGCTAGCTTTACGAGTGTAACTGAGGACTGCATCGTTTCTCCTAGTTAGTTAAGATCTGCAGAAATCCAAGACATGCAGCATGTTTGGCTAATGCTCCTTAAAGGAGTTTGAGCTTTAAGTTAGTTTTGGCCCGTTTGTCAACTCTGACTTTAAGTCGGCTTTAAGTTAAAAAACAGCTTTAAGTCATAAGTTACATTTAGGTACTTTTGACTTATGACTTATGACTTGTGATTTTTTTTTTTAATTTTTAATTTTTCACAATTCTTATAAAGCTTAAATATCATGAATTTAAAATTATTTAAAGTCAAATTTCACTTTAAGTCAAAATTATTAAATCCCCATTTAACTTTAAGTAAAATTACCCAAACACTTTCATTCAACTTAAAGTAAACAACTTTACTTTCTCCTTTAAGTTAAAAATACCTCCATTAAGTCAAAAGTAACTTATTTTAAGCAATCCCAAACACCCTCATGGTCAACTTCCAGATTATAGCTCATATTGCTTTTTATTGCATTTACGATCAAAAGTGAGTCACACTCAATGATAACGTTGTGCAAAAATTATTTTTACAATACGTGAATTGAAAAATAATTTATACTAGCTTCTCAAATTGCTGCTCCAATGATAACGTTGTGCAAAAATTATTTTTACAATACGTGAATTGAAAAATAATTTATACTAGCTTCTCAAATTGCTGCTCCAAATTGTTGAAATGACTTCGTTGAGTGAAAACATCTTATGTTAACTTTTAAAATTAATGTTATGATGTTAACTCGAATAACTTGTAGAAGGGAGGGTTGAATACAAGTTATATAATCGTGTCTTATTTTTGCTTCGAATAATTAAACAAGAACAAACAAATAAATCAAACTATTTGTATTAATAAGATCAAATACAAACTCTACCAAAGGTGTACAAATACCTTTAGCAGCTGCTCTCAATACAAATCTCTCTCTGTTTGTTTCGAACTCTCGAGTACAAACCCTTACACTAAGCTCTCGTTCACGAACTTTTTTCAATGATATAGAGAGAGTATTTATAATGCTACCTATCAACTAATAACAGAAAATTATGATCTATACATGATAATGTTCTGCCGTCCGGTTGATAGTTTCCACCAATAGTAAACTCTTTCCTTCATGATATCTTCTTGCTTGTTCTCCAAAACAACGATCCTGTTTTATAGCACTTTCCAGTTTCTATAGCATCCGTAATGACATCATCAGTAGTATGACTGATATCAGGATTCCACCTTCATCAGGATCTGACCATCCCATCAGGATTTGATCAGGATTTGACTTGCTGTATCAGGATCTGCCATAGTTCCTGAAACATAGTCCTTGACACCCTATTCCTGACTAAACTCTACAGATTACTCTCTAACACATACTCCCTCCGTCCCGTCCATTTGTTATCATTTCAAAATAGGGTATCGACACGCATTTTAAGGTGGATTTTAAGTATAGTTCCATAACTTATTTTTGAAAGTTTCTTTTTTTTGTATAAAAATAGAACAATCCTATTTTTATACAAAAAAAGAAAATTTTAAAAATAAGTTATGGAACTATCCTTAAAATCCACCTTAAAATGCGTGTCAGAAAGTGACAAAAAAGTGTAAACAAATGGATGGGACAGAGGGAGTATATCCTATACAAAGTGCTAAATCCTTTATAAGATCAGGATATACAAGAAGTATATGCAAATTCTATTCTTAACATCACAACTTATGAATTATTCCTAACAATCTCCCCCTATTTATGCTTTAAGATCTGAAGCATAAATCTAAGTTGTGGATGTCAAAACATATAACAATACGACCATAATAGAATTTATGAATGTAAGTTCCATGAAGTTAAGTACCTCCTTCTTCAGATGTAGACATAGTATCTAGTACTTAGAAGAAAGAATTCAACTATTTTGATGCTTTTTTTCCTTTACCACTTCCCTGTTGAGATTCACATCTGTCACCTTCAGTTCTTCCTTTATCCCTCTCATTCTGTTGTTGTTGTTGTCTCTGAATTGTCTTTATCTCCCCCTTTTTGACATCAACAACATGAATACCAAGAGATTCAGTAACAGAACAAAAGAGATTCATCAGAACTGCTTGATTTTCCATAATAGTGACTTGGTTATCTTCAAGTATTTGAAGTCTTGATTGAATAGCAATTTGAGATTTCTGAATATCCTTCAGAACTTCATAATTAACTTCAATGTTGGAAGTGCTTGTGTCTTCAGACTCAGATGTAGAAAGAACCTTATCATTAATTCTTGTAGAAGAAGTTGCCTGTGTAGCATGATCTATTGAAGTAGAATGATATTCAAGTAATCATACTTAAGTAGAATTACAAATACTTGAATAAAACTTTTAGTTTGTTGTAATGACTGTATACTTTTTATGCAGTTCACTCCAGGATTACTTGAAAAAACAGAAGATGTCTGACATGGTAGCATTTGTTGATCCTGCGACGATAGGCGCCCTCGGTTGTGGAACTGCAAGATAGAAGTCGCAAGCCCTATCTAACAGATTCAAGAACTCTAAGCCAAACCAATTATTTCTGCTCCCATATAATCATGCGTTAGTACTTCTTTTTATGCCTATATATATGTGCTTAATGTCATCTCTGTTGCATGTAATGTCATGATATAGTTTAAGGAGCCTGTATATAAATTTATAGTTAATGAATCTAGGCCTTGTAAATAAAATCAATCTGGCCCTTATAAATAAAATCCTTATCCTCTAATAAAGATACATGTTCTCATTTGTGCTGTTAATGAAATAATAGCAACCATTGGGCATTGACAGCTGTATATTCGGATACACAAATAGTTTACCATATGGATCCTTTAAAGCGGATAATTGCAAGTGAAGAATGGACAGAAGTTGTTGACAAGTTACCACATAAGAAATATATTTCATTTGGAATCACATCTATAATTATTAAGAAAAGTGTCTTAAACTTGATTTATGTTATATTGCCGTAGTGCCATCAAATTGTACAAGGACAAAGCAAAGAAGTTTCTGAAGAAGAAAATAATGTGGGAGAATTTTGCAGTAATATCTTTTTCTTAATGCATATCTTATATGTTTCTCTTTTACAAAACATAGTTTGGTCGTATATATAATTTTATTTAATGTTTCTTCAGGGAGTTCCTCTCCAAATGGGGAGTAAAGATTACGGTCTATTTGTGATGCGCTATATGAAAGAAATATGTCTAGACAAGGAACTCCAATTTTCTATAAAGGTATGGTTCCAAATTTTTGAATTTTTTCTTAATCCTATTACTTCATGGTGAAGCCTGTTTGTGGCTTGGTCTATTGTTTCATTTTATAGTGGCTACGCATAAACAATCAAAAGTTTTATGGCCTGCCTGAGCTCAATGAAGTAAGGACTGATTTCACGAAGTATTTCATGAAGAACCACGCCTCTAAACTTAATCGTATAGCTGGGTGTTTTGGGTTGAACATATCTTAAACTTTTGGGAGCTTCACTGTCTAGTTTATGGTAAATATAGCTTTTAAGCTTGAAATGAATATTTTAGTCCATCCTTTTTGTTGGTATGTTCACCTAAAAATATTTAATCTTGTGGTTGGATTTGGTTGGTGGTATTAGTGAAGTGAATGGTGAATTGGTGGATGTTAGTTGTAATGGTTGGTCGTTTGGAGAATATTGGTTGTAATGGAATGATGATTTTTGATTTTGGCATGTTTATTTTACACTATACTGCTTTTGATTGTATATACAAAAATCGTTGTCTACTTTCCCTTTAGCCAATTAGAACATTGTTTGGAATACTTGTTATTCTATCTAACATACAATGGTTTTTAATACCCAAGGTTTATAACAAAACCATCGTGTGCTTTATAACCAGACCATGCTTTAACAACTAGATCGTTGTATAAAGAAAAATCACACAACAGCAAAACAAATGCATCAATTGTCTATAAGAAAACATAACAATGTTTTTAGCAAAATGAAAACGTAGTGTCTAACATATTCAGACAACATGTAGTAAGCACAAAAGTGTGGTGTACTTAAACCACATACAACACAATAACGAAATGAAAACGTTGTAGGTTAAACACTTACACAATGCTTTTGCAAAACTAAAAACGTAGTGTCTTATACATTCAGACGACATGTAGTAAGCACAACAAGTGTGGTGGTGTACTGAAAACACATACAACATAAAAAATGAAATGAAAACGTTGTAGGTTACACATTTACACAATGCTTTTGCAAAAATAAAACGTAGTGTCTTATACATTCAGACAACGTGTAGTAAACAAAGAAAGTGTGGTGTACTTGTAACACATACAACATACTAATCAAACTAAACTGCTGTCTAACTACATTTCGCACAACACTTCTTTACAAAAAGACCAATGTCTATACCATAAAGAAACAATAGATTATATTTTATAAACCATGGACTTCGGTGAAATTAGACAACATTTCGACTCTCAGAAACGCTTGAGTGACGAGAAATTGGACAATAGTTGCTTGTGAATTGTGAAACTATTGTCTATACCAGCTTTCATAACAGTTCTGAAACCACGTCTGTTATCTTTCTGCAACATAGACAACGGTTATGTTGGTGTTGTCTGATACGCGTAACAGAGGGCATTGAGATAGACAACGGAAAAGCAGGGCTTCAGACACGGATAAAAACCGCTGTGTGGTCGATTTTTTCTTGTAGTGTTTATAACCATCACATTTTGAGATGATAATTTGTAACATTAATATAAATAAGTTATTTATTTAATTATAGTTTTTCTTTTGTTATTATATTTTACTTTTCCAAAAAATGTGTTACACTATATATTATTAAAATTATAATTGTATACAATTAAATTTGTTTAAATATATCGCATAATAAAGTTTTTTTAAGTAAATATTTCTTATATGAATATTACATATAACTTACAAAAATGAATGTAAAAAATTATAAAAATTGAACACAAACTATTAATTTTTCACTGAAATAACACAATTTTTTAAATTGAAATCATAAAAAACTTACACAATTTTCATTTCACTTTCCAATATTACCATTTATAAAATTCATATGAAATTTTTTATATCCAACATCTCTTGAACTTCCAAATGCTACCAATGTTTTGCCTTGTGCTAACATTAAAATGATTGTAATTATATTATTAATGCTTTAACAATCATTATTGTTGTTTACAATATTTATCGTAAGATTATTAATGATCAAATTATTAATGATTATCAAAATAATCGTTCATTTGTATGTCTTAAATATTTATAAAATATAAACAAGGGTTGTTGGCACTCAAATTCTAAATATCAAAATATTTAAACAATAAAAGTCTCACCAAAATTTGTTTTAATAATTTTTGTTAATATAATATTAATTTTTGTCTTCCAGTTTATATGATATAGTCTTACGTCCCTAATTTAAGATATAGTACAATAATTAAAAAATTTATTTTTGAGCAAATTGTAATACCAATTATTTTGTTATTTTTTGTACTTACTTACTATTATTAAATTATCAAATTTATAATTACTCTTTATTATGAATGTTAAAATATAAATTTATGACTTAAATTTTAGATTTTTATAATTTAGATAATATCCAGAAAGGAAAGTTTAAGTAGAATGAATATAGTTTAATTTGGAAAAACTTAATACTCTTAAGCCCAATTGTAAATTTTTATTAGGTTTGATTTGCAAGCAAAATTATTAAAATTATGTACTCTTTTTTTAATATAATTAAAGCTTTCTTAATTAATAGGAAATATCAAACAAAGTACATAGTTGATCATGTCACCAGGTACTAGCTATCTTAAACATACAATGATTGTTTGGTCAGAGAGTTAACACATAATAATTTGACACTTCATAATTTAGATAAGTCTTTCATGAGCACTTCATCTTCTGCACAAATTAACATAAACATTAATAAAAGGAATCTAATAGGGGAGAGCACGGTTCGGTTCGGGGCGGTTTTGCCCCGAAACCGAACCCG
Source organism: Kitagawia praeruptora (assembly GCA_037693485.1). NCBI lineage: Eukaryota > Viridiplantae > Streptophyta > Magnoliopsida > Apiales > Apiaceae > Kitagawia > Kitagawia praeruptora. The sequence continues at coordinate 157,130,581 of CM075348.1, read as the reverse complement.
AAACAGCATGTCTTCGGTTTAAAAAATTGAAAACCGCAACCGCAACCGAACCGTCGGTTTCGGTTTTTAAAAGCTCGGTTCGGTTTTTAACGGCTCGGTTTCGGTTATAAAATCGAACGAAAAAATCATAAATATATTACAAAACTTTATATTTATAAATTTTCGAAGATCACAGAATTCTTGCCAAATTGAATCAGAGAGTTCAGGCACTTATAACATTTCTTGTTCTATGAAAAATGGAAGGAAGATAGTATATATTTTGGAAACTAACCTTCTGCTTAAGGGTCCAGACAAAGTCCAATGCATTTATGCTTAAGTGCCTCAAGCCTGCTCAAAGTTTATTGTGCATGGAGATCATTAAGGTTCACCTAAAATGTTTATTCAGTCGTGTATATAAACACCCAATGATATGTATGATTTTACATTTACTTTGAATACATATAAATTATATATTTATTTATTTTAATAATTGGTTCGGTTCGGTTTTAGTCGGTTCGGTTTTAACCTATAACTAGAACCGGAACCGAAGTTTCGGTTTTTAAAAATCAAAAACCGTAACCGCGGTTCGGTTTCGGTTTTTTCGGTTCGATTTCGGTTTCACTACGGTTTTTTTGCTCACCCCTAGAATCTAAGGAGAAAGAGAGACATATAAATGAAACATATAGTAGATGAAACAAAAAAAGCAAATAAAAATATATACACATATACAAACACATGCCAACATAAAAACAATCCGCGGAGATCCAGGAAAAGAGAAAAGATGAGAGAGAATATTGAATAAGAAAAATAAATTATATTGAGTTCTTATGCCGGATCAAAAGAATAAGATATACAAAAATAAAAAGATTACGGAGAGAGAGAGAGAGAGAAAAAATCTTAGAGAGATGAAAAAAATATTATTTTCTTGAATATTTGAATTCCATAGATTTGATGAACTCTCTTTTGATTAAGCTAAACAAAAAATACCACTTGTAAAACAATTTGCAACAAAAATACACATACAAATTAGTTCATAATCAACAAAAACAGAATACAGATACTACATAAAGAGGCATACATACACATTAAATAAACACAAAAATTGAAAATCAATACCAAGGAAAAAACGATAGGACAATTAGAAAAGATGAAAGATCACGATGAAGAAAAGATGAGAGAGACCACGATTAAGAGAAAATGATTTCGTATGCTAGAATAAAAAATTAGAAATTAGTTACATAATCAATTAAGAATTTGAATTTTGAAAATAGTTAACAACAATTAAGGAATGATTTGCTAGGGAATGATTTGTTAGTTTGAGTTTAGGTAAGCTGTTGTTATTTTTCCATATACGTGTCTTTACATTCAAAATTTAAAATATTGTATCTAAGGATAAAATCTGTTGTTTTAAATGGATTACAATTTAAATTTAAAATTTGCTCAAATCAAGGAAACAATTATAACCGACCAAGTTTGTTATATTGGTAAAGATAAATTGCTAAATGGTGAGATGATGCATTAAGAATATGTTGATATAAATTAACTTATTTTTATAAATTTTTAATCAATTTTTCACTATAATACTAAAACCTAAGACATAATTATTTAATCAATTAAATTCAAAACATATCTTACAAAGAATTAAATTATAGTAATTATTCTTTAGAAAAATCAAATATGAAGGATTTTTTTTTTAATGGAAGTGACTTTGATTATATTTACATTTCTTATTTTGTAATTTTATTTATTAGTAAAAAAATGTATACCTTATTAAATGTTAGGATCAATGACTATTTTATTAGTGATTTCAAATTTATTTTGACATTTTCCTAGTTCTCTCGTTATGTATAAATATAATAATATTTTAATTGTAAAATCCAGACACCCATTTGCACTTTTGCATTATTCCTTTTATTTATTCAATATTTGAAATATGCAAATGGTTTTTGTTTGTGAAATGTAAAACAATTTTGGTGCTAATGATTTGAATTTTGAAAATTTTGAATTATCTCACTGGAGTACTGATTAGACGACTGATTAACATAATTAAGGGTTTATAGTTGCAACTTTCAAACAAAAAAAGGGTTTATAGTTGCATATTGCATATTTATAAAGACACACAAGCAAAAAAAAAGAGCTGGAGTTTGGACAAAAAGCCAGCAAGTACAGAAAAGAGAAGATATCAGGAAATCTTTCACAAGGTACCAAAAAATTGTTTTCAATGAGTGTAAGGTTTGTATGTATTTGTATTTAAGAATAAAAGCATGATTTAATTAGATTTTGAATGGTAGACAATGGAGATGGTGATCATGTGCTTGTTTGTTTTTTTTATGGCAAAATGTAAATGTATGTATGTAATTGTTATCATCATTATTGACAGCCCGGTGGTGAATATTTTTATTTTCTGTATAGATATTACTGTATAGATATTATAATTTTCTCATTTTATGAATTCATGAATGTCATATACAGGAGATGGCTAATAAGGAAGTAAAAGAAACAATGAAACTTTACAACAAGTTTTTTCTGCAAGCCGTCAAGGTTAGTGTACTCCTCATTTTGATGTTATCACTTATTTTAAAGTTTGATTACCACTAAAAAAAATTATCTCAAAACTTTTGATTTTGTAGGAAGAGGCCAATAGATGCGCAGGAGATAGCAAGGTGAGAGTGCATACGTTTGAATCATATTCGATTTGAAGTATGAATAAAAACTTCGTTTCACACAATTGTTTCTAAAGTTTATCTAAATGCGCTTAGGTCCTATACTACCTTTCACTGGACATCTTTAGTGGGAATAAGTATTGTACCTCTTTTTAATCTATAGTGAGCTGATTTTTTGACAAGTTAAAAAAATAGATAAACTTTTGATGTTAAGCAAAATTCGACAACAAATTACGCTCAACAGTTTAACTTTCTATGCTTGATAAGTGGCCATGAGTAGAACACAAACATCCAAACACTTTGGGACTTTATTCAAAATATTTAAAGAACATATTGTTGTACTTCCCAGTATTCTTTATACAGGTTTTTCTTATTAAAAATGCATCTAGACTTTTGCTTGCATTTTTAAAAATATCTTGCGAACTAAAAGTTTACCTTATTTCATTTGAAAATTTAAAAAAACTTACCTTTATTTTTACTTATTTCTCTGAGTTCTTCATTATCTTTATAATTAATTTTCAATGAAATGCAATAGTTGAATTCCCATATTTCTTTCATCTCCTTCATGTTCACCTTTGAATTCGGATCTTAAGTATCTGAGATATTATTGTCTGTCAAAGGAGGAACATCATAGTTCTCCTAACGGATCCTCAAACAACATTTGCCTCTGTATGAGCCCCATCATGGTTTCCCACAGTTTCAAATTTTTACCATTGAACATATGTGGTAGACCTATATTTTGGTATCTCGGCTATGTAGTAGATGAGTTGTCTATTTTAGGGGTAAATAATCTCTCTAATACTTTATTCTTGCTTTTACTGCGTTTGTAATATATTTACTCATAGTTATTCTGAAATCATCAGCAGGAAAGCGGTGCCAGTAATGAGAATAAAAAGCGATCTATCAGGCGACCTGATTTAAAGGCAGCATCAAAGGTAGATTTTCAGTGCATGTAAAAACATGATATAAATGCTATAGTTAGCAAGAGTGAGCATATTGAAACTTTTGTTTAGTAGTTTAGTATGGTTGACTTGACATAATTTTAAGAAGAATTTTAAAAAAATTATCGAAGTAGTTTAGTATGGTTGACTTGTCATAATTCAGAAGTTTAAATGCCGCTTGAAGGTTAAAAAAAAAAAAGAAGTGCTTCATTGTTGTTTAATTGGTCGGGTGGAATGGCATGAAGGAAATTAGAGGTGCAGGGGAACGGTGGAGGAGATGGGGAGTGGGGTAAATATTAGGGCATCATTTGTGCATAGCTTTTTAGAAAGCAGTTCAAATTTCAAATTCCATCATTCAAACCTCATAGATGTAGCGGATCCAAACTCAATTTGTGTAGACGGGAAAAAGGTCATATGGTTGGAGTCTGCATCTAGATATTCCTAAACTTAAGAGGTTTTTGATGCTTACATGGAAATATGAATTCCTTTATGAGGTTCACGATATACTGATGCGTGTTACTATTTTTCCTGATAAATGGCAGATGATAGAGATGAATGCGGTTTTGTATCGCAAAAAACAATGTGGTCACCTCCCTGGTATTTGAACTTCTATATTATTAATGTATACATGTGTAATTTGCAGATATTGTTGAATGTTTCTATCTAATTTTACTAAAAGACGAATCTAAATTCCCTCCATTTATGGGTTAAAGTTGAAATCCGCTCCTTTATCACTGACCAATATTTTTCTTCTGATCTGATATTGCAGGTATCGATGTTGGATATCAGTTTTATTCACGAGCTGCAATGGCAGCTCTAGGATTTCATAGCCAATGTTTTTCTGGAATTGATTATATTGGAAAATCTTCCAAGGTGATGCTAATGCACCTATGTTACATTTGTTTAGTTGGGAACAGTATAAAAAAGTGACAAATTTCTAGGTAGAAGAGAAGTATAGAGAATATTAAATAGGTTGATACTTAATAGTATGGAATATTATGAAGAAAAATTCTTTGTTAAACAGGAAGGAAAATTCAGTTCGAAACTGTTAAATAAAGGATGGAATAAACTCTTAAAACTGTATGTTTCAATTAGGCCTTCTGGTATCTTGAATTTTTAGGAGACCTTTTAATCACCTAAAGTTCAAAATCTAGAAAGACATGCTTTCAAGTATAATGGATCGTTACGTCTTGACAACTATTCTGGTTTTTCATTTTATTTGTTTGAGTTACAGAGTACATATAAAGTCTTGGAATTTATACTTTCTTGTTAAGTTTAAATCTAATTATAATTAAATTGGCTTAAAGTTATGTTCTAGAGATTTACCATTATATACGTCTTAACCTTTTATATTTTAAGTCTGGAGTTTAGTACAATATATTTGCATTCTACCATCAATTAGTATTAATATGTTGAATTTGCAGGAGTACAAAGAATACAAGTCATCTCTTGCTGTAGCAGTTGTTTTGTCTGGCTGTTATGAAGATGACCAAGATAACATAGAAGAGATAATTTACACTGGCCAAGGAGGTAATGACAATCTTGGAAATAAACGTCAAGTTAAACACCAAGAAATGACCGGTGGTAATTTAGCACTAAAAGTGAGTACTTGATTCTTTTCATACATTCTGCACGCTATACATAGGTTCTTCTGCATAGAATCTAAGACTGGACAAACTATACGATTTTACTTCTTATAAACTAAATGAAGGTTTAAACTATTGTGATCAACAGTTTCTTAGTAAATATAGGTTTTTCCTCAGCGTTGAGTAATTTTAGCATGCGAGCACATGAGAACAAATGTTTTGCATTTTTACATCTTTAAAAATTTGAGGAATAATTTATACAAAAAGTGCAGAACAACTGTTTTAACATCAAAACTGTCTATATATATATTATTGATGTTCTTATATAGTTGTAAATAATCGTATTAATGGCATATTAGGTTCATGTACTGTTTTCTTAGGTAATGTCAATTACAATTAATTGAAAACTCACGCACACATTTGTCCTCACTCTTATTTGAACCCCTATGCTCTTCTTACCACCAGTGAGGAGGATGCACTAGGCTGAGCCTGGAAGATATTTGATGTACGATTGAAAATCTGAAACAAGCATCGTATACATGCGGAAAAAATTAGTTAATGCGAGAAAAAAAATTAATATTGATTCATAATATATATTTGTCTGCCACAAGACTGAATTTGTAACAACTTCTATATTTTATGTGCGTGCAGAATAATTGCGACAAATTTGATGGAATTTTTCCTGTCAGAGTTGTCCGAGGTCATAAAATTGATGGGAAGAAAGTTTACACATATGATGGATTGTACAAAGTGAGTAGCCTTAATACTCTTGACTAGTTATCCCTTTCAATTGTACATGTACATTCTTATTTTTAACTGTCTGTTTCATTAACTCATAAATCATACGTCGTCCAGAAACAATGTACAAAATGAAGAAATGTGTAACTGATATGAAAAATATGCCGAATAGTATATACTAAGACAAGTCAGGGAATAAAGAAATTGCTTTTAAATTTATCACTAAACTAGCATCACTTCTGATGTCTAATACTCTTTAATTAATAGTAATAACATTATTCTTGATTGATAACATCCACAAAAGTATTACATAAGTGTTTGATGGTTGATTATACCCTTTAATGTGTTAGTACCGGTTATTGTACTGTCATGGGAATAATGACTGTTTTGTAAGGATTAAGAACTATTTAAATCCTTTATTTGCAATGTGTGAACAGAAGAGTTTTAAGTTAAGCATTTAAAGCCTGGTAGTTTAAATTTGCATCTGCTTTTTCAGGTTGACCGTTGGTGGAAAGAAAGTGGTCGTTCTCACTTTGATGTTTACAAGTTTCATTTAAAGCGGATTGCAGGACAACCCCCATTGACCACAAATCAGGTGGAGAAACTCATTTGTTTTGTGATATTACCGCAAATTCTCCTGTACACTCTGATAATTCTAAAAGACAGTCATGGTCAGCAAACTTCTCACTGTACAACACTCATTATGCCGTTTCATGTATATACCTTGTGCAGGTTCATTTTGTCAATAGAAGAGCATTACATATATCTTCTACAAAAAACAGGTATGACATCAGAGTTATCTTTCTCTTCATTTTTTATTAAACAAGATTGATTAATTTCTTGAATTTCAAAGGATTGTATGTGAGGACATTTCTGGAGGTCAAGAGAATTTACGTATTCGTGTTATCAATGAAGTAGATGATACACCTGCACCTACTGGTAAGTTTGTTGCTAAATTTACAAGTTATGTTGAGCTCAATTTATTCTGAAGTTTAGGAGTTTAGAATAACAAGTTACAGAATGGAGGTAGTATAATATTGCAGCTTGAATCCTTCATTTCGAATTACTATAAGTATTAGTTTGATTAATGGTAAAATATGTTATTATGTTGTTTAATTGAATAGCCAGGTATAAAATATGTGTTGCATAATAAATTTACCACAGGCTTTAAGTACGCAGCGTCAAATAAAATTGGAGAAAATGTAAAGCTCCCTTCAAGTGCTTCTGGATGCAAATGTATAGGGACATGTACCGACCATAAAACCTGTGCATGTGCAAGACTTAATTATGGTTCAGACTTCCCTTATGTAAAGCAAGAAGGACACGGAAGGTGAGACATAATAATTATCCATGTTTGTGAAATATACTAAGCATGTTAGTTGAATGATCTGTGGATTTTATTTAGTGAGTATGAATGTATAATAAACAACATACTAAATTTTTGTGACATCCCAAAACTAAATTTTCAACACTGTTGTCTGATCGCTTTAAAATTTGGTATTCTCTTTAGTTTCGACCTTTAAACTACTATGCATCAGGTTGTTAGGAGCAATGGATGTGGTGTACGAATGCGGACCGAACTGTGGTTGTGGACCTGATTGCATTAATCGGGTATCACAAGGAGGCATAAAATTCCAACTCGAGGTACGAATGAACAATATCTATGGATAATGTTCAAGTTGCAAACTACTGAAAAATTGTTTATTACCAAACGTACGGGTGCCTTTGAGAGGCGCCTTATCCACCTAAGTAAGCACCGGTTTCCAGGTGCTTGACCAGGGCCTCTTCTTTACATCATCACAATGTAAGCCCATTATTGATGTAAATTTGTTGTTTGATATTGTAATTCTTTTGTTAACAGATGTTCCGTACCCCTAATAAGGGTTGGGGGGTTCGTACCTTGGACTTAATTCCTCCAGGGGCACCAGTGTGTGAATACACTGGGTTGCTTAGGAGATCGGTGGAGCTTGATAATGTTATTGCAAATGATTATTTAATGGAACTAGATTGTTTGCAGACAATGATGGGAATGGGCGGAAGACAGGTACTTGTTCTTCATGCTTACGTTGCAGAAAATTCCCATGCTAGCCATATTCACATCACATATACTTGCATAGATTCAAAGTTTCAAACATATTAAATACGTTGTCAGTATACATTTTCTGTTTTTTCTTTCGGAATTTCATATCAAACAATGCGTGAGAGTATCTTGCAACAAATTTGTTGTATAAAATTGCATAGATTTAATCATTCGAAGATACATATTTTAACGGTCCAATATCTTTAAAGGACATTTTATCATGCACACACATGATGATAAGATAATCAGACGGGTAGGTTATGCTCTTGTGCTGGGAACTTCGAATCACAAAGTAGTTTTTCATCATTTAGTAACATCTTTAAAAATTCCAATTAAATTGACAATTTCCTCTATCCTAGCCTTAATGTTCCCTATGTGCTGTATATGTTGCTTATTATTAGAGAACTAAATATTTGCTAGCTTTATTAATTATATGATATATGAATATTATGTGCCTACTGCTCACTGCATTTATGTCTTTTACTGACTGCAAGCTTCATGTCCTCACTGAGTTAAAGAAGTAAACTATAACAAAAGAGGGTGATGGTTTTGTTGCCCATAAACTATATCTTCGGTTTCTAATGAGTTACTATTTGATTTTCTTCTTTCAGAAGAGAGTGGGATCTGTTAGGAATTGTTTGATGAAAGCTGAAAATATAAATGAAAATCCCGAGTTCAGCATAGATGCCGGATCAACTGGCAATGTCTCCAGATTCATCAATCATAGCTGTGATCCCAACCTCTTTGTTCAGTGTATACTAAGTGATTACCATGACCTCAGACTTGCTCGAGTTTTTCTACTTGCCTCAGAATACATTCCTCCTCTACAGGTACTGTATATATTATTATTATTTTTTAGTGCACACAATACTATGTTTTCACATGCAGGAAATCACCATTCCTAATAGCCTAATATCATATTTGTTTGAGTAATTTACAGCTTCAGTTATCATTCAATGGTTTTTACTGATATATTTCTTTTTATGTTCAAATCAGGAACTTTCATATGATTACAACTATGCTCTTAACAGTGTCCGCGGTCCCAATAACAAAATAAAAAAGCTTCCATGTCATTGTGGTGCAGCTGATTGTCGGAAACGACTCTACTAGTTGAAGTGATCTACACAGAGACATGCCATATATTGAGCTTGTTGTTCTGGAGTTGCAATAAGAATAGTGTCAAACGAATCGATCGTTGTTTGTGAAGTTTTACCAGCTGCACACAGAAAACTGGACTTTTCATGTATTGATAAAAAAACTCAGAAATTATGGATTTTGTTGAACCTGGCCCCCGTGTCTTGTCGATTTCTCCCCTAGTTTGCATTTTTGGCTTAAGTTCTTTTCTTGGTGGGTATTTTGAATCTTCGTTTGTGTTTTTCTGTCTAATTTTCAGCTGTAAAACACAATTGATTTTGTGGGCAACTGTGTGCTATTTGAGTTGTGTGCTTTTGGGCAATGTTTTTTCCACGTTTCCAATTTTAGCATTTGCACAAGTTTAATGTTTTATCTTTTTAGGTGATTTTTTTCTTGAATGAGTAGTTTGTGATTTTAGATCACAAGAATAGATGATTATATTAATGATTTTATTTATGTTAGTTTCGGAATTGAATGATTATATTTATAAAATGAATGTGGATCCACGCAGAAGAAATCTTTTTCATTCTTTTCTTGTCTTCTTCCTTTTCTTTGTTCTTACTCTTCTTTTCAACTAAAATCTATGGAGTGCGTTTGCATAATCAATTATTTCTTTATTGTTTATATACTGGTCTTGTATATCATTGGTATTATGTTCTATAAACTTTTGAAAGATGGGAGAATCCAAATGTTGTGCAGTGAATACCACGTTTCATCCTGGAATAAAACTTGGCTAAAAGTAGACATGTCTAAGAAACATGACTTGGAGACCTTTGATGCATTGGTTTCTCAAGTTTTATTAGCCTGAAGAGTTTCGAGTTTAATTGTTTCCATCAGATTATTGTAACGTTGGAACATGCAGCTCTATTCAAATAACTGCACCTCTGCTCTTTGATTGCTTGTAGCTCTGCTCTTTGATTGCTAGTTTGTTTTAGAATCTTTATAAATGGAGCGATTTAGTTATATGATCTTAATTTTATTTTAGTTAATAGTTATTTCACTATTTTAAAAAGAAATTATGAACTTCTTAACAAAAGAGGCGTACTTAACTTTATATTTAAATAGTAATTCTTAAATTCCTCTATTTTAAAGATTTTTTTAAAAAAATTACTTAACTTTATAATTAACTTGTGATTCTTAGATACATCTATTTCATTATATTCAAGTTCAGTAACAAATTCCTCTTTTTTTTTATTACTAAATGGATGGAACGCAGCTCAACAGTGGAAGGAAGTCTCCAAAATATCATACGCTAATTACAAATAATTTTTACAATATCAAACGGCAACTAAAAATAATTTTTACATAGACTTTTTTTTTAAGATAAGCAGAGATTTTACTAATTAACGAAGAAAGATAACATCAGTCACTTGAAACAGGGAATATAATACACAATAACACCTTATAGAAGGTTTAAGTCCTCACAGCTTTAATAATCTTGAGATATTCAATATCAAACCTCAACTCAACTGTTCCCTGGATAAACATGATGTGATTATGTATCCAGCGACATAATTTGCAGGCCCTAACTGATTGCGAAAGAGTGAAACCAACAATCTGGCCTACAATTTGATCTGCTCCTACTTTGGCAAGCTCAACATGGCCAAAACCCTTAAATTCCTTCTTTCTCTGTTAGAAGCAAAACGAACACCAACAACTATATTAATCTTAAGCCCAAAATTATTGCAACTCAACACAAAAATGAATAACAATATTGTGATCAAACAAAATTACTTAACTAAGCTGAGCTAGCAAAGCGCCTTCATTTTCTTGATTACTAACTAGAAAAATTATATGTAAATCAAGATTTATAAGAACCTATGCATATCAATAGTAATAGTGGTTTGAGACTGATTTAATTATGAATTACCTGTGAGAAGCACACATGGTGCATCACTATTGTTGGCCGCTTGTATAGTCCCCTTTGATTGGTAAGCTCAGGTCCCAAGGAGGTCGTTGGTGCGCACCTACCGAAGACATCACAGAATCACAGAAGGAAGACGGACGTCCTTGTTTGGTTAAGGGCTGCCATAAAATGTCACTTCAGTATCGACTCGCATTGTAATATAGCATATAATCTCAGTTCTTGGCAAATCATGAAAAATCAGAAACAACAAAAAATTACTAACAAAAGAGAAGCCTGTTTGGGAGTCGAAGATTGGTGCTTTTGGATGTAGCAGTTGATGAAAAACATTACGAAAAAACTGGTTCTATATTTTGTGGAACATAAATTTGAGCTTTAAATATATAATTGGATCGAGGAAAGTCTCAAAACTTACAAAATTTGCTTTATTACATAATCTCAAGTAGTTGATGTTTCATAAAAGTTCAAGGATCTAAGTGCAATACAAAAAAATTTAGATACGTGGATGCAAAATGAAGTCGAATCAACATTAAAGTGTATTAGTGTACTTTATTCAGCATTGGGCTTGTGACTCTCTCCTTCTCCTAGGAATGATAATTTTACAATTAAGGATGGCTGCTGCAGAAGTTATAATTAGTATCGGCTAATGTAAGATTAATAACTTTAATTTCAATCATAACATAGGCTATAGGTAAAATCAAATCCCTGCCACTAATTTAATGGTTGAAAACAATTCGTAATAAAAATCTCCGGCACAACAGACCTAAAGTAGAGTGTAGTGGAGCAGTGGAAATAAAGGCAAGTCCATAAGTGTGATGAATAGGTTAAAAAAATAAGTCTAGAAGGAGTAAATTAGTGGCAATAGCATATATCATAAAACCCCTAAACCTACAGTTCTCAATATCTTTTGCACTGCACATATATAGATATAAGTCTTTTAAAAAACACAGAGTAACAGAGTTTTCACCAAAACTAATTAAATAGAAAAATAATGCATATCATTTGTACGCACCTCTGCCTTGCTCCAAAAGATGAACAATCACAAAAAAACTCAATCAGGACTTTAAAAGTTATAATAATTTTCATGAATTTAAATATATTAATTCTTTTGGGGTGGGATAACATATAATAAGCTCTTACCATGTTGTGGACCCCGACCGGGTGTTTTGATTACGTGGACATCATATAATTGAAATGTTGAATTTCCCCAAACTATATAGTAAAATAATTCATAAAATTTATCATAATTTAGAGACAGTGGACCAATGGTAATAGCCCTATGCAGTTGACCTAAGCAGTTTGCTATGAAGGCTTGGTAGAATCGAATTGTCTCAAAATATGTGATAATCTCAACAGTGAAAAAAAAGTGTTTACTTTAAAGTATCCTGAAATCAGGTGATGGTCAACACCAATATACACACTCGTATGATTATTAAAATCCCGTGACCTAGCTAATGTTTACAATCTGGCTTTAACCTACAGCGCACCAACATGTGTTCCATCCATTTGATATTCCAATAAAATTTGAAAGAACACCACTAAGCAGAGCCTCACAAAAAATTCAGACATACTGGATGCTCCACTCAGCTTAACAATAGACTGATTGTGAGTACTAAATTGCCAAAGTTTAAAAAGTTTAAAATGATCTGGAGAAAAATTACACCATGTCTAGCTCATTTGTGGACGCCACTCGCTACAGAGAGCATAGATTGTTTTCTTGACATATCATATGAGCCTATGATAATAATTCTGATGAGTGCATAATTGCAAGAGAAAATAATATTCCGAGTCCTAAATTTCTTAGTCCCCATACTGGTATGATCCAGCTTCAAAGAGACTTTATGCAATCAACAAAAAATTTCATTGTTATTACTAAGTTACAAATTCAAACCACTGGCAGCATAATGTTAGAATAAATAATCTCAAACCACGCTGATGAGAATAAATGGTACTTAGAAACTGACAAAATTCAGATGACAAACAGGGTAAAACATTATAATTCATCATCCTATTTTACCTAATGACTTGATTCACTTTATTAATATAACAAACACTCACATAATGAGAATACATATTCAACCAGTACAAACCGCATTCTATATCTGGAAGCTGGCACGAGCCAAACCACGAGCTTCACCTATCCTACTAAAGGCACCAATCACGAAGTATTTTCACATCACTAAAACCCAGTTATCTTAAAACATCATTGTCTAATTAGTACCTCAGCACATATTCCCAATGGCACACAAGAAAACCCATGTCAAAGCCATAGAGTCTCTACCATAGCTTTATTATACGAAGCAACAGATATTAACAATTTAACATACCCTCAAAAATCTTGAAACCAATAATTCGAAAATCATATTAATATGGTTCACTAACAGATTATCAATAAGCACTAAGAGTTCCAAATATCAAGACTCAATGCAACTCATGTATCAGTTAGCCAAAAAAATGCAACCTAAGTATGCACAAGTAAAGAAATAACTAATCGAAATCAATATTAAATCTTTTTATAACCTGAGTTCAGATGAAGCTTTCCGAGAGAGTTTAACCTAGATGTGCTCCGATGATTCTTGTAGTCCCAAAATGTTTCTGCTACGCGGAGCATTCTCGACCATGCAAGTACCATAGCCTCCACCCCAGCACATGTCAGCTAACAACAAAAATTTTATCATGTTATATTATCAAGGAATAAAAACCTCTTTATTTTGATCACTAATTTAAATATTCTATCTTAAGAAGGGCCTTAAATAGTGTACCGTCCTAACTCTCCCTAGATAGACATATCTGCCTCGTCAACATGAATTAAGCAATATTATCTGGATCACTATCCATATTTTTATAGACAGAGAGTATATGTAAAGTATCACTCCATAATCCCTACTAAGAGCACCATTGTACATGATCCTGTAGTTCTTTCACATACTGTTTTGTCTGCAAAATTTACCATAACGATAACAGATTAGAAGGTGCTTTACTATTCTGCAAATTTCTAACAGACCTTATCATTTGAAGTTATCTAATTTAGCAATGAAGAATACCTAGTCAGTCGCTAGTTCTAGGCAACCAGTTTAGACTACTATAGTAACCATAAGTGTCTTTGAAGTGCAAAGCAAACAATCCCTAGTTTGGCATACACTTGAAGAAATTTAAACAATCATGTGATTCATGTCTACTGAAATATGCATCCAAAGTATCGTACCTGGTGGAGTTCCGCAGCACATATTGCGGTCATCAATGTGCTCAACTTCAAGACCGATAAACCATGAACCAAGAGACACATCTTCATTGGCATATTTGTGCAATATGGGCCTGCATCAAAACTAACATCTCCAACAGTTTAGGAGCATTCAGGAAATAGAAGTAACTTGTCATGTTTTGTGCTAAAAAAATTAACTAGCGCCTCACTCAAATAGACTAACAACATTTTGGACATACGACCATGATGTCATAATTTTTTGGGATTTATATTTTTTTCATCGACACAGTTTAGTTATTGCTGCCTGGAGAACAAAGGCATGAGATTCCTATTTCAATGACAAAACAGAAGATCGATAACTTGTTATGCACATATCAGCATCTATATTGCACGAGATTGACCAAGAATCCAAAACTAGGCTTGAGTTTGACTGACAACAGAAATTGAACTTACTGGTTGATTGAGATGTATGTAGCCAAATCCTTTGAGATAGCATATATCTGTCCAGTTGCATGCCTGAAGTATTTACTTCCATCTTCTCCAAACTTCCAGAATTCTGGTTCATGGTACTTGACATTCCTATGTAACACAGAACAGCGGTTAGAAGAAAGATAGTATTTAAATACTAGTGCTAATTTATCTGAATGTTAACTTGCCGTCAGTATACAATTTATTAAAATTACTTTTGAGCAAGAACAGGTCCAGATTTCATACACCCCACGTATACTCTAGGCTTCGACCGATGTCGGGCAAGAGTTGCAGCGAAAACACCTACAGATCGAACATAAAACAAAGTTAAGTTGTACAATACTGATTAAATCATCAAACAAGGCAGGCTGGGTCAAAGAGAGGTAGTTGTACCTAGATTGACATGAACATCATCGTCAACTTTGACATAGAAGTCAGCATCCCATTTTGCAACAGCAGTGGAGAAAAATATCTTTGTTTTTGGAGATAATTCATGATATCCGTCAACATGCTCCTGGAAGTTGCAAGATTTACCAAACTTCAGTAAGTTACTAGTTTCAAATTATAACAAGAAGAAAACATAATGAAGTTGCCTCTGCTTTATTACCAGCCTGAGAAAGTCCTTGTGCTGAGACTCTTCAGAATCAATAGCTCTGTCTAAAATGCTGTTTCATGTCGCACTAAATCAATCGAGAAACGTTAAGTGTCAAACTGAATTCCTTTATGAATAAAAATAACTTTGCCAATATCTATTATATTAACGAATTGCAAATAATAATGAAAAAAGATTATATATGAGAGACAGAGAGTAAATATAAAAGGAACATATTAGCCAGAAGGTTTCCAGGAATAAGTACAGACATTCTTTATTTACCACACACAGGAATGCGTGAAGAATGAACTAAAGAAATACTTCTGGAAATCAGAAAATGATAGCATTGAGAACTTCTGGTACATATGAATTTGGTCTGAATGGGTGTTTACATCTAACTTTATGTTCCCTTTTGTTAAACAAATTAATATAGTGCCAGCTAACTATTCAATCAAGCTACTATATTGGTGACAAGTATAGAAGATTTACTACAGGACAAGAATACAATACATCATAAAAAGTAGAATGCTCCCAGAGCCAAACTTTATTTCAAATGACCCGCATTCTATGAATCGCAAAATTTTACAATTCAAATGACATTTCCAGCCAAGAATGTAAGAAAAGAGAGAGAGAAAAATTTTCTGTCATGCTACCTCTGTGGCTGATTTAAACTGACAATAAAAATAGTAACTTGTGCTCACTCATTTGTGGGATTGTTTCACGTTTTAAGTAAATTAGGGAGTAAAACAAGTATAGCTCGGTCGTTAACTGAAACAATTAAATTATGGAGTTAGCATGATTCTTAAATGGACAAGTGATTGGTGGTCCTAAACTAGAGTGAAACCGGATGTGCTTGATTGGATTGTAATTCATATATGCTCATCTTAATTTGTAAGTCGGGGTCCTTGACAAGACTCGCAAAAAGGTCGAAACATTAAAATGAGTTTTGCCTAAAGTTAAAAATCGCCTTAACCATTATAGTTCAAAATCTGATCACTTCTATAAACTAGGAAGAATAAAAGGAATCTTCGTTTCATGAAAGAAAAATGTGAATGAGAACACTTCACCATCATAAACTATTGTAGTTATTGTAACCTTCTCGAAAGGATCTAGATATATCTACATGGAAAATAACATGAAGACCTGCTAGGCAACAAATCTTGCCCAACTGAGTTGTTTAACACGGAGAAATGGCATCATGTATGACAACCTCAACTTTAAAAAGTAAAAGCTAATAACCACCCCTTGAGTTATATTCTACAGAAACTGCTAGCACTTAAATAGCATGTGAGAAATTTTCTTCATTTTTAGTCGAAACAAAATTAAATTAATAAACGACTTGTACTTCAATAATTTTTTCGAACCAGATATAAGTACTTTACCTATGCCCAATCATGAACCGGATAATGATTCCCTTCTCTTTCTCCAATTGGACAAGCTTATCCCCTAAACACAATTAATGAACTTGTCAGATCTTTTCTAGACCACAGACACAGAGTACCTTTTAATTAAGATTTCCAACCAACATACTAAATTGGTGGTACCATATTAGTAATACTGTACCTTGAGGCATCCAAGTCTGTCTAACTGAATCACGCCTCTTTCTGCTACTAAAGGCAGTATTGATTCCAATAACTACAAAAGCCTTCTTCTTTGGCTGCTCCTCATACAAGGAATCCGCTATCCCATCAGACTTAACCACCTCTTGAGCACTCCTACTTGCTGCCAACTCCATTTGAAGCATAGAAATCGACTTGTCTAGTGATCTACAAAGTCATTCAAAAATTCACAAACAAGTTACACACACTGCAAATCTCAATAACACCCAAATCATAACGACAAGGACTCAAAACTCACTGTATTGCATCATGGGTTTTATGAACTTCTCCCATCACATCTCTATCTTCTTCCGGTTTCTAATACAAGTTCAATCAAGATTCAGCATTTACACTTGTCCATAGTGATCATATACAACCAATAAATCATTTCTTTGAAAAAATGGATGCACATTTATTCCACACCATACTAATACCCGACTACTCGCGGATAGTCTATACCGCTTGCAGAGCAGGGTCCAAGGGTAAAATACTAAAATGTACGAATACCTTATCGTAAAATACTATTTCCACAGACACTCCACAGATTTGATATAAATAACACTAATAAGTACATGCATTCAACACAAAAACTCAAGCAAACAAGTTTCAAAATATTCAATTTCACACACCTTCTTCTTAGTAGTACAATCCTCAGAAATGATCTGCAGCTCTTGTTCCTGTCTTTGCCTTGACATCAACTGACCATTAGATTCAGGTGGAGCCCATAATCTTGAAAAAACCCAGATCAAAAACACAATCAAGCCCATTAAACCAAACTAAAAAAAACACCAAAATACAGCTAAAATCTTCACAAATTAAACACCTTTTTCACACACAACACAATAAAGCTCAAACCTTTACACTAAAATCAGATCAAATAAATCAAGATTTGCATTAAAAACACATAAAGATTCAATCTTTACATACCTGTTAGTGAAAAGCATTCCAAAGAAAAAGAAAGAAACTGAGAAAATGGGTATGCATTTCGCAGAGATTTTGCCACTATATTTCTTCATACTAGTTTATTTTTGTTTCTTATCTCTTTAGCTAGAGAGGGATAGAAGTATATATACAGAAATGTTGTATGTATAGTGATGGGGTAAGGGAAAGGGTGGTGTAAACAAGAATCTCTAGTAGTTTAGTTTTTGTGTGTGTTTTCCAAAATGAAGAGCTTTTGTTGTCTTCTTGTAAGAGAACTAGCTTTATAGCCCGTGCAAGGCTAGGCATGTTCTGTAACAACCGATTTTTCGGATCATTAATTAATAGACAAATATCATAATAAAATCTAAATTATATTTAACCGATTTAGAAAAGAACCAAAAATCTGATAAATATCAATGTTTTAATATTCAAAATGAAAATACTGAAAAGTCTGAAAACAAAATCTAATAAGTCCTCAAATTTATTTAAACAACTATATAGACCATAGCTAAAATCTGGTTGGCATCACTCATCTCAACCCCGTTTACCCCTGATTACCTGCGGAAGGAAAACAATACGAGTGAGCCAAATGCCCAGTACGAATATTGTTATTCCCAGATTACACACTTGTATAATTGTAGAAGGGGGGGGTTGAATACAATTCTTGATTATTATAAATTTCTGATAAAAACCACAGAAATCTATAAGGAAATAATTGCTGAATAAGAAATGGTTCACAAACACATAAAAAATCAGGTGGTTAAATGTACCACCTGAGACTTTTATTCGAAGAAAACCCTGTGATACAAGTGTACACAGCTTCTGTGTTTACAACTCTTTGCTTCTAAAGATATTCAAGAAACCCTAAGCAAATGTGTATGTTTTCTTACTTTCTAAAGAGTTGCTACACTTGGTTATATATTCCAAGTTTACAAGTGCTACAGGAATAAGATAATATTAATCTAATTCAAGTTGACTTGCTACTCCACTCCAAATCCACATGTAGCCGAAAGGTTGTCCTTGTGAACAGATATGTCCCATGCACCTTTCTTGTATGTACTGTGTAAATGGAATGCTTCTTTCTTCTGTGTTTCCAAAGTATGGCTGCCATATTGCTTTTTATACCTACTATCAACCCATGTGATCTGTCAGTCAAACCTGTCCTTATCAACTGCTAATTCCTAGCATAGGATAAAGTGACAATGATTATCCGTTGATGTTGTGTCTACTTATCCGTTGATGGTAGTTTGAGCTGTATCCGTTGATCGAGTATATTTGAGTTGTATCCGTTGATAGAGCCCTGTTCTCATCCGTTGATACATTTTCACTTAGACAGAATTACATAGCATAGCTTATTTACAATTGGCTACCCTATTCTGCCTATCCATTGATGGTCAACATGACTCTGAATAAAGACACTATCAACTGATAAATAGAGATATTGCAGTATGCTACAAAACCTCATCCGTTGATGAGCTACCTGTCAACGGATAGAGTTATAAGGTCTTATCCGTTGACAGTTACAAAACTTGACTTATACAATTTTGCTTGAATGTTAAGTTATCATCAACTACAACATATTCCTAACAATCTCCCCCAATTTATACTTGATGGCTATAAAGTATAAATTCACAACCTTGATGATAACAAAACATTCCTAACGATATATACACACTTCAGTATGCAAACATTGTATTAAGCTACAAAAATTAAAAACAGAAAGCTTTAAGAAACTTATCAGAGATGTGCTCCTTTAGATTGAGCAGATTAATGAGGTTTCCTCTCTCTGGTTGGCTGCACCCTTGACTTTCCTTCCTTGGTAGAGTTGGACTCAATTTGCACTTGAAGTTGCCTATAGAAGGTATCTTCTTCAACAACCTTTGGATTTAGCTTTAGTTGTAACCATCTCAGGTAGTCAGAACTAGCCTTTGACAGTTGGTCTTCTAACCTGAAGAATCTCCTAGTGCCCTCATTATCCCTGAACTCCATCATCCAAAAGGGTTGAATGTGGATTTTCTGTCCATTATAAGGGATCTTCATTTTCTTTGGTAGACTTGAGGGTGAGTTCCATTCTCTCCTTATTTCTTCTATTCTGCTAATTATCTCCCTTCTGGCTATCTCAGAGAACCCTGTGTGTCTCTTGAAAGCTGAGAACACTCTGGTCAATGTATGATAATTTTCTTCAAGAACCTTCTTTAGTGGCCATGTCCTCTGACTTCCTCCCTTGTAGACAAACACTAATCTCTCAGGCTGATTCTTGTACTTGTCAATTCCTCTTACTTCTGACAATTCATCCAAAAATAGATTCATGTCAGAGTATTCTTCAATTTCTGCCTGATAGATAAAGTCTTCTTTGTTTTCCAAGATTGGTTGTTTGACAATGGCAGGTACCCTAGCAACTTGAACTGGTCCCTTTGAAAGTTGCTTCTTTGGAGCCCTTTTCTTCTGTTTTGGATTTAGCAAGAATGAAGGAACTTCAATTGAATCAAAATTCACTGGTTCCTCTTTAGGCCTTATGGGGTCACCATGAAAGTTTACAGTTGGGTCGATTACTAGTGCAGACATAGGTACTGGTGAACCAATTGTTTCTTTTTCTGGAGAGGGTTCTGGAGAAAGAACCCTCTTGGTTTTAGCTTTCCTTCTTCTAGGTTTGATTTTGGGAACTTCCTCAGGTTCCTTCATTTCAACCTCTACCTCATCCATTAACTCTTGAGCTAGCCTGGCTTGCTTCTCTTCTGAGTTTTCATGTTGATTTTCTGTACTTGGATGGGCTTCCCTTTGGATTCTGGAGACTTCTTCTCTTTTAGCTTCCACAAATCTAGGATGACTGTTGGATATATTTAATACTTTTCCATTCCTCATGATTACAGCCATCCAATCTCTTACACTCTTATTTGTCTGAACTTTGAACTCCATAATTGTTTTTCCCATTAGCTTTACTTCATCATTCTTGGGAAATGGGTAGTCCAATTGAAGCTTGTTCTTCCCATTTTCCTTTGGTGGTGAGTAGGCTCTGGTTTTGATAGCTGGTTCAAATTCTTTGACAAATGATGGCTCAGCATCATAGAATGTAGGAGCCACAACCCTTGGAGTGAGCACCTTCATGATTGTGGTTGATATTGTTGGAGCAGAAGATTGAGCATTAAGGAACAAAGTTGATGCAATTGATTCATTGATCATCCTCTCTGTCCTTAGAATTCTGTCATTAGCCTCCTTGTTTATCTTTTCTAAAGCTTCTATCCTGGCTTGCCTTTCACCATCTGAGATGTCTTCTAATCTTTGAATCTCAGGCAAAGCCACTTGTTTCTTCACAGGGGAAGCCTTTATCTCAAACTCTGTTGGATTGACCACTACAATTGGCTGTTGCTCCCCCTCAATATGTGCTATCTCACTACTGGTAGCTTGAAATTGGCCAGTAGATGTTGCAGCCTCTTCTGTGCTTGTTCCCATTTTCTCCCCCTTTTTGTTAGCATCAAGGGTTGGGGTTGAAGCTGCAAGTAGCATTTCCAGTAGTTGAGTTTATTTTGTTTGATTGGCAATGATGGTGTGCAATTGAGATTCCATACTATCCACCCTTGAGGAAAGAAGCTGAACAGACTTAGCCAGGCTATCTTCTTTGAGAAGTTTGCTAGAAAGCACCTTCTGAGTGGTAGTAGGAGCTAGTGCCTCAATCCTGGCATCTAGTGCTATTTTCATATCTCTAATTGCAGACTGGACCTCCTCTTGCTGTGTTCTTTGAATAACAGATTGCATCTTTTGTAATTTCAGGGAGGCCATTACTTGCTCAAGAACAGTCTTTCTCTGTGGTTCTGCAGTTTGGTGCTCAGCCTTAGCAGATTGGTATTGCTTCATGATTTCCACATTGAGATGCCCAAGTTCAGTGGCATTGGAAAACATCCATCCTGGAGTTTCATCTTCATTTATGTCTTCACCATCTGAACTTTGACTGTCATAACTGCCAAACTCTTCACTTCCAGCATTTGGAGACAGGGTTTGTAAAGCTTCTTTTGCTCTTTGAAGAGATTCTGAGGTGTGCACTAGGTGCATTGCCTCCTCTGCCTCCACATTGCCCTGCTGTGCCATGACTTGATAGGCAGAAACAGGATGAGTAAAGGTTTCAGGATCCAAAGAGATGGAGTCAATAACTGACTGATATTCCTGTCTAAATTCCATCTCTTTGGAAGCTTCATTAACCTCCATTAACTCACTTGCAATGACTGATTCTTCCTGCCTTATTTCTCCTGTAGTCCCTTCTCTCCTCTCATCTCTCTTTTCTTGCATCAGGGGCTCCCCCTGGCTCACACCTCTCACACCCTCACCTTCACCTACTAAGGTGGAACTCTCTAGCTCTCCTTTTGCCTAACCGGAAGAAATGGTCAGCCTCTCATTGATTTTCTCTCCTTTTGCCTGCTCACAAGGCAGCCTCTCACTCCCTTCCCTCATTCCTAAAAGTGTTTCAATTACTACAAACTCCTCCACAGTTGACATAGGAATGTCACATTTTGCAGTGGTAGAGAGAGTTGTCAACGGATGAAGGATAACCGTTGATGAAGGTAAACGAGTATCCGTTGAAGTGAAAACCAACACGGAATCTGTGGTGATTGATTTTAAGGAAGAGGCCACAGATAGTGTTGTGAATTCAGGAATGGAAGATTGATGGCCCAACAAATCATCTAAAAGAGGATGACCACCAATTGTTGAGTGGGGCTTCTCCATGAATTTTAAAGATGGAGAATCAGGAATTGATGTAGATATCATATCCACATCCAGAGATGGAGTTGGTGATGGTGGATCAAAATGTGTATCGATTTGAAGGTTAAGATCAAGGGGCTGTGACTCCACATTTATTGAAGTCACATCAAACTGAATTTGAGAAGGTACAGTTTGCTGTACTGTGTGTGCACCCTGTGATTCCCCAATGGTTTTGGATTTTACCCTTCTACCATAGGTTTTTGAGGGAGAGCTATCTGTGTCCCTTGCCCTTTTATGCTGTGTTCCTGAAATGGAACTCAAATTAGTAGTCACACCCTGTTGAGAGGATGTAGCTAGAAATTGGCTTGTAGGTTCATTAACAGTCTTTTGAGAGACTGAAATGTTGTGTGCACTTGCCTTACCTTCCTTATCCTTAGGGCTTCTTTGATGTTCACCCTGTCCCTCACCACTCACTACCACCTTCACACTCCCCTCAAGAGCTTTGGTAGTTTTTGCAACAGATGCCTTTTGAGAGACACCTGAGGTTTGTCTTTTAGATTGTGGTTTAGGAACTTTGGATTTGGTCACTTTGGTAGGAGCCTGTTTGGTCACAGTCACAGACTCCATTGTGACACTAGAAGGCAAAGAAATTTGGGGGTTGGAGATAGGAAGTTCAGGGTTGGAAACAGTTACCTGAATAATTGGTAGATATACCAATTGTACTTCTGCATTTAGGTTCATTCGAATCAAATCACTTAAGACTCTCTTCTCCTGAACAAAACAATTGAACTTGCTATCCGGGTTAGCAATGGATAGCTCATTCTCAGATACATGCAGTGCTAGGAGCATTAAAAATCTAGCAAAATAAACATTCTTGCCCCTAGTTTCCTTTTTACCTAATTTAGCTGCTATCTCATACATGACTAGTGTGCCAAAATTATAAAATTTATCAGTTAAAAGCATACAAAGCATAATTAGCATGGAGTTGGTAACAGCATCAAAGTTACTAATCTTGCCAGAAAAAGTTTTAATGAAGGCATCACAAAGATAACTCCATTCCTTAACCATACCTTTCCTAACAATTTTCCCTAAGTTCTCAGTACTAAGGGTATAATTTATGGAATTAAGCATGGTAACAATTTCAGCATTACTGGGTTCCTTCAGACAGTTATTCTCAGGCAATTTTAAACAAGCAGTTAACACATCAGAATTAACTACATAATTTTTACCCTTTAAAGAAAAAGCAAGTGTACCGTCTGTGCCATTGTACTCAGCAGATGCCCACATCTCTTCGATAACCTCATGGATTAGAGGAGTGGTGGCAGTCATAGCATGTGACAGTTTGCATTTCTTCACGAAATTCATCATGGTGTGATATGCTTCTGGAGCGTTCACAGTATCAACAAAGGCCGCGAAATTGTTCTTCTCATAGGTAAACCCGGTGGAAGACATCATCTTAACAATAGGCGCCATTGGAGTGTTTGAGCTTTTGTTGCAGAGAGAGATTTAGTGAAGAAGATGCAGTTAACTAATGAGACTCTTGAAAATGAATAAAGGTGAAATGTGAGAATACAAAACAGCCTTTTATATATTCCAAGAATTAAAAATGAAATAATTAAGAGTAATTACCCCATTGGTCAAAAGTAACTGTCAGACAATAAATAAAAAGGAAAGAAGTACAGCCGTGACTAATTATACACGTTTATCAACGGCTATATAAAAAGTATATGTATATCAACGGATAAAGATTGGACGGTTGAGAAAACAGTTTATCCATCGATGACGTGGACAACCTGTTATCCGTTGACATACGAAAATCTAGTAATGTGTTTACACTACCAACGGATAAAAGGATATCCGTTGATAAGCAAATTTTGCCTTAGACAAAATTTCTGCTAAGAGTTATTCTGAGAGTTTTTAATTCTCAAGTAAATCAAAACACATTTCTAGCTGCAATACAGTATTATTAGATACCACTAGGAATTATGAAAAATTAAGCATACCTAGTTCACCTACCAATCTTGTGAATGAGGATTCATCAAGAGGCTTGGTGAAGATATCTGCAAGCTGCATTTCACTTGGCACAAAGTGCATTTCTACTGTACCATTCATCACATGCTCTCTGATGAAGTGGTATTTGATGTCAATATGCTTGGTTCTCGAATGTTGCACTGGATTTTCTGTGATGGCAATAGCACTAGTGTTGTCACAGAAAATTGGAATCTTCTCAACTTTTAGACCATAGTCAATAAGTTGATTCCTCATCCAAAGAATCTGTGCACAACAACT
The DNA here is from genome assembly GCA_037693485.1 of Kitagawia praeruptora. Taxonomy (NCBI): domain Eukaryota; kingdom Viridiplantae; phylum Streptophyta; class Magnoliopsida; order Apiales; family Apiaceae; genus Kitagawia; species Kitagawia praeruptora. The sequence continues at coordinate 157,105,834 of CM075348.1, read as the reverse complement.
TCCAGCTGCAATGTACTCAGCTTCGGCTGTAGAAGTGGAGACTGAGTTCTGTTTCTTACTGAACCATGACACAAGCCTATTCCCTAGAAACTGACAGGAGCCTGTAGTACTTTTCCTATCAATTCTGCAACCTGCATAGTCTGCATCTGAATAGCCAATTAGATCAAAGCCAGAATCTCTTGGGTACCAAATGCCAAGGTTTGGTGTTCCCTTGAGATACCTGAAAATTCTCTTAATAGCAATCAAGTGAGACTCTCTAGGGTCAGCTTGAAATCTAGCACAAAGACATGTGGAGAACATTATATCAGGTCTACTAGCTGTTAGATATAGAAGTGAGCCTACCATGCCTCTATAGCTTGAGATGTCCACAGATTTTTCCTTAGTGTTCAACTCAAGCTTAGTTGCAGTGGCCATAGGTGTTTTTGCAGAGGCACAATCCATTAAGTCAAATTTCTTTAAGAGATCATAAATATATTTTGTTTGACTTATGAAAATTCCCTCATTAACTTGCTTTACTTGTAAGCCAAGAAAGTAAGTTAATTCACCCATCATGCTCATTTCATACCTACTTTGCATAAGTTTGGCAAACCTTTTACAAAGCTTCTCATCTGTAGACCCAAAAATAATATCATCTACATAGATTTGAACAAGTATTGAAGAACCATTGACATTTCTATGAAATAAAGTTTTATCTACTGTACCTCTAGTGAAGTGATTCTCCAGAAGAAATTGAGATAAAGTGTCATACCAGGCTCTTGGTGCTTGCTTCAAACCATAAAGTGCTTTCAAGAGAAGATATACATAATCTGGAAATTCTGGATCTTCAAAGCCAGGAGGTTGATGGACATATACCTCTTCTTCCAGTTCCCCATTTAGAAAGGCACTTTTAACATCCATCTGATAGACTTTGAAGTTGGCATGTGCTGCATAGGCTAGGAAAATTCTGATGGCCTCAAGTCTTGCCACTGGTGCAAAAGTTTCATCAAAATCTATTCCTTCTTCTTGAGAATAGCCCTTTGCCACTAATCTAGCTTTATTCCTCACAATTATGCCATTTTCATCAGTCTTATTCTTGAGAACCCATTTGGTACCTATGATACCTCTATCATCAGGTTTGGGCACAAGCTTCCATACTTTATTTCTCTCAAATTGGTTTAGCTCTTCTTGCATTGCTAAGACCCAATCTGGATCTAGAAGAGCATCCTCCACTTTCTTAGGTTCCTCTTGAGACAGGAAACTACTGTATAGGCATTCTTCTTGTGTGGCTCTCCTAGTTTGGACTCTTGAGTTTGAGTCACCAATGATTAACTCAAAAGGATGATCTCTGGTCCATTTTCTTGAAGGTGGAAGGTTTGATCTAGATGAGGTTGCTTCATCTACGTGAGTATGATATTGTTGATTGGATATTGAGTTTTGACTTTGAGAAACTCCCCCTGAGTTTGTTGTCCTTGAGGAATTATGAAGTTGACTGTCAACAGAAGCATCATTTTGTCTATCAACGGATGCTCCATTTTGCCTGTCGACGGATACATGAGAATGTCTGTCAACGGATGCATCTGATGATCTAGTATGACTGTCAACGGATGCTTCATTTCCAGTGTTAGCATCACTTCTAGTTGGACCAACAGCTCTAGGTGAATTTCCAAGGTCATGATCTTCATTTTCCTCATCATCATCAATGTACATTCTTCCTTCTACCTCATTTTCAAATCTCAACTTTTCATGGAAGCCTTCATCATTCAGACCTAGAATCTTCTGATCATTAAACACAACATGTACAGATTCCATGACAATGTTGGTTCTTAAATTGTAGATTCTATAGGCTTTCCCTGCTGCATACCCAACAAAGATAGCTTCATCTGCCTTTGCTTCAAATTTGCCCAAGTTATCTCCATGATTCCTTAGCACAAAACACTTACATCCAAAGACATGGAGAAAAGCTAACGTTGGTTTCTTGTTGGTGAATAAGTGGTAGGGAGTCATTCCTCTAGTTTGATTGATCAAGGAAATATTCTGAGTGAAGCAGGCAGTGCTAACAGCTTCAGCCCAGAAATATGTTGGCAATCTTGATTCACTTAACATTGTTCTAGCTGCTTCAATGAGAGTTCTGTTTTTCCTTTCAACAACCCCATTTTGTTGAGGTGTTCTAGCAGCAGAAAACTCATGGACAATTCCATTCTCTTCACAGAAAATATTCATTGTGGAATTTTTGAATTCAGTGCCATTGTCACTCCTGATTCTTTGTACTTTTACTTCAGAACCATTGTTTACTTGTCTGAGATGATTGATGATGATTTCACTTGCACAATCTTTGGAGTGCAGGAAGAAAGTCCATGTAAACTTAGAGAAATCATCCACAATCACCAGACAGTATTTCTTCTTTGAGATGGACATGACATTTACTGGACCAAATAAGTCCATATGCAGCAATTGAAGGGGCTTAACAATAGATGACTCTTTCTTGCTCTTGAAGGATGATTTCTTTTGCTTTCCTAATTGGCAGGCATCACACAGTCCATCTTTGATGAACTCCAATTGAGGGATTCCTCTAGCAAGATCCTTTCTTACCAAATCATTCATTACTTTAAAATTCAAATGAGACAGCTTTTTATGCCATAGCCAACTCTCATCCTTGCTTGCTTTGCTGAAGAGACAAGTAATGGATTCTGAGCATACTGAGTTGAAGTCAGCTATGTAAACATTTCCTTTTCTAAAGCCTGTCAGAACCACATTGTTGTTTTTCTTGGTAGAAACAACACAGGCTTCTTTAGTGAACTTTACTTCATAGTCTTTGTCACAAATCTGACTGACACTCAGCAAATTGTGCTTCAAACCTTCAACTAAAGCCACTTCTTCAATGATGACATTGTCCTTTGTAATCAAGCCATATCCCTTAGTATAACCTTTGCTGTCATCTCCAAAGGTAATCCTAGGGCCAGCTTCCTCCTTGAACTCTGTGAGCAGGGTTGAATCTCCTGTCATATGCCTAGAACATCCACTGTCTAGGTACCATAGATTCCTCTTATTTCCCTGCACACAATCCAAAATACAAATCAAGTTGATTTTGGTACCCAAGTTTCCTTGGGTCCTTTCTTGTTAGCCTTTGGTTTTACACTCTTGACAATCTTCACTTTGGGTGTAGATGCTTGAGTGATAGGTTTAGACAGATGCTCATTTGCATAAATATTTGATGCATGCATTTGTGAAAAATTGGCATACAAATTATCCATGCTGGGGATGCTCCATGACATTTGTGGCATATTCACAGATTGAAAATAAGGATTAGGCACATATGGCATGTTCACATATGGATTTGAAAAACTAGCATTCTGATACAAACCAGGCATAACAGGCATTGCAGGCATACTTGGCATAGATTGAGGTACATGAACAGGAGTCCTTTTAACAGACTTGCAATTAGAAGATAGATGATTGACACTATTGCAATTACCACAAGTTTTTCTAGGAGCAAACTTGTCAGGAGAATAATTGTTTTTCTTGTTAATGCCTATCTTACCATTTCTGTTCTTTTTCTTTTTACCCTCAGTCTCTACCTTTTCATTAACTGACTTACCAACAGCCTTTTTGTTGGGTAAATCACCTGCCTTAGCCTTCTCACTTGATTTGGCTTGGCTACTTTCACCAGAAACAAAGTTCTTGGCTACTGGACCATACTGATTGTTCAGTCTCTTGAGTTCCTTCTTACTAACAGACTTTTTGTTAGTCGACGGATACCTCTCATCCGTTGATGGTTCATCTGTCAACGGATGATCACTATCCGTTGATTCACAAATAGTCTCTAGATCCTCAAGGCAAGGTTCTAGCTCCTTTTTCTTCTGAGTCCAGGTATCCCTTACAAATGATTCTATTCCCTGGACTTCTATTATGTTTTGAGAAATATTCCTACAACTTTGAAATTTAGCAATTATTCCTTGTTCTTTTTCAAGCTGGTTTCTTAAGATTAATTCTCTTTTTAACACAGCTTCAAGTTCATTTTTAGCATCATTGCAATCAACTCTCATTTTCTCAAATTCTAGAAATTGAACTTCCAGGACTGCATTTCTATCACTTAAGAACTGATTAGTTTCTTTAATCCTATTGTTCTCTTTAGTAAGTGATTTAAGAGTAACACTCAAGTGATATAGTTCAGTAGACATATCATCTATAACACTATTGCATTCCTCTTTGGTGAGCTCAGAGAGATTAGTAGAAAATACCTGATTGCTAGCTGAACTTGCTTCCTGCTCAGAATCAGCCATTAATGCAAGGTTGACAAACTCAGCATCATCATCAGAATGATTTCCATCAGCAGCCCAGTCATACTCTTGGGTCATGAATGCCTTTCCTTTCTGTCTGAGAAGATCAAAGTATTTCTTCTTGTAGTCAATAGTTTCAGTTGACTTTCCCTTGTTCTCAGATCTAGGCTTCCTGCATTCACTTATCATGTGACCAGCAATACCACAATTATAGCATTTAATTTTGGATTTATCCACATAATTGCTTGTAGAAAAATCCTTGTTAAATGGCTTGGCCACCCCAGAGTTTCTTCTGAATTTTAGCTTAGAGAATCTCCTAGATAGAAAGGCTAAATGCTCATCTATCTCATCCAATTCATCCTGCTGTAGGACACTCATTTCTTCAGACACCTTTTCCTTGCTTTTGCTTGATTCTGTTCTACCTTCACAAACCTCCCTGTTTGGTGTAGATTTAGCAGCTTCAGTCCTCTTTTCCTCCTTCTGCTCCAAGTTGGCAACAAGTGCAACTGACCCACTTTTCTTTTGGACCTTCTCAATTTCTTCATCCTGCTCCATTTCTAGTTCATATGTCTTTAAAGTTCCATAGAGTCTTTCAAGAGTAAATGACTTGTACTCTTGAGTGTTTCTTAGAGAAACAGTCATAGGCTTCCACTCTTTGGGCAGTGATCTCAGAAATTTGAGATTAGAATCTTTCACTTGGTAGATTCTTCCATACAGTTTCAAGCCATTCAGTAGCTTTTGAAATCTACTAAATGTATCATTCAATGTCTCTCCATTCTTGAAATGGAAGTGCTCATACTGTTGGATCAGTAGTTGCATCTTGTTTTCCCTTACCTGTTCTGTACCTTCACAAAGGGTCTGAACAATGTCCCATACTTCCTTGGCGGTAGTACAGTTGATAACATTGTCAACCATGTCTGTTTCTAAGCCATTAAACAGAATATTCATGGTCTTTTTGTCCTTGTGAACTTCTGCAATATCCTCAGCGCTCCATTCAGAAACAGGTTTTGGGATGTACGTGTCTGGTGCATCTGCAGCAAGGCCAACTCTTGAAACAGCCTTCATTGGAACATGAGGACCCTTCTCAATGCAATCTACAAAACCTACATCAATAGACATGAGATGTAGACGCATTTTTACTTTCCAGTGAAAGTAATTTTCCCTATCAAGAACCGGTATCTTCACTCCATAATCCTTCTTAGACATGTTGAAAGTGTGTTGATCTTTAAACTTCAAATATATTAGAAGCTTGCTCTGATACCAATTGTTATTCCCAGATTACACACTTGTATAATTGTAGAAGGGGGGGTTGAATACAATTCTTGATTATTATAAATTTCTGATAAAAACCACAGAAATCTATAAGGAAATAATTGCTGAATAAGAAATGGTTCACAAACACATAAAAAATCAGGTGGTTAAATGTACCACCTGAGACTTTTATTCGAAGAAAACCCTGTGATACAAGTGTACACAGCTTCTGTGTTTACAACTCTTTGCTTCTAAAGATATTCAAGAAACCCTAAGCAAATGTGTATGTTTTCTTACTTTCTAAAGAGTTGCTACACTTGGTTATATATTCCAAGTTTACAAGTGCTACAGGAATAAGATAATATTAATCTAATTCAAGTTGACTTGCTACTCCACTCCAAATCCACATGTAGCCGAAAGGTTGTCCTTGTGAACAGATATGTCCCCTGCACCTTTCTTGTATGTACTGTGTAAATGGAATGCTTCTTTCTTCTGTGTTTCCAAAGTATGGCTGCCATATTGCTTTTTATACCTACTATCAACCCATGTGATCTGTCAGTCAAACCTGTCCTTATCAACTGCTAATTCCTAGCATAGGATAAAGTGACAATGATTATCCGTTGATGTTGTGTCTACTTATCCGTTGATGGTAGTTTGAGCTGTATCCGTTGATCGAGTAGATTTGAGTTGTATCCGTTGATAGAGCCCTGTTCTCATCCGTTGATACATTTTCACTTAGACAGAATTACATAGCATAGCTTATTTACAATTGGCTACCCTATTCTGCCTATCCATTGATGGTCAACATGACTCTGAATAAAGACACTATCAACTGATAAATAGAGATATTGCAGTATGCTACAAAACCTCATCCGTTGATGAGCTACCTGTCAACGGATAGAGTTATAAGGTCTTATCCGTTGACAGTTACAAAACTTGACTTATACAATTTTGCTTGAATGTTAAGTTATCATCAACTACAACATATTCCTAACAAATATAATATAAAAATAAAATATGGTTTCAAATGTCCAAATGAATTGTGTCTTACCAACACAAAATTTTCAAAACAAGTCCAAACGTAAAATAAACAAGATAGCCAACAAGAATAAAATACTGATTGAAGCAGAACAAATATAAGGCTGAAACAAGTAAGGTATGTATCCATAAGGGTCTCTTATACAAATATGTACTCGCACAAAGCGAAGTACAAAACAGAGAATTCTTCCCCGGTAATCCACGAGAAGAAAACACATGAAATGCACAAAGCATTCCTACAAAACAGAGAATCCTTCTTCGGTAATCCAGAAGAAGAAAACACACATTAACGATCATGATCTATACACAATCTCATACCCCAGAGACGTGCTCGTATACTCACAGCACCGATACGAGTAAGTGCCGAGTTCACCAGACACTCCGAACTCCATGAACTCGTCTATGATTTAACCACATAGATAGGTCTAAGAGCCCAACAAATAGGTTTCAAAAATATTGCCAGACTCATTGCACAGAACAAAATAAACAAAGCAATATCGCAATAAAAGAGCGAAACGAAACAAATCAAATATATATGAGCTGGCAATAAAAATTCCAACAATAAGGAAGACGAAACGAAAATATGAATGTGCACTAAAAAGTACACACAGAATACAAGGGTCACAATTTTATAAAATTGAATCGACAATAAATGTAACGAGTAAAGAATAAAATTTTATAATGAGAAAGAGAGCAAATAACTCGTATCAAGGAGAGTACAAAAAGGTGTGACAATTTATAAATTTGACTCAACAATATATTTAATGAATATTTATAATTTAAATGGAGAGAGAAAAGAATAAGAAATTCGTACCTGAATAGCAAATAAAATATTGTTAGTTACAGAGGCATGCCTGTATACATCTAATAACAAGCCTAATTGTTTGTAATGCTTTGCATTACTTACTTGACCTCTTAACTGAGGGAACCTCTAGTTGTAGAGTTTCTGTTTGTATTGTACTTGTAATAGGCATCAAATCCTAGTTGTGTAACTGTACAAATAGAGTCTTGAATAATGCTTGAAAGAAGTTCCAAGGTTCATGCCTCAAGCAAGGAGTTAAAGACTGCCAAATAATCACAGTTGGGATTTGAAGAAATGAAGAAATTTGCCTAAGTACAAATTCGAGAAGTATATTTGTCTATTCGAGAAGTCCAGCATTCGAGAAGTCAGAGATTCGATATCTCAAGACACTATTCGATATCTCTGAATACACTGTTCGATATCTCATTCGATATCTCAGGGATTCGATATGTCTACTACTCTATTCGAGATCTCAAGAAGTCAACAAGTCAAGATGGTATTCGAGTTCTCAAAGAGTCAACAAGTCAAAGTTCCATTCGATATCTCAAAGACTCAGAAAGCTATTCGACAACTCGAGGATTCGATAAGTCAAATGCTCTATTCGACAACTCAAGGAATCCTGATGGAAAAGAGCTATTCGAGAAGTGGTTCGATATGTCATTATAACAGTATTCGAGAACTCAGAGTTATCGATCAAGTCAATTCTAGTTCTCGAATCACTTACTTAGTCACTTCTCGAATACATTCTTGGAGACAAAATACTGAAGAAATTGTACAAGTCAGAAACCTGCAACAAGCCAATGCACTTTATGGACCACAACCTGTAACGTGCTCTGGAAAGCCTACAAGGAAGCTTGGAGAGATATAGAAGAGACAAGGAGCTAAAGAAGTGGATCTAAACAGGCTTTGCAAAGTCAAATCTGTAACCGTTTGGACGCTTACTCAAAAAGGATAGACAGACTAGAAAGTAATTTGTTTAGCTTCCTTATTTGTAGTAAGCAGGCTGTATCCATGTTCTATAAGGACACAGCCTCACTTCATAACTTAGTAACTTTTGTGAGTCTAGTTTTTCATACACTGTAAGCTATATCTCTCTGAGAAAAACGAAGCTGAGAATACTATCATTTGTATTCACAGATTGTAGCAACCTTTATCTAATATACATTAGATTAAAGTGATATTGTGTCTTGTGTTGTTTACTTATCCGCACCTTAATTTCTGCACACACAGGCACTTATCTGCTACACAGACTCAATCCAAGAAAAGTTCAAGAATCCATTCACCCCCCCCCCCCTCTGTATTCTTTTACCGTGTTCAATACTCAACAAGTGGTATCAGAGCGGGCTGTTTATTCAAAAACAGAGAAACGATCATGAGTTCGAATACACCAAAGACTACAGGAACGGTGAAGGTCCCTAAGTTTGATAAAGAAAACTTCAACCTCTGGAAGATAAAGATGATGTTGTTCATCAAAGCCTCTCATCCCTTGTATCCTGAGATTCTCAAGAATGGTCCTTTTGTTCCACAACAAGAGATACCAGAGAAGACTGTTGGAACCATAACAATCCCTAGAGCTTATGAGGCCAAGGATCCATCAAAGTGGACAGAGTCAGAAAGGGAGAAGGTTGCTCTTGACAGCCACCTCATGTTGCTCATCATTGATTCCATGGATATGTCAATGTTTGCAAACATTGCATCATGCACGTCTGCTAAAGAGATGTGGGATCACATTGAGGTGTTGTGTGAAGGGACTGATGAGGTTAAAGAAAACAGGAAACAGATACTGGTCACACAGTATGAAGCTTTCATGGCACAGCCCAAGGAAAGCATCACTGAAATGTTTGAAAGGTTTCACAAGCTAGTTACTGAGTTGCAGATGAATGGAAAGGTTTACAGCACCAAGGAGTTAAATATGAAATTTCTGTTGTCTTCACCAAATCATCTGGAGCAAAGAGTCATTTCTCTAAGAGAGAGAGATTTGAACAAAGTCACCTATGATGTGCTCTATGGAGTACTAAAGACTCATGAACTTGAGTTGCTTCAGAAAAGGGCTATCCAAGCCAACCAAGGTAGGATGATAAACACATCATGTGCCTTGATTGTCAACAAATCCATTCTGGACCTAGAAGCATCTACAAGCCAACTAAGGATAGAGGAGGTGGCAGATGATGAAGAAACTGAAGCTGGGGTGAGTGAACCTGTTGAGGAAAAGGAGGAAGAAGAAGAGGAGTTTTACACTCTGGAAGAACTTGATGGGATGGAAAATACTTCATATGCTTTCATGGCCAGAAAATTTCCAAACATCAGATTTAAAAGAAATCAACCCTTCAAACCCAAAACTCAAAACCATTCAGCCAACAAGAACAAGGCACCTGTGAAACCAAACAGAAATAAGTTCAAAACTGGTTATGTGGATAGGTCATCTGTAAGGTGTTATAGATGCAATGACCTAGGGCATTTTGCCAGTGAATGCAAGAAGCCTAAAAAGAAGGATAGAGATTATCTTGAGCTAGAAGCTAAGTATGAGGCCCTTCTGAAAAAGCAGACACATGGTAAGGCCTACATAGCTGAAGGGAAGTGTTGGGATGATTCTGAGAGTGATGAAGAGGAACAAGAATTCTGCAATTATGCCTTGATGGCCAACTCCAAGGATGACTCATCTTCATCTGATTCTCAGGTACCATCTCTCACTACTATAGACATGTCTGTTTCTGAATATAAATCCATGATTGAACAACTATCTGTTGAAATGTTTAATATTCATACTAGTATGACTGCTGCTAATGAGGAGATTGCTAAACTGTCTACTAGAAATGAAGTATTAACCAAAAAGAATGAGGAACTTGAGCTAACTGCTATGCAAGTAGAAAACCTTAAGAAAGAAGTTGAATATTTGGAGAACAAGGTTCTATGTGCTAGTCAAGTAGAGAAGGCTCTTAGGGATGAATTAGCTGAGAATGAATTCAAACTTAAAACTTTCAAGAAATCATCTGGTTTAGTGCAATCCTACTGTGAGAAAATTGAAGCTAAACCTAAAGCAACTATTGGACTTGACTATGACTCTCTCACACAAAGGAAAGGCTATGCTGTCATCGAAGAGGACACAGCTGTTCATGAGAAAGTGCCCCACATTTTGAGAAAAACTGTAAATCCAATTTTTAAGGAATCAACACTTGAAATTGATGAGGATGCCTTACTCATCAAGCAAATGTTGAATGATGAGGATGAGGCACAATCTAGTGAACAGCAAGCATCCTCTAAGGGTGAGAGTGCCAAGTCAAAGACCAAGAAGCCAGTAGTTGATAGGCCAAGACCTATGAAGTTTGTTAAGTTTGTATCAGCTGGGAAGAGTGAATCAGGAAAGGAAGTGACTAAAAAGAAACAGAACAGAAATGGCAAGTTAGGGATTAACAAGGATAACAACTATGCTTATATGCCTAATGCCCCTAGGAAAACTTGTCAGAACTGTTTCAGTACCAATCATCTAACTCATGCATGCAAGAAACCTGTTGGTAGTGTGTCTAAACCTTTCTATGATTGTTCTGTGCCTCTAAGACATAGAGATGCACCCTTCTGTGATAAATTTGACTGTATGCCATGCAATATGAATGTTATGACTAGTTGTTTTAATTTAAGAAGACAGTTCATTGATGGTTGTATCAGTCACAATTCTCACACACACTACACAAGGTCAAAGTCTTCAAGTCCTCCTAAAGCTAGGAAGGTACCTTTGTCACCTAAGTCTGAAACCTCAGGTTCTAAGACTTCCAACAGTGACAAGAAGACTAACACTAAGAAAGTTAACAAGCATGTTGTTTATGATAAAACTGTCTCTAAGTCACATGGACCCAAACTTGTTTGGGTACCAAAGGAAAAGTAATACCTTTGTGTTTGCAGGGCAAAGAAAGTGAGAAGAAGGTCATGTGGATTTTGGACAGTGGATGCTCAAATCATATGACTGGTGATATGGCCCTGCTATCACAGTATGAGGAAAAGGCTGGCCCAATGGTTGCTTTTGGAGATGACAGCATGGGTAACACATTGGGATATGGCAAGCTGAAAGTTGGAAATGTCATCATTGAAGATGTAGCACTAGTCAAGGGGCTCAACCATAATCTGTTAAGTGTTGGTCAGTTTACTGATAGAGGATTCAAAGTGAATTTTGACAAAGATGAATGTTTGATCACCCACAAGAAGACTGGTGATTTTGCTCTATCTGGAGTAAGGAAGGGAAGCCTGTTTGTAGCCAATATGGACTCTGCAAACAAGGACAAAATTTGTTGCTTTTACTCAAAAGCATCAAATGAAGATTGTTGGCTGTGGCACAAGAAACTATCACACCTGAACTTTAAGGCCATTAATTCTCTAGTCAAAAGAGAGTTAGTGAGAGGCATGCCCACACTTGAATTCTGCCAAGAAGGAGTGTGTGAGGCTTGTCAAAAAGGAAAAATGAAGAGATCAAGCCACAAGTCAAAGACAGTGACACCTGTAACCAAGCCACTACAACTCATCCATATGGATTTGTTTGGGCCTGTCAACATAATGTCACTTGGAAGAAAGAAGTATGCCCTGGTAATGGTTGATGATTTTTCAAGGTATACATGGGTAGAATTTCTGGCATCAAAAGATGAGGCTCCACAAGTAATCATTGTGCATATAAAGAAAGTTGACAAGGAAGCAAAGGCAAACGATGCAAGTGTGATTGCATTGAGGAGTGATAATGGAACAGAGTTCAGAAATGCCACACTTGAAGCATTCTGCAAAGAGAATGGCATTTCTCAGCAATTCTCAGCTCCAAGGACTCCACAACAAAATGGAGTTGTTGAGAGAAAGAATAGAACTCTAATTGAGGCTGCTAGAACAATGTTACTTGATGCAAAAATGCCCACATGTTTTTGGGCTGAGGCTGTGAGCACTGCATGCTATATTCAGAACAGAACCCTCATCAACAAAAACACTGGAAAGACTCCTTACAACTTGATGACTGGAAAGAAGCCTACACTGAAGTATATTCATACTTTTGGAAGCAAATGCTTTGTACTTAAGGACAATTCTGAATATGTTGGAAAGTTTGATGCAAAAGCATTTGAAGGAATTTTTCTTGGCTATTCTATGGAAAGAATTGCATACAAGGTTTATGTCATCAGTCAAAAGAAAGTTATGGAAAGCACAGATGTAACATTTGATAACAGCAAACTACCTGGACTAGAAGAAGCCAATGATGAAGACAAAGATCCATTGAAGTTTGATAATCTAGATGATTCTGATGAAGAGACTGAAACTAGAGTTGAAACTCAAGTTCAACAAACTCAAGTGAATAATGATACAAGAGAAGAATTTGTGCCAATCAATAGTGAAGAAACAAGCATCCAAGACACACCTGTGAGTAATGGCAACTTCACAGGGGGAAGAAATGAGGATGATCATAATGAGGATGATGAAGCAACATCAAGGATGAGAAATCAGGCTGAACACTCAAGGAAATGGGATAGATCACACACTGCAGAGCAAATCATTGGAGATCCTAATGCAGGAGTAAGGACTAGGAGAGCAACTCAAAATGAGTGCCTCTATGGATGTTTTCTATCACAAGTTGAGCCTAAGAAACTTGATGATGCATTGTTGGATCCAGATTGGATTATTGCCATGCAAGAGGAGCTGAATCAATTTGAAAGGAACAAAGTATGGGAACTTGTGCCTGCACCAAAGAATAGAACCATTGTTGGAACAAAATGGGTTCTGAAGAATAAGATGGATGAAGATGGTGTAATAATAAGAAACAAAGCAAGGCTGGTTGCAAAAGGATACTCTCAACGTACAGGAAGGCATTGATTATGATGAGACATTTGCCCCTGTTGCTAGATTGGAAGCCATTAGAATATTCTTGGCATTTGCTGCTCATTCAAACTTTAAAGTTTATCAAATGGATGTCAAGAGTGCATTTCTAAATGGAGAGTTGGAAGAAGAGGTTTATGTGCAACAACCACCTGGCTTTGAGGATCCACATTTCCCAGAATTTGTCTACAGATTGCTTAAGGCACTGTATGGACTTAAGCAAGCTCCAAGAGCATGGTATGATACTCTATCACAATTTCTTCTTGAAAATCAATTCACTCGAGGCACATTGGACAAGACACTGTTTTACAAGAAGCATGGTGATGATATGATCCTAGTTCAAATCTATGTGGATGATATCATTTTTGGTTCTACAAATGAGAAACTGTGTGAGAAATTCTCTAAACTCATGCAGAGCAGATATGAGATGAGTATGATGGGAGAGTTGACATTCTTTCTAGGGTTGCAAGTCAGTCAAAGGAAGGATGGTATCTTTATCAGTCAAACCAAGTACATCAAGGATTTATTGAAAAAGTTTGACTTGGAAGATTGTTCACCTGCCAAGACACCCATGGCCACTGCCACTAAATTGGATGAAGATGCTAAAGGCAAGAGAGTAGATATCTCAGTCTACAGAGGCATGGTTGGTTCTCTACTCTACCTCACTGCAAGTAGGCCAGACATCATGTTTGCTACATGCTTGTGTGCAAGGTTTCAATCAAATCCAAAGGAATCACATTTGATTGCAATAAAAAGGATCTTTAGATATCTGAAGGGCACTCCTAACTTGGGATTATGGTACCCTAAGGACACAGGGTTCAATCTGGTTGGCTACTCTGATGCTGATTATGCTGGATGCAGAGTGGATAGGAAAAGCACCTCAGGAAGCTGCCAGTTTCTTGGACAAAGGTTAGTTTCTTGGTATAGCAAGAAGCAACAATCTGTGTCAACTTCTACAGCTGAGGCTGAATACATAGCTGCTGGAAGTTGCTGTGCTCAAGTGCTTTGGATTAGAAATCAACTTAGAGATTATGGACTTGTGTTGGAAAGAATTCCAATCATGTGTGACAACACAAGTGCAATCTCTATAGTTGCCAATCCTGTCAATCATTCTAGAACAAAGCACATTGACATCAGATATCATTTCATAAGAGAACATGCAACTAATGGAACCATTGAGTTGCATTATGTCTCTACAGATAAACAACTAGCTGATATATTCACTAAGCCATTAGATGAAGCCACCTTCACAAGGTTGGTAAGTGAGATTGGAATGCTGAATTCTTCAGATTCTGGCTAAGTGAATACATCATCTAGATTGTTGCAGCAGTAAACACTTACTTTATCTAAATCCTCAATATTTTTGAAGTAAGTGTTGGCTGAAATATGATTTATGAATATTTCAAATCTGTTGCATATGTTGAAAATCATATTTTTATTAACTTAAAATTTCTATGAAATTTTGAGAAAATCACTATTTGATTTGCTAGAATATTTTTCAATGAATATGTCTGGTAGATTTTAAAAAGATAGTGAAAATCAAATTTTTATGAGTGATGGGTATAGTTCGATAAGTCAGACTCCTCGAATGATTCACTATTCGACATCTCTAATAAGTCTCATTAGAGTACTCTTGAGTTCTCGAATAGAGTCTTTCTGAGATATCGAATAGAGGAATTATTGACTTCTCGAATATAGTAACTGAGTTCTCGAATGACTGAGTTCTCGAACACTATATTTGAGTTCTCGAATCATTTGAAAAGGCTGAATTCTCGCTGAATTTTAACCGATTTTGGATTTTTTATCTAAAAATTTAATTCACTCATAAAAACACATTTTATTTAATTTAGAATTATTTCTAAGTTAGATAACTGCCAGCTGTGAGTTTCTATCTGCTTGAGTTATCGATTAAGCCATTCTTGACTTCTCGAATAGTTGTTTTCTACTTCTCGAATGCCTGACTTGTCGATACAAAACAGTCTGCTAATCGACAATTCAAGTACTTCATACTTATACAATCTCACATCTATTCGATTCATTTCATTCGATTTCTCAAGCATCTACACTCTCTAAACCCCTGAAACCCTAGCTACGAAAAGCCAAATTTCTTCTTCAACCTTCAATTTCTTTTCTCTCTTCTACACAAATGGCAACAGTAAAGTTCAACACCAACTTCATCGCTCTCACTAGTGATGTTGAAGCACCCAATGCAAATTTCAAGTGCTTTGTGAAATGGATGGCTGAATCGTATATCAAGGATGCACTCTCTGCCAACCCAACTCTATATCTAGATATTCTGGAACAATTCTGGAGTACTGCTATTGTGGAGGTTGTAGCCCTGGAAAACGCAATCACTTCCTATGTCATCTACTGCAAGGTTCAAGATAAGGAAATCACTATCACTACTGCAGACATGAACCAAGCACTAGGACTACAACAAGAGTCATTTGACAGAATGGCCACTAACGCAGAGTTGGAGGAATTCTTTGAGTTCATAAACTACTCAGATGGGATTAACCTTGGAAAGCTAAACAGAAAGAATCTGAGAAAGGAGTGGAGCTATGTGTTTGCAACTCTTCTCCAAGTCTTCACTGCCAGGAAATCAAGCTTTGATCAAATCAGTGCACCTGTGCAACAAATTGGATATGTTTTGGCCTATGGAAAGAAGATAGATGTTGGCCAAATCATACTTCAAGAATTATATGGGAGACTTGGTAAGAACACAACCAAGAGAGGTACTGATATTTTCTTCCCTCGCTTTATTCAATCTGTACTTAATTATAAAAATGCTTCATTGATTGAATTGCCTGGGATTGATAAAAATAAAATAGGCTATCCTAAGTCCATGACCAAACTCATTTTTGGTAACTTGGAAACTAGGAATGATGTGGATGTAAGACTGAACATAACTCCCCATATGGAGAGTTTGTTTAAGACTTACCCCCACAACATGCCAACATTTGATGCAAAATCTAAGTTAGCACAGCCCAAGCAAGTAGAACAAAGTGCTAACCCAGGGCCTGCTAACCAACCCTCTCAACCAAACACTCTACCTCTTACTGAGCCAACTGCATCATCCTCTCAAAAGGGTGATGTTAGTAAAAAGAAGAGAAAGGAAGTAATGTCTGCACCTTTAAATATCTTATCTGAAGCAGCATTAGCTGTTGAATTAGGTCTAGGAAGTGAGGAACCTGAGTCACCCTTACACAGAACAAAGAAGAAGAAAACTAAGTCCACCTCTTCAGTCACACAAATGGCTGAAGTTGTAAAATCAGGGGCACACAGCTCACTAGGTGTATCCTCTCAACAGGGTGCACCTATAGAATCAAGCATTCTCCCCAATGCACCCTCTTGTATAGAGTCAGCACATGGGAGTGATAAGGCTGGCACAACACTGAGTGGAGAGCACATCACTTTTGAAACTTCCTCTATCTCTCAGGGGGAGTTGCCAAAATCTACTCTAAAACACACTTCTCTTCCAGAATCTATCTCTGAAATTTCTTTGGAACCTGCAACTCAGACAACTGAGATGCAAGGTATTGATCATCAAGAATTCTTTTCTCTTGATGAGCCAATAATTTCAAGTGACTTAGTGCATGACACTTTGTTCACCACTCAGAACCCACATTTAGATGGTGAGGGAATGCATGCTGAGGCATATCCTGATGACACCATCACAAACACAGAGGTTCCCCTAGTTTTTACTAGAGACTCTGTGCCTGTGTCAACTGCTGGTGTAATTCATCCCACTTCTGTGGTGACACCAGTAGTAGAGTCAATCCATCCGGTTACAGAAGTTGCATCTGTAACTGAGGAGACTAGCTTGCCTAGCTCTAGCTCTGACTTCATGTCAACATGGCTGAAGCCTGTGCAACATGACAGTGCTTCAGGATCAGGGTCTGTTCCACAACAATTGACGGTTGAAGCACTTCAAAGCTTAATTGTGGATCAGATTCCTGAGTTCACAAAGATTGCTCAGCACCTTCTCACTGCAGACATGCCCAATCCAGACTATGAGGCTATTCTGTTATGCCATAGGGATGATGTGGAAGTGCAGAAGTCAAAGATCATTGATGATGCTGAGAGAGATGGCAACATAGATGCCTGGTTGCAAGGAAAATATGATATTACTCTCGATGAAGCACTTCAGTATCTCAGGGAGGAATACATCACTTCACTGGGCTCCAATGCAAAATCCCTGTCACCTGGTGAAGTGTATGAAGCTGTAAATGACTCCTACAAGGGTTTCCTCAAGGCTGCACACTATCTTGGCAAGGGAGTCAAAACTGAAGTTAACAGGGTGTGTGATAAGACAGCCACTTCAGTAGCAGAAGTCAAGAGGGCCTTTGATGCTAAATTTCCTCAATTGGACAGTGTGTTCAAGGACATCAAACACTGCAACTCTACCTGCACTCAGATGGACAATGGGCTGGCTGTGCTAAAAGATGCTGTCACAGGTCTGGGGCATAAATTTCAGAATCTATCTGACCAGACTACAGATGCCAATGCCATGCTGAGGATAATGTTCAAAAATCTTTATGGAGATAGACTAGTGACTGATGTCCCTGTGCATGAATTATCTAAATATGAAGTGAAGAGGCTTCAGGACCAATCCTTATCTGGCTTCAAGGCCAATGAGTTATTCACTAAGGTCAACACTCTTGAGCAGGAGGTAGCTACTCTCACCAAGACCAATGCTCATCTCATAGAAAAGGTTGCATTGCTAAATGATCAGTTGGACACTCAAGCATCCACCACAGCTGATGTCCTTCTGCATCAACAATCTATGTTAGCTGCAATGATGAAGCATATGGGTCTCTCTCTACCTGATGAATCTTCACTCCCAAAGGACATTTCTACAGCCTCTGTGCCTGACAACAAGCCTAAGGGGGAGAAGAAGGCTAGGAACTCAAATTCTAAGGGGGAGACAAAGGGAGAGAAAGGCATAATAATCAAAGAGGGTGGTCAACAAAGGGCTTCTAAGTCTCTAGCAAATGTGCCTGGCAAGGGAAAAGCCAAAGTAGATGAGCCTCCATCTATCTTGCCAGTTGTCACCTTACCAACTGTGCACATCACTACTCCTGGAGGACAAAAGCAATCCATAACTACCACAGTGGTTGCAGGGAGTATGCCATCTGACAAACCTCCAATCTCTATATCTGAGAGTGCCAAGCCTGTAGAAGTCAAAGTTGTTACTGAGGCCAAGCTACAAGAAGTTGCTAACTCCAATGACTATCATGATAAAGCCTTCTTGGAGTTTCTGAAAGCCATAAGGGAACAGGTTGGTGACACTCAGTTTTATCTGAGGGAGGTGAAGAAACAGATAGACTACATCACTGTCATCCCCAAGAAAGTCAACAATATATGGGTCAAGGAGATAGTGATGGTTTCCAAACTAAAGATATGGCATCTAACATACCAGACTCTACAAGACCTAAAGCACTCAGAGATAGATGCCATACTTGAGATCATTGAGAAGAAAAATGAGAACAGCAAGAGTCTGTTTGATGATTTGAGGAATGGTCAACCTACAAGGCTACCAGAAGTGATCAAGAAGCCATGGACAATTATTTATCAGTCTGGTACCAGAATTGAAGATATCAAGCAACTGGTCATTCCTCATGATCTCACCACCAGAAATCACAGACTGATCATTGCTATCATTGATCAATTACAGAAGAAGGTTGGAGCCAGAAATGCTGAAGAAATTGAGGCACTGCATATCCTCAGAACCTATATTGCAACTGGTGAAATTCCAGAGATGGCTCAACCTAGGAGAAATAAGGATGATGATTCTGAAGACAAAGGTGATGGGAGGAGAAGACATCACAGGAGAGATAAGGGTGATGAAGACAAGAAGAAAAAGGGAGACAAGGATAAAAAGGATGATGATGACCAAGGTAAAACATATGTGAGAAAGAGTGGAAGACAGCAAGCCTTAGGCAATGCTAGCAGTAATCTCACCACAACACAAGACTCTAAGTCTAGGGTGAATACTGTTAGTAGTGACCTAGCAAAATCTACATCTATGGCTTCTGCAACTGTCTTACCATCTCAAGAAAAGAAGAAGATTCAAGCCAAGAAACCATGTGTATGTTTCAGAAAGCAATCTGCTAATGGAATACTACTATGGTCTACCAACCAAGGTCAGAGATTTCTGCCAAGCAACCATGTCAAGAGGATAAAATTTAAACATGCTGGAAGGAGAGTGAAGCTATCCAAATCTAGAGCCCTAACAATCATTCCAGGATTAAAGCTCCAGCCACTTGATGAAGACTTTGATGAAGAGCAACTGCTATTTCTAAGAGCTCAAAAGATATGCTATGCTGCAATTGTGGATGACCACCTTGTAATCAAGTACACTGATGGGAAAGAAATGAAATTCAAACAAGGGGGTTGTCAACATTGGGGTAAATTGTATGAGATAGAAAGAATCATTGCATTGCTGGATTCTAAAGACAAGGTGGAGAAAGTATGGAAGCTGGAATTGATTGACTTTGTGAAAATGAAGAAAGATTATGCTGAGAAGATAAGAAAGGGCTGCTATGAGAAATGGTTAGAAAGGGAGAAAGAAATTGATAGACTGGAAATTGAAGCAGAAAAGCTAAGGGCAAAGGGATTGTGTAGAGTTCAGTTTGATCCCTATGTGGTGAAGTATAGGAGGAGAAATGGAGACAATGTCAATATAAGAATGAACCTACTCAGTCACTATCCTGCCAACATTCTGAAGCCAGTGCTTGAAGATTTCAAAAACTCTATTATGATTGAAGAATTGGATGCTATGACAGAAATCATGAGAGCAGTAGATGAGATTGCAAGAAAGGAGAAAGAAAGGAAACAGAAAGCATATGATGATCTACAAGCCAAAGCAATGGAGATGCAATCAAAAGAAAATGGCTAGTACCTCATCATACTGTAAGAGTATTTATCTTGTAATTTCATTTATGTGTTCAATCAAAACACATACCTGTACTTTTAAAGTTTTATCTTTAATGTATGATAGGCTTGTTATCAGACATGAAATTGTGACTAAGGGTCTCACTCACAATTTGGGGGAGATTGTTAGTTACAGAGGCATGCCTGTATACATCTAATAACAAGCCTAATTGTTTGTAATGCTTTGCATTACTTACTTGACCTCTTAACTGAGGGAACCTCTAGTTGTAGAGTTTCTGTTTGTATTGTACTTGTAATAGGCATCAAATCCTAGTTGTGTAACTGTACAAATAGAGTCTTGAATAATGCTTGAAAGAAGTTCCAAGGTTCATGCCTCAAGCAAGGAGTTAAAGACTGCCAAATAATCACAGTTGGGATTTGAAGAAATGAAGAAATTTGCCTAAGTACAAATTCGAGAAGTATATTTGTCTATTCGAGAAGTCCAGCATTCGAGAAGTCAGAGATTCGATATCTCAAGACACTATTCGATATCTCTGAATACACTGTTCGATATCTCATTCGATATCTCAGGGATTCGATATGTCTACTACTCTATTCGAGATCTCAAGAAGTCAACAAGTCAAGATGGTATTCGAGTTCTCAAAGAGTCAACAAGTCAAAGTTCCATTCGATATCTCAAAGACTCAGAAAGCTATTCGACAACTCGAGGATTCGATAAGTCAAATGCTCTATTCGACAACTCAAGGAATCCTGATGGAAAAGAGTTATTCGAGAAGTGGTTCGATATGTCATTATAACAGTATTCGAGAACTCAGAGTTATCGATCAAGTCAATTCTAGTTCTCGAATCACTTACTTAGTCACTTCTCGAATACATTCTTGGAGACAAAATACTGAAGAAATTGTACAAGTCAGAAACCTGCAACAAGCCAATGCACTTTATGGACCACAACCTGTAACGTGCTCTGGAAAGCCTACAAGGAAGCTTGGAGAGATATAGAAGAGACAAGGAGCTAAAGAAGTGGATCTAAACAGGCTTTGCAAAGTCAAATCTGTAACCGTTTGGACGCTTACTCAAAAAGGATAGACAGACTAGAAAGTAATTTGTTTAGCTTCCTTATTTGTAGTAAGCAGGCTGTATCCATGTTCTATAAGGACACAGCCTCACTTCATAACTTAGTAACTTTTGTGAGTCTAGTTTTTCATACACTGTAAGCTATATCTCTCTGAGAAAAACGAAGCTGAGAATACTACCATTTGTATTCACAGATTGTAGCAACCTTTATCTAATATACATTAGATTAAAGTGATATTGTGTCTTGTGTTGTTTACTTATCCGCACCTTAATTTCTGCACACACAGGCACTTATCTGCTACACAGACTCAATCCAAGAAAAGTTCAAGAATCCATTCACCCCCCCCCCTCTGTATTCTTTTACCGTGTTCAATACTCAACAAATATTAAATAAAATCTCGCAAACTGCTACAAGCTCGAGCCCACTCTAAATCATGAAATATAAAATAAATTCAATCACCTTTAGTTTTATAATATCAAAATGTACCAAGTATGTAATTAAATATATAAAGGCAAGCTTACATGTGATTTATTAAATGTCACAGACATGGATATATAACTAATCAGCATGTTAATATACGACCAGAGCAAGTACCACATATGACACATTTAGTTTAAATTCTTCAGCAAGGAACTTTCAACCCAATTAATAAATATTTATTCTTAATAAACGAAATAATTAACAATTCCAGGAAGAAACACATAACATAACAAATGGACCAATATGTACGAAATCAGCTTGTGGCACCCATAACATGCATATCAAATACTCCGTATAATAAAATAATTAGCTGCACATAAAATATCACATTTAGGTACCTAGAAAACTTATAAAATCGCCATGCATGCATTGTCCAATAAACATGCATTTAGATCTTTGTTTGAAAACTCACTCTAGCTAACATACTAGATTTACCAGTATACAAGACTTTGGCAGGAACATACAAAATTGAATATTGCTTTTAGTACTTGAATCTACTATTGAAATGTATATTAGCTACTATTACTCATGTCTTTAATTAACACATATTGCTCATGTATATTTATGAGTTCCTGGACACTAACATAGCATTAATAATCTAAATCAACAAATTCAATTCTGCCTGCTAACTTAACCAAAATAATTTATAAATTCACCTAAAAATTAATCTTGGCATATACATCTACTCTAATTAGTACAAAAATAATATTCAGGAAATTAATAATGATATTAAGAAAATACATTTGTATTTTGAATGAGAGAAAACTAATCGACTAATAATTAAGGGTAAGATTTATGATAGAGAATATTCATCAAAATAAAAGAATAATTAAATTATGCAGATGAATCAATAAAACATCTATTTTAAAAGAAAACATGTACATGTACTAGGTTGCTACATGCGAGCAAATTGGTGGCCATCTAGTGAGTTTAATCAAGCAAGGAAAACAATTATATAGGCAAACATGGACGGTTCAATATAGACCATTAATCTTTAAACAAATCAACAACCAGGATCATAAAAAGAAGTTACAAAATGGTCAAACGCATGCATCCTTTAGATGTATAGATAATTAATAATACAGATTAGAAACTATTTAATTATACCTGTAAAATCTTTATTCTGAATCTGAACAATCCTCTCTTCTCAATCTCACTCTGCTTCTTATGCGGCTATGCGACTCAACTCAATTTTCTAATATAAAAACTGATAAAGAATAGGACTCTTAATCTAGGTAGGTTACAAAATAGTAGAACTATTAAAATTTATGGGCTTGGGCTAATCCTAATCTACAAATATAATTAAAGATTATTAGTACATAACAATTAAATTCAAACAACAACAATTAAATTTAAACTATACATGACATATAAAATAATATAAATTAAATATTTAAATCATATAATATATTTTAATTAATAAAACTAATAATAATAAAACAATGCCCAAAAATATGGGATATTACATGTTCTAGATATATTTCAATTTTAGATTTGATACAGGCATGGGAAATGTATTATCCGTTGTGCTACGAACACGAGCTCTCTCTTTCTCTTTCGCATAGTATTGTATCTTCTATGCGTTGAGCATCTAAAGATTCCCGCTAGCTCATTTATCTAGCATATTTTTCTCTGGTGCATAGTGTCATATCTTCCATGGTCTGAGCATTAAGAGCCCTGCTAGCTTCTTTTCTTGTAAGAGGAAGTAGTATCTGGCCTTTCAGCAGAACGATTATTTGTTCCAAGTGTATCCTTTCTTCCTGACTTGTATGCTCGAGCTTTGTTCAGCTTTCCATTTTAAATTGCTGCCTTGAATGTTTTGAAATATCCCTTTAGCACAGCCTGATTCGAAATTTCAACAGTTTGTCCTATCAGAAGTGCTTATTTTTCTTCCTTGGCGAGATATGACAATTAAAACACAAAAGTATTAGTGGAATCTAATCTAGAATACCATAAATAGCTGTTTTATACAACAATTGTTATAAACATCAGGAAGTAGTAGTACCACGGCACTGGACATTCGCGTCTTATGCACAAACTATTTTTAATGGAGCATACCATGTACATTGAATTGTTTGCATCTCAGACTGAATGATATGTTCAAATAGAAGCTCCTATATCCCAAGAGAGTACACTAATTGTCTCAAAAACACATGACTAATTGTCTCAAGAATATGGGTTATTATTTTTTTGCTTCTTTGTTACCATGGTTTTTATAATTAAGAGACCGGTGAAAAAACGGAAGATTGTTATCATTTGCTTTTCCAGTTTCAAACTTTATTTAAAGGGTTATATCTAGCTTTGTGCTTTCACACACGCATATTATGTGTATCAAGCATTGCACCTAAATTTAAAATTCATAATGCCAAACAACCCAAAAGTTACATGAATGATTGCTTGCGTGTCATTGTAACCGGTTATTTTGAAATTTATGAGAATCAATATAATGGTGGTATAATTATTTAAGGCTCAAGGAAGACAACAAGAACACAATATATAGTTACATTAGTTCTGTGTAAAATTAAGATAGGTCTAGACTCTAACCATTTAGCTATTTCTTGATGGTATCGAGTGGTAACATCTAGCTGTCTACACTGGAGAAGTGGATGATTGATCAGCAGAAGAAAAACCTGTTACAGAGAAAACTTGGGTGAGGCAATAGCAGCAAACACAGCAAAGAAATATGGTATGTTCTGACAAGATAAAGGCCGTTAATGAAATAAGCATAAACGGTGGAAGGAAAGCTTTAACATTTTCCTTTTACATATTAATAAAAAAATGGCAGATACAAAATGGGAGAGTCATAAACGGTGTTAGTTTTGTCACTGGAAATATGTGGAAGCCTTTCTCTTTTATGGTCGTACTTAGCCATAGGTTTTTACATTATCTTTCCTTCCTTCTTATACATTACTAGCAATACATATACTACTATATAGAGGATATATGTTGTCTTGTATAGATGGTTAATTAAATTTGAAGCATCTGCACTTTGAATATATCTTTCTTTTTTGGTTTTGCTGACAATGATTTCGCTTGAGAAGGAAGAGTCAGAAGTTATCAACGAAACACGAATGTATCATGACTGCAATTAGCCATCACTATATGCGACAAAATTTCTATCTCAAATAAAATTGTTCTATTCTGGATCTCACTATCATTTAGTTTCTGACTTTATTGTTAGCAGTACCCAAGTTATGCGACATATATCTTTGGTACTGCTCATTTTTGACACCTGCCTTGATAATTTTTTCAGGTTGTACTCAGCTGACATGACTACATTTTGTATCTTGCTGTAAATTTACTGATAAAAGATCGAGTGAAATGGTTAAAAAACTTCCTTCGTATTTAGAACTTCACCAAATTTATTAATAAAAGATTGAGTGAAATGGTTTAAAAAACTTCCTTCGTATTTACAACTTCACCTTTACTATGTTGACGTCTCTAAGTAAGCTGTCGAAGGAGCAGGGCATTGTTGATCACTCGAGTAGAACATCCCCGATTATGGATGCCCATGTATCGGGTGTGATAAGGATGTATAGCTACTGAAGATAAAGGGCTTGGCCTACGACATCAACAGCTCATTAGGAATATGCCATTCTGAAAAAATGGAGAAATGTCATATCGAAGACAATGGTTGAATGTGCAAATCTTTAACCTGGTCTATAATGAGAAGGCTATCACAGCAGATGAAGGATCTCCGACTCCATGGGACTGCACCAAGGACTATGATTTTAATGATCCAATTCTTTTTATGAGGCCTTGCGCCAGAAGCTAAGTGGAGCTAACAGTTTACTTGCCTGATCCGCTCCGTGCCTAACAAGTAAGAAAATATTGGCATTATTGCAATCTAAGTAAATCACTAATCAAATAAATTTTCCAACTTATACATCAGGCACCCAAAGTATCAGCAAGCATACATATATCTATCATTACAATAATAATTATGTGAAAACAATATTTATTTTGTTAGACATTATATTTGTAGCTGTTTCAAGAAACTTTTCAACATAAGTTAAGAAATTATGGCTACAAGAAAACAGAAGTGATAAGAAATCATAAATAACTGAAATTGCTAAATCAATGATTTGTACGAGTGCTTTTCTACCCATTGCATCTTCTTAAGTCTTCTTGATTTTTAATTCCTCACCATGATAGCTTCTCCCTTTCCCTTTCCCTCATGCAAGATCAACAAATACATCGTTCAAAACCAATTCAGCTATAATATGTATAGCCGAAGCTTCATGGATGCTACGTGTTCACGACGACGAATCCGAGAACCTGTGCTGCTTCTCCATTAAAAAATGACACAACACAAGGCACAAGGTTACTGCCTCAAAGCCTTCATCTACATATAAGGACACAAAATGTGTAAATGGATTTATATTAAAATTTGAAATTAGATGTGTACTCTACCTGATCTTTAAGAGTCACATAACGTAGTTATAGAAAACTTCCTAACGAAAACAAAAACTTAGCCAATATCGTAAGTGTGTGTCATTTGATTTTGGAGCTCCTTAACTTATTCAAAATATAGAAACTAAAACCAAAATGTAACACATTATGTCTACACCATTCAGAACTACTACTTCTCAGTAGCAAAAACTGTCATAATAATAAAACTACTTAATCAATCACCATAAAGAAGTTTTAATCTCCTCAACTCAACATTATGTTGGCAATTTTTTTATGCTTTATCAATTCAAAATGTAGATATTGCTCTTCAAGTGAAACTGTATAGATATTATAAATAGATTCTGCGAGAAGGAGACGAAATCAACCAAAAGAATACGGTTCATGAATATAACTACGATCCACAATATATGTGCAAAAGAGGAAGTGGGAGTGAATGAGATAGAAGGCACACAGAGAGGCAGATCAAATCCAGCCTTACCTAGAGAGCGTTCTTGGTAATGTTCATGTAGTATTTTACTCCTTGTTTTCAAGTCTAGAGAAACGACTGACACAAAATTTTAACCTGATATAATTTCTAGCACCAAACATGCTCATAAAACTCTTTAATCAATCTTGCATCTGTGCTTGTCCTTCCAACAGATAGATGCAGACCAACTAAGATCAGGCACACTAAGTTAATCCTATATCCATGTAACTCCAAACTAATGATACATAATTCTATCTCTAAATAATACAAAGTTTCATTTGCTTTTTATATGCAAGGCACGTTCTTTAGCTTAAAAAAGAAGTAAAAGTTTTATGCCATATAAGAATCAAAATTTTATCGTCACATACTTTTATTGGCCTCTAAACATATCTCAACCAATCAAGAACAAAACCATTAGTTATCAGATCATCGTGTTAATTTCGAATCAAGCATCAAGTTGTAGTTACGTGGGTGCGTGTGTTGTTGTAGTGGTTTGAGCTCTTGGTTTATCTAAGGGAGGTCAAGGGTTCGAATTTTGGGGTGTGCGTGTGTTGTAACTATCAAAAGAAAAACTGCAGTTACGATCCTACAATATATCACCAATCAAATCACTCAAGTATTTAAGTTGCTACTATCATTAAGATTTATAATAATCACCTAATACAAAGCTAGTAGGACCAGTGACTAACCTCAATTTTCCAGCAAAGTTTTAATCACACTACCTCAAGGCAAAGCTTATGATATATAAATTCCAAAATTAACACACTTAAAAAAGAAATGTAAGCTTTTGCCTAAGTCATTAACATAAATTACATGAACTGTCATTTAGCAAAAAAAAATTAAAATTACATGAACTGTCACAATTTAAGAAGTTATTCACCTTTTATAAGCTTATATACACGGCAGCGGAAATACCTAACAAAACAAAAGAACTAAATTAATTTTGCAGAGTAATGGACTTGACCATAGTGCAATGGAGGGTTTGTTAGCACTGGATGGATAATAGATTTATTAATCTTCTTGCACAGGTCTTCTTTAACACCTATAATTACAGTAATTCCTGCGGCTCTTAGGTTTTCCTCCCCAATGAAAGGCAAGAAAACTTTTAGTAGCCTCGTTATAATGTGTAAGAGTAATTCGTGGAGCTCTTAGTTTTTTCACCCGACTGCAAGGCGCAATAAGAAAATTATTCATGGCCTCGTTATATTGTACAAGAGCTTGTTGGTTCTTTAATGGTTCTTTGATTCTATAAAATTATAGTAGTTGTCTGAGTTGATTATAAGCTATAACGGTCAATAGTGATCTTAACTCTTGACTTTGGATGGGATATTTTACTTTAGATTATATAAACCAGGCTAGTATGATAATGCACGAGATGGTCATGAGATTTTGGATAATGCACTGACTAATGTTATTATGTAAATATTAACTGATAATACACATAAGAAGGTTCAAATATTTTTTTTAAATGATTAACCATATACATTCATCCAGGAACGGACACATATAGTTTTCATCTCCTTGATTGGAAAAAAGCTTAAATAGAAACATCTACATTTGGAAGAAAATAAATTGGAAAATTAAAGCCTGAATTTGATATTTTATGATCTAGAGAAGAATTGCGGATATTAAAGATACAAATAATAAATGTACCTAGAGCCTGCAAGATCACTGAACCAACCGATTTTCTGGTGCACAATCTTCTAAAATGACATTGAGTGCATTTTCTTATACTAATTTCTAGCATGACACTTCAAAAAAATAATTATGCAAAAAGTACTGAAGTTTTAATCAGGGTTAATAAATTCAGTTTGAATAAAAGTGTTCAACTGAGACTACATGTTGTATTGTATATGTAAAAGAATACATATTTAACACAAAAACAAATCTAATATACATAACAAATCATTTCCTAAAAGTATGCAACTATTCAATGTAAAAAATCGAGTAAACTACCGGATAAACTAACAATCATAAAAAAGAGTATTAGAATTGTATAAACCCTAAAATTACCTATCGGAGAGAACAACAATAAAGCCCAAACTGCCCAACCTTCCTTAGTTTTCTCACATTGAAGCTGCAACTTTAATGTTCCGAAATCATAAGAAAATGCAAAAACATGAGAAAAACAATTTTAGTATTTAATAAAGCTAAACGTTGAGAGAATTAAGGGTTAAGAGAAGGATAATGAGTGAAGTTGATGCATGTAAACAAATCTTTAATTGTTAAGAATAGCGACATTACCTCAGTGTCCAGAAGTAGTTTGCTCATGAGATGCTAAAAAAATATATGCACACGGCACAACCATCAATCTACTTTGTTTGCCTTTTCTACATATGCCTTCTTGTGAAGGAACTTACACATATATCATCAGAAGAAACTGCATCAGACCAGGCCACAAACAAAATAAAAATTAAGCATGCCTTGACAACATAAATTTAATAGTGTAAATACATGGTCATGTTATCAAAAAAGAAGAGTAACCACTTCAATCATAAGTAGCGGTTTTCTTATAATTGTAACCTTTTTGCTCCCCGAATGAGCTGTCTCTAGTGTTTAATGCCTTCTTTTCCCAGCATTTTACCCTCCCATTTGCAGCTCCCTTGCCACATGCCCCTATTATGCTCTTATATTCCTCAATTACTTATCCAGAAATGAAACATAAATTATTAATCAAAAAATGTTCAATGTAAGCAAGGAAGCCTGATAAATCGTTGGAGAAATGTTCCTGCACATGAACCCAAGTAGCAAGGGCTACTTCATCAAGTTTCATACCAACATCCCAAAGACAACATTTAACCTAAAAAATAAATTTATCTATGGAAGAATAGAATCAAAAGATACATATGTCAGCAAAGAAAAAAGTGGTTCTGAAAGGTTTACCAAAATAATTTAGAGACAAAAATGGTAGACTTGCCTGCGCACATTAATCTGTAGAAGCCCTGTAAGATGATTCTCTTTGTGTGAATAGATCTTCAGATTCACCAGGTAAGGGGAAAATACTGTATAGAACACCATTTCACATCTAAGAATGAGATTTATACTCGTTCATCCTTCTGCAATCAAAACCTTGACCTATACTTAAAAGAATGAGTCTTGAGGCTAATGTACTCAAGTAATCAAGCAAAAATTGAAATAGCAGAAAAGGCCTTTTCTGCTGTGAGACTCCTTATAACCAGAGATATTTCCAATGGAAGTGATATTGGCAATCCAACATAAAGAAATAATCTTGCAATCTGAAATAAGCAATGAGATGCAATGAAAAAATACTGATCTTATTAACACCAATCTTTTCTGAATGCTATGTTTTAGGATATTTATAAGAAACCTGATCAAAGTGCTGTTGAAATAATGAGTTTTAAGAGCATTGTGAAATCCCCACATGACATTATGTCCTCCAGGCAATTGTCTACCACAAAAAATCACTCCTATTCTGATATAAAATACAAGTTAGTTTGTACTTGTGTGCAGATATAAGGTTTTTCCCGCCTTTCTATACAAAACATAGTCCATTAAAAGTATAATACTAATTACAATAACTCAAAGCTATACTAATAGACAGGTCTGCTAAGGAAAAGTAGCTAAAATCAGTTAACATTATTTGCTAAGAAAAGCATATGGCCAGTGGCCAGACACGGTAGTTCATAGTACATAGTAGTACATATAAAAGTTTGGACAAAGCAAAGCAATCAAGTGAAATAGCAGCTAATATGAATAAGGGTCTTTGGGGAAATGATATTTTATTGTAGTTAAACATGTGTTGTGTCCTTATGCGTGCTGTTTCAAGATATTCACTACTTTTTTTTTGTTGTCGCCTTCTTTGATGTTCCCAAGGCATCCTTTCATTGTTGGCTAGTGTTAGCAACAGTTCTTGCAACAGGGTCTGGGTTTCAGATAGCCTGGCAACAGTGTATCAGTCATGCCCGGGGGTATTGTAGTTGTTTGTCTTGATTTCAAAGAGGCATTTTTTTCCCACCATATTATTGAGAACTGGAGCCGCTTCAGGGTCGATCTTATCTTGTTGCATTAGACCGCGGTGGGGTTTTTTTGTAAGTTTTGTCATGTAATATCCTGATGTACATGTGAACATTAGAATAAGCATACCTGCGCAATTTCTACCATGACCTTCTCTATTGGCACTAAAATGAGCCGTTCCACTTCCTTTTTAAATATAGTAAAAGTTGTCTTTCCCGAGCCATCTTTCGCACACACATTTACCCTGTAGCTGCATGCGTTGATGGGTTAGTTACAACTTATGACAGCTATTGCATTCATGTTATTGTAAGGACATAGATTCTGTGGTAGGTACCTCTGTCTGTATTTCTGATCTCCCTTTGGTAGGTACTTCATCTCCCTATGGTGCTTCTGTCTCTAAAATTTCCTGTATGTCCTTTAGTTAAGATTATATTTTAGATCCTTAACTAATGCAACAAAAATTTATTTGAAGGGTATTAAGATTAAGATGGGATGGTTTGTTCAACAAGTGAACTAAAAGAAAAAGGAATTCGATGTCACATCATGTATACCTTACTGTAGGATGTGTTAGGAATCAGCCCGATTCCCTGCGAATGCGGAAGCGATTTGGTAAATATGTGTGCTTAGATCCCACAAATATACGTGATAGTAATGAAGCAACAAACCAACAATACAGTAAAAGAGACAAGAGATTTAACGTGGTTCGGCCCAACCTACATCCACAAGAGCAACAACTTCACACTAGATAAAAGAGATTACAATATCCGGGTATCCGGCCCCTTGAATTTCATACAAAAATTCAGCCCTACAATACCTATTATGTATATCCCCAACTCACTGAAGTGTTTATCTCAAAACCTCCCCTAATCACTGTTTCCCGACAACCTTTCCTTCTCTCTCTCCCAACCCGGACAGTGCCACACAACCTGATAGAAAGACCCCTGCAGTGGGACCACCTCCGATGGCTGCAGTCAGACCCAAGTACCCTAAGGAATAGTTTAGGCACGAGGACCTTCTATCCCGACACTTCCTGAAAGCGGGCTAAACCGGCTTTCCTACTAGACGGACTATCTAGCAGCTATAGAGAGAAGAGAGAATTGTGGTGTAATAACCAATGAAGGAGGAGAGGGGTATTTATAGGAGTTAGATGTGTAGTAGGTGGGGGTTGGTGGAGTTTGGTTGGTGAAGAGTTGGTGAGGAAAGAAGTTACATGCCTAACAATCTCCCCCTCTTTCCAAACTCACAGCTCTTCACTTGCACTCCATACCTGCGCCCTGTTGGCACAACTCCAACTTTCCTCGATCCGTATCATTCCCTACGACAAAACTCCCCCTGAGTCCAAGACTCCAAACTATACCCTAGTTTGCACATTCATTCTCGAATGCCCACTTGCTATACGCACAAGTGTACCATTGACCTCTATTTGTCCAACTACATGCATGTGAAGCAATCTGTTGTATACACACATACTCACTTGATTCACGTCGGCCAATCCCATATGTAGTCCATCACACACGCAAGTGTGACCATCACACACACAAGTGTGACCATCGATCTTTCATTTACTCCCCAACTGCATATCAAACAAATCAATCTGTTGCATGGTTCACTGCTCACTTGATTCGTGTTGATCGATGCCCATATGCAGCTGCAACATACCAACTACTCGTTGATGTCGTGGAAGCCCTTCGACCAAGCATCCATCCCAGCAGTCTTTGCACCATCGTCTAGACTGGAAGGCAATACAACCGCAGCAGTATCCTTCAAGTCACTCTTCCCTCGTGCACGAGATAACCAGATTTTCGAAGTTCCAGTACGTTCTGGCCACGTACTAATCAGACGATATATTCCCCCACGTAGCTCTCCCTTCATCCGAACCACACGGCCTTTTTTGATATTCATAGCTCCCCCTACTACAGAGCATCTGTAGCCTTCTGAAGCTAACCGACCGATAGATATTAGATTCTTCCTCAGCTTAGGCACATATCTTACCCCGTTCAAGCTGCGAACTATTCCATCGAACATTTTGATTTTCACAATTCCAATCCCCTTGATATCACAAGTAGATCCATCAGCCAAAGAAACTGTTTCATTCTTTGTATCTTGGAATTTGTCAAAATGCCCTCTCTCGGAACATACATGGTAAGATGACCCTGAGTCTAATATCCATTCTCCTGGAGAACTAGTGCCTCAATTGAAGACGGTGCAAACATCTTCACAATCGAGAGTAACCACAGCCAATGATGCATCTAGATCTTTCTTATTAAGCGGACAATTCGGCCTAATATGACCCCACTCCTTGCAACCAAAGCACTGCATGCCCTTTTCCCTGTATCTGGATTTACCCCTGCTATTGGTAGATCCTCTCACAACACCTCTTCCTCTATTATTTTGACTACGCAAAGCCAAAACTGTCATTCCGTCCTTGTCACCATCCTGGTTCTTCCTTCCAGCATTTGACAAAAGTGCTGACTGAACCTCCTCCATTTTTAACGTGTCCTTTCCGTACAAAATGGTTGTGACCAAATGATCGAATGACTCTGGAAGCGAAGTAAGAAGAATAAGGGTCTTATCTTCTTCCTCCAAGTTTACATCAACCTTTTCAAGTTGATCAACAATACCATTAAACACATTCATGTGCTCAATAACATTGCCTTGAGCTGCTATCTTCAGCTTGTATAACTCGCGCTTCAGATTTAACTTTGTAGTCAAGTTCTTCCTGAGATACAATGTCTCCAACTTTGACCATAATTCCTTCGGCGTGCTTTCGTCAACAACATTATTGATAATGTTATCAGCAATGCATAGCCTGATGGTACTCATGCATTGCGACTCAGCATCCTCCCAATCTTCATCGCTCATCTTTGTTGGTTTTCCCTCCTTCCCCTTCAAAGCCCTTGCTAGCTTCTGTTGGGTTAGGACATCCTTTACCCTTCTCTGACAAAGAGTAAAACTTCCTTTACCATCATATGGAGTCACCGTGAATCCTTTAATACTTGTCATGATCTCCGTTTGCACACACAAACCAATCCAAACAACTAAATCAATTGGCCAGGTAAGTGTAAGAAACAGTGGGAGATCTTCCGTCAAAACGGCGCCAAATTAGACAACCACTTTTCTTAACGACTTTCCTTCGGCACCAATAATTTAGACACAACTAGCTCTGATGCCAACTGTTAGGAATCAGCCCGATTCCCTGCGAATGCGGAAGCGATTTGGTAAATATGTGTGCTTAGATCCCACAAATATACGTGATAGTAATGAAGCAACAAACCAACAATACAGTAAAAGAGACAAGAGATTTAACGTGGTTCGGCCCAACCTACATCCACAAGAGCAACAACTTCACACTAGATAAAAGAGATTACAATATCCGGGTATCCGGCCCCTTGAATTTCATACAAAAATTCAGCCCTACAATACCTATTATGTATATCCCCAACTCACTGAAGTGTTTATCTCAAAACCTCCCCTAATCACTGTTTCCCGACAACCTTTCCTTCTCTCTCTCTGAAAGGCATATGATGTAGCCTATTTGTATTTCGAGGATACAACTCAACTTAAACAAGATTGTAATAGTGAATAGTATATAGACTGTCACAAGGAATCTCAGATTGTATTATCTGTCAGAAGAAAAAGATCAAGGTCAATCTACAGACTTGAAGATTTACTACATTGAAAGAAGCTCAGTCATCTGATTAAGCCTCAGTGGAGTATTCGTTAAGAAGTGGATTCATTTAAAGTGACAGAGATTTCAAGGTGACAAAGACAGTACAGAAGATTAAAGAGAGAGAGGAGAAAAGAAAAGGAACCAGATTTTAAAGTCAATATATGAAGAACAATCATTGCGGTTAGTCACTCATGAACCAGACAGTACATCGAGTGTCAACATTAAACAGTGATTGTTCATCATTAACTTCAGTGGTTCAAGCTATCAAGACTGGTATGTGAGAAAATCATTGTGCAAGCAACAGAAGTGCTAAATTAATTAACCACAAGGATTTTACTATCAAGTGGACTGGCTGTGAGGAAAAAGATTTATCACAAAGAAATGCAAAGTGAAATATTCTTAAAGCTGGAACCCCGGTTGGAATTGATATATTTTTTGTTAAGCAAAAGGAGTCCGGTTCCAGACGCTCAGGAGACCGCAGCTTAGAGCTTAAGGATTTATTTATATTAATAAATATTTTATTTATTTGGAAAATTATATTTATAAATATCTAATAATATTAGATATTTATTTTTATAATTTCTGGATTAAAATAATTATTTATTTTAATTAAAGATTATAAGCTGTGCGGATTAAAAAGCATTTCTACGGAGCCCGTCCTAATAAAGACAAATTAAGCCCCGGTTGATTCTTAATTTGAAAAGAGGTCACCAGGTCATTTTGATTCAGAGGCGCGTGTCATTTAAAGAAAAAAAGAGAATTGATTTATGTTAATTTTCATTTAATTAATATAATTATGTAATTGATTTAATTAATAAATTCATTCATTCTGAATTAATTTATTTGTTAAATTAATTATCTTATTAATTAAATTAGAATTAATGTATTAATCATAATGCTATTAAATGATTAAGTGACTAATTAATTTAATTAGTTATGACTAGTTAATATAAGTCATGATGAATTAATTAATTAGTCATGATAGTTCAGTGTTGAATTTAGTCATGACAGTTCAATATAAACTAAGTCATGATAGTTCAACCTCCTAAGTCATGATAGTATACTCGCTAGTCATGACAGTGTATCCTTAGTCATGACAGATGAAGCTAAGTCATGATAGCCTTACTGATTACATTATCATGACTAGTTAGTCATGATAAGTCAAGTGACTAAGCAAAGCAAAAAGAGTCAGTAGCTTTTTTGTTCCTTTTGTATATAAACAAGAGACCAGCCGCCAGAGACAAAAACGCAAATACACAGGAAGAAGAAAGAAGCTCAAAAACATATCATCTCTCTCATCTTTCAAGCAATTAAATTCCCATAAATTCTTGAGTTCTTTGTATCAAATATTGTATCCATTGGAACTTAATTATTTGTGATTCTTGTACTACTAGCGAATTAAGTTTCCTAGTTTTTGAATTGATATCTTGATTTTTATTAACTAAATTAGAAAAGTTCATGTTGAATTTTCTAATTAGTTATTAATTTCTTGATAATCACTTGTACTGATTTTGTAACACCCATCAAGTTAATATATTGTTATATTCAACTTGAAATTTGTGTTATTTTATTCCGCACAAATTTGTTTGAATTAAATATTATTCATTGGACAAATTTGGAGAAAATGATATAGATTG
This sequence comes from Kitagawia praeruptora, assembly GCA_037693485.1. Classification (NCBI taxonomy): domain Eukaryota; kingdom Viridiplantae; phylum Streptophyta; class Magnoliopsida; order Apiales; family Apiaceae; genus Kitagawia; species Kitagawia praeruptora. Next base: position 157,070,039 of record CM075348.1, on the reverse strand, counting down.
TATTCAACCCCCCCTTCTACAATCTTATTGGACCTAACAATTGGTATCAGAGCCTATTGATTGATACACAAATCAAGATCCTATTTTTATTCAATCAAAAATTTATCTCGAATTTTTAACTCTCTTAAAAATTCATCATGTCTTCAAAAGCCATTGTTAAGATTCCCATATTTAATAAGGATAATTATGATATGTGGAAAAATAAAATGGAGTTGTTTCTTGATGTTACAAATTCCAAATATTTGGATGTTCTGAAAAATGGACCTAAAATTCCTATGGTTCATGAAGAACAAGTTGTTACTGATGGAGTTGTAACAATACCTGCTAAATCCTATCCAAAGGACTCTAAGAACTATACTCCTGATGAAAAGGAGGATGCTGGATTGGACAAAAATCTGAGGCTCATTTTAATAGATTCCCTGGATGCTGTGATGTATAGTCATGTGATGAATTGTAAAACTGCTAAGCACATTTGGGAAACTATTGAAACTATTAATGAAGGAACTGATGAAGTCAGGGAAAACAGACTTCAAATTTTGACCTCTGAATATGAACACTTTAGAGCTGGCCCCAATGAAGGCATTCAGGAAGTGTTCGAAAGGTATAACAAAATAATCAACAACTTGCAAGTTCATGGCAAGCAATATACCCAGAAGGAGATCAACATGAAGTTTTTGCTGACTATGCCTACTCACCTAGAGCATAGAATAACTGCCATCAGAGAATCGAGAGATTTAAATAAGATTGCTCTTGACAGGCTGTTTGGTGTTCTGAAAACATATGAATTAGAACAAGTACAGCAGAAGGAGTTCTCTGGAAAAGGCAGAGTTGCAAGTTCTTCTACAGCTCTAGTAGCTGAAGTTCCTAAAGAAGTGGAAGCTAAAGTTGTTCAACCTAAAAGCTTCACCAAGGAACAAACTGAAGTTGAACATGGCCAAACTCCAGCTACTCAGGATGGTAGTGAATTCTATTCACTAGAAGAGCTGGATCAATTAGAAGATGAATCTATGGCAATGATGGTGAGACAATTCAGTAACTTCAGATTCAGACGAAATCCAAAGTTCAGGTTTAAGTCTAATAGCAGATTCCAAAGAGGAGGTTCTTCATCCTTTAGTAACAGGGGAGGTTACAAAACTGGAACTGTTGACAGAAGCAAGATTCGTTGCTTCAACTGTAATGAGTTGGGACACTTTGCTACTGAGTGTCAGAAACCTAAGCAAGCATAGAAGAAAGACTATGCTTCTGGGAAAAAAAAACTGGAAGAGCTTATGTAGCTACCGGTAAAAGCTGGGATGACACAGACAGCGAAGATGAAGAATATGGAAACTTTGCGCTGGTAGCAAATGATGAGACATCCGACTATTACAGAACTCCGGTAATACTCACTGATGCTGAACTTATTCGTAGTTTACGTGATTGCTTGACTAATGCACAAAATGGATACGAAAGAATAAGTCTAGTAAACACTAAACTTGAAAATGAATTGGAAGAATTAAAGAAGGTGCATGTTAATCAAGATCAGCAAATAAAAGAAATAGCTTGACTTAACTACAGAGAAAAGTCAATATCAGAATACATGCATAAACAAATTGCTAAAGTTGCTGAACTTGAAACTAAGATAAAGGAACAGAATGTCAAATTATCTGCTTGCTTTAATTCTGTGAAAATTTCTAAAGAGTTATTCAATAAACAAGCTGTAGAACAAACCGTAGGAATAGGGTTTGGCTACAACGAAGCTGTTGGAATGTTAGGCATAAATTCCCCTAATTCTGTTAGTGCTAAAGAAAGGGGAATACCACATGTGCTTAAGAATGTTGAAGATCCACTCTTTAAGAAGTCTGTTGCAGAGCCTCTAGATATGACTTCTCTTGTTATTCAAGAGGAGATGCGTACTGAGGACATTGCTAGTGGTAGTGTCCAACTTGATAATGATAAATCTGTTAGGACACCTACAACCAAAAATGTTAAATCTAATAAGGTTGTTTCTATGAAACCAATGAAGTTTGTTCCCAGTTCATCTAAAATTGAGTTAGATGATAATAAGTTGAAACAGAACAATAACATGTCTGACATGCATATCATGCCTATTATTGATTCTTCTCATAAAGCATGTGGTGTTGTCAATTGTATGTCTTGTGCTTTTAATGTGATGTCTGCTTACTTTAATGGTAATCATGCATGTGCTAATAAGACTACTCCCCGACAACATATGAACAGAAACAAAAATGTCAGATCAAAGACTGCTAGTCCTCCTCATGTTAGGAGAGAGACATTTGTACCTAAGCCTAAACAAAGTTTTACTAAGGCTGTTTACAAGGTCAAATGTCCAGTCAATGAAACAAGTGTTATTGCTGGTAAACAAACATGGATACCCAAAATGAAACAAAAGATTGTAAAATCTGTTTATAGGGTAAAATGCTTGTTGACTAATGGTAAAATTGGTGTTAAGGTGAAAAATGTTGTTTTTCCTGACAAAGGCCAATTCTTTAAGTATTATGGACCCAATCAAATTTGGGTTCCGAAGAAGGTTTAATCCGTTTGTCATTGCAGGGTGTTGAGCAGGTTGAGCGAGTAACCTGGATCTTGGACAGTGGATGTTCAAGGCATATGACTGGTGACAGAACCCTGCTGACAAATGTGGTGGAGAAGGCTGGCCCAGTAGTTACCTTTGGAGATAACAGCAAAGGTAGAACTGATGGATATGGCAGACTTGAAGCTGGAAATGTTATCATTGATGAAGTTTCTTTTGTGAAAGGACTTGAGCACAATTTGCTCAGTGTTAGTCAATTCTGTGATAAAGGATATGAAGTTTATTTCAACAAGAAGAATTGTCTAATTTCACACAAGAGACATGAAAAGCCACAACTGACAGGAGTTAGAAAAGGCAATCTGTACGTAGCCAATATGAACTCGGGAAGCACTGAAGAAATCACTTGCTTCTACACTAAAGCATCTAATGATGAGAGTTGGCTATGGCACAAGAAACTTTCTCATCTAAATTTCAAGACAATGAATTCTCTAGTTAAAGAGAATTGGTGAGAGGTTTGCCTTCAATGGAATTCACTCAAGAAGGACTGTGTGATGCATGTCAAAAAGGCAAGCTAAAAAGGGCAAGTCACAGGAGCACTGACACATCTTCAATAACTGAACCATTACAATTACTTCATATGGATTTGTTTGGTCTAGTTAATGTGATGTCCATGTCAAGGAAGAGATATGCTCTAGTGATCGTTGATGATTTTTCAAAATACACATGGGTCATATTTTTGAATTCTAAAGATGAGACTCCACAACTGGTGATTGATCACATCAAATTAATTGAGCGAGATTCTACATATCCAGTGAGAGCTATAAGATCAGACAATGGAACTGAATTCAAGAATGCAGTTCTAAATGACTTCTGCACTGAGAAGGGTATAACTAGACAATACTCAGCTCCAAGAACTCCTCAGCAAAATGGGGTAGTGGAAAGAAAGAATAGAACCTTGATTGAAGCTGCACGTACTATGTTAAGTGAATCAAGGCTTCCATTGTACTTTTGGGCTGAAGCTGTCAACACTGCTTGCTATACCCAGAATCGAACTCTAATCAATAAAGACCATATGAAGACACCCTATGAAATTATGGCTGATAAGAAACCATCACTCAAATATTTTCATGTATTTGGGGCAAAATGCTTTGTGCTTAAAGAAGGTGATGATCAAGGTGGTAAATTCGATACCAAAGCATTTGAAGCAATTTTTATTGGTTATTCAATGAGGGCATACAGGGTGTATGTGATTGATGAACAGAAAATGAGTGAAAGTGTCAATGTAACATTTGATGACACTAAACTCCCTAGTATCCAAACTGAGGATTCATCTGAAAAGCTATCTTTTAATGACATGACAGATCCAGATTCAGATGATGACAATCCACCTGATGTTTTTTTTTATGCTACTAACAACAATGATAATGGTGATGATGATGATGATCAGGGTAATGGTGGTGAAAACAATGATAATAATAAAGATACACCTTACACTTCTGAACATTCATCTAGTCAACCTGGCAACAACTCAGGGGGAGATAATGAAGGATCAACTGGTCACACACAACATCACAATGAAGAACAAGGCGAATCATCAAGATCTAATCTTCCCAGACAGACTGTTTGGAATAGAGCTCATCCTTTTGAGCTAATCATTGGTGATCCAGATGTTGGTGTGAAAACTAGAAGTGCTACTCAAAATCAATGTAATTATTCAGGGTTTCTATCTGAAATGGAACCTAAGAAAACTGAGGAAGCTCTTTCTGATCTTGATTGGGTGATTGCTATGCAAGATGAACTCAATCAATTCAAACAACAAGAAGTATGGAAGCTGGTATCCAGACCCAAAGACAGGAAAGTGGTTGACACTAGGTGGGTATTCAGAAACAAACTTGATGAAGATGGTATAGTGACGAGAAATAAGGCAAGACTGGTAGCAAAGGGTTATTCACAAGCTGAAGGCATTGATTATGATGAAACCTACGCTCCAGTGGCAAGACTTGAGGCTATCAGAATATTCTTGGCATTCGCAGCATTCTCAAACTTTAAGGTTTATCAAATGGATGTCAAGAGTGCCTTTCTGAATGGTAAGCTAGATGAAGAGGTATATGTAGAACAGTCCCCTGGCTTTGAAGATCCAGAATTCTTGGACTATGTCTACTTTCTCTTCAAGGCTATCTATGGTCTTAAGCAAGCACCAAGAAAATGGTATGACACTCTTTCTGAATTTTTACTTGAAAATGGTTTTGTTAGAGGTGTCATAGACAAAACTCTCTTCACAAAGAAACATAAAAATGATACAATATTAGTTCAAATCTATGTGGACGATATAATATTCGGGTCTACTAATGATCTTCTTTGCAAGAAATTTGCTAAGTTAATGCAGGGTAAGTTTGAAATGAGCATGATGGGTGAGCTGAAGTTCTTTCTTGGATTGCAAGTAAGTCAAAGGACAGATGGGATATTTATCTATCAATCCAAGTATGTCAAAGAGCTTCTCAAGAAATATCAAATGGAGGACTCATCTTCAGCAAGAACACCATCATCTACAGCTGTTAAATTTGGAGCATGCGAAAATTCTATTAAGGTAGATATCACAAGCTACAGAGGTATGATAGGCTCATTACTTTACCTTACTGCAAGTAGACCAGATATTATGTATGCTACATGTTTATGTGCAAGGTTCCAATCGGATCCTAGAGATGTTCATCTCATTGCTGTAAAACGAATCTTGAGATATCTTAAGGGTACGCCTAACTTAGGCATCTGGTACCCTAAAGATTCTGGTTTTAATCTTGTTGGATATACAGATTCAGATTATGCAGGAAGTGTTGTAGATATGAAAAGCACCTCTGGGAGTTGTCAATTCCTAGGTGGCATGTTGGTTTCCTGGTACAGCAAGAAACAGCAAACAGTTTCCAACTCAACAGCTGAAGCTGAATACATAGCTGCTGGAAGCTGTTGTGCACAGATTTTGTGGATTAGGAATCAGCTAAGGGACTATGGCTTTGTACTTGACAAAATTCCTATCTTGTGTGACAATACAAGTGCCATAGCAATCTCCAACAATCCTGTGCAGCATACGAGGACAAAGCACATTGATATCAGGTATCATTTCATTAGAGAGCATGTCATGAATGGTACCGTGGAGTTACATTTTGTACCCACGGAAGAACAAACAGCAGATATTTTTACTAAGTCTCTTGACGAATCCACATTCACCAGAATTGTTGGTGAATTGGGTATGTTAAATAGTCCTAGTAATTAAACTAGTTAATATCTGAGGTTTGCTATTTAATAATTTATAAGTGATTATCTTTGTAAATATTTGTTATTAAAATCACTTGTATAATTATTTTATCAACTTATTTTCTTGCTTGTTAATTCTTAAATCATTGTCATTATCTTCTTAATATATTCCTACTTACTTCTTTTAATTTTAGAATATTTTAATTATCTTTAAAAATATTTTTCTCAAATTTTACAAGTTGAAATTAGTGAGAAATCTATTTTTGTTGAAAATTACTTTTGAATATTTGTGTTGATTTAATAAGTCATATTTTCTCTTTAAATGATTTTCTAAAAGAAAGTTATTTTATTAAGAAAATATATAGTTTATTAATTTACTACAAATATTTATGTAAATAGTTAATAGTTTATTAATTGGTTTGTAGTGTTTGTCCTTTTGTTATTAATGTTTGATTTCATAAAAGGGACTACATATGATTGTTTTTATAATTTTTATTCGATTTTATAATTTTAGTGTAAATTATTTTGCTATTTTATAGCTTGTTTTAATAATTAAATTTGCTTCATTGTTAGAATTGCTTCATGTAAATAATCTGGTACATATTCTGTTAATATTTGATTGTTAGAATAGTTATATTGGTCCTCATCTCGAACTTCGAGATAAAGTTCGAGATAGATCTTATCTCGAAAATTTTGAAGATAAAACTAGGCACACTGGTAACTCAAACTCGAATCCTAAGTCGAACTTCGAGATAGTCAGTTTCGAGATGAAGTTCGAGATAGTCAGTTTCGAGTTGAAGTTCGAGATAGTCACTAACTCGAAAATCTAAGTCGAGTTTCGAGTTGAAGTTCGAGATAGTCACTAACTCGAAAATCTTCCCAGACTTAGAATTTTCAAAACTTCACTCTGAAAGCTCAAATCGATATCGGACCTAATATTTGTGTGTTGTTGTAATTAAATAATATGTTTTAAATTATTATTTTATTAATGTTTCGAATATTCTGTAAATATTTTTTATACAGTTATTTTTGAATAAAAAAAAATTTTAAAAATTAAAAAAAAAATAAAAAAAATAAAAAATAAAAAAAAATAAAAAAAAATAAAAAAAAATCGTAATTTTCTTTTCTTTTTAGTTTTTATTTAATATTATTTTTATGTATATTATTTCTTATTTTGTATATTATTTTTCATGTGTATATAAATAGTTTGTATAGTTTTTCAGTTTAGTCACTATACTTTCAAAACTTACAAACAGGTCCCTGTACTTGGTTCTTTTGTACTTCTTCTGTTTAACACACACATATCATGCTGTTTTAACTTCTAATCTTTGTTGTGTTGTTGTTATTAACAGAATTTTGTATATAGGAACATTGTTGGTATCAAAATGGTATATGTCAATTCAATTGTTTAGAAACTAACGTTTGATTTTCAGGTTCTAACAATTGAAAGACAAGACCTAACAAGTGTTAACAAGTGGTAACAGTTGGTATCTAACATACAGGATCTAAAACATGATAAAATAGTTTTGTTTTTATTGGTTTAAACATTAACATTCATTAATTTGATTAATAGTTATTGTTAATTAGATTGTTGTTTATGTTTTTGTTTAGTAAAACCGGCTCAAGATCTATATCTTTCCTAACTCAAAATCTCTTTCTATAGTTGTGATTGCTTATATTGTAAACCTTTTGAAATCACAACTGTATATCATTCTATCTCTATTGCTCATATTCTGTGATGCAGGTTCATCTAAATGGAGTTTTGCTTTCTCACATGTTTAGTAATAAGGTTGTAAACCCAACAACTTTTATCCCAGACTACAGTCAAACTCAAACACATTCTATCTTACACCCTAAAAGGAAGTAACCTATCAGACTAAAGGTCACCAGGGAGTAACTGCACATGATGCAGCAAATAAGGATGTGTGGGATATTCAGTTGGAGAGTCACTACCTTATACACTAACCAAAATATTTCATATGCACAAAGTGAGAATGCACACACTAAGGATGAATTGATGGAAACCTGTAATCCAACCATTTTATGGTTAGGATTATAAGTTAAAGGTTCTTTAATGAACTAAGTGTCTTCACAGACATTAGAAGGGAATCTTGATCTCAATGCTAAATTTCTAGATCATTGTTTACCTTCTCAGAATTCAAATCTGAAAACCTTTAAAAGGGAAATTAGCAACTTGTAGATTATGACTCAGATTCGTCTGACGAGTCTAACGAGGATTTGGGATTTGCGAACTCCCATTGCACCACCATAGACCTCTCTTGAAGGGGCTAGGGTGATTTTTTTCCTTGCAGGTACACTAAAGGATGTTGGAGCTATGAGTGATAAGAGTGATACACTAGTGAGCAAGAGTGTAAACACAGAGAGAAGTGAAACACTCAACACAAATGAGTGGAGAGAAGAGTGAAACACTTGTGAGGTACACTAAACACTATCACACACTCACAGTGAGGAAGAAAATGAAACTTCCTTTCTAACAAAGAACTCTATAATTGGTACAACTACTTTGTCAACTAGTTGATTGGAGGATTCCTCAACTAAGGGGGAGAAGTAAAGGGGTACAAGAAAAATGAGAGTAGGTTAGAAAGGGGGAGCATTTAGCATTTACAGACTGTGCTTTGGAAGAGAAGCAAGTCAAGTTACTAAGGGGAGATTCAGTTGAGAAGAAAGGGGAGATATAAGGAGAAAGTTACATCACAATACTATTCTATTAGTCTTTCAATGTACTATGTATAAAGGCTAAGTGGAGGAGTAGTAGATTTCCTAGAAGTTATAGAAATGGTATTGATTCACCATTGTCTACATAGTAGAAACAGTTGTTTTTCTTAAGTGAGAAAAGTTGTGTCAAAAAAGGGAAGTGATTGTAAATCAAGAACTGCTGATAATCACCAATGTAAGATATGAAGGATTATCAGGCAGAGATATGAAGAATCAGAAATGAAGATGAGTTATCTATTGAAGATCAGTTCAGTGCTAGAGGAATAATCATCTATCATTTCATCAATTGAGGATTCTGTAATTGTTAAATTCAAACCAGAGAAATTTTTTAATGTACTATTTGCTAAGCTCTTAAATGCTTAATCTTTTTCTTGTTTAAGTGAGTTAGTTGAGTTATCCTCTAGGTATTTGCTTGTTATTGTCTAACAAACAAATAGGGGGAGATTGAAAGGCATATGATGTAGCCTATTTGTATTTCGAGGATACAACTCAACTTAAACAAGATTGTAATAGTGAATAGTATATAGACTGTCACAAGGAATCTCAGATTGTATTATCTGTCAGAAGAAAAAGATCAAGGTCAATCTACAGACTTGAAGATTTACTACATTGAAAGAAGCTCAGTCATCTGATCAAGCCTCAGTGGAGTATTCGTTAAGAAGTGGATTCATTTAAAGTGACAGAGATTTCAAGGTGACAAAGACAGTACAGAAGATTAAAGAGAGAGAGGAGAAAAGAAAAGGAACCAGATTTTAAAGTCAATATATGAAGAACAATCATTGCGGTTAGTCACTCATGAACCAGACAGTACATCGAGTGTCAACATTAAACAGTGATTGTTCATCATTAACTTCAGTGGTTCAAGCTATCAAGACTGGTATGTGAGAAAATCATTGTGCAAGCAACAGAAGTGCTAAATTAATTAACCACAAGGATTTTACTATCAAGTGGACTGGCTGTGAGGAAAAAGATTTATCACAAAGAAATGCAAAGTGAAATATTCTTAAAGCTGGAACCCCGGTTGGAATTGATATATTTTTTGTTAAGCAAAAGGAGTCCGGTTCCAGACGCTCAGGAGACCGCAGCTTAGAGCTTAAGGATTTATTTATATTAATAAATATTTTATTTATTTGGAAAATTATATTTATAAATATCTAATAATATTATATATTTATTTTTATAATTTCTGGATTAAAATAATTATTTATTTTAATTAAAGATTATAAGCTGTGCGGATTAAAAAGCATTTCTACCAAAAAAAGGGATAACCAACTACAAATTATACCTCCTTTTGCTTATTGTAATATATATAGTACAAATTAGAGATCTTTAATAGTTTGTAGTTTGGTTAACCAAATTATTCACAACCGTTAGATTTTCAGTCTAAATAGATCATGACCATTAGATACAAAATACTAAAAATTGTTATATACAGAGGTCTAAAGTTCGATTCCCGCCAACAACATATTAATTTATATTTAATACCAAAAATTATTATATACAAAGATTTAAGGTTCGAATTTTTCCGATAAATACTAAAATTAATATTATAATATTATATTACACTACAAATAAATTATAAAAAATTAAAAATAATTGGCACTTTACACAGACTGTAAGCTAGTTATTATTAATTCTCGTAATGGGTTTGTTTAAAATCCATATCAATTTTCGACATAATTTTCGATTATAACAAACTCATAAAAAAAGGGGTAAATTGGCGTTCCCCCGACCAAGAGCAGGTTAACCCTTATGAACACGCACCTGCACGCAATACATGTGTGTGTCCCTCATTTTCCTATAATTTATTTATAATATAATATAATATTATAAATATTAGTTTAAAAATAAATTATAAATATTAGTTTAAATATGTTAGATTCGAACATTACATTTTTATATATAATAATTTTTAGTATTAAATATAAATTAATATGTTATTGGCGGTTTTTAGTATTGTTATATCTAACGGTCATGATCTATTTGGGTTGCTGATCTAACGGTGATAAATGAAGGATAACCAAAAATAGGGATAACCAAAAAAAGGGGTAACCAACTACAAATTATACCCCATTTTGCTTATTATAGTAGATATATATAGTATAGATTACAGATTATTTTAATTATTTTTATTTTATTATTATCTCACGTAAACTTTAATTTAAATAATCCACATCTTCTTTCACACTACTGAAAGTTAAAATTTTGATTTAGTAAATTATTATTAAAATGATATTTATAATTTTTTGATTTGATTCCGTAATTACATAGGTACCCTCGTTTATTCACATTTATAACTTTTGATAATTCACCTAATTTAAATGAATACGTAATAAATAATGTAATTTGAATAAATTAATTTAATATCAATAAATAAAAAATAATATAAAATATATGTATAAAAATTATAAAATATCACGTAATTGATATCATCAAAAAATTTGATCGCCTAAGCATTTAATATCGTCTACTTATATCATTAAAAAAATTAATATTATTAAATTGAAAATTATTAATTTTTTTCATTCAGAAAAAAATTATATTAATCTAACAAACAACATCACTTATTCCGCATTCAGAATAATCATTCGTTCAGAATTTTAATCATTCAGAAATTTTTGTTCAGATTTAACAAATGACCCCTTAGTCACTTTTTGTATTTCAACAATGGCCTAGTGGTGTCTTAAAATATTAGGACATCCATCTCATACCCTTTATTTAAGGTACATCAATACTTGTCCTAGATCATTTTTAACAATAAAAAATGGGAAAAGAGTATTTAAAGCACATAATAGAAAAGTTTTCTATTAGTGCGGCTTAAAATATGATAAATTAATTATTATTTGAATAATCCAACCGTACGGATGTTAAATTTATACGAAAATACGTGAATGTTCAAATTTTCGTGTAATTTAATTATTTGGAACTATAAATTTATAGCAATAAGATTATGATAAATCTGTGTCGTTGAATATATATAGAAAATAGTACACTACTAAAAAACTGTTAATAGACATCACCGTTTTTAACATCGATTACAATAAAACCGATGTTAAAAATCAATTTAACATCGCCCGTTTTATAACCGATGTCTTTTAAACATTCAGACATCACTTGACATATCAACCGATGTCTAAATGTTTCCTTAAAAATATTTAGACATCACTTCATTTATGAACTGATGTCTAAATGTCTACTTAAAAAATAAACGCGCGTCTCCCTCTCAATTATTCCCCCCTTAGTTTTATTTTCCTCCTCCTTTTAAGTTTCATTTGCCCGCTATTACCAAATCTGTTCCCCCTTAACAAAAATTTTGTATTTCCCCCTCCCCAATTCTAATACATCCAGACAAATTAATTCATTAATTCATTAAAAATAAAACAAAACCCAGGCCATCTCTCTCTCTCTCTCGACACAGACCTAACCTTACATAGTCATATCTCTCTCTCTCTCTCGCGACTCTCACCTCTCTCGACTCTCACCCCTCTCACCTCTCTCTCTCTCTCGCGACTCTCACCTCTCTCGACTCTCACCCCTCTCACCCCTCTCTCCACTCTCTCCCGACTCTCACCTCTCTCGACTCTCACCCCTCTCTCCACTCTCTCCCGACTCTCACCTCTCTCTCTCTTCACTTCACTCTCACAAGCTGTCTCTCCTCTCACCTGACTCTACCGACTCTCTCTCCACTCTCAATCGAAGAAGCTCGGTTCGAAGCTCAGTTCGAAGAGGCTCTATCCAAAGCTCGAATTGGTAAGCTCAATAGATTTGTTTATAGATTTGTATGTATGTTAATCGTTTCAAAGCATGCATTTTGTTAAAAATCAATTGGGGGTTGTTAAAAATCAAAACCCTAATTTTTAAAATTGGGGGTTTTGTTTGTTGGTGTTTGTATTTGTGTTTTATGTTCATATATGTATTGTATGTTTGATTTTGTGCGTTTCTCTAAATATTAATTCTTGTAAATGTGTAAATACTAATTAGTTATTTATTTTTTGGATGTAGTTTAGTCAATTCTTGATATAGGTTGGCTTGTTTTGGGTTATTTAGTGTTGTTGATAATGTTGAAGTGATGGGTTAAGATAAAGAATGGATTTTGATTGATGGGATTTTGTTAATTTGTAGTTTTATTTGTTTAAAATGTTGGATGTATTGTTTGGTTTGCTGCTTTTTTGATTATGCCTGCTTAGAGTTGGAACTTGAGTTTTGATTTTTGTTATTTGTGTAAATGGTGTAGTCATTTTTATGCTCATTTGTTGAAGTGTGTGCGTGTTTAGACCAATTCAAAGTGATTTAGCACTGGATCAACGTCGTAAAAGCTGATTTTAAAGGTTTCACTAAATATTTAATTCAATTTGCAGGAGAGATGGGTCCAGATTTCATCCCAAAAATGCCTGCCAAATCTCTAGCCTCGCAGCAATTAAATAGTCCGCATTCATTAGTTGTTCCGTCAAGCCAAATTTGATGACACTAGTGGTGATGTAAGAAGTCTATGCGATTTATTCATCATCTTGTTTATTCAGTTGTTTAAACTTCCCTGCCTAATGTGACATAATTGTAGTGCCTTAGTCCTGCTGGAGAATACAATCTTCGGCTTATATTATCAAGTAGCTGCACCCAAAGATGGTTGCAACTTATTCAGGAAGGTATATGTGTTGCACATGAATCTTTAGTTTATATTAACTATTTGTATAATGATTACCCAGAGTGGTAAGTAGATAGTATCCAGAGTGGTAAGTAGATAGTATCCTGTGTTGGTACATCTCTAAATGCATTGCACGACTAAAACCTGGTCTTACTCTAGGTGGTTTGCTAAGTGGTTCCTACATCCAGATGTCGTATCAGAGTACGCTTACATTTTTCTTTGGGATGAAGACCTTGGAGTTGCCAATTTCTAAGTTGGGAGGTAATCTTTTATCCATATGTACATGGATGAACATTTGCGTTCAATGAGATTTTACATATTCCTTGAAAAACAATTTGGATTTGGATCCGCAATCTCAGAGCACTAAACTAAATAAATTATCATCAAGCTAAAGTGCTATTAAAGAAGCTCAAAACACATGCTACAGGTGGGTAGAAATGATTGCTCCCATCTTCTCAAGAGCATCTTGGCGCTGCGTATGGCATATGATCCAAGTATCATTCAAAAAAACAAAAATATTCAGACAAAGAAAATCTGCTACAGTATAAACCAGTTTACTCTTTCTGTAATAGTTGTGAAAGTTAATATGGATGCTTTTATATGTGATTTAAAAAAATAACTTTTTTTTTGTTTTTAATTTCAGAATGACTTAATTCATGCTTGAAGTTATTAATATCATGTTAACATGAAACTGGAAATTAGAAACTACTTAATCCTAAGTTCTCTCAATGCATTGTTTTATACCTTATTTTTTATTTGTGCTTGCTCTTTACTGATCATTGATGCAGACACATGCTGAACCAACAAGCCATGCTCCTCAGAATACAAATCTCCAAGGAAACGGAACATTGGTATCTAATTTACACCTAGTAGTTGTGACCATAGTTCTCTCAACAGGTATATCTATCTCTGCTATAATATGTCTGTAGGCAAGAATCTCTGGTAAACATCTCAGAACAAACGTGCAACTATTTTTTGCATCACATTATTCAACATTCAGCTTTCTTTTTCCAAGGATCAGTGTTAAAAATACTAATCATGTATTTTCATTTTATATTTGGATTAGAACTAAATGATATATTGTCATAAGTTGCATAACAGAATACTTTTAGCTGCTGGTTGTGTTTATAATATTTGTTAGTAAAACTTTGACGTATCAGTGTCCTTGTTGACTTATGAACGTGCATGTCTTTACTGTACGGTGTTTCTTTGCAGTTCCGTTTATATTTCTTGCACAAATAATAACGTTAATCTCTTGCAATTCTTTCCACTGTAGGCTGCTACAAGAGGCTGTTTCTATGCAAGCCTTGCTGCTCAGAGGAATTTCGCAGAGGTAATATTTGTTTGTTTAAGTCTCCAGTTATGCATGAATGAAACTAAAGAGGCCACTAATGGCAGGTAATAGCGAAGGATGAAGCTCAGGGTATGGTCAGCAAATTTGTTGGCATTGGACTTGGCATAGCAATTGCTAACTGCATACAATCTTCTACCAGGACAACACTTTAATTATGTATGTATGGTTAATTAATATTAGGTGATATTAATAGCTTAATAGCTCATACCTTCATCTTTTGCTATGATTAGGTTTAGGTTCATCATCAACCGAAGAAAAGGCTTCCAACAAACTTGATGAAAGACTAGGCATTGCTAGTCTTGCTGTTAACCAAGGTGATTATGGTAAGGGTCCATTCTCATTTCTCAATGACTATGCATTAATATCGAGTATTCTTTCATCGATGCTATACAGTGATATTGGAGCTACTCTGCTTGACAGATTTTGCTCTTGGGATTGTCTACTAAGTCAACTTTATTTGGCCTATTTGGCTGTTTATAATTTTGTTGGTGCATTTATTATTTTTACTTGTCGCACTAGACTGATCCAAAACATGTTACTCATAAGAGGTGCTAATATTGATGTAGGAATTTGCAAAGAAATATAGACTTCCGTATGTCTTGCTGATTGATGAAGGGGATGAGGTCAGTAAAGAATGGGGCATGCCATCTGATCTTTTTGGTGCATTGCGTGGAAGGCAAACCTATGTCCTAGACAAAACTGGAAAGGTTCAGCTCATCTACAATAATCGGTTTCAACCAGAAAAGCATATCATGGAAACTGAAAATTGTAATATTCTAGATTTTTTTATTTATCATGGAAATACTTGGTTTTGATCGACCTTGGTTATGTAACGTACAACTTTGCCATTTACCGATTTTAAGTGTAGTCATTGATGTATATATTGAATTTTTTTTATAATGATAATCAAGTTGTGGTTATTGTGATACCTTATTTGAGTTTTGATTTATTTGATTTTTCTTTCGTATATAGATGAATGAATACAACAGGGGTAAATGATATATATATATATATATATATATATATATATATATAAACATCGTCTAAAACTAATGTCTATGGGACCTCAGACATCGGTTTTAAAAATAGGTAACTAATGCAATAGATATCTTCAGCAACGTTTAAAATCGATGTCTATGGTTACATTATACATCGGTTTTCTTAATTTTTACCGTTGTTAATAAAGGCTTAGACATCAATATTTTGAAAAAAATAGATGTCTATGTCGAATTATTCTATGTTTGCTACATGTTAAATAACAGCTAAGACCTCTAATATAACAATTCAAAAGATAACCTCATGTAGTTAACCCAAGAAGATAGTTCATAAACATCAGAAATATTTTCAAAACTGATGTATTATATGCTATAAGACATCGGCCAGAACCGATGTCTAAACGTTCAGACTTTAGACATCACCGACAAAGACATCGGTCTGAATTTTTCAAAGACATCGGCCAGAAACCGATGTCTATTAGCGTTTTTTTAGTAGTGGTATGATTATAAAAGTGATGCTCCACTATTTCAAATATAATAAAATTTGAATACAATGTTATTTCGACATAAACTTTTCATCCGTACGGTTGGATTATAAAAAATAATAATAAAATACAAGATTTAAGGTGCACTAATAGAGAACTTTTCTATTGTGTGCTTTAGAAACTCCATGCCCATAAAAAATTTACTTCCCTCCTTTTCTACACTTCTCTCTCCTCTCTTTTTTCTCTTCCTTTAAATTCTAATTTGAATATATTTTATAAGGCACAAGTATAAGGCATATTGTTGGAATTACAAAAATCATGACTTAAATCACTATGACACTATATTTTATTATATCTGTAGGGCACCAATTAGGATATTGTTGGATTTGCTCTTATGCGTGATATGCTGAAAAGCTGAGAAAGGGAGAAAAAGCACCAAATAGCATCAAAGAGTTACATACATAATATGTAGAGTAAAAATGTCATTTCAACAGAATAAAACGTATTAGATATAGAATAGATAGATAGATTAGTAAATAATTGTGCATGTAAATGTTCACGAAGTAAGATGTAACTGTTATAAATAATTATTATGGAATGTGGATATTCTTTTGACCTTTCATGTACAAGATCTTTGGCTTTTCAAATCTAGACCTTTGACCTTTTAGCTTCTTGTAACTATTGTTATGTAAAGCCTATAAATAAGCAATTTTCTTAACCATATAAAGATATGAAATATGAAGTTAAGTTCTCCCTTATTCTTTTGATCTTGTTCATTCTAAATTCTCCTTATATTACATATTATTACATAACACGTTATCAGCACGATTGTTGGATGAGAGAATAAGAGAAGCAAAAAAGGAGGATTGATCTACATAGTAAAGGAATCTGAAGTATTTCTTTTCGTGAGTAAAAAATTTCTTATTTATTAGTGTATCTCATTTACACATCTAAGGTATGTAAATTCTCCCATGTCTCTTTTTGATCTTATGATCACTACATGTACCAACTTTTTAGTCTCTTGATTTTATTTTTTTTCAATATATGTTGCTCCATAATTTTGATGATGATTTTAGTCTTGGTGGTGTAAACTCACTGAAATTTTAGTTACGTTATTTTTTTGGCAGTCATCTAATTCTGTTCGATTTTATTTAAATTATAAGTCGATAATAATTAGGAGCTATTTAACATGTTCTTGATCTTGCACATATTTTGTGATCAGTTGTTCCAATCCTCTTATGCGATAGTACTAGTATCTTTAGTTCTTATTGTGTGTTCTAGTTATTGTTTTCATACTCTGCTTTGCTATTTGATCACATACATACGTATAGTAGTAGCATGTGTTTAAATATTAAAATATATTTATTTTCGAATTAGAAAAGATTATTTCGTGATATGCATTTAAATTTGTTTCCATCAAGTAGTTGAGCCTGCTCGTCTTATATGCTTAATGGTAGGCTTATATGCTTTAACTTGATCTGCTTTAATTTTTAAAATATTGATGCTTGTAGTGGATCTCTGCTTGTGTTATAATCTAGGGTTTTTTTCATTAAAAATTCATATAAAATGAAGTATGAGTTCAAGTATCATTTATACTGTTTTGTGTTTTCAAATAAAATTTCAAAATCTTTATTTTCAGCCCATAATTAGGTTGTGAATGAATTTTTTTTTTCCGGGTAGAAGGAGATTCATATATATGTTTAGTTTAGTTATACCTTTGTATTTATATATTTGAAATTTATGTATGATAATTGAACTCTTGATTTATGATATTGTCATATCTCTTTTTAACGTAATACGAAAGATCCTTGCAAATCCATATCATATTTTATAAATGTTGAAAATTAATACGTTCATGTGTCCCTCCACTAAAAACATGCTTTAAATATATGGTGTATGTGTAACGTATTAAAAAAAAGTGAGTACAACTAGAAGTTGTACAAAATTACGACTACAAGTTACACCCATAAGTTGTGAAAATACATTTATAAAGAAAAATATTACAACCTGAAGTTGTACAAAAATCATTATAAAATTAAAACTCAAAGTTGTACACGATAGAAATGTTACAACCTGGAGTTGTATTAAAAATGAAAAATTATTGAGAACTTTACAACTAGAAGTTGTACAAGATTAGTTTGCAACCTGAAGTTGTATAAAAAAAAGTAGTTGAGAAAATATTTTATTGGGATTTGCAACGAAATGATAATATTCAAAAAAAATATGGATATTCTTAGAAAAATGAGGCACAAACATGAAGCACTTGATTATATTAAAGCTTCCTCGAAGGATGAAAAATATATATATAAATTATTCGGTCATTCAAAAATATTTAATAGCATTCCCGAAGGATGTCATTGGAGACAAAGTTTTTATAAAAATATTAAGGCAATGCTTGTACTATTTCCGAAAGTATAAAATTGATCGAAGGCTCCGAAAAAGCTAACTTGTTATTATCTGGAGGAACAAAGTTTATTATTAATGATTCATTGTTCTCTCCTAAATCGCAAATAAACTTGTTACATTTTAAGGATATCCGCAAAATGGATATCATATGGAAACTGTGAGTATAGAAAATAAAGAATTTCCATGTATAACATGCATCATCTCGGGGAAGTAATATGTTAAGAATATCTACCCACTTTTACTTCTCGATTATATTATACATATATCCGATTTTGAGGTAAATGCTATCGTAAACCAGAAATTTAGATACAAATAATTTTATCGTTTAGCATGACCGGTTGGGACATCCGGGGATCAATTATGATGCGGAGAATCATTGAAAATTCACACGGGCAACCATTGAAAAATTAGAAGATTTTTCAATCAAATGAATTCTCATGTGCTGCTTGTTCTCAAGGAAAATTGATTATTAAGCCCTCTTTAGCAAAAATCGAAGTTGAGTCTCCTAAATTTTTGGAACGTATTCAAGGTGATATTTGTGGAACGTATCTGCAGGAAGAGGAAGTTTTTGAAAGGAAACGCCCTTTGCATTGAAAAAAAGGGAGAAAATTAACAGTTTTTATATATTTATACTCTCCTAAAAAGATTGAGAAATTTATTTGATATCATCATATGTATATGTGTGATTATCACATGTTCAACGAAATTTGAATAAGTTATTAGGTTGATTATTAATTATGGAAAAATGTATCCTGCAGATACACTATCGTGAAAAGGGTTATTAAGGAATATTATGAACCGATATCTTGTCTCCTTTTGACTGCGCAAAATAAGCCCGTTATTAATAAAAACTATAAATATGCCTAATTGGATCTACTTCATTCCCAGAAGTGAATGTTAGAATAAATGGAAAGAAATTAAAGAATACAGACCTTGCCAGTAGCAATGGTTATGATCCATAATACGAACTCGAATTTGGTCGTATTTTTACATGAACTTTATGACTATACAGTGATAAATTATATGACATCATATTTTGTACTTATCTAGATAATACGAGTCATCCAAAGGGGGAGTATTGCATATAATTGGACGACTCCTTGTAAATCTATCCATAGAGACGTTCCAGAAGAGCATATATATTGTTTAAAGCTCCAGAAAAGCAAATAGCCAAATATTGATAAAGTCACTAGAAGAGAAAATATATTATTTCTTAAAGGAACAAAATTTTAAAATTATTGATGCATTATACTCTCCCAACTATCAGAAATATATATACATATATATATATGCCATTATGGATATCACATGGAGACAATGGATGAAGGATATGTTCAATACCTTCAATTGAAATATATATTATAGTAAACCAGAAGTTTACTGATAACTTCATAGTTTGGCATGACCGGCTTTGCCTCCCGGTTTCATAAATATGTGAATAGTAATTGAAACTTTATATGGACGATCATTGAAGAACCATAAGATTCTTATCAACCATACATATGTTATTTGCTTGTAAGACAAGTTGATCACCAACGAAGATATCACCTTTGAAAATGAAGATATCACCTTTGAAAATGAACTAATGGAGATATGCATGAGATAACAAATCTCCAAATGTGAATCATTGATATATTTATTGATGGACTCTATGATTACATATATGCCTAGTTATTATCAACTCGCAACCTGAAGTATGCGAGGTTGATTATCTAGTTAATCCTATTATCAAGAATAGACATTTATATAATGTTGGTGAATATACTACTCAAATTTTAATGAGTATTATTGTCCATGAAAAATTGTCAAATATTTTATATCACATATTTATTGATTCGCATCAAGCCAACAAGTTATCATAAGTTCTCCTCATCTTGAATAAATTTTTGGTCAGCTCATGTTGTTCCACCATAACTATTTAAGATGAATTATTAAATTAAGTATGAGTCTCAGTGAACAATCTAAGTATTTATTCGTGACTTAATTTAATTAGTCTATTTTCTCAAGATCAGGGGGAGAGAATAAAATAGCTGGTGAATATATTTGTAGAAATGAATTATCATTGCCTCTTCTTGATCCTCATATTAAAGAATGTGAACCTGAAGTTCATAAGATAATTCATTTATAAATTTTAATTATTGCCAGACATATATGCTGATCTTAAGGAGTGATTGTGTCACATATACCGGCTACAAATGCTCCAATGAAATCTAATGTCCCAAAAGGACAACCTCGAGATAGTAGTGTGTCTGAAGAACGCTTGAAGCGTGATAGACCAATATATTCCATTACTAAAACTCCTCAAATGGAAAAGGAGCAGCAACTAATAATGGCTAAATTGAGGAGCCAATAATATTGGAAGGATCTCCAGAAAAGACTATAGACATGACGAAAGAATGAAAAATAAAGGTACCATAAAATATTGAGAACTTAATATATAATGTCATGGAACCATTTATCAAGTCGACATTGACGATATGTATATTTAACGTAACACTTGAGGTTATTGATGATAATGAGGATCTTAAAGCAAACTCTACTAAAGAATGTAGACGGAATTGGCCAAACACATAATGATATAATTGAGGCAATTACAAAGAGAATTTATTTGGACTTGTAGTCCGCACACCTGTAGTTGTGAAGGTAGTGTGCCATACGAATCATTCTCTCTTAAATAGAGAAATATTTGGAACTACATTTCATACACCTAAAGGTGTAATGTCATTGGGATATGAATAGAATTCACGAAATATAAAGCTCGTGTAGTTATAAAATGACCTTGTATTGATTACGAAGAGACATATTAACTTGTGATGGATATAATTATTTGAATCATAAACCGTCTGGCAATATTAGAAGGATATAATTTAAAATTTCATATCACCCACATGACAACATTTACATTGAAACCCTGAAGGATCTAAATTGCTGGAAATAGTAAATCAAGTTCTCGAGAACATTATCTTATCAATTTGTAAAGGGGTTTGGACCGGGAGTCCAGCATAAAATTATTCCGGAATGAAATATTTATTATATTTGTATATCGGATTATAGGTGACAACTCATAAAATCTCTGGCCAGAGTAGATGGAAATTAGAATGTGTTTCCAATTAACATTGAAATGAGTTGCACCTCATAATCAAAGTACATGGGTTCATTGATATTGTTTTTGTTATGAAGTGTTTCGTGGTGTTTTAATGTTTCCTAAAAACAAGATCCAATCTTAAGATATGAGAATATTGAAGGTACGTAAAGACATTTTTATTCGATCTCCATTCACCTATTTGAAAAAGGTTTAACAAATTTTGCAGGTGCAAAATGTTTGCTCAGGCTATCCTATAGTGGGGTCTCAAATTGGATATTTATTCACATATATTAGAGATGTTATTATTGCATGCTGTGAAATTGACTATTGCAGGCACTTCTTAAAACTATATTATGATTCATGATGATGGTCAAGGTTGGAAATGATGGAAGCTCTATCAGCTTTTATGGTGATAGCTACACAACTCAACGAATAATTCACAACAAGCGATCTCATCAATTCAAAAGATATTTGGTGATATTATCATGAGGGGGAGCAAATGCACGCTGCACTCTTTTTCCCTTAATCATGGTTTTTCCCACTGGGTTTTCCTGTTAAGGTTTTTAATGAGGCAGCATCGCGTGCAAATTATGAAATAGTGTTCTTGTTCCTTCACTTTATTTTTATCCCATAGTAGTAAGGTTTTAACGAGGATATTATTTCATATAACGAACATCCAAGGGGGAGTGTTATAAATAATTATTCTGGAATGTGGATGTCCTTTTGACCTTTCATGTACAAGACCTTTGGCTTTTCAAATGTAGACCTTTGACCTTTTAGCTTCTTGTAACTATTGTTATGTAAAGCCTATAAATAAGCAATTTTCTTAACCATATAAAGATATGAAATATGAAGTTAAGTTCTCCCTTATTCTTTTGATCTTGTTCATTCTAAATTCTCCTTATATTACATATTATTACATAACAGTAACTTATTTTATCTATTCATTATTTGCTTTTGTTAAATTTATGCATTATTTTTATTATAATAATTAAATTATAACATTAATTGACTATGTATTTATTAAATTGGAATAATTAATTCAATGGTCCCTGAACTATATGTCTTTTATTGTCTAGGTCCTTGAACTATTTTTTTTCAAAATTGCGATCCCTAAACTTTTAACTTTTCTAATTCGTATCCTTCCATCCGAATTTGACTAACGGACGTCAGTCAATGCTGACGTGGCAGTGACGTGGCATGATGTGGCATGACTGCCACGTCAGCATCGACTAACGTTCGTTAGTCAAATTCGGACGGAAGGATGCGAATTAGAAAAGTCAAAAGTTTAGGGATCGTAATGTTGAAAAAAATAGTTCAGGGACCTAGACAATAAAAGACATATAGTTCAGGGACCTTTGAATTAATTTTTCCTATTAAATTTAATTCAAATTTGAATAGTTAATAAGTCTAGATTACAAGCATATTGTTAGGTCATCTCCAATCCTCTAAAACCCTTAGGTAAAATTGGATAAATGATGCCATAAATAAAAATGATAGTAAATATGTAAAAAATCTTCACTCCAACCACGCATTCCTCTTGTCTAAATATTTAGCCAATCCCGTGATGTTGGCTATATTTGTCGAACGTAAGAAGATTAAACATCATCTATTACCATAATAAAATAATATATTCTATTTATAACAACTTGAAATAATAATAACATATTATTTTTAAAAAATAGTCAATCATTATAGTCAGTACCATCGAAACACAATGTCTTACAGGTTCAATGAATTATATATAATCAGTATTTTATATCATTTTAGCTAAACAATTTAACCAACACCATTGGATATGTTCTTAATTTTTATCCCCCACTTTCTTTTTATTTAATGCATAAAAAAATTTCTTAAAAAAAATGAGATGTTCATGAGCTATTCATTATAAAAAATGTTCATAAACGTTCGAGACTAATAATTTATACTAGCTTCTCAAATTGCTGCTCCAAATTGTTAAAATGACTTCGTTAACTGAAAACATCTTATGTTAACTTTTAGAGAATTTATCAAATATGTCCCAAATTAAGGGGTGCTTTTATGTTTATATCCCATTTTATTCATAATTTATAAATATGTCCTATGGTTAAAATCTAACTCACATATAACTCATATACATATAATTATATATATATTTATACTAATTAAGACTATAATGCCCCCTCTTCCACCCACTTCCTATCCTCCTCCTAGCCCCGCAGGGGCACACCCATTCACCGAAAACACCCACGCGACCCACCCACCGGAACCACCTCATCCACCGACGCTCCACCATCACCACCTCCCCCTTCGAGCTCGACCCCGTAGGGGCACCTAGTGCATCAACCATGTTAGTTTGCTGAGATGCTGCTGAACTTTTAAGATAAATATCTTTAGGGCAATGTGTTAATTGTACTATCGTCTTACTTCTTTTAATTCTCGTTTTATTTCCTTTAATTCCTTACGTGATACTATCAGAAGCAAAAAGAAAAAAGTGGCTTCCTGGGATCGTTCCATTAATGATTTATGTTTGATGCATTGAGAATAGTTGACAACTTAAATAAGCTTCTAAAGAAATAATTGCTTCATAACATTTCTCTAGAGGAATTAGGATAATTAGGGCTTAGGAGGACAAAAATGTCTTTTAATGATATATAGTTAGTAAATTAATCATGGTTATATTTGAAAATGGGACATATTAGTAAAATGGGACATATTTATAATTAAAATTAAAATTAGGACATATTCATAAACAACCTCTTCAAATGGGATATATTAGAAAAAAATCCCTAACTTTTAAAATTAATGTTATGACTATTTTGACAGTTTTGAATTAGATGGAGATGAAATTCATTCATTTCGATACGGGTTTAATTTAAATCATTTACTTTATCTAAATAGATAATATTTCAATTTAATTAATGAATCCAATAAATCTATCCAAATTATTAAATTTTCGATTTAAACCATCAATATATTAATCAAATACGTCCATCTCATATTTATCTTATCAATGATAATTTATTAAAAAAATTTATATAAAAAAAGATAATAAGATAAAACTATAAATTTGTTTACTGTAAATTTACTTACAAGTGTATGAGTAATATTCGCCATTAGGTTAGGATTTCATCGGAATATATTAAATTATGAGTTAATTACATTGTTCATTTTCTTTCTCAATAGCAAATTTCCATCAAATACAACAAAACGTAACCAATTAAAATTTATTCAAAGTTGTAAAAATGAAGATTAAAATGAAGCGAAGAGCAATAATTTTTCTTTTATACAGTAAACTAAATTCACCGGGACAGTAGAAATTTTCTGTACTAGAGAAATGAAAAATACATTAATAAGACATTTATTTATCATTTTAAAAAAAAGACATTTATTTATGAAAAATATTAATTCATGTCATTTTTTTTGGGTGAGTGTCTTAAATACCCATTTTTTATTATTTCATAACAAAA